>OX359189.1:9148357-10409357 GCA_947172415.1 Chondrosia reniformis | reverse complement strand
CGTTCTTAGGTAATTGATTGAAACTAATTAGTGAGCGGGTTCTACAAAACTAATTAAGGGGCGGGGATAAGGTTCTTAGTTAATTGATTGAAACTAATTAGTGGGTGGGTTCTCCGAAACCAATAAGGGGGTGGGGCTTACGTTCTAAGCTAATTGATTGAAACTAATTAGTGGGCGGGGTTTCCGAAACTAATTAAGGGACAGGGATTACGTTCTTAGGTAATTGATTGAAACTAATTAGTGGGCGGGTTCTCCGAAACTAATAAGGGGGTGGGACTTACGTTCTAAGCTAATTGATTGAAATTAATTAGTATGCGGGTTTTCCGAAACTAATTAAGGGGCGGGGATTAGGTTCTTAGCTAATTGATTGAAACTAATTAGTGGGCGGATTCTCCGAAACTAATTAAGGGGCAGGGATTACGTTCTTAGGTAATTGATTGAAACTAATTAGTGGGCGGGTTCTCCGAAACTAATTAAGGGGCGAGGATAAGGTTCTTAGTTAATTGATTGAAACTAATTAGTGGGTGGGTTCTCCGAAACCAATAAGGGGGTGGGGCTTACGTTCTAAGCCAATTGATTGAAACTAATTAGTGGGCGGGTTTTCCGAAACTAATTAAGGGACAGGGATTACGTTCTTAGGTAATTGATTGAAACTAATTAGTGTGCGGGTTCTCCGAAACTAATTAAGGGGCGGGGATTAGGTTCTTAGCTAATTGATTGCAACTAATTAGTGGGCGGGTTCTCCGAAACTAATTAAGGAGCGGGGATAAGGTTCTTAGTTAATTGATTGAAACTACTTAGTGGGTGGGTTCTCCGAAACCAATAAGGGGGTGGGGCTTACATTCTAAGCTAATTGATTGAAATTAATTAGTGGGCGGGTTTTCCGAAACTAATTAAGGGCCAGGGATTATGTTCTTAGGTAATTGATTGAAACTAATTAGTTGATCGAAACTAATTAGATGTCGTGTTTTCCGGATCAGAATAAGGGGCGGGGCTCACGTCCTTAGCTAATTGATTGAAACTAATTAGTGGGCGGGTTCTCCGAAACTAATTAGGGGCGGGGATTACTTCTTAGCTAATTGATCGAATTAAATTAGTGGGCGTGGTCTCGGAAAAGTTCCTTAAATTTACGGGAACGACTACAATTCATAAATAAGTGTATTATATGGTTTCGTATTGGTTAAAAGCATTGAAAAAGTTGATTGTTTTTTCTCGATTATCTCGAAATCCAATTAACTTTTTTAGGGTTTTTTTAGGTTAGAAGATAGATCTTGAAGAGTGCTATCCAATGATATATAATTTATTAGGATTTGACACTATGACCCCTCTGGGACATCCCTGTAACCCTAACCCTAACCCTAACCCTAACCCTAACCCTAACTCTAACCCTAACCCTAACCCTAACCCTAACCCTAACCCTAACCCTAACCCTAACCCAAACCCTAACCCTAACCCTAACCCTAACCCTAACCCTAACCCTAACCCTAACCCTAACCCTAACCCTAACCCGCCCCCTAATTAATCCTGAATTTTAAACGGTAATAGTACAAATAATTAACCCTTTTTAATCCTTTTATACCTTTACTTGTTTTTAAAATTAAGTACAAATGAAAAACATAATAATTAGTTTGAGGCCAAATTTATCCCAATAATGTAAAAAAATTAGTAAATCAACCCAAATCTATCGATCTATAGAATTTAGGGTTGCTAAAAAATCATAATCAAGGCAAATATTGTGGATTATAGTTGCTATAACTTACATTTAACAAGCTCCAGCTGCCGTTCACACCTCTCCTTTCTTTAGTTCCCGCCATTCTCGTGACTACTTCTGTTGCGCAATCCCCACACGGAAGTGATATATAATATATATATATATATACGTACTTATTATTTTAAAGGAATCGTAGAATTAAACGTTCTTTTTACAAATAAGATCGATGAATTACGTATATTTAGCTTGGTTAGGCCTGTACTAGGAACGATACGTTCATCGGAATGGAAATACTTCAACACGGCCTTTATCGATACCCTTTTATGTCCTCTTCCGAGTAGGCCACCTTGGAAAGCATGTTTCTTTGGATAGAAAAGGGTAACGAGTCTAATATTCCTGTCACACCCGTACCAAGCATTGAATTATGGATATATAATGTAATACTGTTCCTAGTCATTGTTTGCTGCAGTTATAACATGCATTCCTAGCAAAATATCTAACCGCAACAATACTTAAAGTATAGGCTTGAACAGGGCTCCTGTTCAAAACTGCGGTAAATTCAAAATTTCAAAAACACCCCATGTGGTTTATGCCTTTCCCAAAGCTATACACTTCTAGTTTTTTAGCTCATCATTCTTACTCCAAAAGTATGCCCAATAAAGTTTATTTGGAGTCGATACGACTTCCACAAGTAAAGATATACTTTTCGAAATTTTCCAATTTTTAGGTCTCAACTAAGAGCTAAAAGAACACCACTAACAGAAAAAAGAGAGCTTTAAATTTCCTCAATCACTAAGGAACACTTGTCACTAGCTTTAAACTACATGCTCAATTAATTGTTCCTGCATACGCTATACAAAAGTTCAATAAAATATAAATGAATAACTTAATTCCTAAACCGCAAATACCCACGCAAATTAGCAATAGAAGTAAACCATAACATATCATATAGACTAAAATTTTTGCTACATCCCTCCCCCCACTCCCGTGAGGAAGGGATGTAGCAGGGCAAAATGGGCATCAATCGAAAGCTCTCGAGGAGCTCTTTCCAATGATGCCCATTTTGAAGGGGTGGCATGGGTGCCAAATAGGCACGGGTGTGATTTGTGGGCCCCTGGCATAGCTGAACAGGGGGTCTTCCATTCCGAGGGGCTCAAAAAAATTGACAGGCTCCACAAAATGGACCTAGGACTTGAAATGGTTGAGTCCTGATCCAAACGATGGACTGACAAGGTTTCAGCATGCTAGCGTGGGGGAGTTTCTCAGGAAAATGTTTCCACTAATTGCCTTTTCTTGGCGAGCCTGTATATCTTTTTTGCTACATCCCTCCCCCCACTCCCGTGAGGAAGGGATGTAGCAGGGCAAAATGGGCATCAATCGAAAGCTCTCGAGGAGCTCTTTCCAATGATGCCCATTTTGAAGGGGTGGCATGGGTGCCAAATAGGCACGGGTGTGATTTGTGGGCCCCTGGCTTTTTTAGTGATTAATATGTACGACCGTCCTGTTCATTGAATGGTTTTGGTACAAAAATTTAATTTACAGCCAATATTTCACTTTTACTTTATGTGTAAGACGTGGGTTTGTGTGCTAAGCCTGCTTTAATTGTTCAATGGTTGCATTTGGCCGACTATAACTTAATGTAGCCTATGTATCTGAAATGCGTAGTTTGTTTGCGATTGCATCATTCTTTCGACGTTTTTCAAGAGTCTTCTATTAGTTCACAAGTATCAATAGTGTTTCTCAGTTATGTCTGGTTAGTTTCTTGAGCAGGTTTAGTTTATTTTTCATTAGGGCGATTGTAATGGTAATATACGCAGTATCCGAGAAAATCCAAGACACGTTGTAATTTTATTATATAATTAGTGTCATTTCAACTGCTATTTTACAGACATAAAACTACAAAATTAATAAGCTGGAGCTGTATATAATAGTCCTATGTAAATGTTTGGCCTCTTGCGTACTGAAAAACAGATAAGTTAATGGCTAAATACTTTTAAGTCACTTCCGGATTTTAGATACGGAACACCATGTTTTTATCGCCCGCACATCCATTTTTGCAATGCATATACGAAGCCATAATAATTATTAGTATATTTACAATAAAAAAATTAAATTAATAATAGTTCATCCTTAGCTGTTTGGCCACAAAACCTAAATTGAAAAAAGAATGAATGTTAATAAATATATACATAAGTAATTACATAAAATTTAAATTAATAATAGCTCATCCTTAGCTGTTTGGCCACAAAACCTAAATTGAAAAAAGAATGTATGTTAATAAATATATACATAAGTAATTACATATTAACAAACCAACAATGTAGGAATACAACAGTGCTGCGACAAGCTTCGTGCTCTGGAGGCTTTAGTCACAAGACATAGCCCTATAGATGGGGACTATGAGGCTGTCTTCTTATTGCTTTGTCAAGCTGAACAGCTTTTCCTTGGTAAGTCTTGGAGTGATTTTATTAAAATGGAAGGGACAATCACAGTAGTCTTCCCTCTTCCAGGGTCACCCCAGGATGTGACTCAACCATCCCAGGCTGTAACTCAACCACCCGAGGATGTGACTCAACCACCCGAGGATGTGACTCAACCACCTGAGGATGTGACTCAACCACCTGAGGATGTGACTCAACCACCCGAGGATGTGACTCAACCACCCCAGGCAGTAAGTCAGTTATCCTCCACATGTACTCATTTGGAGACACCCCAGGCCATCCTGAGCCCATCACCTGAAAGATCGTCCTGTCCTACAAGGACAGTCTATGAGTACCGGGCAAACTGGTACAGGACGGAGCAGCACCCTGGGGTGTGCTCCTTCGAAGGACTCCCTCACTCAACATCTGGATTAATTACGTATGGTGGGCCTTCTATTACAGCAGACATCCTAAAATCAATCCTAACAACAAGAGAAGAAACTATTAAAGATTTGGCTGAAATGGATGCATCTGCACCATCTCCAGATTGGGAAAAACACCTCAGCCAAATAATGCAGTGGAGGAGGGCCAATACCTTGACTGCTTTGAGGGCAGAGTACCGCATTGGCAAGTACATACTGGCACTTGCCAATGCAGCAAGGGTGCCACTGGGAGAGGTCACAACTGCACTTTGCAACAAGGCCTCTCAGGAAGAATTTACCAGGTATGTCTGCAGGGTTCAGCAATGTGCAAATGATGCTTGCACAGCCTGCCAAAGAGAGCTGGCCTCCCTCTCTTCCAGACTACCATTGAGTCAGCGTTCTCCACCATGTAGAAGTGTGCAAATTTTCACTAAGTTGGACCACACTCAGTACACTGACCTAAGTCCCACACACCTGGAGGCATTGGCAACCTTAGCCCAGCAAGTACCTGAGGAGAGTGCACTGCTTAGATATTTACCAACCCACAGCCACTCTACTGCTACATTGAGGTCGGCCGTCAGTGTAGCTGTGAGCCACAGTAGTCTCCTATCTCCGTCCCAGGTTGGGCTCACAGCCACTTTCGCCACTTCTAACCCAATTGGGGCACTTAACTATGTGGATGGGGATGGGGGGTTCATTCTCACCTCAGCCTTCAGGGGGTTGGGAGACTTCCTCCAGGGTCATAATCTCTCTGATCTGGAGACTCCAAGAGGTGTACCATTTCGGGAGTGGGGCCATGATACACCAGAAGTAGGTCATATGTACATTCATCAGAATGGAAGGGTTGAAATGGGTGTAGAATGCCTTAGAAAGGCAAGGTCTCACCTGGCAGGTGCCAAGAAGGTGGTTATTCATACCACAGGGAAGAAGGACCTGACAGGGAGACGTCTCCTCGTTGCAGTGGACTTTGTCCATGAAGATGGCAGCTCCACCTGCAATGGGGAGGCTCTCTTGAGCCTTGGCCTTTCTCACCCTACCACCGGAGAGGCCTCTGCCCCACACTCCTACCAAGTTGTGGCTGCGCAGGCGCAGTCACAACTTGTTGGTATCTATCGTATCTGCAATGGAGCAGTTCCAGCCCAGCTTCTCCCATGGAATCTACGCCAGTCCCTAGCAATCTCTCGTGAGGTGAGCATCGACACCAGTGCTGGGACCATAAAGGTAGCCAAAGGCGGGCAAAACAGATTTGAAGGCAACATCATGGTGCTACAGAGTAATATTCCAGGGGCTGGGCTGGGCTGCTTCATTGCAGGTTCCCCTGGCTCCTTCATTCCAACAGGAAGCAGGTTGACCATCTACGCTTCCTCCTCCATCTCTGAGGAGGAAGCGGATAACTTGCCATCCTTCGATTATCTACTCATGAGGGAGACAGCAGGCCGCTTGGAATTCTTTAACGCAGACGATTATAATGGCATCAATACAGGGCGTTTTGTCAACCAGGGAGGCCTGGAGGAGTCTATTCGAGAGCTTGCTAGGCAATGTGCTTTGGGCCAGATACATCTTAGACAGGTTGAGAATATTGCAGAAGCACATTGCCTAGCAAGCTTTCGAACCATACAAGGGCAGCTACTTTGTACCATCAAGGAAAGGGCTCAACTAACAGAAGTTCCCAAGGAACTGACCATACACTACGGAATACAATCCTTTTGGCTGCCTTACCTTTCAACCACTGCAGTTCACACCTGGGGAAAGTCTCATGTACTCATACAAGCCCTTGCATGGACTGTGCTTCCTCACAACCACGCTGCCTGGAGCCAAGCCACACTCCGGGACTCCATCTTCACTAACTTTAGGGAGCATTGGGGCCAGAACTTTGACAGGGAAGTTCAGCTACCATGGCCAGAGCTTCTACATTCCAAAAGAAGAAGGACATAATTAATTTTAGACCAATGACTCAATAATAATAACTAGATAATTAAACCAATATTGTATTAGGATACAGTTAATCTGAATCTGAATGCTGTCTGGTTCCTTTACAATTAACACTGCTCCCATATTAATGAACTCATTGAAGCCCAACAGTGGAATTTGTCTGCTCAATCTTGTTAATTGACCAACAGCAGGGGCAAAATGCACCCATATAAGGAAATATTACATCAGAATAAATTTTATGCACGTTTCAGTATATAAATGAAAGTGTTAAACCAGACTCACCTTAACTTTTCACTTCTTCAAAGACAAAGGACTACCATGGATATTGCGCCAGAAGAGTATCAGGAGTTTCTAATGTTTAAAAGGATGAAAGAACAGGGACACAACACAAACCCACCAGCAGAACCATCATCTAAACCAGGTGAGACTCACCATCTAGGAGTCAAGCGGCCACCATCCATCCCAACTACAAGTCTCGTCCTAAGTCCTCCCCAACCCAAGGAGCCACAAGGTACATCCATCCCAGCTACAAATCTCGTCCTAAGTCCTCCCCAACCCAAGGAGCCACAAGGTACATCCATCCCAGCCACAAATCTCGTCCTAAGTCCTCCCCAATACAAGGAGCCACAAGGTACATCCATCCCAGCCACAAATCTCGTCCTAAGTCCTCCCCAACCCAAGGAGCCACAAGGTACATCCATCCCAGCTACAAATCTCGTCCTAAGTCCTCCCCAACCCAAGGAGCCACAAGGTACATCCATCCCAGCTACAAATCTCGTCCTAAGTCCTCCCCAACCCAAGGAGCCACAAGGTACATCCATCCCAGCCACAAGTCTCGTCCTAAGTCCTCCCCAACCCAAGGAGCCACAAGGTACATCCATCCCAGCCACAAGTCTCGTCCTAAGTCCTCCCCAATACAAGGAGCCACAAGGTACATCCATCCCAGCTACAAATCTCGTCCTAAGTCCTCCCCAACCCAAGGAGCCACAAGGTACATCCATCCCAGCCACAAGTCTCGTCCTAAGTCCTCCCCAACCCAAGGAGCCACAAGGTACATCCATCCCAGCTACAAATCTCGTCCTAAGTCCTCCCCAACCCAAGGAGCCACAAGGTACATCCATCCCAGCCACAAGTCTCGTCCTAAGTCCTCCCCAACCCAAGGAGCCACAAGGTACATCCATCCCAGCTACAAATCTCGTCCTAAGTCCTCCCCAACCCAAGGAGCCACAAGGTACATCCATCCCAGCTACAAATCTCGTCCTAAGTCCTCCCCAACCCAAGGAGCCACAAGGTACATCCATCCCAGCTACAAGTCTCGTCCTAAGTCCTCCCCAATACAAGGAGCCACAAGGTACATCCATCCCAGCCACAAATCTCGTCCTAAGTCCTCCCCAACCCAAGGAGCCACAAGGTACATATACTACAGCTACAAATTTACCTGAGTTAAATATTCAGCCTCCAGTAGTCAACAGACTATCATCTGCTTCATATCACTCTGATTCATCTTTTGATGATTCTGAGTCTGAGGATGATGACGACAGTACCTATGAATACATGGTTCCCCCTGTAAAAAAAGGAAAACCAGGAAGAATGCCTAATTATCTTGACCTCAGTCAACACCCTCAATTGGCCAAGCAAATTAAAGCTACAGAAAGGTTCTTTCTAAGCAGCACAAATTTGAAAAGGGATGGAGACCGTATCCAGGAATCGACTTGGGAAAAGGTCAAATTACACACTTTGAGTAAGTAATTGCTATGCAAGTCCTAATTAGGAAAAACATTATACTTCCTTATTTTGCACAGACTATCTACATTATGTTTCAGTTAATTTTAAGCAAGAACCCAGTCTAGAAGATACTAGGGATAGTAACATGCTGGAAAGTTTTGTTAACTCTTTAGAGGTTATTAAACACTGATACATATATGTGTCTTACCATGTCAAATGCTGAATACCATCCTACCACTTTGTAATTTTCCTCAACACCTCCCTTGCCAGTGTGATCCACCACCATTGCCCCAATCTTTGCTAATATCTCTCAATATAGGATAAGCACCTAATGGGAAGCACAATTGGGACGTACATTGACCATCTCTGCTACATTCTACGCTACTTAGCAGCAGAAGAAGACATTGCATATGACACACCCTTCTACAAAAGGCTTAAGAAAAAATCAGAATCCTTTAAGAAAGCATCTAGTTCCCTTACAGCTCATCAAAGCAGAGATGCTTTGAAGGCACGGAGAATGTGGCTTGATTGGTAAGTTTCTAATTAGTGTATCTCTGTTGTTTGTAAATAACATAACAAAATTATATACTAATCTTTCTACTTAGGGACGAAATTTTACAGGTGGTGAAACAATGCAAAAATGCATATGCTAGTGAAGACTCTGGTATAAAGAAGGCTGTGCTAGGACAAAAATTTCTAGCACTACTATTCTATACAGACCTGCCTCCCAGGAGGTCAAAAGAGTACCAGTCCCTACATTTTATGGTAAAGGCACAAGTATATTGTATTAAATTATCACTGTCTGACTCACCTAGGTCTGTCGTCACTTCCTCCCTGCAAACACAGGTACACAAGAAGCTTCCATCGCTGGGAAAGCATGCCACCAAGGCCAACATGCTCCATATAGATCTGGAGGGGGACCACGCCTTTCTCTACCTGTCAGATTACAAAACAAAGAAGTTTTACAATGATGATCTGGTCTCTCTGGATGATCACCCCCTACTTTTGCAACAATTAAAGGAACATATATTAAACAGGAAGGCTTACCTTTGCTCGGATCCAAAGAATTCATCCCTCTTTGTGGTAAGTCAACTGATCAACAATCACTTCTGCATCTTTATTTCTGAATGTTCTTCTACATGCAGAGACCAGGTGGAAGTCCCTTTACTTCTGGCAGCTGGTCCACCTATATAAAGGGTATTTTTTATCAATTCACGGGTCAAAATGTGGGGATCAACACTATAAGGTCAAGTTTTGTTACTAATCTAGAGGAGATGGACTTATCGGAGAAACTTAAGACATCTTTAGCAAGGTCCATGAAGCACAATAGAAAAACGGTAAGCTGACTACTTTAGTACCTGCTGAACGGAGTCACATTTATCTTATCACATATACATAGCAACTGTCAGAGTATGACAGACGAACAAGCATGGACAAGCAAAAGGAGGCACATGAATTTTCAAGAACCATGCTCCAAACAAGCTTATTAGGTGACTCCAACTGTGAGGGCTCACCAAAGAGGTCTGCTACAGCAGACGACATCATAGAAAACACAACATTGGAACCTACCATTGGAGAACTTGTGGCTATCAAGACAGATGGATCCTTCGGGAAAGTGTACAGACTTCAAGGTGAAGACATCATCCTTTCTCCACTCAGGCACCACCTAGGAGAAAATGGCTACAAGTTTACAGCAGGACAGACAAGGAAAGTCAAGCTGGGACAAATTCTGTTCCCAATTGACTACACCTACGACAAAACAGCTAACTTATATTACATACGCTACAAATTTTAAGTATTTTCAAGCTTATAATGTTGTTTATTAAATGCGACTTTATACAGTGACTCCTTAAAATGATAAAAATTGCCCCCTAACCCTAACCTATACCTACCTACCTATACCTACCTATACCTACCTACCTATATCTACCTATACCTACCTACCTATACCCACCTATACCTAACTATACCTACCTACCTATACCTACCTACCTATACCTACCTACCTATACCTACCTATACCTACCTACCTATACCTACCTATACCTACCTACCTATACCTACCTAACTATACCTAACTATACCTACCTATACCAACCTACCTATACCTACCTACCTATACCCACCTATACCTACCTTCTTATACCTACATACCTATACCTAACTAACTATACCTACCTACCTATACCTACCTATACCTACCTATACCTACCTACCTATACCTACCTATAACTACCTACCTATACCCACCTACGTATACCTACCTATACCTACCTACCTATACCTACCTATACCTACCAACCTATACCTACCTATACCTACCGACCTATACCTACCTATACCTAACCACCTATACCTACCTATACCTACCTACCTATACCTACCTACCTATACCTACCTATACCTACCTACCTATACCTAACCACCTATACCTACCTATACCTACCTACCTATACCTACCTACGTATACCTACCTATACCTACCCACCTATACCTACCCACCTATACCTACCTACCTATACCTACCTACCTATACCTACCTATACCTACCTACCTATACCTACCTATACCTACCAACCTATACCTACCTATACCTACCCACCTATACCTACCTATACCTACCTACCTATACCTACCTAACTATACCTAACTATACCTACCTATACCAACCTACCTATACCTACCTACCTATACCCACCTATACCTACCTTCTTATACCTACATACCTATACCTAACTAACTATACCTACCTACCTATACCTACCTATACCTACCTATACCTACCTACCTATACCTACCTATAACTACCTACCTATACCCACCTACGTATACCTACCTATACCTACCTACCTATACCTACCTATACCTACCAACCTATACCTACCTATACCTACCGACCTATACCTACCTATACCTAACCACCTATACCTACCTATACCTACCTACCTATACCTACCTACCTATACCTACCTATACTTACCTACCTATACCTAACCACCTATACCTACCTATACCTACCTACCTATACCTACCTACGTATACCTACCTATACCTACCCACCTATACCTACCCACCTATACCTACCTACCTATACCTACCTACCTATACCTACCTATACCTACCTACCTATACCTACCTATACCTACCAACCTATACCTACCTATACCTACCCACCTATACCTACCTATACCTACCTACCTATACCTACCTACCTATACCTAACTATACCTACCTATACCAACCTACCTATACCTACCCACCTATACCCACCTATACCTACCTTCTTATACCTACATACCTATACCTACCTAACTATACCTACCTACCTATACCTACCTATACCTACCTATACCTACCTACCTATACCTACCTATAACTACCTACCTATACCTACCTATACCTTCCAACCTATACCTACCTATACCTACCGACCTATACCTACCTATACCTAAACACCTATACCTACCTATACCTACCTACCTATACCTACCTACCTATACCTACCTATACCTACCTACCTATACCTACCTATACCTACCTACCTATACCTACCTATACCTACCCACCTATACCTACCCACCTATACCTACCTACCTATACCTACCTACCTATACCTACCTATACCTACCTACCTATACCTACCTACCTATACCTACCTACCTATACCTACCTATACCTACCTACCTATACCTACCTATACCTACCAACCTTTACCTACCTATACCTACCCACCTATACCTACCTATACCTACCTACCTATACCTACCTACCTATACCTACCTATACCTACCTACCTATACCTACCTATACCTACCTACCTATACCTACCTATACCTACCCACCTATACCTACCCACCTATACCTACCTACCTATACCTACCTACCTATACCTACCTATACCTACCCACCTATACCTACCCACCTATACCTACCCACCTATACCTACCTACCTATACCTACCTACCTATACCTACCTATACTTACCCACCTATACCTACCAATACCTACCTACCTATACCTACCTACCTACCTATACCTTCCTACCTATACCTTCCTACCTATACCTACCTTTACCTATCTACCTATACCTACCTACCTATACCTACCTATACCTACCTACCTATACCTAACTATACCTACCTACCTATACCTACCTATACCTACCTATACCTACCTACCTATTCCTACCTACCTATATCTACCTACCTATACCTACCTATACCTACCTACCTATACCTACCCACCTATACCTACCTATACCTACCTACCTATACCGACCTACCAATACCTACCTATACCTACCTACCTATTCCTACCTAACTATACCTACCTATACCTACCTTTACCTACCTACCTATACCTACCTATACCTTCCTATCTATACCTACCTATACCTACCTATAACTACCTACCTATACCTACCTATACCTACCTACCTATACCTACCTACCTATACCTACCTCTACCTACCTACCAAGACCTACCTACCTATACCTACCTACCTATACTTACCTAAACCACCTATACCTACCTACCTATACCTACCTATACCTACCTACCTATACCTACCTATACCTACCTATACCTACCTACCTATACCCACCTACACCTACCTATACCTACCTACCTATACCTACCTACCTATACCTACCTATACCTACCTACCTATACCTACCTATACCTACCTACCTATACCTACCTACCTATACCTACCTATACCTACCTATACCTACCTACCTATACCTACCTACCTATACCTACCTATACCTACCTTCTTATACCTACATACCTATACCAACCTAACTATTCCTACCTACCTATACCTACCTATACCCACCTACTTATACCCACCTACTTATACCTACCTATACCTACCTACCTATACCCACCTACGTATACCTACCTATACCTACCTACCTATACCTACCTATACCTACCAACCTATACCTACCTATAACTACCGACCTATACCTACCTATACCTACCTACCTATACCTACCTATACCTACCCGCCTATACCTACCCACCTATACCTACCTACTTATACCTACCTACCTATACCTACCTATACCTACCTACCTATACCTACCTATACCTACCTACCTATACCTACCTATACTTACCAACCTATACCTCCCTTTACCTACCCACCTATACCTACCTATACCTACCTACCTATACCTACCTACCTATACCTACCTATACCTACATACCTATACCTACCTATACCTACCTACCTATACCTACCTATACCTACCCATCTATACCTACCCACCTATACCTACCTACCTATACCTACCTACCTATACCTACCTATAACTACCTACCTATACCTACCTATACCTACCTACCTATACCTACCTATACCTACCTACCTATACCTACCTACACTTACCAACCTATACCTACCTATACCTACCCACCTATAACTACCTATACCTACCTACCTATACCTACCTACCTATACCTACCTATACCTAAATACCTATACCTACCTATACTTACCTACCTATACCTACCTATACCTACCCACCTATACCTACCCACCTATACCTACCTACCTATACCTACCTACCTATACCTACCTATAACTACCTACCTATACCTACCTATACCTACCTACCTATACCTACCAATCCTTACCCAACTATACCTACCAATACCTTCCTACCTATACCTACCTACCCATACCTTCCTACCTATACCTACCTATATCTATCTACCTATACCTACCTACCTATACCTACCTATACATACCTACCTATACCTAACTATACCTACCTACCTATACCTACCTATACCTACCTATACCTACCTACCTATACCTACCCACCTATACCTACCTATACCTACCTACATATACCAACCTACCTATACCTACCTATACCTACCTACCTATACCTACCTAACTATACCTACCTATACCTACCTATACCTACTTACCTATACCTACCTATACTTACCTATCTATACCTACCTTTACCTCCCTATACCTACCTACCTATACCTACCTACCTATACCTACCTATACCTACCTACCTATACCAACCTATACCTACCTACCTATACCTACCTATACCTACCTATTCCTACCTATCTATACCTACCTACCTATACATACCTACCTATACCTACCTATACCTACCTATACCCACCTACCTATACCTACCTATACCTACCTATACCTACCTATACCTACCTCCCTTTACCTGCCTACCTATACCCACCTACCTATACTTACCTACCTATACCCACCTATACCTACCTATACCTACCCACCAAAACCTTCCTATACCTACCTACCTATACCTACCTATACCTTCCTAACTATATCTACCTATACCTACCCACCTATACCTACCTATACCTACCCACCTATACCTACCTACCTATACCTACCTACCTATACCTACCTAAATATACCTACCTATACCTACCTACCTATACTTACCTATACCTACCTATACCTACCTACATATACCTACCTATACCCACCTACCTATACCTACCTATACCTACCTATACCTACCTATTCCTACCTCTCTATCCCTACCTACTTATACATACCTGCCTATACCTACCTATACCTACCTATACCCACCTACCTATACCTACCTATACCTACCTACCTATACCTACCTACCTATACCTACCTATACCTACCTATACCTACCTACCAATACCTACCTATACCTACCTATACCTACCTACCTATACCTACCTATACCTACCCACCTATACCTACCTACCTATACCTACCTATACCTACCCACCTATACCTACCTATACCTACCCACCTATACCTACCTATACCTACCCACCTAAACCTACCTACCTATACCTACCTACCTATACCTACCTACCTATACCTACCTATACCTACCTACCTATACCTACCTATACCTACCTATACCTACCTATTCCTTCCTATCTATACCTACCTACTTATACATACCTACCTATACCTACCTATACCTACCTATACCCACCTACCTATACCTACCTATACCTACCTACCTATACCTACCTACCTATACCTACCTATACCTACCTATACCTACCTACCAATGCCTACCTACACCTACCTATACCTACCTACCTATACCTACCTATACCTACCCATCTATACCTACCTACCTATACCTACCTACCTATACCTACCTAACCATACCTACCTACCTATACCTACCTACCCATACCTACCTATACCTACCTACCTATACCTACCTATACCTACCTATACCCACCTACCTATACCTGCCAACCTATACCTACCTACCTATACCTACCTACCTATACCTACCTATACCTACCTATACCTACCTACCAATACCTACCTATACCCACCTATACCTTCCTACCTATACCTACCTATACCTACCTACCTATACCTACATATACCTACCCACCTATGCCTACCTATACCTACCCACCTATACCTACCTACCTATACCTACCTACCTATACCTACCTACCTATACCTACCGATACCTACCTACATATACCTACCTATACCTACCCATACCTCCCTACCTATACCTACCTATACCTACCTACCTATACCTACCTATACCTACCAACCTATACCTACCTATAACTACCGACCTATACCTACATATACCTACCCACCTATACCTACCTATACCTACCTACCTATACCTACCTACCTATACCTACCTATACCTACCTACCTATACCTACCTATACCTACCTACCTATACCTACCTATACCTACCCACCTATACCTACCCACCTATACCTACCTACCTATACCTACCTACCTATACCTACCTATACCTATCTATACCTACCTACCAATGCCTACCTACACCTACCTATACCTACCTACCTATACCTACCTATACCTACCCATCTATACCTACCTACCTATACCTACCTACCTATACCTACCTACCCATACCTACCTATACCTACCTACCTATACCTACCTATACCTACCTATACCTACCTACCTATACCTGCCTACCTATACCTACCTACCTATACCTACCTACCTATACCTACCTATACCTACCTATACCTACCTACCAATACCTACCTATACCCACCTATACCTTCCTACCTATACCTACCTATACCTACCTACCTATACCTACATATACCTACCCACCTATGCCTACCTATACCTACCCACCTATACCTACCTACCTATACCTACCTACCTATACCTACCTACCTATACCTACCGATACCTACCTACATATACCTACCTATACCTACCCATACCTACCTACCTATACCTACCTATACCTACCTACCTATAACTACCTATACCTACCAACCTATACCTACCTATAACTACCGACCTATACCTACATATACCTGCCCACCTATACCTACCTATACCTACCTACCTATACCTACCTACCTATTCCTACCTATACCTACCTACCTATACCTACCTATACCTACCCACCTATACCTACCTACCTATACCTACCTACCTATACCTACCTATACCTACCTACCTATACCTACCTACCTATACCTACCTATACCTACCTACCTATACCTACCTAAACCTACCAACCTATACCTACCTATACCTTCCCACCTATACCTACCTATACCTACCTACCTATACCTACCTACCTATACCTACCTATACCTACATACCTATACCTACCTATACCTACCTACCTATACCTACCTATACTTACCCAACTATACCTACCAATACCTTCCTACCTATACCTACCTACCTATACCTTCCTACCTATACCTACCTATACCTGTCTACCTGTACCTACCTACCTATACCTACCTATACCTACCTACCTATACCTAACTATACCTACCTAACTATACCTACCTATACCTACCTATACCTACCTACCTATACCTACCTACCTATATCTACCTATCTATACCTACCTATACCTACCTATCTATACCTACCTACCTATACCTACCCACCTATACCTACCTATACCTACCTACCTATACCGACCTACCTATACCTACATATACCTACCTACCTATACCTACCTAACTATACCTACCTATACCTACCTATACCTACCTACCTATACCTACCTATACCTACCTATCTATACCTACCTATACCTACCTATACCTACCTAACTATACCTACCTACCTATACCTACCTATACCTACCTACCTATACCTACCTTTACCTACCTATACCTACCTACCTATAACTACCTATCTATACCTACCTATACCTACCCACCTATACCTACCTATACCTACCTACCTATACCTACCTATACCTACCTATACCCACCTACCTATACCTACCTATACCTTCCTATACCTACCTATACCTACCTATACCTACCTATACCCACCTACCTATACCTACCTATACCTTCCTATACCTACCTATACCTACCTACCTATACCTGCCTACCAATACCTACCTACCTATACCTACCTACCTATACCTACCTATACCTACCTATACCTACCTACCAAAACCTTCCTATACCTACCTACTTATACCTACCTATACCTACCTAACTATACCTACCTATACCTACCCACCTATACCTACCTATACCTACCTATACCTACCTACATATACCTACCTATACCCACCTACCTATACCTACCTATACCTACCTATACCTACCTATTCCTACCTCTCTATCCCTACCTACTTATACATACCTACCTAAACCTACCTATACCTACCTATACCCACCTACCTATACCTACCTATACCTACCTACCTATACCTACCTAGCTATACCTACCTATACCTACCTATACCTACCTACCAATACCTACCTATACCTACCTATACCTACCTACCTATACCTACCTATACCTACCCAACTATACCTACCTACCTATACCTACCTACCTATACCTAGCTATACCTACCTATACCTACCCACCTATACCTACCTATACCTACCCACCTAAACCTACCTACCTATACCCACCTACCTATACCTACCTACCTATACCTACCTATACCTACCTACCTATACCTACCTATACCTACCTATACCTACCTACATATACCTACCTATACCTACCTATACCTACCTACCTATACCTACCTATACCTACCTATACCTACCTATTCCTACCTATCTATACCTACCTACCTATACATACTTACCTATACCTACCTATACCTACCTATACCCACCTACCTATACCAACCTATACCTACCTACCTATACCTACCTACCTATACCTACCTATACCTACCTATACCTACCTACCAATACCTACCTATACCTACCTACACCTACCTACCTATACCTACCTATACCTACCCACCTATACCCACCTACCTATACCTACCTACCTATACCTACCTACCTATACCTACCTATACCTACCTACCAATACCTACCTATACCCACCTATACCTACCTATACCTACCTACCTATACCTGCCTATCTATACCTACCTACCTATACCTACCTACCTATACCTACCTATACCTACCTATACCTACCTACCAATACCTATCTATACCCACCTATACCTACCTACCTATACCTACCTATACCTACCTACCTATACCTACCTATACCTACCCACCTATACCTACCAATACCTACCCACCTATACCTACCTACCTTTACCTACCTACCTATACATACCTACCTATACCTACCTATACCTACCTACCTATACCTACCTATACCAACCTATACTTACCTACCTATACCTACCCATACCTACCTACCTATACCTACCTACCTATACCTACCTATACTTACCTACCTATACCTAACAAAACCTTCCTACCTATACCTACCTACCTATACCTTCCTACCTATACCTACCTATACCTCTCTACCTATACCTACCTACCTATACCTACCTATACCTACCTACCTATACCTAACTATACCTACCTAACTATACCTACCTATACCTACCTATACCTACCTACCTATACCTACCTACCTAACTATACCTACCTATACCTACCTATACCTACCTACCTATACCTACCTACCTATATCTACCTACCTATACCTACCTATACCTACCGATCTATACCTACCTACCTATACCTACCCACCTATACCCACCTATACCTACCTACCTATACCGACCTACCTATACCTACCTATACCTACCTACCTATACCTACCTAACTATACCTACCTATACCTACCTATACCTACCTACCTATACCTACCTATACCTACCTATCTATACCTACCTATACCTACCTATACCTACCTACCTATACCTACCTATACCTACCTACCTATACCTACCTATACCTACCTATACCTACCTACCTATACCTACCCACCTATACCTACCTATACCTACCTACCTATACCTACCTATACCTACCTATACCTACCTACCTATACCTACCTATACCTACCTATTCCTACCTATCTATACATACCTACCTATACATACCTACCTATACCTACCTATACTTACCTATACCCACCTACCTATACCTACCTATACCTACCTATACCTACCTATACCTACCTACCTATACCTGCCTACCAATACCTACCTACATATACCTACCTACCTATACCTACCAATACCTACCTATACCTACCTACCAATACCTTCCTATACCTACCTACCTATACCTACCTATACCTACCTAACTATACCTACCTATACCTACCCACCTATACCTAACTATACCTACCCACCTATACCTACCTACCTATACCTACCTACCTATACCTACCTATACCTACCTACCTATACCTACCTATACCTACCTATACCTACCTACCTATACCTACCTATACCTACCTATTCCTACCTATCTATACCTACCTACCTATACATACCTACCTATACCTACCTATACTTACCTATACCCACCTACCTATACCTACCTATACCTACCTATACCTACCTATACCTACCTACCTATACCTGCCTACCAATACCTACCTACATATACCTACCCACCTATACCTACCTATACCTACCTATACCTACCTATTAATACCTTCCTATACCTACCTACCTATACCTACCTATACCTACCTAAATATACCTACCTATACCTACCCACCTATACCTACCTATACCTACCCACCTATACCTACCTACCTATACCTACCTACATATACCTACCTAAATATACCTACCTATACCTAGCTACCTATACCTACCTATACCTACCTATACCTACCTAAATATACCTACCTATACCCACCTACCTATACCTACCTATACCTACCTATACCTACCTATTCCTACCTCTCTATCCCTCCCTACTTATACATACCTACCTATACCTACCTATACTTACCTATACCCACCTACCTATACCTACCTATACCTAACTACCTATACCTACCTACCTATACCTACCTATACCTTCCTATACCTACCTATACCTACCTACCAATACCTACCTATACCTACCTATACCTACCTACCTATACCTACCTATACCTACCCACCTATACCTACCTACCTATACCTACCTACCTATACCTACCTATACCTACCTATACCTACCCACCTATACCTACCTATACCTACCCACCTAAACCTACCTACCTATACCTACCTACCTATACCTACCTACCTATACCTACCTATACCTACCTACCTATACCTACCTATACCTACCTATACCTACCTACCTATACCTGCCTACCCATACCCACCTACATATACCTACCTACCTATACCTACCTATACCTACCTATACCTACCTACCAATACCTTCCTATACCTACCTACCTATACCTACCTATACCTACCTAACTATACCTACCTATACCTACCCACCTATACCTACCTATACCTACCCACCTATACCTACCTACCTATACCTACCTACATATACCCACCTAAATATACCTACCTATACCTAGCTACCTATACCTACCTATACCTACCTATACCTACCTAAATATACCTACCTATACCCACCTACCTATACCTACCTATACCTACCTATACCTACCTATTCCTACCTCTCTATCCCAACCTACTTATACATACCTACCTATACCTACCTATACCTACCTATACCCACCTACCTATACCTACCTATACCTAACTACCTATACCTACCTACCTATACCTACCTATACCTACCTATACCTACCTATACCTACCTACCAATACCTACCTATACCTAACTACCTATACCTACCTACCTATACCTACCTATTCCTACCTATACCTACCTATACCTACCTACCAATACCTACCTATACCTACCTATACCTACCTACCTATACCTACCTATACCTACCCACCTATACCTACCTACCTATACCTACCTACCTATACCTACCTATACCTACCTATACCTACCCACCTATACCTTCCTATACCAACCCACCTAAACCTTCCTACCTATACCTACCTACCTATACCTACCTACCTATACCTACCTATACCTATCTACCTATACCTACCTATACCTACCTATACCTACCTACATATGCCTACCTATACGTACCTACCTATACCTACCTATACCTACCTATACCTACCTATTCCTACCTATCTATACCTACCTACCTATACATACCTACCTATACCTACCTATACCTACCTATACCCACCTACCTATACCTACCTATACCTACCTACCTATACCTACCTACCTATACCTACCTATACCTACCTATACCTACCTACAATACCTACCTATACCTACCTATACCTACCCACCTATACCTACCTACCTATACCTACATACCTATACCTACCTACCTATACCTACCTATACCTACCTACCTATACCTACCTATACCTACCTATACCTACCCACCTATACCTACCTATACCTACCCACCTAAACCTTCCTACCTATACCTACCTACCTATACCTACCTACCTATACCTACCTATACCTACCTACCTATACCTACCTATACCTACCTATACCTACCTACATATACCTACCTATACCTACCTACCTATACCTACCTATACCTACCTATACCTACCTATTCCTACCTATCTATACCTACCTACCTATACATACCTACCTATACCTACCTATACCTACCTATACCCACCTACCTATACCTACCTATACCTACCTACCTATACCTACCTACCTATACCTACCTATACCTACCTATACCTACCTACCAATACCTACCTATACCTACCTATACCTACCCACCTATACCTACCTACCTATACCTACATACCTATACCTACCTACCTATACCTACCTATACCTACCTACCTATACCTACCTATACCTACCTATACCTACCCACCTATACCTACCTATACCTACCCACCTAAACCTACCTACCTATACCTACCTACCTATACCTACCTACCTATACCTACCTATACCTACCTACCTATACCTACCTATACCTACCTATACCTACCTACCTATACCTGCCTACCCATACCCACCTACATATACCTACCTACCTATACCTACCTATACCTACCTATACCTACCTACCAATACCTTCCTATACCTACCTACCTATACCTACCTATACCTACCTAACTATACCTACCTATACCTACCCACCTATACCTACCTATACCTACCCACCTATACCTACCTACCTATACCTACCTACATATACCCACCTAAATATACCTACCTATACCTAGCTACCTATACCTACCTATACCTACCTATACCTACCTAAATATACCTACCTATACCCACCTACCTATACCTACCTATACCTACCTATACCTACCTATTCCTACCTCTCTATCCCAACCTACTTATACATACCTACCTATACCTACCTATACCTACCTATACCCACCTACCTATACCTACCTATACCTAACTACCTATACCTACCTACCTATACCTACCTATACCTACCTATACCTACCTATACCTACCTACCAATACCTACCTATACCTAACTACCTATACCTACCTACCTATACCTACCTATTCCTACCTATACCTACCTATACCTACCTACCAATACCTACCTATACCTACCTATACCTACCTACCTATACCTACCTATACCTACCCACCTATACCTACCTACCTATACCTACCTACCTATACCTACCTATACCTACCTATACCTACCCACCTATACCTTCCTATACCTACCCACCTAAACCTTCCTACCTATACCTACCTACCTATACCTACCTACCTATACCTACCTATACCTATCTACCTATACCTACCTATACCTACCTATACCTACCTACATATGCCTACCTATACGTACCTACCTATACCTACCTATACCTACCTATACCTACCTATTCCTACCTATCTATACCTACCTACCTATACATACCTACCTATACCTACCTATACCTACCTATACCCACCTACCTATACCTACCTATACCTACCTACCTATACCTACCTACCTATACCTACCTATACCTACCTATACCTACCTACCAATACCTACCTATACCTACCTATACCTACCCACCTATACCTACCTACCTATACCTACATACCTATACCTACCTACCTATACCTACCTATACCTACCTACCTATACCTACCTATACCTACCTATACCTACCCACCTATACCTACCTATACCTACCCACCTAAACCTTCCTACCTATACCTACCTACCTATACCTACCTACCTATACCTACCTATACCTACCTACCTATACCTACCTATACCTACCTATACCTACCTACATATACCTACCTATACCTACCTACCTATACCTACCTATACCTACCTATACCTACCTATTCCTACCTATCTATACCTACCTACCTATACATACCTACCTATACCTACCTATACCTACCTATACCCACCTACCTATACCTACCTATACCTACCTACCTATACCTACCTACCTATACCTACCTATACCTACCTATACCTACCTACCAATACCTACCTATACCTACCTATACCTACCCACCTATACCTACCTACCTATACCTACATACCTATACCTACCTACCTATACCTACCTATACCTACCTACCTATACCTACCTATACCTACCTATACCTACCTACCTATACCTGCCTACCTATACCTACCTATACCTACCTATACCTACCTACCAATACCTATCTATACCCACCTATACCTACCTACCTATACCTACCTATACCTACCCACCTATACCTACCTATACCTACCCACCTATACCTACCTATACCTACCCACCTATACCTACCTACCTATACCAACCTACCTATACCTCCCTACCTATACCTACCTATACCCACCTACCTATACCTACCTATACCTACCTACCTATACCTACCTATACCTACCTACCTATACCTACCTATACCTACCAACCTATTCCTACCTATAACTACCGACCTATACCTACCTATACCTACCCACCTATACCTACCTATACCTACCTACCTATACCTACCTACCTATACCTACCTATACCTACCTACCTATACCTACCTATACCTACCTACTATACCTACCTATACCTACCCACCTATACCTACCCACCTATACCTACCCACCTATACCTACCCACCTATACCTACCTACCTATACCTACCTATACCCACCTACCTATACCTACCTACCTATACCTACCTATACCTACCTACCTATACCTACCTATACCTACCAACCTATACCTACCTATACCTACCCACCTATACCTACCTATACCTACCTACCTATACCTACCTACCTATACCTACCTATACCTACATACCTATACCTACCTATACCTACCTACCTATACCTACCTATACCTACCCACCTATACCTACCCACCTATACCTACCTACCTATACCTACCTACCTATACCTACCTATAACTACCTACCTATACCTACCTATACCTACCTGCCTATACCTACCTATACTTACCCACCTATACCTACCAATACCTTCCTACCTATACCTACCTACCTATACCTTCCTACCTATACCTACCTATACCTACCTACCTATACCTACCTATACCTACCTACTATACCTACCTATACCTACCCACCTATACCTACCCACCTATACCTACCTACCTATACCTACCTACCTATACCTACCTATACCTACCTACCTATACCTACCTACCTATACCTACCTATACCTACCTACCTATACCTACCTATACCTACCAACCTATACCTACCTATACCTACCCACCTATACCTACCTATACCTACCTACCTATACCTACCTACCTATACCTACCTATACCTACATACCTATACCTACCTATACCTACCTACCTATACCTACCTATACCTACCCACCTATACCTACCCACCGATACCTACCTACATATACCTACCTCCCTATACCTACCTATAACTACCTATAGTGCATTTCACCATAAATGCAAAATTATATTCTAAAGCGTTGTTGGAGAAAAGATAACCCAAATTACACATATTATATATCAAATTGAAGATAAATTTCTACTGCATACGTATCCCTTTTCGGATTGAAAAACGTTCGCTCCGTTATATGGATCAATAAATCTACCTATATGTTCCATCCAATCAGCGCCGAGCATTTGGTCACGGTTGTATATTTAATGAGTTATGGTTCCGTAACTACGCATGTATTACGCGTGTTTCCTTGATCACAAAAATGGTGGTTACTAAGTAATATAACAAATGCATTAATATTTTAGGCATTTTCTTAAGAATAAGCATTCCAAACACCTTGGAAACGACTTACCTATAAAATAAGAGTACTTAGATACACGCATAAGTCGATTCAGACACTTGAAGTATCCAACATGGAGCAAAATTCGCCCAAAAACGGCAATCGTGAAGAAGGCCAAGAAATCCCTTCAGAATCACATAAAATTCGAAAATCATATAGAACTAAAAGGTCTATAAGTTATACAGGCTATGGAAAGCCTGTATCTAAGAAAAAAATGACTAAGAAGGCAGCTAGGGAATTATCACAGAAAAGGTGGAATTTCCAACCAGCACAAGGAGTATTGGCTGAAACCATGGATGAAGGTATATGATAGGATATGTAAATGAAGGCAGCATGGATTTATGCATATATATATACATGCACGACTATCATGATTAATGATCATGACCACAGTTTTGTATATATATGAAGCTAGACTGAGTCTATAACTTATTAAGGTCAAACCCAAGTTGACGATGATGGAGTGCATGTGGAACCATCTGAAGTTGTTCCAGCCATATTGGAGAGTGAGAATGAACTTCACCTACCTCCAGAAGAATCATCTTCTTCCTCTGAAGACACCGTTAGTTAATTTAACATAAGCATGCATTTACAACAATTAACAATTTACTTCTAAAAATTCAAAGCAAAATACAAATATGCATGCATATTTACATAGGAGGCAGATGACAGCGACAATGAATTGACCTTTGATAAGGCACAGTCCCTCCATCAGGAATGGGTCAAATCATTGTCAACTTCTGACAGGAAGCGGCTAGGTGTCCTACTTTATGACCACCATCGAAGAAATCTGTTGCTCAGTAAAACTGATTCAGCAAAATACTCAGCTGATGCCCTAGGAATGGAGAAGAGTTCCATTGCTCGCTGGCGAAAGGAATTTTATAGGACCAATGGCAATTCTTTGAGTGACAAGAGGGGAAAACATAATCGGTAAATACAAGCATATTATTGCAATGTATAGTGTGCATCACATATAAAACCTATATATTTCAGGGTGATGTTAATAAATCATGAGGACATAAAGAGGAAAGCCACTGAGTGGCTAAGGGAAATGGTTCACGATCCCAAGTACTTCCTAACCAGTGCAAATTTCCAGCAGTGGTTCAATGACTTCTTAAAAACTCTAGAATTATCAGATGGCTTTCCTAAGACAATATCAGAGGTTACAGCCTATAGGTATGTTAATCGCAACTAAAACTTAAAGGAACTATTATTAGGATTATTAATGAACAAATAATTATAGGTACATAAAGAAACTAGGCTTTACTCAAAAGCCATACAAACAGGGATACAGCGATGGGCACGACAAACCAGAAACGGTTGAATTTCGTATGAATTTTCTCAGAAAAATCAAATTTCTAGAGGAAACTCACCTACCTCCACCCATTTGCAGTGATGGTATACCCTCTTGGAACTCTGGTATGTCTACAATAAGAGTAAATCAACAAGTAAATTTAATTATAAAAAACATGTCTAGGCGATCCTTCACAATCAAAGCATCTTGTCCTAATTTACCATGATGAAACTGTCTTTAATGCAAATGATGCCAAAAGCTCTATCTGGGTGGACCAGGAAGGACAAGGGGCAGTTAGACCAAAGGGAAAAGGAAATGGCATCATGGTAAGCGACTTTATCGAAGAACATGGAGGCTACCTGTGTCTCTCAGTAGAGCAGCTGGCTGATGCACGAAGGCAGAATCATGGTGTATTCCCCAGGCAGGCAAGAGTGCTACTGGAGTTCCAGAGAGATGGATACTGGAATGGTGATAAGTTCATGAAGAATGTGGAAACTGCTGTGCAAATAGCAGGGTTCAAGTACCCCAAGGAAAATTTTGACCTTGTGTGGGTATTTGATCACAGCAGTGGCCACATGATCTATGCAAAGAACGCACTGAGAGCTAGGCTGATGAATGTCAAACCTGGAGGGGGACAGCCTCGTATGAGACCAGGAAGACTACCAGATGGGAGGGAGCAGTTAATGGTTTTTCATGATGGAACACCAAAAGGCCTTGAAGTTGTTCTTCAGGAGCGAGGAATTAACACTACACACCTTAATCGATGTGAAATGGTGAAAATATTAGAGGAGTTTCCAGACTTTAAGTATGAAAAGCCAATGGTGCAAACGTTTTTAGAAGAAAGGGGCCATAAATGTCTATTCAATCCAAAGGTACGTACAAATCAGGAAAAACTGAACGTTTAATGGATGTACCAGTGCACCTAGTCCTTGCCGTGTTAATCGAATGAACGAAAAGTGTCAAATATTTCAGTTTATAACGTTGAAATATAAGCACAAAGACATCCATTTTACTGAAAAAAGGTACTTTACCGTTTTCAAACACTTTCTAAAAACCTTCCGCTTTACAGTCCATGCACTCATTGAGTGTTCAGATTTTGCTGATTTGTACCGTACATGCCTCAAATCACCTCACAATGTGCTAATGTGAATGTGCTTGTATGTACTCACATAATAGTTCCACCCTGAGCTCAACCCTATTGAGCGATGCTGGGCCAAGGCTAAGCAGTATACTAGAGAAAGATGTGACTACTCTATGGCTGGTTTAAGAAGGACAGTTCCACTTGCATTAGAGTCAGCTGATGTAGACCTCATTCGTAAATTTTTCAGAAAATGCCGGGACTAAAACCATGCCTATCTTGATCCATATGGGAATGCCACCACTGGGAGAGCTGCAGACGTGAAGGTGAAAGAATACAAATCTCATAGGAGAGTGCCCACCGAGACCATATAAAGATTTATCCTTATATATATATATTGTTTACATAACACCTATAAACTCATGGTAATTAAAATTAGGTATTTTTTCGAAATTACAAACAATACTAAAACTTTGAGATACATTCTATAACAAGAAGGAAAAATACAATCAAATGTTCAACAGATATGCTGAATTTGTAAACCATACAATGCGTAGATTATGTTAATAGGCATTAGGGTGACAAATCATCGTAGTTACATAAAGAAAGGTACCAAGTTATGAGGTAGAATGGAAATTCTGGAAAAGCTATCCGATACGTTTTTGACAAGACCTGATTAAGTAAGGATACAAAGTCGCTGGGTTGCTGAAATGGCCTAAAGGTCTACCAAATTCCAATACGTATGCATAACTTTGAGCAGCCTAAACAAACACAATATCAAAATATAGACGATTATCTCCTTATTGAAAGGGAAACTAGACAAAAACTATCCGTCACAATCTAGCACACTTATGTCTTCTTAGTATGCCAAAGTGTCAGCGCCAGCGCGGTAGATGTTACTGGCCGAAATTACAGAATGTCCCAACAAGTCAATTGGCCGACTTGCCTAAAAATCATACCTTAAGTTTGTCATATGATGTTTAAATCAATATCCAACTTTAGGAAATACATTATTATAACTATTTCTAGAAAAGTATTGGCTTACCTCTTACCGTTAGTGAGATACAAAGACTGAAGCTTTAAATTATATTCTTCTTCTTCAACGCTATTGCGCAACACTCTAAAAACCATGGAAACCAGTGTCGCAATATTGTAAGGCGTTTCCATGGTAACCCACCTGTCATAAATTGGTTGCCATGGTGCAATAAGTCCACTTTTTCAAAATAACCGTTTTTGTCAGCTATTTACACTACCTTTCATAACTTGTAAAATTTTGCATTTATGGTGAAATGCACTATACCTATACCTACCTATACCTACCTACCTATACCTACCTATACTTACCCACCTATACCTACCAATACCTTCCTACCTATACCTACCTACCTATACCTTCCTACCTATACCTACCTATACCTATCTACCTATACCTACCTACCTATACCTACCTATACCTACCTACCTATACCTAACTATACCTACCTAACTATACCTACCTATACCTACCTATACCTACCTACCTATACCTACCTACCTATATCTACCTACCTATACCTACCTATACCTACCTATCTATACCTACCTACCTATACCTACCCACCTATACCTACCTATACCTACCTACCTATACCGACCTACCTATACCTACCTATACCTACCTACCTATACCTACCTAACTATACCTACCTATACCTACCTATACCTACCTACCTATACCTACCTATACCTACCTATCTATACCTACCTATACCTACCTATACCTACCTACCTATACCTACCTATACCTACCTACCTATACCTACCTATACCTACCTATACCTACCTACCTATACCTACCTACCTATACCTACCTATACCTACCTACCTATACCTACCTATACCTACCTATACCTACCTACCTATACCTACCTAAAACCTACCTATTCCTACCTATCTATACCTACCTACCTATACAAACCTACCTATACCTACCTATACTTACCTATACCCACCTACCTATACCTACCTATACCTACCTATACCTACCTATACCTACCTACTTATACCTGCCTACCAATACCTACCTACCTATACCTACCTACCTATACCTACCTATACCTACCTATACCTACCTACCAATACCTTCCTATACCTACCTACCTATACCTACCTATACCTACCTAACTATACCTACCTATACCTACCCACCTATACCTACCTATACCTACCCACCTATACCTACCTACCTATACCTACCTACCTATACCTACCTAAATATACCTACCTATACCTACCTACCTATACCTACCTATACCTACCTATACCTACCTACATATACCTACCTATACCCACCTACCTATACCTACCTATACCTACCTATACCTACCTATTCCTACCTCTCTATCCCTACCTACTTATACATACCTACCTATACCTACCTATACCTACCTATACCCACCTACCTATACCTACCTATACCTACCTACCTATACCTACTTACCTATACCTACCTATACCTACCTATACCTACCTACCAATACCTACCTATACCTACCTATACCTACCTACCTATACCTACCTATACCTACCCACCTATACCTACCTACCTATACCTACCTACCTATACCTACCTATACCTACCTATACCTACCCACCTCTACCTACCTATACCTACCCACCTAAACCTACCTACCTATACCTACCTACCAATACCTACCTACCTATACCTACCTATACCTACCTACCTATACCTACCTATACCTACCTATACCTACCTATACCTACATACATATACCTACCTATACCTACCTACCTATACCTACCTATACCTACCTATACCTACCTACCAATACCTACCTATACCTACCTATACCTACCTACCTATACCTACCTGTACCTACCCACCTATACCTACCTACCTATACCTACCTACCTATACCTACCTACCTATACCTACCTATACCTACCTACCTATACCAACCTATACCTACCTATACCTACCTACCTATACCTGCCTACCTATACCTACCTACCTATACCTACCTACCTATACCTACCTACCTATACCTACCTATACCTACCTATACCTACCTACCAATACCTACCTATACCCACCTATACCTACCTACCTATACCTACCTATACCTACCTACCTATACCTACCTATACCTACCCACCTATACCTACCTATACCTACCCACCTATACCTACCAACCTATACCTACCTACCTATACCTACCTACCTATACCTACCTATACCTACCTACCTATACCTACCTATACCTACCTATACCTACCTACCTATTCCTACCTATACCTACCTATTCCTACCTATCTATACCTATCTAGCTATACATACCTACCTATACCTACCTATACCTACTTATACCCACCTACCTATACCTCCCTATACCTACCTATACCTACCTATACCTACCTACCTATACCTGCCTACCTATACCTACCTACCTATACCTACCTACCTATACCTACTATACCTACCTATACCTACCTACCAATACCTACCTATACCTACCTATACCTACCTACCTATACCTACCTATACCTACCTACCTATACCTACCTATACCTACTCACCTATACCTACCTATACCTACCTACCTATACCTACCTACCTATACCTACCTACCTATACCTATCTACCTATACCTACCTATACCTACCTACCTATACCTACCTATACCTACCTACCTATACCTATCTACCTATACCTACCTATACCTACCTACCTATACCTACCTATACCTACCTATACCCACTCACCTATACTTACCTATACCTACTTACCTATACCTACCCACCTATATCTACCAATACCTACCTTCCTATACCTACCTACCTATACCTACCTACCTATACCTACCTACCTATACCTACCTATACCTACCCACCTATACCTACCTTTACCTACCTACCTATACCTACCTATACCTACCTACCTATACCTACCTACCTATACCTACCTATACCTACCTACCTATACCTACCTATAACTACCTACCTATACCTACCTATACCTACCCACCTATACCTACCCACCTATACCTACCCGCCTATACCTACCTACCTATACCTACCTACCTATACCTACCTACCTATACCTACCTATACCTACCTAACTATACCTACCTACCTATACCTACCTCTACCTACCTACCTATACCTACCTATACCTACCTACCTCTACCTACCTACCAACCTACCTATACCTTACTACCTATACCCACCTACCTATACCCACCTACCTATACCTACATATACCTACCTACCTATACCTACCTCTACCTACCTACCTATACCTACCTAACTATACCTACCTATACTTACCTACCTATATCTACCTATACCTACCTATCTATACCTACCTATAGTTCATTTCATCAAAAAGTTACCAAATTTCTTTAAAGCTAATCTAGGTAAAATTAGCAATAGTTGGTACCATATAATATACCATTTGATAGAGAATTTATTCAGCTTTCAGATGATGTTTTCGGATTTGAAGTATATCATTCCGTTCGGGAGAAAGGAATCAAAACGTAGGTGTAACTATATCGGCGAATCAGATTTGAGAATCTCGTCACGTTTGCATATATAATGAGGCATAACACTCGTGATAACGCATCGATAACGCACACAGCGTTAAGCAGGATAATACTTTAGTATTATGTACCTATATCTACCTATACCTACCTATACCTACCTACCTATACCTACCTACCTATTCCTACCTATACCTACCTACCTATACCTACTTATACCTACCTATACCTACCTACCTATACCTACCTATACCCACCTACCTATACCTACCTTTACCTACCTACCTATACTTACCTACCTATACCTACCTACCAACCTACCTATACCTACCTACCTATACCTACCTACCTATACCGACCTACCTATACCTACCTATACCTACCTACCTATACCTACCTATACCTACCTAACTATACCTACCTACTTATACCTACCTCTACCTACCTACCTATACCTACCTATACCTACCTACCTCTACCTACCTACCAACCTACCTATACCTTCCTACCTATACCCACCTACCTATACCCCCCTACCTATACCTACATATACCTACCTACCTATACCTACCTCTACCTACCTACCTATACCTACCTATACCTACCTACCTCTACCTACCTACCTACCTACCTATACCTACCTATATCTACCTATACCTCCTACCTATACCTACCTACCTGTACCTACCTATACCTACCTACCTATACCTACCTATACCTACCTATACCTACCTACCTATACCTACCTACCTATACCTACCTATACCTACCTACCTATACCTACCTATACCTACCTATACCTACCTACCTATACCTACCTATACCTACCTATTCCTACCTATCTATACCTACCTACCTAACGTACCTACCTATACCTACCTATACCTACTTATACCTACCTACCAATACCTTCCTATACCTACCTACCTATACCTACCTATACCTACCTAACTATACCTACCTATACCTACCCACCTATACCTACCTATACCTACCCACCTATACCTACCTACCTATACCTACCTACCTATACCTACCTAAATATACCTACCTATACCTACCTACCTATACCTACCTATACCTACCTATACCTACCAAAATATACCTACCTATACCCACCTACCTCTACCTACCTATACCTACCTATACCTACCTATTCCTACCTCTCTATCCCTACCTACTTATACATACCTACCTATACCTACCTATACCTACCTATAACCACCTACCTATACCTACCTATACCTAACTACCTATACCTACCTACGTATACCTACCTATACCTACCTATACCTACCTACCAAAACCTACCTATACCTACCTACACCTACCTACCTATACCTACCTATACCTACCCACCTATACCTACCTACCTATACCTACCTACATATACCTACCTATACCTACCTATACCTACCCACCTATACCTACCTATACCTACCCACCTAAACCTACCTACCTATACCTACCTACCTATACCTACCTACCTATACCTACCTATACCTACCTACCTATACCTACCTATACCTACCTACATATACCTACCTATACCTACCTACCTATACCTACCTATACCTACCTATACCTACCTACCAATACCTACCTATACCTACCTATACCTACCTACCTATACCTACCTATACCTACCCACCTATACCTACCTACCTATACCTACATACCTATACCTACCTACCTATACCTACCTATACCTACCTACCTATACCTACCTATACCTACCTATACCTACCTACCTATACCTGCCTACCTATACCTACCTACCTATACCTACCTACCTATACCTACCTATACCTACCTATAGCTACCTACCAATACCTATCTATACCCACCTATACCTACCTACCTATACCTACCTATACCTACCCACCTATACCTACCTATACCTACCCACCTATACCTACCTATACCTACCCACCTATACCTAGCTACCTATACCTACCTACCTATACCTACCTACCTATACCTACCTATACCTACCTACCTATACCTACCTATACCTACCTATACCTACCTACCTATACCTACCTATACCTACCTACCTATACCTACCTATACCTACCAACCTATTCCTACCTATAACTACCGACCTATACCTACCTATACCTACCCACCTATACCTACCTATACCTACCTACCTATACCTACCTACCTATACCTACCTATACCTACCTACCTATACCTACCTATACCTACCAACTATACCTACCTATACCTACCCACCTATACCTACCCACCTATACCTACCTACCTATACCTACATACCTATACCTACCTATACCTACCTACCTATACCTACCTACCTATACCTACCTATACCTACCTACCTATACCTACCTATACCTACCAACCTATACCTACCTATACCTACCCACCTATACCTACCTATACCTACCTACCTATACCTACCTACCTATACCTACCTATACCTACATACCTATACCTACCTATACCTACCTATACCTACCCACCTATACCTACCTAAACCTACCTACCTATACCTACCTACCTATACCTACCTATACCTACATACCTATACCTACCTATACCTACCTACCTATACCCACCTATACCTACCCACCTATACCTACCCACCTATACCTCCCTACCTATACCTACCTACCTATACCTACCTATAACTACCTACCTATACCTACCTACCTATACCTACCTATACTTACCCACCTATACCTACCAATACCTTCCTACCTATACCTACCTACCTATACCTTCCTACCTATACCTACCTATACCTATCTACCTATACCTACCTACCTATACCTACCTATACCTACCTACCTATACCTAACTATACCTACCTAACTATACCTACCTATACCTACCTATACCTACCTACCTATACCTACCTATCTATATCTACCTACCTATACCTACCTATACCTACCTATCTATACCTACCTACCTATACCTACCCACCTATACCTACCTATACCTACCTACCTATACCTACCTATACCTACCTACCTATACCTACCTATACCTACCTATACCTACCTACCTATACCTACCTATACCTACCTACCTATACCTACCTATACCTACCTATACCTACCTATTCCTACCTATCTATACCTATCTACCTATACATACCTACCTATACCTACCTATACCTACTTATACCCACCTACCTATACCTCCCTATACCTACCTATACCTACCTATACCTACCTACCTATACCTGCCTACCTATACCTACCTACCTATACCTACCTACCTATAACTACCTATACCTACCTATACTTACCTACCAATATCTACCTATACATACCTATACCTACCTACCTATACCTACCTATACCTACCTACCTATACCTACCTATACCTACTCACCTATACCTACCTATACCTACCTACCTATACCTACCTACCTATACCTACCTGCCTATACCTATCTACCTATACCTACCTATACCTACCTATACCTACCTATACCCACTCACCTATACCTACCTATACCTACCTACCTATACCTACCCACCTATATCTACCAATACCTACCTTCCTATACCTACCTACCTATACCTAACCACCTATATCTACCAATACCTACCTTCCTATACCTACCTACCTATACCTACCTACCTATACCTACCTACCTATACCTACCTATACCTAACAACCTATACCTACCTTTACCTACCTACCTATACCTACCTATACCTACCTACCTATACCTACCTACCTATACCTACCTATACCTACCTACCTATACCTACCTATAACTACCTACCTATACCTACCTATACCTACCCACCTATACCTACCCGCCTATACCTACCTACCTATACCTACCTACCTATACCTACCTATACCTACCTACCTATACCTACCTATACCTACCTACCTATACCTACCTATAACCACCTACCTATACCTACCTATACCTACCCACCTATACCTACCCGCCTATACCTACCTACCTATACCTACCTACCTATACCTACCTATACCTACCTACCTATACCTACCTATAACTACCTACCTCTACCTACCTACCTATACCTACCTATACCTACCTACCTATACCTACCTTCCTATACCTACCTACCTATACCTACCTATACCTACCTATACCTACATACCTATACCTACATTTACCTACCTACCTATACCTACCTATCTATATATACCTACCTACCTATACCCACCTACCTATACCTACCTATGCCTACCTACCTATACCTACCTACCTATACCTAACTTTACCTGCCTACCTATACCTACCTACTTATACCTACCTACCAACCTACCTATACCTACCTACCTATACCTACCTACCTATACCTACCTATACCTACCTACCTATACTTACCTACCTATACCTAACTTTACCTACCTACCTATACCTACCTACTTATACCTACTTACCAACCTACCTATACCTACCTACCTATACCTACCTACCTATACCTACCTATACCTACCTACCTATACCTACCTACCTACCTACCTATACCTACCTATATCTACCTATACCTACCTACCTATACCTACCTACCTATACCTACCTATACCTACCTATACCTACCTACCTATAACTACCTACCTATACCTACCTACCTATACCTACCTATACCAACCTATACCTACCTATACCTACCTATACCTACCTACCTATACCTCCCTACCTATACCTACCTATACCTACCTATACCTGCCTACCTATACCTACCTATACCTACCTATACCTACCTATACATACCTATACCCACCTACCTATACCTACCTACCTATACCTACCTATACCAACCTACCTATACCTACCTACCTATACCTACCTATACCTACCTACCTATACCTACCTATACCTACCTACCTCTACCTACCTACCTATACCTACCTAAACCTACCTACCTATACCTACCTTCCTATACCTACCTACCTATACCTACCTATACCTACCTATACCTACATACCTATACCTACATTTACCTACCTACCTATACCTACCTATCTATATATACCTACCTACCTATACCCACCTACCTATACCTACCTATGCCTACCTACCTATACCTACCTACCTATACCTAACTTTACCTGCCTACCTATACCTACCTACTTATACCTACCTACCAACCTACCTATACCTACCTACCTATACCTACCTACCTATACCTACCTATACCTACCTACCTATACTTACCTACCTATACCTAACTTTACCTACCTACCTATACCTACCTACTTATACCTACTTACCAACCTACCTATACCTACCTACCTATACCTACCTACCTATACCTACCTATACCTACCTACCTATACCTACCTACCTACCTACCTATACCTACCTATATCTACCTATACCTACCTACCTATACCTACCTACCTATACCTACCTATACCTACCTATACCTACCTACCTATAACTACCTACCTATACCTACCTACCTATACCTACCTATACCAACCTATACCTACCTATACCTACCTATACCTACCTACCTATACCTCCCTACCTATACCTACCTATACCTACCTATACCTGCCTACCTATACCTACCTATACCTACCTATACCTACCTATACATACCTATACCCACCTACCTATACCTACCTACCTATACCTACCTATACCAACCTACCTATACCTACCTACCTATACCTACCTATACCTACCTATACCTACCTATACCTACCTATGCCTACCTATACCTACCTACCTATACCCACCTACCTATACCTCCCTACCTATACCTACCTATATCTACCTATACCTACCTATATTTACCTACCTATACCTACCTACCTATACCTACCTACCTATACCTACCTATACCTACCTACCTATACCTACCTACCTATACCTACCTACCTATACCTACCTACCTATACCTACCTACCTATACCTACCTACCTATACCTACCTACCTATACCTACCTATACCTACCTACCTATACCTACCTACCTATACCTACCTACCTATACCTACCTATTTATACCTACCTACCTATACCTACCTACCAACCTACCTATACCTACCTACCTATACCTACCTATCTATACCTACCTATACCTACCTATACCTACCTACCTATACCTACCTATACCTACCTACCAACCTACCTATACCTACCTACCTATACCTACCTACCTATACCTACCTACCTATACCTACCTACCTATACCTACCTACCTATACCTACCTACCTATACCTACCTACCTATACCTACCTACCTATATCTACCTATACCTACCTACCTATACCTACCTATACCTACCTACCTATACCTACCTACCTATACCTACCTATACCTACCTATACCTACCTATACCTACCTACCTACCTATACCCACCTACCTACCTACCTACCTACCTACCTACCTACCTACCTACCTACCTATACCTACCTATACCTACCTACCTACCTAAGTAAGTTTAAACTGTCATATTGCTACGTAATCTATCACTGTTTAGCCTACCTTTGTAGCGCATGTCATTTTGTTTAATTCTTTGCGTGCAGGTACTCAAAACATTCGAAATATCATGGTAAGTGTTTTTATGTCCTAGATAAAATACCTTGTTCACGATTATTTCTTTCTTCTTTAGAAAAACAGCTCAAAAGGGAACGAAAACTAACGATTTTTTTTACTAACTGAACGTTTTTACTTGTTTTTATTGTAAAGAAATTTAAGTTTTATTTAAAAAACTGAAGTCGAAATTTAATAACTTTACAAACGGATTAAAGACACATTTACATTTACTAGCCGTAAAGATGTCGATCATCTTTACGGTCTTTAATGACACTATTACGGGCTTCGTAAAGTGATGCTTTAAGCTCTTTACTGTATAACGTAAAGTTAACTTATAGATTAAAGATGTTGCACCTTTAAGCGCCAACTTAAGGTAGTAGGGGGGGCTATCGTGTCTAAATCAAAACGACACGAATTTTGGTACAGAGGTTAGGTTAGTGGTCTATTTTTCATATCTAGATTTTTAAACCCGTCTCTACTTCTAAGCTTGAATTATTAAAGGAATAAGAAAGCGTTATCTTGTGTTAAATTTTAAGCGTTAATTGCCTACTTGATATTGAGTGACTCTCTTCTTTACTTTCGGCATAGCAGATTCATTCAGAAACACTTACGGAGGTGATAGATAAATTAGGTGTGAAATCAACAATTAATGAGGCCCAAATTCGACCGAGTTAACTTTCTCCTCTTGTGAATAAACGTTATAGTCGCTGGCCTTTAAACTAACTGATTATTGTATACAGTATGGATAATTCTACGATTTGATGTTTGTTTAAGGCGAAAATATGGTAAGACCGTTTTTTCCGTAGTTAATTTGTATAGAATCAGTGTTAACGAAGGTGTTGCAAATCTAACTAGTCTGTTACGTTGCAACCGATTCGAACGCGGACAACTTGCCTGTAAAGGCACCCAAAGCGTGCACAAACTGACGGGAGCGAATTGGAATACTTGAAGTTTTGACGAAGATATTGCGATTTTTTGGAAAACAGGAATTATTCCAGAATACAAGCGAGAATGGCGATTCGCTCCCGTAGTCCTGTGAACCCATGCTTGTAGATTATATATATCAAATTTGGTGCTTCTCAGCTCATTTATGCAGAAGTAGATAGCTTTTTTGTGGAGCTATTTGACACTTTTTGAGGTGACATTTTTCGACTTTAAATTAAAATATCTCGGTAACAGAGTAGCCAATCAAATTATGGTTGACACCAAATCATGCGCAATTTACCTAGTTATTTTGCTTGTAAAATTCAAGTTAGTTGGATATATGGTCAGAGAGATACATCACTAAGACCAATGTACCCCAAAGAAAGCCTTTAGCCCCCTACTACCTTAAAGGTGACGTAAAGATGTCTTTACAGTACCTTTACGTTATCTTTACACATACGTAAAGACGAATACAAATTACAGTGGTTGCCTAAAAGCGCCTTCATGCACCTATATGAGACTACATGCTTCTATATGAAATTAAAAGTGTTTACATGCGCTTACATGTGCCTACATTGGCCACCATGCATCTATATGTGACTACATGCGGCTACTGTACACACCTACATGCACCAATATAGCCTTTATGAGCCTACATGCGACTACATGCTCCTACATGCATATACATCCACCATCATTAGCCTACAGGCGCCAATACGTGCATACATGCCACTACAACACTAGATACGCCAACATGCATTTACATGTGACTAGTGGCTTCATGGAACTACATGCACCTATATACATTTGCCTAAATGCATGCAGCAACATGCAAGTATATTTACCTACATCATCTATATTAGACTACTTGCAATTAACCCTTTAACCCTTTATGCGCGAGTGACGCATATTTGCGTCAATTAATTAGGTATCTTCAATAGCGAGTGCCGCATATTTGCGTCAAAGATACCATGGACGTTTTGTAGTAAGATTTACAGAGCTACATAACACTGCTGCAGCCGAAATGTTGGCGATACATGTACAAAGACTAAAGACGGTGGTTTATTTGTGCGCCTTATTCTGCTTGCCACGCTTCACTTGACGGTTTAGTAAACAATTTGTTTGAGGCTACGACGCTTCTCCAATGTTCTAGGGCTTTGAAAAAACTACATAAAGATATACCGTTACAAAAGGATAACCAGGGCTCTTCCTGACCGAATTTGCTTCCGTAGATAGTCAGAGAAAGCTTCTTACCCTTAGGAACTTGGAAAACATAGCCGTGCTTACTTTCTTCACTAAAAGAGGTAATATCTCGAAAATTAGAGCATCTTAGACACTGTAAATGGATATCATCTTTAAGGCTGTAAAGATGCTTAAAGAAATCCTTAAAGATGATCTTTACTGTGTTTAAGAAAATTTAAAGACAGTAAAGGTATCTTTACAATCTTTAAGTAAGATTAAAGACAGTAAAGGTTTCTTTACAATCTTTAAGTAAGATTAAAGACAGTAAAGGTATCTTTACAATCTTTAAGTAAGATTAAAGACATGTACAAGAAAGATAATCTTTCAGATCTTTAAGCAACTTACAAACATCTTTAAGGACTGGATCATCTAAATAATGTTATGTATAGGAAGACTGCTATAATTAGATCACTCCGATCCATGAATATATATGCGTACATTATCACATGCTATATGTATATAGATTGATAATGCATCATTCGCTATCGCTTTGGTATATATACAAGGGCACAACATGAAAAATCTAAGATACCATTTTCCTACATGCCATATGTTATACATATGCCTATTCTGTAAATGAGCCTATAACCTGACATGTACATGTAAGGATCATGAGATGTCAAAAATATCATGACTTCAATTATACATCTCTTATAAACATTAATTTTCCTCAATTGAAGCAATTATATATATATATAATAAGAGAACTGCATGGGCAAATGGAGTATAGATATATAAGTATGTGATTAGTGTAAGGCCATATATATATCAAACCGTATCATGGCTCGACTGTGACACGGCGCAATTTCAACGAACAATGGATCGTCGGTGCCGATTCAGTTCGCACGAGCAACGTCAAAGACAACGCTCAGTCTGATCAGCACGCGCACACAATGATGCTGCTAAGAAAAGAGCAAGGAAGAGCTGCAGGCTTGGGGGTCGCTATAATCATAACTATTAAAAAGTGCTCACGATTTTATTGAAATATAACGTCCGACCGAATTATCTGAGCGTCCAACCATAATTGAATTTGTTTGGACATATGTCCTAGCATAACCAAATAGTTATTTTCAGCACTGCCATAGTAGTTGTAGGTTACTTTAAATACTATAACACTATAATATAAACATTAAACTAAAAAAGTCAGCATGCAAAATGTCAATTATATAGTCACAATATCTATTAAAAAGCTGCTGTGTTTTGTTCACAACATGAAGGATACCACTGCATGGCTATATGAATTTGTAGTCACATGTTACCAACAACAACGACATAGATTGGGTAACCTGTGTTGTTATGCAATGCAAATTGTTCCTTTAGAAAGTACATACATTTGCTAGCCAAATGTCCATTCTTTGTGTAGTGTTAATTCTTAGATATTCGTTTTCTTTGATAAAATACAAATGTAGATATCTCAGGATATCCACTTTGGTCTGTGGACGTTTTGGAGATAACTGATGCACTAGAAGAAAACTGTCTAATCCACCATCTACCTTTGAGCATTTGCTTCTACAAATCAAATCTTCAGAAATAATAGCCACTTTATAGTGGGAAGTGAAACCAATTTTGTCAGCAAACTGGGAGGTGGATTTGGTCCAGGTGATGCCACTCTTATTCATGGCTATGTTGAGTCTGATCTGATCATCTGTTATCATAGGATTCACCCGAGCTATCTCTTGGAGCAAATTCACTGAGTATATATAAAAGTAAAACATTTCTACTCTATTATTATAAAACACTGCATGGGGAGTATGTATACATGGATGAATTACTTGTGCCAGCTGAACTCTTAAAGAAACTTGTACCAAAACAACCTGTAAATCCCCATTTACTGTTTAGGTTGTAAGGGAATTTCCCTTTGCCCAGGACCACATCATGACTCTCTGCCAATGCATGAAAGACAGACTGTGGATTACGAATTACGACTGCATCACTGTCGAGGAGCATCACATTGTATCCCAACAGCAGCAGATAGTGCAGTACCAGCAATCTGCTCATCCAGAGGCGTCCCCTTGCACTGCTGCCACAGAGCTCTAACCTTTGGACGTCGAACAATTCACTATAAACAGACAAACGAGATTACTACGGCAGTCACTACTTTCAAATGTAAAGCTACAATTACTTTAGTTTAACGTGGACAGTGTTAATTCCCTTTCCGCTGAAGAAGTAATGGCTGCCCTCATCCAAATTGACTACAATAACGTGATCCAATAAGGCGGGAACATTTTTATGAACCGCACAAAGCCAGTTAATCATCACCAAATCGTACGTCATCGTGTTCAATATAAAAACTATGTACTTTCCAATAGCTTTTTCTCGTAGGATTGTGTTCAATTGATGGAACACAGGTGAATCTAAATAATTCTTTCTCGTAACGAAAGGATCTGGTACCTCAGGATACGAGTTTGGTCCAGCATCTGCAGTGCGGTTGACCCTGCGCAATCACCGCTTCAGAAAGGTGGAAGGGCGAATAAGCCCCGCCCCTAGAGCAACAGTATCGGGTCGATAAGGTCTGATTTCACCAGACTACTCATCCAGCTATAGTGACGTCACTACTTTTGCAAATGAAGTATACTACGTTTACAAACCGCTAATAATATTCATAATTGTATAATGATATTCATTGGCTTAGTGTAAACCCTTAGATCGAATTTGCCAGTGGCCAAAGGCGAGATGAAAGCGTTCACATCTCTCTTCCTTTGCTACAGTTTACTTAACTACTTAAATTTTGGTAAGTATCTCGCGTGGTAAGTTAAAATTTGCGCTCCACAGTCTCTGATAAACTCATTTCTCTCTTACGTAGCGCGAAGTAGCTGGAACACAAAGTCGTGTCCGATTGGTCAGTTCTCTCTGTTTCTATTTGTATGTATGTATGAATGTGGTACTGGTGTAGCCGTAGGTTGTTTGGTTACGTGGAATGTATTGTAGAACGGTATGTGTGATGTTCACTTGAGATCGTATGTTATGATGTGATTTGTGGAGTGTATTGTAGTGTTTGTACTTTGTATTGCTTGCTTGACTTCGTGAAGCTAGTGGTACATCACCAAAATGCAGCTACTGAAGCGCCTAGATAGTTTTGTAAAGTCTGTATTTTAATTCTAAGTGACGACTCAATTAATGACATCAGTAGTGGGCAGGTTAGATGATTTGTATGCTGTTTGTTCTTTCACACAAATCTGTACCTCAAGTGACCACATTGTGATATGCCGCCTCTCCTCTGCTCTGTGCCAGTCAATGTAGGCAACCTTGCAATCAGCAATAAAACCACAACCTCGTTCTGGATCAGTTGGAATGTACGTTTGTGTGTATGTGTCTGTGTTGTACTGTTACCATGGATACCTTCTACAGGGCACTAATTTAACTTCACATATTGGGTACCGGATCCAGTGGCAGAACTATACTTGCCTAACTAACGAAAGCATTGATTTGAGTGGAAAGGAAAATATATCGCATGTTATAACAGGGTTGTCCCCTAATGTACTATATACTGTCCAAGTGACACCTATATGTAACCAGAGTATTGAAATTGCAGCAAGAGCAAATACATCAGTACTGACTTTGGGCCAAGGTACAGGACAACATTCTGCTGGTCATACTGATACAAGTGTCTTTCTCTGCAGTTGTCACTGTAGCTCCAAAGAATGTGTCTGTTAGCGACCTACTGAACACTTCAGTTATTTTTGAGTGGTCTCAGCTATCTCCTTGTGAATGGGGAGGTCATCCAGTGACATACATAGTTAGTTATCCCCGCCCACCCTCTCCCCCTCTACCTCCCCGCCCACCCCACCCACCCTCTCCCCCTCTACCTCCCCGCCCACCCTCTCCCCCTCTACCTCCCCGCCCACCCTCTCCCCCTCTACCTCCCCGCCCACCCTCTCCCCCTCTACCTCCCCTCCCATCCTCTACCTCCCCGCCCACCCCGCCCACCCTCTCCCCCTCTACCTCCCCGCCCACCCTCTCCCCCTCTACCTCCCCGCCCACCCCACCCACCCTCTCCCCCTCTACCTCCCCACCCACCCTCTCCCCCTCTACCTCCCCGCCCACCCCGCCCACCCTCTCCATCACAGCCACATCTCTAGACCCATCTCAAATGTAGGTATATATTTCTGACTTATCGAATGGTGAGGAGCATCAATTCAACTGCTCAGTCCGTACATCCAGTGCCTTAATACACTGGCTTAAAGTGAGCCAGATATACAACATTTCTGTGTCAGCAGTCAACGAATATGGAGTAGGACCTCAGTCCGTTCCAATCACTTTCACTCCTTCAGGTAAGTCGGCAGCACTGTCTGTTCAAGGATGCAGCACTCAGTCTCCCATTCTGCAGATACCTGTGCTAAAGACTCTTTGTGCATCTTCCTGAGGACACACTTGTACTACGTGATAGCAGTGGGCGGAGCTATACTGTTGGCCCTCTTCGTCACTTGCTTAGCATTCTGCTGTAAAAAGACAGTTTGTAACAGGAAGGTCACTTATTGCAGAGGTACGTGTGTACTTTAGAAATCGCTTGTCTGGCCACTTGCTGTCTTTTTGCAGACCTGGAGAACAAGCAGCTGAGGTTGTCTAACAAGGTGCATTCCCCCGATGGGTAAGTTGGAAGGGAGCCAGCTACGTACCTACAATGTTGGCTTACAAACCTTTCATTTCTGCTTAGCGATGTCAACTTGGAGGATATAGCTTCCATGACCAGCTACAACCCCTCAGTCCATGAGCCAGGAAGGCCCCACCAGCAGAGGCATAACGTACCACTCTACGATGAACCAAAAGCTTCAGCAATGCAGCCCCCTCTCACTTACCAGTCGTTGCAGAACAACCAGTATGCAACTCTGGAACCGGTTGACAGAAGCTCAGCTGATCTGGACAGTATCAGCTCCAACACAGAGAATGAGCCATCTCCCATTCCATCTCAGGAAAGTGGGAATCAGAACATAGCTTTTCCCTATGAAGTGCCAAGTGTGAATAGCTCAGTTGGAATGCTGCAGCATCTCCCAAATGTAGTGCGGTCTCAGGAACACGTCTACCAGTCGGTGGACGACAGTCACTTTCCCTCTCCCTCATACACCAGCACACTACCACCCCTCAAGTCAAACACAATGCCCTCATGGCCCTCCTCCAGATCCACATCGCGCAATCCTTCTGAAGAACCAGCCCTTCCTTTTGGACATTTTTCCCAGACTCAGCCTTTTGACCAAACCGATCTGCTACCAGCACCTCCATCAGTTATTCCTCCTCCCCCAAGCCATGCCCCACCCCCTCTGAGAAGGAGTACCCTGGATTTGGTACAAAAGTTGAAGGAAGAGTCTGTCATTGAACAAGTCACTCACAACCCTTCTCTCCTGCGAGCTAGGACTCCCTCAGTGGACCTCCTGTATCGTCGCTCGCCCTACAGCCAACCGGATCCTCACAGAAGGAGCTCTGTCCCTGATCTCTTCGACTCACATTCACCCATCTTTAGTTCTGGGGACAGCCTTGCTAATCATGGCCCCACCCAGACCCCACCCCCCATACTACTACTGACGGACAATTTTACATGGAACAAGGTACCTAACTACATGACCATGTACCTGTATGGTGGGCAGTATACCTGTATGGTGGGCAGTATACCTGTATGGTGGGCAGTATACCTTATGGTGGGCAGCATACCTGTATGGTGGGCAGTATACCTGTATGGTGGGCAGCATACCTGTATGGTGGGCAGCATACCTGTATGGTGGGCAGTATATCTTATGGTGGGCAGTATACCTGTATGGTGGGCAGTATACCTGTATGGTGGGCAGTATACCTGTATATATGGTAATGTAAAGTATGGATTCTTAATGCAAGTTGTTTCCCATTAGGCGTCTCCAAAGTCAGTGACTCAAATCTGAGGTCAAAGATGCTGCTAATGTACTCTTTGTCATTAAGCAAACAATTTGTTTTTAGCCCATCAAACACTTCATTGTATATTATCAGTTATTAAGTACAGCCTTAAATAGCTATGTATATATGTAAACCTTTGCCATACAATATCTCTGGTCTTGAAAATTAGTTTTAGCAGTTCAGTCTGTGCAATACACAGTTTCCTGTTCACATGACTATCACATGACACTCACCTGGTACCTTTAGTACACCAAGGATCAGGTCTAGCCCTTCCTGCCCCTGCCCCCTGGGGTGGCCCATCCTCGATCTGTGAGGCTTCTCTCAGCAGGATAAGGCTTCTATACGTACTGTATATTATTGCAAGCCCCTGCCATGTACATCTGTAGTGTGGTGATTTAACTGTAGAATCAGTTTATCATAGACTATGCATGAGCTTTTAAATTAGCCCGTTTATCAGCCGTTGGTAAATTATTGCTGACACAACCTTTACAAGACATGTATTAACAGAACATATACGTATGTATGTGCACTAAATCTATGTAATTCATAGTTCATTAAAACAGTTACTGTGTTCATTAGGTGTTGTATAAATGTAACTCTAGGGGAAGCCCCTTTGCGTGCTCCTCTCATGGAAGTGGTAGGTTGGGTTGACATATCCCATTTTCTTGATAGAACTGAGCTGGTCCTTTTGATTCACAAGTGGTTCTTCTTTAGAGTACCTTCTTGAGCAGCCCTTGCGCGCAAGCACTACAATAACAGCTACTACAACAGTCAACAATATGGCTACCACACCCAAACTAGCCCAAACAGCAATATGAATGATCTTGCCTGAGTCTGTATATTCTACAACTTCTTTTTCTTTCTTTTCATGACCTCCCACCAGCCCATGAACTACCACATCAGTGGGCGTGTCATCTCTATCAGAAGTGGGCATGTCATCTCTATCATTAGTGGGCGTATCATCTCTATCAGAAGTGGGCTTTTCATCTCTATCAGAAGTGGGCGTGTCATCTCTATCAGAAGTGGGCTTTTCATCTCTATCAGAAGTGGGCTTTTCATCTCTATCAGAAGTGAGCTTTTCATCTCTATCAGAAGTGGGCTTTTCATCTCTATCAGAAGTGGGCTTTTCATCTCCAGTAAATGGCCAGTCATCATCATCTACCTTCCAATCCACTTCTATGTCCACTTTCCAAGTCACATCTTCATCTTCTTTAGGTGAATCTTTCAAGACTTCTTCCTTGTAAAGCTTGTCCATCATTATATCAACATCACTGGGCTTTTCAAAAGTGGGTGTGTCCCCAGTTGAAATGGGTTGAGTAGGGTGTGGCTGAGTTGTTTGACTGACCTCTTGTGTAGTGGGCTCTTGTGTAGGCGGAGACTCTGTAGTTTTATCTTCCTCAACAAAAGAAATTTTAAGTTCAACCAAAATATTTTCATAAGCCATAAGCATGAGCACCACCTCCTGGTAGCGACACAACTTCTCTGGGTCATACACCTCCACCGGCCGACCATCTCTGGTGTCCTCGTACATGGCTATGCAGTTGGCAAGACCATCTTTTAACTGTTGGCGGTATGCAAGGAGATCTCTAACAGCGATGTCTGCCTTGTCTGGTTGAAACTCCATTATAGTGGATACATACTCTATTACTGCAGCAGAGGTCTTCTTGAGGTAGTTCTCCTCGGCTGCCTTGCACTCCCCTTCTATCTTCTCAACACTGGCCACCCTCTCCTGAAGAAGCTGTTCCATCACTCGACTGTACTCCATTTGGACCTCCATGGTCAAGCGATCATTGTCTTTAAGTGCAGCAAAATTATCCAATATTTGCTGCTCTCTCATGTCATATATCTCTTTTGTCTGGCGGACATCTTTCTCACACTCATCGTGCAGTGATATCAAGTAGGCCACAATTGTGCGCGTGTTATAGTCAATACCAAGCTCTTTAAACATTTGAAAATTCAAAAAGGACACATATCCACCTTCCCTGTCACCTGGAGAGCAGTGAGTGAGAGAGAGGGAGAGAGCAGTGAGAGAGAGGGAGAGAGGAGTGAGTGAGAGGGGCAGAGAGCAGTGAGTGAGAGGGGCAGAGAGGAGTGAGTGAGAGGGGGAGAGCAGTGAGTGAGAGAGGGAGAGGAGTGAGTGAGAGGGGCAGAGAGCAGTGAGTGAGAGGGGGAGAGGAGTGAGTGAGAGAGGGAGAGCAGTGAGTGAGAGGGGGAGAGCAGTGGGTGAGAGAGGGAGAGAGCAGTGAGTGAGAGAGGGAGAGCAGTGAGTGAGAGAGGGAGAGGAGTGAGTGAGAGAGGGAGAGCAGTGAGTGAGAGAGGGAGAGGAGTGAGTGAGAGAGGGAGAGGAGTGAGTGAGAGAGGGAGAGGAGTGAGTGAGAGAGGGAGAGGAGTGAGTGAGAGGGGGAGAGCAGTGAGTGAGAGGGAGAGAGCAGTGAGTGAAAAGGCCAATATAAAAATCCCATAAGGTTGAATGGATAGGCACTAATGGTAAGAGGGAAGCCGCAATTGGCAACAAATCCTTTCAACTGACACAACTTGCCTAACAAGTTTGAACACAAACGAATGGCATTCAAAACACAAAGCTTATTCAAGACCCAAACTGACACCCATTTACAAATACAAACGATACGTAACTTAAGCACTCAATACGGTCTACTGATCAGTTAGCACCCCCCAACCCTAAATGCATGTGTGGCGCTCCTATTATGCCAGTCATTAGCTGTCTCATTTACACTACAATCAATGGAATGCTATCACCACACCACATCATATCACAGTAGACCACGCTAGACTATCTCTCTCTCTCTGAGACCGCACATCATCGACACCAATCAGGCAGGCACATCAGAAACACTTGCGATCTCCTCACACGAGGTTTGGTACATCCATAAATATAAACCATATCGAGTTACCGAATTACAAGTAATCGAGTTAGCGCCGCAATGCGACGTGTAATACAATAAAGCGGCGCAGACTGCTAATAGCGCGGAAGGACTGCTCCACTCACCTGTAGATCCTGGATGCGGGAAGAACAGCAACATCTAACGAGAAGAAGAGAAGAGGTGATGACACGCGAATCAATAAAGAGACGCCTCATTAGAACACCGTTCGACTGGTGATAATGAACTTACCAGAGTTGCTAGCGCTCTGAGGGCCATTTCGACCTCTCCTCAACAGTTTCGACTTCTATCAAATAACCCTATACGTCTCGACCGGGCCTCTCGTCTGACAAAGGAATGTTTCCGGTGCTGATAACATAAGTGATAATCACGTGAACACCGGAAATGATCATTACTCATTGTATGCATGCAGCACCAGTATAAACAGTTTGGTCTAAGTGTGGTAGGAGGTGGGGTTCGCCGTATCTGGCTTCAAGCTGTGAGCTGATTCACCACCTACAGGAAAGGAGAATTTACTTGATAAAAAGGACATTATTTTGTAAGCAAACACAACATTTTTTTCTTGTTATGCAAACAAATCATTCAAAAAATGCTAATATTTCCAAATACCACTCACTTTATTACAGGAATCCAGTGATGAAATTAAATTCTGGAGTTCATCATGGCTCAACTCTAACTCAAAAGTTTCACTTTCATTAGTTGAATTTGGTTTGGAAACTTGTAATTCTAAATTGACCAGTGGTGTCTGCAGAGATCCAATACTGCTGCTCGCCATGGCAACCTGCAGAAGTGAGGTAGTGATAGGTACGGCAAGCTGGTCGACTTCACCTCTGGGGACCCATCCAACCACTGACCATACAATAACAGACTAAGGATTTCTTCTAACTACATCTTTAGCGGCTAATGATGCACAGCAGAGACAACAAAACTATGCATGTTTTTAGACACTCTGAAAGTCGCAAGATGATCCTTTAAAAGATATGACTGTCATACAGTAAAGTGCTCTAGATCAGGTGCTCCCCAGTCTCACCTTCAAGTTCCAGTCTACATTCTCCAGTGAAGCGTAAGAGATGGTACTGCTCTCCTCCCGAAGGCACTCCACTACGTCCTGTCTCACTGATATGCATTCTGCTACCCTCCTAGAAATAGCTCCGTCCACTTCTCTCTCCAGTGCAGCTGCTATCTGCACAATGGAGCATACACTCATCAGTCGGGACCATGTACATACAAGTAACTGACAATATGATGGTTTGAAATTATCTGGTCTCATGCCAGAAAGCCTAGCCACTAACTGTTAGATGCAATCCTCAATAGCTAGTGTCAACCAGACAGTTTCAAACCATTAACTGTCATATGCTGAACAATACAACTGAAGTAACTATGGCAAGTGGTGGAATTTTATCTAACATTACAGGAATGTGTGACCTCTACAGTGCACTACTGAACTACAACACTTTCAATAAGTGTTTAGCAAAAACTACAAAATAAATTTGGTTTACAAATATTTCTCAGAAAACGTTTCATTAGATTGTATTATGCAATTGTAATACGTGAAAGTACCACACGAGTATTGTATAGAGAATTCCATACTTTATCAATCTCGTGAGACTTTCGAAATGATTTTCTAATGAAATCATTCAAAGCGGCTTGCAGTTGACAAAACTCTTCTAAGGAGACCTCTTTGGAATAGTCGGAAAACACTGGCCCTTCCCTTCCGCACATCGCGTCCATCACAGAGTGAGAGAACTACAGTAACACAAGCGATGCTAGTCCAATGTAAAGTCAGTCATAAACCTACAAACCTTTTCGCATGTCCCGCTATCAACTGAAAACTTATTTAAATTCCTGAGGCCTGCGTCCATTTTAAAAGTATAATAACTCTTCATATCGATAATTATTATTTGGTATTGGAAATCGAAAAATCTCTAGAATGGAGAGTTCTCTTTTTTTCCGTTAAAGTTTCGTTGTAAAATACTACTTCATGATCAACAACATTAAAGTACTAGTTATACATTGGAAACCTATACATTTAACTTATACATGTAGGCTATTATATCATTTAACTGTACCACAGTTTAGCACCCGACCTAATTAACAATACGTACATGTTTACATTTGTTGCAATAATAATAAGGATTGTTTATAAATAACATAATAAGCATATGAAATAATAGATAAATTTGATAATTTATATACTAAAAATGAAATATTTAACATAAATACATTATTGAGTTTTTCTAAAGAAATCTTTAAGTAAATTATCAGCTCCAACAAATGGTGTCACCAATCCTTCTACAACTTTCTTCTCTATGTCACTTAATTTTTGAGAAACCAAAGTATCCTCTTTGAACCTTAAACAAATAAAGAGGAGGAGTATACCTTGGTACGGACACTGTACATACATCTGTATGGAAGATGAGACAACACTGCATGCACTACCTCCTCAGAAGTCTGTCCTCAATGTGGGACCACAGCCACACTGCTCTCTGGTCCCTCCTCTGCTGATCAAAAACCTTAGTGTCAATCATGCACTCCTTAAACTCCTCCAGCACCGCCCACACATCGTCCATCCCATGGTTGGTAATGGAGGACACTTGGACCACCTTGGGGGCCCAGACCTCTCGCTTGGGCCTCATCAGCTTGACTGCACTAGTGTACTCTGCCTGGATCCTTCTGGCTGCAGGGAGCAGGTCACCATCTGCCTTTGTGATGGCTACAACATCTGCCAACTCTACAATACCCTTTTTCATTCCCTTGTAAACAGAGCATTGGAGATAGTGAACTTCAGAAAAGACCTTCATTAGCAATAAAGTGGTATAGCTTGCTGCTCGTATGTACTATTGTAGTGCCACTCACTTGTAGTTCGTCTCCAGCTGCTGGAGGCACTAGCAACACAAACACATCCACCATGTTGGACACACCCACTTCTGACTGGCCCACGCCCACAGTTTCTACCAGTATAATATCATACCCTGTGGCCTCACAGAGTAAAATCACCTCGTTAGTGCTTCTGGTCACGCCACCTAATATAGAATTGGATAGAATTGGTTGGATATTGTAGTGGGTCTAGAGGGGTGGGTCTAGAGGGGTGGGTCTAGAGGGGCGGGTCTAGAGGGGTGGGTCTAGAGGGGCGGGTCTAGAGGGGCGGGTCTAGAGGGGCGGGTATAGAGGGGTGGTTATAGAGGGGTGGGTATAGAGGGGCGGGTCTAGAGGGGTGGGTATAGAGGGGTGGTTATAGAGGGGTGGTTATAGAGGGGCGGGTCTAGAGGGGCGGGTCTAGAGGGGCGGGTATAAAGGACTCACCCAGGGCACCCTTGGAAGGGGAGGGTCGAATGAAAACATTTTCAGATTGAGCCAATTTTTGCATTCTCGTCTTGTCCCCGAGGATGGATCCACCGCTTCTTGTTGAACTGGGATCTACAGCCTGTGCAACCACAGAAGTGGATGGCAGCAGAAGATATATTGCATATACACAGAAGTAGAGCTGACGTAAGATTCTTGGATGGGATGTGAAACGACTATTGAATGGTAACCTCACTATCACCTGATTCTCACTCGACACACTGCAGTCAGTGAGGCATGCCATCTCATGTTAACATAACAGGTTAACAATGCCCACTAAGGACAGTGGGAGGGATGGTCTTGGTCAAGGGAAGAGACACTCGAATGAACAAGATATAAAATTAAATAAAACTTGATACAATGTGATTAACGAGAGGTCACAATTCACCAAACAATACTAACACTAGTAACCCAATACCAACTGTAAACACATGGCAGGTATAATGAGAAAGTGTTGGCCATAGATACTGCTACAAATTACAGGGATTGCCCCTTGCTTGACCTAGATCACACACTCATTTACATAGATAAAATAAAAACAGAAAAGACATAAGCCATCTTGATTACAGGGACATCCTCATGCACCCACTTACCAGAACAGCTACCTTGTGATCCATTTTAATAAGCTTTTGTCCAAAATGTTCAATAAAGGTAGACTTCCCAGCCCCAGGAGCTCCTGAGAGCCCAATCCGATAGGTGTTGCTGCGGCCTCTGCAGTGTGCCAGCACTTCTGTCAGCAGCCACTGGGACTGGACACGATGAAGGGGATGTTTGGACTCAACTGGAGAGAGAACACAAAAGGTATATCAACAGTCGGTTGGTGGACATCAAACACTAACTGACCACGCCCACTTTCCATCTCATGTAACACACACTAGCTCACTATCCACTCATCCATCCATCCATCCATCCATCTGTCCGGCCACCCACCCACCCACCCATCCATTCATCCATCTATCCATCCATCCACCTATCCATCCACCTATCCATCCATCCCTCTATCTATCAAGCGTGATTTAACACATTGAAGTACTAAGTCGCGCTGTTACCTAACGTTATGGCTTTGGCCAAACACGCTCGATTTCCCTGCAGCAGACCTGCCAGTAGCTTTCTCGTTGCTTGAGACATACGTACCATATGAACGTGTATCCAGATCTAGTTTTAGTGTGCGTTTTTCCGCGTGTGCCGAAATCTTGATCGCATTTCTTAATGATCGTAATAATAGATTGCCACATGAAAGTGTAATTATGCATACGTAACTGACTACTCCGTAGAAGGGCAGCTCACAACTCCGGGAGTGCTACTGCAGATAACTCTTAGCTGCAAGCACGTACGTTACAGGAAAGCGCTTTCCTGTAGCAACCGATCAGAGAGTACCGAAATATTTTAGTGTTTCTTGTAATTAAGTCGATGAATAGAGTACAACTGGATCTATCACAATGAATCAACAACGGTGAGGGTTGTGCTTCGCAGTGCGCCATTGAATACGTGCTTGTAGATGGTGTAGTACGTGGACATTGGTGTGGCGGCTTCACACAGCTGACTTATGTAAACTGTTTACATTAGCGGTTGTATTTATTTAATGACAAAGTACGTATAAATCTAGGAAGCGCCAAATGTTTCTCAAGTACCGACCCAGGGTAGATGTCATCTCTATGTAGATAGAAATATTTAAAGTATGCTGTTGAACATCTGATCGGCCTAATGGACCAGCCAGCCTTGTCATTTGTTACCACTGCAGGTCGATATGGGCCATCAAATGGTCGTGGTGGCTGCTCTTAGCGATAGTCGTCTTGTGTCTACTACAGCACTGCACCGTTGCAGCTCGGAGTAACAAGGTAGGTCGGTAGGGTACATTGGCTGACGGGCGAGCCAGGTAATCATTTTATTTTAACTGTAGTTCTAGATTAACACTTTTTATGTTCTAAATTATTGATCTCATAATGTTTCAGATGGAAATTGTCTTATGTTGAGATCTCAATGAGCTCCGCGTTATTGGTTGTGTATACATATGCAATAATTATTCTTGGGAATTAAATTCCATTAACCATTCGCCCCAAACCAATATTCCTAAACAAGTATACCTTCCAGAGGTACATTAACTGGAAAGTTTATATGGTGTTTAAGGTAGCTGATGAATGTGATTGGTTATTGAGAGGTATTCAACTTTATTGAATTCCTTAGCGCTGTGGAATTGAGGACCAAGTCTGGGGTGTGACATTGCCCATGGTCAATACATAGCTGACCTATTTAACAACAATAGAACCTCATATTATTGTTCTATTTCTTCAACTGCAGAAATCTAGACTTGGTAGATCATTATATGAAAGGAAAGCTGTTCTTGAAGTGAGTCATACTAATAAATGATCAATTAAAATTGAATTTACCATAATTTTTAATAATTTTTCAAAATACTTGTTCTTTAATCTATATTGATCCACAATTTCAAAATTGTTGTAATCAGAGATTATCACATACAACTAATATCCGTACTTAAACTATTCGTATGCATACATTAGAAATAGGCAGATGTTCATTAGTTTTGTGGTGAGGTTGGATCTTTATGAAATAAATTTAATTATTAAACCTTTTATCAAATAACCTTGCTAGACCAGGTGTAGTCGCAAGGTTTATACAGTGTGTTCAAATGCATAATTGAGTACCCTGGGAAAGCTTGATGAAATTAGTAAAACATCTGCCATTCTTGTCTATTCTATATGATATATTGTTCATGTGATGTGAAGTTGGTAAGTGCTGAATGTCTCATTTGAACAGTTTCACAAGCATCGGGAATTACATAGAATGGAGAACATATTCATTTGGTACACCGCTTAACCAAATTTACTGACATTTGGAAAGATTAATGCTCCAATGTACTATAGGTACATTAAACTAATTGTAATTGACTGTTTAACTTTGTAAGTATGTCAGAACTCTCTTTGTTACTGACTGATAAATGCATGTACTATATAAGGTAGATATGGTACTCATCCAATAGTGGTGTTCCGGGGGAGTAGCCATCTTGTAAAGACTGAAGTTTAAAGTTTTAACAGCTGGTTTTGAAAGAATGTGTTTCTTTGATTCTTTGATTCACATGGGTTCCTGATGTTTGAAATTCCAGGGTTGCATTACCTGTCCACTAAATGTATATGTGACTATATATAAATATACAAATTCTTACTGAGTTTATGAATATATAAATATATGTTTCAGTATGTACAGTCGACTTTGAGCAACACACTGTTACAAACTGTAAATTCACTTTCTAGCAATTGAACTCTCAACTTGTTTAAGAATAATAACTCTGTAATAATGGCTGTTATCTCGTAAGGTGGAGTGAATCCTATAGTTACTACAATAGTAGTCTCTACTCAAAGTGCTAACTAGTTTATGTTACATTTAGAATAGTCTGAGATTCTGACTTTGAAGACTTGGTATAAATTGAGATAAACAATAGTGGTTTGTGACACTTTATTGAAATTCCTAAATGCAGAATGTATTCAACAATCTTCATTTGCTTCATTCTTTGCCACATGAAAGGTTTCAGTGATTCTATCACCATGGATACGACCACAGTACGTACTCAGTGTAGTTAGTACAACTTTTGGGTGTGACTGTATGGGTAAGGAATCTGTAGACACACGAACAGTTCAAGTGCTCCGGGCAACAGTTGTCCTGCCACACCTGGGATTTCCATGTTGTGCAGTGATTATCTTTAGAAGTGAATGTAAACAAGTTACTAGTAAACTTTTAAACTCATCAGTCTGAGACCAAAGGTTCTGTTAGTTAAGTTGCCTTTTAAGAGGCACTTGTGTTCAGAGTAGTTCATTATGGATAGAACTCTTGCAAGTGCAGACGCTGTCCAGTTGGTAATCACCAGCTACTCCCCAAGTATGTTTGCAATGCAGTACTCCATTTCAAATGGCTATCAACACTCTAAAACTAATATGTATTTATGGGGAATCAGTTGGTTGGACCACAAATAGTGTCATGAAACTCAAATTTGTTTTCAATTATCTACAAATGATACAGAAGCTATAGACATCTTTAGCACTATAATAGCTCTATAAAGGAATGTCTATACTGTATTCACTAATTGGACTAGTTTATTTTAAAGCAAATATGAAACAGATGTTTTCAGATACCTTTGAGTAGCCAGACTTGTGCTACTTGAAGTAGTTGAAGTGATTCTGTTTCTGTGGAAAGGAATGTCAGATGTAGACCTTATTGCTTACAGCCTTGTGTACAAGTTGTGAACAGTTTATTTATATAATCTGTTGGTATATCGGATATGGTGTACCAAGGATTAGTGAAGATTGTAAAGTGAACTTTACTCAATTACGGAACACTGCATGTAACCTCACACGTATTTGGTGACTGAAATTTAATTGCGTAATTTTGATTGTACGTACTTACATACTGTATATGCGTCTCTGCGTTTGCATAGCGTAGTCTTGTGGCTCCAGATGGTATAGGTAGTCACGTTTGGGTGGCGGTGCCTCAATATAATGGATGTATGAATTTCCACATATCAGTGTACATATAGTTGTATGTACGTATGTATAATTATAACATCTCAGTTCATGTCACATATCAAGTGTGTTTATCGGTTTATGTGATTGCAGGATGTCCACAAAAATAAAAGACAACTTGATAATGCAGTAAGTTGGTGTATGTTGAAAATTGTTACAAATTAAATTTATATCAAAGTCATTTGGGCATGAAACTCAATAACCCATACTCCCATGTACACTGTGATATATATTACAATACCTCTGTTCATGACAGTCGGTTTCAGAACTAAATTAAGTTTATTTCGAAGAAGTTCTTGTGCTTAGGAATGATAGTAGTATAATTGACTTGGAAATTCAATTTTATCCTTGACTATGTTTCACAGAACAGTCACAACATGTCTTATACTCTAATTAGCTCTCAAGGCTTGCAGACCAAGATATGAATGTTACTCTTAGGAACATGTAGATTTTCACTGTTAGCTCAAACTGACTGCTGGTGTATGCAATAGTGAAGGGTCCATCATACGGGTCGTCAGTCGTCAGTAGTTATTGTTCAACATCTGAATCTGTCTGTTTTGGCTAGGAAAATGTAACAAATACTGGGCAGAAGGGAGAGAAGGGAGAGAAGGGAGAAACAGGAAGGAAGGGCCTCAATGGGGAAAATGGAAGGAAAGGAGAGCAAGGAGACTCTGTGGCAGGACCTCCCGGTCTACCAGGACCATCAGGACCAGATGGACCTGCTGGAGTGCCTGTATGTGCTGTATTTCTGTATATTGTTGCTATGACAACTACAACATACACATCTCTTATAGGGTAATGATGGTACTCCTGGAAGACAAGGCAAATCTGGAGCTAAAGTGAGTGGCAGTTAAAGATATTATTTCCTTGATGGTGTAATGGTAGCCATTTTAAATTTGTTTAATTCTGTCCATTGCATGGTACTTGTTTCTCACTGTGTATAGGGGGAAAAGGGAAACCCTGGAGAATATGGGAGAACTGGGAAATCAGTGAGTAGTTACATCCCTGACTGATCTAGGTTGGGTGGAGTTGCATCTCCCTATGTTTGTCTACAGGGAAGAGATGGTGTACCTGGGAGACAAGGCAAGCCGGGACCCAAGGTGAGGATGAACATCACTGACTCTGTTGTCTAGCAACCACTGTTACCTAGCTACCACTTTCAGATATCCAAATACTTTTGTGTATAGGGTGTTGATGGGACTCCTGGCAGAACAGGGAAGGCTGGGTCAGACGGCACTCCAGGGAGACAGGTTAGACAGACTACATGTGCTTAGGTCACATGCTTGTCACATGCTGGTCATGTGATTAGGGTAAAGTTGGTCCTAAAGGAGAGAAGGGGCTTAAGGGAGAGAAAGGAATGGGAGAGAAAGGTGCAACTGGTAGGAAAGGATTCACTGGAGAGAAAGGAGAGCCTGTGAGTAACATTTTAGTTTGAGTAAAGAGAGACGTGTAAAGTGTTCCTTTTCATTGTAAAGGGACTGGATGGTGTACCTGGTCGGCAAGGCAAGCCGGGTCCAAAGGGAGAGATGGTGAGTGGGGCGGCAGAGTACTTGTGAGTGCTCTCTGTCACCATCCTTTTGGCTGCAGGGTGAAGATGGCCTGCCTGGTCGTCAAGGGAAACCAGGGCCCAAAGGGTGGGACGGCATGAAGGGAGAGAAGGGTACAGAAGGTGTGCCTGGCAGGCAAGGAAAGGCTGGTGCCGATGGCACTGCGGGAAGACAAGGAAAAGTTGGACCAAAAGGAGAAAAGGTATTACAACTACTCTACCACTGACCTCAGAGGGGAAGCCCCTATCAATCAGTCAATCAAATAGAAATGTTTAGACCATGGAATACTTGATCGCTGACACTGTTCAGTTGCCCAGTACATATACAGTGGCAGAGGGGGATCCAGATGCTAGTGGGGCTTCCCCTTCAGTAACAGCAAAGTATATTGATCTAGATGAAGGAAACCAAGCCCCACCCATTCTGAGATCTGCCCCTTAAGAAGTTGCCATGGCAATGGGGATATACAAACATGAGCTGGAAATATTAAGACCTGGAAAACATATTATGGAATTATCCCCTCAGTAATAGGAAAATGTCAATTTCAAGGGTTTAATAGATTTAACAGTATATTTGATATAAATAAGAAATTAATGATTAGTGATGTTGCATTGAGATGGACATTGATAATGCTGTACCATATTAGGGCATGCAAGGAGCTCAAGGTCAGAGTGGTGCCCCAGGAGAGAAGGGACCAGTAGGAGATCAGGTGAGTGATATTCACCTACCTATGAGCATGTTGGACAGCTCTGTTCCATATCCCTGCTGTGTAGGGTAATCCTGGACTGATGGGTGTACCCGGTACCTCTGGAAGCAAAGGAGAAAAGGTATATGGAAAGTCACATGACTGTCACATGACTTATGTAAGTGTTTCAATGTAGGGTGAACCTGGTCCAGCTGGTCCAGCTGGAGGATCTGGGTCAGATGGAACTCCAGTAAGTTTCCATGGCAACAAAATCCATACCTTTTGATATCCATATGGCACTTCCCCTGCAGGGCAGTCCTGGTGAGATGGGGCCTCGTGGACCTCCTGGTGGGACTGGCTCTCAAGGTGCTAGAGTGAGTGGTGGATGAGTGATACAGTGCTTGAGGTTACTGCAATCTGATTGGTCATTAGGGCAGTGTTGGTTTGAGAGGTGTCCCGGGATCAAAGGGTGATCCGGGAAGAGAGGGACCTCCTGGGCCCCCTGGAATGGTCAGTCTGATGATGTGTGTGTGTGCAGTTGAGCAAGTTGTGATAGTGTTGTGTCCTGTACACAGTTGGTGGATAGTAATACACTGCTAGTGAAAGAGAAAGGAGAAAAGGGAGAATCTGTGAGTGTATGAGATGAAATGTCTTCTACATTTTATGTACACTGATGATGTATATGTACATAATATTTTACCATTATATATTTGATTGAAACTTTTGTATATTACAGTTTTGTATTTGTACATATATTCAAATGCATCCTTTTGCTGATAAAGATCTTCATGGTCGTAAAGTTTAATAACTTGTATAAAAAATACTGTTGCTGTTGCTCATATTAAAGCCACTGATCTTACAATAAACACAACAATACATATTATGTACATACGAATGAGCTGAATTGGTGCATTATTGTATTGCTTGGCTGTGCTAGGGAGCTGCAGGTATGAAGGGAGAGGTTGGTCCCAAGGGTGAGGCTGGTCCTGTAGGTGTACCTGGTCCAGAAGGGGTCAAAGGTCAGGATGGAGCTCCTGGAACCAAAGGAGAACAAGTAAGAGAGATGTGTAACAGACAATTTGTAGACTTACTTACCACTACTCCACTAGGGTGCCCAAGGTATACAAGGATTGAATGGTAAGGATGGGGCCAAGGGAGATAATGGAAGTGAAGGTCCTCCAGGAGAGCAAGGTCCCAATGGTCAAAAGGGAGAAACAGGTCAACCTGTGAGTTAAGATTGACTGTGTGCCTGTCACAAGTCCCCAATGTGGTGTGTCTGATGGATGTAGGGTCAACAGGGACCCAAAGGATTTACTGGACCAATGGGAGCCAAGGTATGCATGTTTTCTGGCATTCATGTGATGGTCATGTGATGGTCATGTGATGGTCATGTGACATATGTTTTAGGGTGAAAAAGGATCCTCTGGTGCTAAAGGAGACGTAGGCCCCTCTGGTAACAAGGGAGAGGCTGGAGATGATGGGACTGATGGAGCAAAAGGAGAGAAAGGTGAACCTGGATCAGCTGGAAAAGAGGTAATGTCTTAAATCCAAGTCACATGACAATCACATGACTTTGTGTATGTGTATTATTTGTACAGGGTGAACTTGGCCCAAAGGGTGACATGGGGTATCCAGTAAGTATGAAAGTGCTCTAGTTTTAACAAGGCTCTGTCACATTTATGTACCTACATATTCTGTGTTTAGGGCACTAATGGGTCGTCTGGGCTACCTGGGAATGATGGAATACCTGGCAACCCTGTAAGTATCCCCTTCAGATGTGATCAATGTATCTCCATGACTACCCCACCCCCACCCACAGGGCAAGACTGGAGCGAGAGGTCAAAAGGGTGAGAAGGGAGAGATGGGTCCGATGGTACGTGCACACACACTGTAGATATTGCATGAGATTGACTGAATGTTCCCTACTTTGAAGAGCAATGTGTCTGGTCCTGCTGGTCCCAAGGGTGAGCTAGGGGACCCTGGGAGTGATGGAGAGAAAGGTGAAAAGGGTTCATCTGGTCCGATTGGCCTTGTTGGACCAAAAGGTGACACTGGAGCACCAGGCCTGGATGGCTTGGATGGCGAGATAGGTATCCCTGGCCCCAGTGGAGAAGAAGGTCCCCCAGGGCCAGCTGGATTGCAAGGTGTACCAGGACCAATAGGTGATCAAGGTGACCCTGGTCCACCAGGAAGACCCGGCCTTCAGGGCCAACGAGGACGTGACGGAGACCGTGGGGAGAAAGGAGAACCTGGACCTTCTGGCAAGCAGGGAGACCCTGGTTTTGATGGTCGTGATGGTGACGATGGAGCACCTGGTGTGAAGGGTGACAGTGGTTCAAATGGTACAGATGGGGAGAAGGGAGTGCAGGGTCTCCCTGGAGTTGATGGGATTAAAGGAGACCGTGGTCCACCAGGACCACTAGGCCTCAAAGGTGATCTAGGAATGCCTGGTGAAGATGGCAAGAAGGGAGATAAAGGTGACCTTGGAGAAAAGGGAGAAAAAGGAGCCATGGGACGACCAGGTATGATAATTGTTAGAGTGAAGCTGGTATTATATATAAGTATATATGTATATAATTGTTTTTTTAATCTTAATAAAGGCCCACCTGGTGTTCCTGTGTACATGACTGAACAAGGTGATGTAACAAGCCAACCTTTAGATCAACCTGGCCGCCGTCGGAGGCAGGTAGGACCACCAGGTATGTCACATGATAGTCATATGATCATCTAAAAGCTACTATTTTACCACTGCATTGACCTTATCTAGGTCCAATGGGTTTCATGGGATCTCCTGGAGCAAAGGGGGAAAAAGGAGCTACTGGAGTAAAAGGTGAAGTTGGAGAAAATGGGATGAAAGGAGAAAATGGGCTGAAGGGAGAAAAGGGATGGATTGGACCACCTGGTTCTCCTGGAGCACGAGGTACTGATGGGGCTCAAGGTCTACCTGGTGTGCCAGGTGCTCAAGGGAACCCAGGTAACCCAGGTATGTGACTGCAGGGCTGAGTGTGCAAGTAGTGCACTTTACACATAATCACCTCTTTGGTTGTAAGGTTTAAGGGGTGTGCCAGGTTTTTTGGGTCCCCCAGGGCTGGATGGATTCAATGGCACACGTGGTCTCCCTGGACCCCCAGGTCCCCCTGGACCCCCAGGAGGTGCTGTAAATGGAACTGGAGGAGTAAGTGACACATATACTGTTGCAAATTCTTCATTGTAAATGATAGCAGATATAATATACAGTTTATAGTTATGGAAGAAAAGACTATTTGAAAAGACTATTTACCTCTATCGCTTGTACTTATCTTTGTACAAGTGAAAATTGCTATACAAAAACTTACTGATCTATGATATGGTATTTGTATTATAAGATGCCTCATGTACATCAATTGTATACATGAAGTGCTAATTACAGCATGTCTATACTAGAGAAATCTAGAACTAAAACACAGGCTTGTATATATGTATACAGCAGGGCCACATGGAGCACCTGTAGGTCATCCTCTGTGTCCTCGCTTCCTGTTAGGGGGTGGGTCCGCCAGGTGTACCAGGACCCGCTGGGCCTCAAGGGGAGACTGGGCCACGAGGGGCTCCTGGTCCGGCTGGTAGAGTAGGACCCCAAGCTCAGGGAACAGCAGGTCCTATAGGGCCACCAGGACCACCTGGAATTGCTGGAATTGCTGGAATACCTGGAATGGGTGGACAGGATGGTATAAATGGAACAGATGGAGAGAAAGGTTAGACAGCAGGGTGTAGTTATATTTTATTGAACAACTTCCCTAATTAAGTTTACATGTACCTACATACACTCCTATAACCTCCTGTTAGTGTTCCCTATTTAAAAGGCCTCACTTCCTCATTATGCTGAAGAAGACCTCTGGGTCAGAACTTTGTGACTGATAGACTAATTGTTGTTAAGGCTCAATAAAACTAGTATTCATGAATGAAGCATCACCTCTTATCATTTCTACCTACCTACGAATCTACCTACATTCATACATTTACAAGGATTAGTACGTAATAGGGTTAGTTGAGCATCAGCAACACAAATTATTGTCAAATTGAATGTTTCTACCCGAAGGTCTTCTTTATTATGAACCCAATAAATACTCATTTATCATTTCATTCATAATATATAAGTACGTATCAAGGAGCAGTAATACTTGCCCTGTTAATTAGTTTCCAACAACAATGGACCTCTATACAAGTAGCTAGTAGATTTTGTTTATCAGGAGAGCCAGTACTGCAATACCAGACCATTCTGTGACTGTCTCATGTCTGTTCCTAAGGTGACGTAGGCCCACCAGGCCAACCAGGCCCAGCAGGCCCACAAGGACAACCAGGACCAAAGGGAGATTTGGGAAATCCGGGAGACCCAGGAGTACCTGGGTCAAAGGGGATGCCTGGAGGACCTGGAGAACCAGGAATGAAGGGAGAACCAGGGGAACCTGGCCTAAATGGAACAGATGGGATGAAGGGAGTGCCTGGTATGAATGGCAGTGAAGGACCTCCTGGTCCACCTGGAACGCCGGGTAGCAAAGGGATGCCAGGAGACCCTGGTCCACCAGGAACTAATGTAAGCTGATATACAGTAGATATGTTAGCCATGTGGATTAACAAGTGTATGGTTAATGTTTAGGGTACAAATGGTATCCCAGGGGTACCTGGTAGGAAAGGCCAACCTGGCTTGCCTGGATACAATGGCACTGATGGAGAACCTGGCAGGAAAGGAGCACCTGGAGATGATGGAGAGCCTGGTAGAAAGGGCCAGCCTGGAGACCCTGGGCCAGCTGGGGAGCCAGGACGCAAAGGACAGCCTGGTCCCGAAGGTCCTCCTGGTGGGGACGGTATACCAGGCGAGCCAGGAGATCCCGGCACCCAGGGGCCACCTGGTCGTATAGGAAAGCCAGGTCCACCTGGTGATGTTGGGATGAAGGGAGCTCCTGGGGAACCAGGAAGGAAGGGTCTTCCAGTAAGGCAACCAGTGCTATCTGATATTGTTTAGATGTATGAGTTGTTTGTGTGTGCTTGTGAATAGGGAATGCCTGGCTTTAATGGGACAGATGGTCCACCTGGAGAGGATGGTCAGCCTGGTGAACCTGGCAGAAAAGGTCTCCCTGGTATGAAGGGAGAGATGGGGTTCAATGGAACTAGTGGAGACCCTGGAAGGAAGGGAGTACCTGGTATGCCTGGGATGAAGGGAGAGAAGGGAGAATCTGGAGAATCCATTATGGGACCTCCAGGGGTACCAGGTAGGAAGGGTGTACCTGGAATGCCTGGCTATAATGGAACTGATGGTGAACCTGGAGAACCTGGAAGAAAGGGTGTGCCCGGAATGAAGGGAGAGCCTGGTATGAAGGGAGAATCTGGTATACCTGGAGCAGACGGACCTCCTGGCCGCAAGGGTCAGCCAGGTGATGATGGAGAACCTGGAAGCGATGGTGGTCCTGGTAACCCTGGAATGGATGGAAGGAATGGAACGGATGGTTTACCAGGAGATGCAGGAGAGCCCGGAAGAAAAGGTAAGTCTTATATCTGATGGATTTGAGCCAAAGATATGTCAAACTGTTTTACATTTCATTTCTTCACCTCATTTTATACTATTTAAGGTCTCCCTGGTATGAAGGGAGAGATGGGATTCAATGGAACTAGTGGAGACCCTGGAATGAAGGGAGTACCTGGTATGCCTGGGATGAAGGGAGAGAAGGGAGAACTTGGAGAATCTGGAGAGCCTGGCAGGAAAGGTGTTCCTGGTATGAAAGGAGAACCTGGTGTGGATGGCCCACCAGGAATGAACGGCACCATGGTGAGAAACACTTTTGGCTGTATCATGTTAATAGTGTACTTACATACATACGAAAACATATGTACAAATACATTAAAATACATACAAGTTTACTATGTTTGCTTTATGTATATGTAGGGTATAGATGGAAGACCTGGAGAGAAGGGAGACACTGGCGAGTCAGGGGAGCCCGGTAGAAAGGGAGTACCTGGTGACCCTGGAATGAAAGGTGAAGTAGGTGAAGCTGGACGGAAAGGTCTGCCTGGTATGAAGGGAGAGAAAGGATGGATTGGTCCAGATGGTCCTGAGGGACCAGTTGGACCAGCTGGCCGTAAAGGGCTACCAGGAATGCCTGGCATGAAGGGAGAGCCTGGGTCTGATGGTGAACCTGGACGCAAGGGAGTTCCCGGTGACCCTGGTCCTCCAGGGTCAACTGGTCCTCAAGGAGTCAATGGAACAGATGGGGACCCTGGGGTTTCTGGTTTTAATGGTTCAGCTGGAGAACCTGGTCCCCCTGGGAGAAAGGGTATTCCCGGGCCTCCTGGTATTCCTGGAATCAATGGAACAGATGGAATTGATGGAGTTCCTGGTATGAACGGAACCCCCGGCATGGAGGGAGAACCTGGCAGAAAAGGAGTGCCTGGCATCCCTGGTGAATCTGGTAGAAACGGATCTGATGGAGAACCTGGCAGGAAGGGTCTACCCGGAATGAAGGGAGAGGTTGGAGAACCTGGTAGAAATGGTTCCCAAGGTGAAGAGGGTCCTCCAGGTAAGTTATGACTATCACTGCTGTGAAGCGTTTGTTTAGTTGATCTCAGTACCAAGTGACTATACGTATGTGTGAAGAACAGACATTCTATTAAGTTACTACCAGCTGCCCATGTGCCAAACTGAAGTGGGAATCAACTTGTTTTTGTGCCCCAACTTTGATAGGACGAAAGGGAGTTCCAGGAGAACCAGGTCCAAAAGGTGATGTTGGTCCAGAAGGACCTCAAGGTTTCAATGGGACAGACGGTATGCCTGGTGTACCTGGGGAGAAAGGAGCGAATGGAACTGATGGAGAGCCTGGGAGGAAGGGTGTACCTGGGGAGAATGGGGCACCTGGCCTAAATGGAACAGATGGAGCTACTGGAATGAAGGGGGACCGCGGAGAGAAAGGTGATCAGGGAGAACCTGGAAGGAAGGGAGAACCTGGCGAAAAGGGAGAGCCTGGAGATATTGGCCCGATAGGTCCTCTTGGAAATAATGGTACAGATGGACCTCCTGGAGAGCCTGGACTGAATGGAACAATGGGTAAACTACACTAACAAAATGTCTAATATTGCACAATCAGCACTGCAGTGGACCACACTAGTCTTGAGTCTCACTCAAAATGATACTTTATGCACATATTTGGATATCATTGAAGTGGCTCTAGAAGTAATGATATTCATAATAATAATAATAATCTGATGATATTCTCCTCAATAGGAGAACCTGGCATGAAGGGAGCTACTGGCATGCCCGGTGAACCTGGTAGAAATGGATCTACTGGCGAGCCTGGAATGAAAGGTGATCCCGGAGAGCCTGGAAGGAAAGGTGTTCCTGGTGTGGAGGGTCCTCCAGGTCCAAATGGCACAAAGGGAGACCCAGGTATGGACAACTCTGCAATGTGGAGCCTGTACAATGTGTGAGTCTTGTGTTCCATCCAACAGGTCCCATGGGAGAGGTGGGAAGGAAAGGAGTGCCTGGTGAGAAGGGAGAGCCTGGCCTGCCTGGCCTCAATGGCACTCAAGGGGAACCTGGACCTAAAGGTAGGGAGGAGTTGCTCCAGCCCCCTGGAAGGACGGGCCGTCTATTTCTGGTTTCACCTCTCTGTGTGTGTGTGCGTGTGTGCAGGTGATATTGGAGATCCTGGTCCAATGGGGCCATCTGGCCTGAATGGCACTGATGGGCTAGATGGACCTCCAGGAATGAATGGATCCAAGGGAGAAATGGGTGATCCAGGAATGAAAGGGGAAGCAGGTCCAGAAGGGCCTCCAGGTCGCAAGGGTGTACCAGGAGAGGCAGGTGTTCCAGGTAAGCCCAGCCATGTGATCACTCCATTGCCATATTTAGGTGACATTTCTCCAGGAGCACCACTTGGCAAATTATAAGAGCAACCTTTCTTATTTCATTGCATGCACAATCAAGCAATTCACACTAAATCGATCACCTTTAGCTGATTGCCTTCCCTTGATGAAGTGTGTGACCTATCATAGTAGTTTAATTAATCCTGCAGGCCTCAATGGTTCAAGAGGTATGAAGGGTGAAACAGGTAGGAAAGGGTTCCCCGGTCCCGCAGGAGAGCCCGGTAGGAAGGGAGTACCTGGTAACGATGGTATGAAAGGGGTACCAGGTCGCAGGGGAATCAGCCCAAGCACCCTGCTGACAATACACAGTCAGACAAACGACACACCTTCTTGTCCAGAGAACGGAACAGAATTGTGGCAAGGTTACAGTTTGGTATTTACAGATGGCAATGGCTTTGGGTTCGGTCAGAACTTGGGAGCACCTGGTTCTTGTGTCAGAATGTTCAATCCTGTTCCCCTGCTAATGTGCAACGGTAGAACTAATGGAAAGTGTAATTACAACTTTAGAAATGAGTATAGCTATTGGCTAGCAAGCAACTTTACCACTGAAAATGGAGAAATCCCAAATTCTCAATCTGAAATGGTTAACTTTGTCTCCAGATGTGCTGTTTGTGAAATTGATACACCAACATTAGCTATTCACAGTCAGACTACTGAAAAACCAGAATGTCCTAATAATTGGGAATTCCTTTGGGATGGATACAGTTATCTTATGGTCAGTTCAGTCACATGATAATCACATGATTGTCACATGTCATGCACATAATTATTCTTGATGATTGTATGACTGTAATTTTATAATCACCTGACTGTCACCTGACTGTCACATGACTGTATCTATTGTCTGTACAATGTAGAACACTGGGGGTGGGGCAGAGGGGAGTGGCCAGCACTTAGAGTCCACAGGCTCTTGTCTCCAGACATTTGCAACAATGCCATTTGTAGAGTGCAACGTAAAAGGATGCCATTTTTATGACTCTGACATCAGTTTCTGGTTGGCTGGCCAGAACAGTACAGTGATGGATAGAGCATCTAATGTGGAGGCAAAGTCTCTGGTGAGCCGATGTTCAGTTTGCAAGAAGATTTATCCTGAGTAAAGCAAGTCGCCGTTAAACACAGTTTCACATTAAACATCTTCTTGTAAGTCTTTGATTCATATTCCACTTTACTTATGTAGTTAATACTAAAATGATAACGAATATCATTATAATTAATATTAATGAACAACGATATTACAGTGCTTGTGAAACAATACAAATTAAATCACGTCCATGTACACAATGAAAAGAAGGGAGCTTTGTTAACCAATAAAAATTGAGCTGTGCAATTCACAACAATTCCTCTACTGCTGCCAGCTACAGAATATAGGGATCATGTGGGTATAGCGGTCACCATGACAACATTCAAACTAACCTTTTCCTTGCGTTCCACCAATTCATCTTTCAACTCTTTCAAGTATTCTTCAAGACGTCTCTAAACATGTTCACTGACATACGTAGACTGAAAACAATACACACAATTATAATATATACCTTCCGTATAATGTTGGGTTCCATTTCAATTTTGCTTTTATGACTATTGATTTTGGATTGTAAAGCCCTTATTGCCTCCCTCAACATTTGAGCTTCAATTTCATGATTCTTACCTAAACAGTCAGGTCACATGATGGTCACTTGATAGTCACATGTACTTACAGCCAACTCACTAGACTGAGATGTGTCTTCATCATGAACTGTAATCTCCAAACTGTCGTCACTCTCACTGCTCTCTTCTGCAATTATTTTGAGCAGCTGAGAATCTGCCCCCATCAGTGAGTCATCGTCCTCGTTAGGGGGCGGAGACACTTGTCGGGAGAAGGGACCATCAGAGAACAAACTGTAGAATAGGGAAAGTACCAAATTAGTTTGGTCACTTTGTAATGCAAAAGTGAGGCAAATTGTGAAATTCAATTAGCTTCATTAAGTACTAATGTACACATAGCACTGGTGGCCTTTATACAGCTGGTATATACAAGGTAGTTACCATGGTTACCTTTGAGTGTCATCCTTATTTTCCTCTTCATATACAAGTTTAAATGACACATCAATTGCAGACAGGTCCTCTTTAATTAGTCTCTGGACCTCCTTCTCCAGCTCTGGAGAGTCAATGTACTACACACATACACAAAAGAGATGTGAGACATGCAACCTCACAAGTGCTTGATAAACCAGTCAAGTGCAGGTCTCTTCTAAACTGTCTGTATACAAACATTGAACAGGAATAAGGTCTATATACCATTAACTGGTAGCAGTACATACTTGGCACGTATACTGCACTTTGTTTGTAAAGATGTGACCAAATGACATATCCAAACGAAAGTAATTATATAAGGCTATCAAATGATCAATTTCTACTACAATGATCATAATCTTAATTTCTACTACAATTGTCTTAATCATAATCTTAATTTTTACTACAATTGTCTTAATCATAATCTTAATTTCTACTACAATTGTCTTAATCATAATCTTAATTTCTACTACAATTGTCTTAATCATAATCTTAATTTCTACTACAATTATCTTAATTGTTTCTATAAGTTATTCATCAGATTTTTATTGGCTTAAATAAAATTTACATCAAACTGCAATCCATGTGAGCTGTCATTAATGCAGTACTAATGGCCAATTAGGTTCACTCAAAACACTCCCAGACACTTCCTGTTGTCCCTTTCCCAGTATGTGGTTTACTGTACATCTAACAAGATAGTTTCCAAAGATGTGTGATTCATAAAAATTACTATAAATTGTCTACATACGTACATATTGCTTCATTCAAAAGGATAATAGAAATTAAAACTTTTAATGAATGTACAGTAAATGACCTTTCAGTTTGGAATGTCTGTCCCAGTAAACAGCCCAATAAACATAATCACTCATACTATTGGATGATCTAACACTTTGTGGCAAATAAGATTGATTTCAGTCAAATGGGCTAACTGATCTGATAGATTGTTTAGCAAAATAGGTCTCAACCAGACCAGAGATTAGCGACCAGACCTTCACTTCTCATATCAGCTAGCTCAAACAAAAATTTCCATATTGGTGATTGCCATTGTTACCTTTTTAGGGGCTGTTCTCCTAAACCTCCTCTTCCTCACATTCTTTAGGGGCGGAGTTACTGCAATACAACACACATACAAAATACAATCCAACCTATATGACAGGGTTTTACTCACTGCCATGATAACCATATGACAGGGTTTTACTCACTGCCATGATTACTATATGACAGGGTATAACTCACTGCCATGATTACTATATGACAGGGTATAACTCACTGCCATGATTATTATATGACAGGGTTTTACTCACTGCCATGATTCCACTGATGTCTTTTCAGTGCCTCCTTGTGTCTGGTGAGGGGTAAACTGTCCAAACTGACTGTCTGATCTTCCTTGTCCTCTTCACTACACACTAGCATCTAACAACCAGCAAGAGCCACGTTCCCACTTCCATTTCAATATGAGAAAATGGGATTCTAAACTGACCTGACATATGTCTCCGGCTTTATAAAATGTCTTTTTGTCCAAAGTCTTACAACTCTCGATAATACAAGGCAAATCTACCAACTAACAACAGATGACAGCTCATGAGACAAACACTACACTGGAGTGTACAGTACACAGTCATTACTTTGGCTTGCAACACCAGATCGTCCAGCTTTACGGAAGCTCCGCGCATGTCTCCGTAGAACTGTACTTGAAGTCGCTCTTGCAGCGTGTCTTGTTGAATGCTCTCTCGAACAGTCTCCGCTTGTTGCTAGAACGCGAGACAATTATGAATAGCTTGGAGTCCACGATTTCACGACATGACCTTACCGGAGGAAGACGAAGGAGAAACTCATCTTCTATCTCCAGGTCGGCCATTTTAAATTAATATACCGCAAGCCCTTTGCGGTTCCTAATAAGGAAGAAGCCCTGCTAATCTAATCAGCTGGTTATAGCTTGCAAAGAGTATCTCGCCCATAGACATACGACATTCGGTACAGAAGGTCGCTCTGTACGGTTCGGGAGTTGTGGCTGGTCTGTAGTAGTTGGATCGGTCGTACGGAAGTAGACGGATTGAATTTGGAACACTTTGTCAACATGGGCGCATGTGTCGTCTCACTCTGTTTTCTTCTTCTGGTAGCACTACCTGGTAAGTGGAACTGCGCATGAGACCAGCAGAGCGCGTGTACAGCCACCTCTCGGTGGGTACCCGCGCTGGTGCACGCTTGTAGCTGGCGGACACTCGCTGGCTGATATGTTTGTGTGTTCGTGTGTAAACAGTTGTCTGATCTCATTATTAAGATTCCGTGTGACCCTACTCGGTTTGTGGTCCTGTTGCACCTATGATGTGTGACGCGGAGTGAACTGGTGCTACTCGCCTGTCGTTTTAAACATTGAGACCCTAAAGCGCTTGGCTGCAGCGAATAACATCTTTTGGAGAGATTTCAAAGCTGCGATTCATGTGACGAGATTGCGTTGTAAAATGTTTGGAGATATTTCTGTTGCGCATTTGGTGTGTTGGCACTGTTCGCAGGTGAAGCGCTCTCGAGCGTGAAGTGCGAGATTAGTAATGGTGTGAGCGATAATTGAATTAATTTCAAAACAGATTGATCAGCGCTAGACGTACATAACATTGTCTTCAGCAAGTTTCCCTGCGTTGCTTGTTAGTGTGGGAATTTTTGCGATAGTCCCAACTTCCATAAAGGAAGGACAACCTTTAACGGAATATTGCTGAGTCGTGAATGTTTACATACATATTGCAGCGTGTTTGGACTTGCTACATCAGTTATTATAAGCAGTTACCACTTTGTTGTATTTGCTGAGTAGCAAAACTAGTTTGTTCAATGTGGTCGTAATGTACTGTGCGAAATTGAGATTGATTGTGAATAAATAATAAGTTGTACACCTATATATCTGTTCATTCAGCCATCCCTCCACCCATCCACCCATCCACCCATCCGTCCATCCATCCATCCATCCACCCACCCATCCGTCCATCCACCCATCCGTCCATCCATCCACCCATCCATCCACCCATCCGTCCTTCCATGCATCCATCTATTTAATGTATTTTTAATCTTGAAATCAGCTCTGCATTGTTATATCTTTTCATGTCCGTATCCTAATGCATTGAGGTGTTTAGGAAGTGGTGCCACTGGATATTAATTGAATAGTTATTAGCTTTTGGAACAGTATACTCTCATTATATAGTATTGCATGGTACTTGACAGATGTGAAGGTTAGGTGGATTGGAGAGGATTGGAGAGGATTTGGGAGGAGGTGGATTGGAGAGGTGGGGGATTGGAGAGGTGGGGGATTGGAGAGGTGGTGGATTGGAGAGGTGGGGGATTGGAGAGGTGTGGGATTGGAGAGGTGGGGGATTGGAGAGGTGGGGGATTGGAGAGGTGGGGGATTGGGGAGGTGGGGGATTGGGGAGGATTGGGGAGGAGGTGGATTGGAGAGGTGGGGGATTGGAGAGGTGGGGGATTGGGGAGGATTGGAGAGGAGGTGGATTGGAGAGGAGGTGGATTGGAGGTGGGGGATTGGAGAGGTGGGGGATTGGGGAGGATTGGGGAGGAGGTGGATTGGAGAGGTGGGGGATTGGAGAGGTGGTGTATTGGAGAGGTGGTGTATTGGAGAGGTGGGGGATTGGAGAGGATTGGGGAGGAGGTGGATTGGAGAGGTGGGGGATTGGAGAGGTGGTGTATTGGAGAGATGATGGATTGGAGAGGTGGGGGATTGGAGAGGATTGGGGAGGAGGTGGATTGGAGAGGTGGGGGATTGGAGAGGTGGTGTATTGGAGAGGTGATGGATTGGAGAGGTGGGGGATTGGAGAGGTGGTGTATTGGAGAGGAGGTGGATTGGAGAGGAGGTGGATTGGAGAGGTGGTGGATTGGAGAGGTGGGGGATTGGAGAGGTGGGGGATTGGAGAGGTGGGGGATTGGAGAGGTGGGGGATTGGGGAGGATTGGGGAGGTGGGGGATTGGAGAGGTGGGGGATTGGAGAGGAGGTGGATTGGAGAGGTGGGGGATTGGAGAGGTGGGGGATTGGAGAGGTGGGGGATTGGAGAGGTGGGGGATTGGAGAGGTGGGGGATTGGAGAGGTGGGGGATTGGAGAGGTGGGGGATTGGAGAGGTGGGGGATTGGGGAGGTGGGGGATTGGGGAGGATTGGGGAGGAGGTGGATTGAAGAGGTGGGGGATTGGAGAGGTGGGGGATTGGGGAGGATTGGAGAGGAGGTGGATTGGAGAGGTGGGGGATTGGAGAGGTGGGGGATTGGGGAGGAGGTGGATTGGAGAGGTGGGGGATTGGAGAGGTGGGGGATTGGAGAGGTGGTGTATTGGAGAGGTGATGGATTGGAGAGGTGGGGGATTGGAGAGGTGGTGTATTGGAGAGGAGGTGGATTGGAGAGGAGGTGGATTGGAGAGGTGGTGGATTGGAGAGGTGGGGGATTGGAGAGGTGGGGGATTGGAGAGGTGGTGGATTGGAGAGGTGTTAAATTAGAATTGTAGTCAAATTGTCTAAACCTCATTAATTTAATAACTGCTTATTTTCATTCAAGTATTGATGTCAGTATATTAGATTAGCACTCAATTCTACTTAACCAGAAACAATTATAGTCATCAATCTGGCAGACCAGGATGACTTCACACTTGGTGACATTCTGCTGCTGTTGAGTAATATGGTGACCTTGGTCAAGTCTGTTATTGTTGCCTGTGGTTGCCTGCAGTTGAGTGGGTTCTCTCAGTGGATGGCTTCCGGGATTGTAGAAAAAATGACCTTTACAGCACTACATGGGAGACTTGTACAAACAGGGTTTTACATGAAGAGGTCTCTTATATGTAAGAGGCTTTTATATGAAGAGGTCTCTTATGGCTTTTATATGAAGAGGTCTCTTATGTGTAAGAGGCTTTTATATGAAAAATCTAAGATACCATTTTCCTACATGCTATATGCCTATTCTGTAAAAGAGCCTATAGGGGAACTAAACCTAGATAGCTTTAGATGAAGATACAGGAGTCTTTTCTTCCTTCTTTTCCCTTCTTTCATCTTCTCCACTGGGTCAGACAGCTGTTTCTGGGAATTCCACCCTTCATCAGTGATCCTGGGAGTCTTTGTCTTTTTCTTTATCTTGATCTTATGAAGAGGAAGATTATCTATATGAAGAGGTCTCTTATGTGTAAGAGGCTCGTATGTGAAGAGGTCTCTTATGTGTAAGAGGCTTGTATGTGAAGAGGGTTTATGTACAGACATTTGTTTCTATCACTCTCTTGTCTTGTTTGGTTAAGGAGTACAAAGGCTGCATGCATAACTTACTGTACTTAATGATGTCCATATTTGGTTGTTATTAGTCAACTAATTGAATCAATTGCATCCAATTTTTCTAGAATTACCATTTTCTTTGTGACAGCAGATTGTGGTTGTATTATTTATACATGAGATGGCAGTTGGAATTAGTATATTTGCTATTCACGCCAACAAAAAGGTTGCTGTACACGTGATAGTATAGGCTATATTTAGCTGAATTAACAATATTATATTTCGTATATATAGTTGTTGAAACAGGTCATGTTAATTTAGTCATATAGGCCTCCCCACCCCACCCTCCCTCTCTGTCACACCCCTCCCTCCCTCTCTGTCACACTCCTCCCTCCCTCTCTGTCACACCCCACCCTCCCTCTCTGTCACACCCCTCCCTCCCTCTCTGTCACACCCCTCCCCTCCCTCTCTGTCACACCCCTCCCCTCCCTCTCTGTCACACCCCTCCCCTCCCTTCCTCCTCAGTCGCTGCTCAAAAAGGTACCAACACGACTGATGTGGTCTCGTGGACTCTTTTCGGAGTCAACTTCTTCTTTGACATTATTCAGTGGATCTTGCTGTTTCTCAGTTTCTTTTATCTTCTTCAGCGAATACATGAAGAGAAGTTGGAAAGAAGTGAGTTATATTTCTTTGCCTGGTTCTGTTGTCCTTCACATAGAACAGTAGACATACAATTTACAAGCAGCAAATGATCTCTAATGGACTGAGAATGATTTGCTACTCTTGAAATATATTGCATGTGGTAGCTACTGTTTTCTACTATGTATTTAACCTTTTCTGCAGCCAAGTCCTATTTTGGTGACCGCACTTTGACTGCACAAGTAGAGTCCGGCTCCCAAAGGTATGCTGCACTGCATCCTCAATAGGAAGACACGCACTGTAGGAACTACCTGACCTACCTACGCACCTCTAACCAAATGTGGTGTAGACTGTGTCACTCTCCTCCTGTAGATACAGCAAGGAGATGGAAGGGGCAGTGGAACTGAACCATGTAATGCATCAGAAGAGGGAGGAGACTAGAGCAGATGTGCCCCTCACTGCATCTGATCCTCCGGTGGTTCCCAATGGGAGGTTTGAGGCCAGCGTGAGACTGGAGTCCATAGAGACCCAGGTGGCCCTACCTCCAGGGAACTGCTGCCTCTGCTGCAAGTGCACCTGCCACCATCAGCCAACCACGCCCACTGTGAGGGAGGTTGCCACACCCACTGTGAGGGAGGTGGGCATACAGGCGGACTGTGGTCTCTGTGTGTCTTACTCACCAAAGGTGCCCTCCAGGTCCTCCAGCCATCCAGACCTCTGCTCCCAGGGTACCCAGAATGAGGTGATGGAACTTTGCAAGAAGAACTCAAGCAAGTTATTTGACAGTGTAGGGAACATTGCTCTTGGTATTGTTCAAGAGGAAGTGTACCATACCGAGCTGCCTCCAGGAGTTACTGATAAGCCTCAACCACAAGTGGAGGTGGATAGCCCTGAAACAACGGCTGAAGCTACTGCTTCAAGGAAGCCAAGATCAAGGTCTGCCTCAAAGAGCAGGAATGAGCTGATTAATGTCCAGGAGGACGACTATGCCACAGTGGCTGATGCCATAGCACTTGCATCAGGAGAGATGCTGGTGGTGCCTAAGAAGACTTCTGTGCTTGCCTCCCCTGGACAGCATGCCTCACTGCCCAAGCACATTCTAAAGGGCATGCATGGCACTGACGACTACTGTGAGGTCATCTTTCTGAAGAGTGACTCTTACTCAGGGGCAGATGAGCCCCGCGAGGGAAGGAAGGTGAAGCGGACCCACACACTGCCCAAGCAGTACAGAGACAACAAGGAGGAGGTGGTCATGCTGAAGGACCGAAGCTTCAGCCTCCGCAGCAAGCTCGGAAGAAACTACCGCCGACCGGAAGACACCCTCCCCTCTCCCCCTCCCCAGTCTTTGGACACACCCTCTCATAATGAAAAGGAAGAAACCCCTTTAACAGAGATCTCAGACGAGCCAGAAGCTTCTCCTTCTCAGAAGAGAATGCTACGATGCAGTAGTCTGCCCACCTCAAGACACTTTGGAGCCAAGACTCCATTGGCTCCTAGTAACCACAATCCAGAGGAGAGTCGCCAGAGGAAGGCAACCACTCTGACCCCGCCTCCTACTACGCCCACCAAGCCACCTCTTCCTGTACGACCTAGAACTGAGTACACTCACATTAACTTGAAGAAAAAGAAGAAGAACAGAAAAGTTGGCGAGAGTGATGAGAGCGACATGCCACCTACACATTACACGGTAGAACAGACCACGCCCACCCCTGTTGCCACACCCCCCTTTGTCACTTCTCCTACTGCAAAGCAAAGTGTGAATTGTTATGAAGAGATTCGTTTGTCCAAGGAAATCCATCCCTCAATTAGAGCTGGCTATGAGGAGGTTGCCATGGATACTGTACCAAGACTGGCCAATCAGTCCACTGCTTGAACAACTTTCTTATCTATACCTGTTACTGTTTCATATATACAAACTAGTCATTTCATTTCAGCCCATGAATCATTGATTTTGTTTGCACATTAAAGCAAAATGCATTGACTTCATTTATATTGTTTATATTTAATTATGACATTTACAATTTGTATTTTCAATTATTTTCATGTATTGCTTTCAATTGCTATTAATATATACAATGTTTAATGTTTAAAATACTTGTGTACCTATACGTTACATGGACACACCCTTTTGTATAATATGTATAATATTAATGTATGGTGAGAGAGAGCAAATATTGTCATTCTTCATGCACAATTTCTAAATCTCTTTGGGCATGCTTTGATAGAGTGCATGGAAGTACTAACATGGTTGATTTCTTCTTTTTCATAACCGCAAAAATTGTGTAATTATATTGCTGGTTGGAAGGTATAAAGACAAAATTGGTATACTATAAGGGAAATATGCACTGTGTAGTACTTGATTGTACATGTTATTGAAGCACTACCTATCCATATATACTATATGGATCTTGTTAGAGTGAAATCTCATTAGAGTGAAACAGCCAACAAAACCCCAAAGAAAATAAGTTGGGACATACCGAACGCTAGCATCCACAAGACTCAGAGACCAGGATGGGTGGACTCAGAGGCCGGGAACTTATCAAATCTACCGAAGCAAATTACTGCCGAGTTGAGCATTGGGTGTCCAGAATCAGCTCTTGTCCATATGGCCGACTCATATGAATACAAATGCCAATCCCACATATATACTTGGAACCCCCCCCCCCCCCCCGAAATCTGGATTTTTGGTGAGCACGTCTCTATAGCACCAATTGATTAAGAGACAGCTTCAGAGTCTAAGCGCTACCAACCCCTATGGGAACCGCTACCACCACAGAGATGTGTCCAGGTAGGCCTATTATATAAGGTTTCGCGCTTCTATATATTTAAGTAAAGCTTTTCCTCAAGAAAATGGTTGTGGTTGACGCTTTTTGTACTTTAAGATCAGTGAATTGTTTCAAGCAAGTTTAAATACATACAGAGTATTGTTGGTTCGTTTCGAAACTGGGTAAAGCGGAATAAATCCTGTAAGTGTCTTGATGGGCCGAGGAGAACAACTTTTCTGATCCCAATTATTTTGAGAAATCAATTTAATGTACATTGAGGGTTGTAACTCTACCCAAAGTAAAGATATGAAGCTAAAACATTGTATCAGCATTCACAGACATCTATAGTGCATGTCCAAAGAGTTTTTGAAATTTTGAAGGAAATTAAAATTTGCCTTATCTCTCACAATACAATAACTTTGTATACCAAAATTTAATGTACATTGAGGGGTGTAACTGTATCTAAAGTAAAGATATGAAGCTAAAACATTGTGTCAGCATTCACAGATATCTATAGAACATGTCTAAAGAGTTTTTGAAAATTTGATGAAAATTAAAATTTGCTCTATTTCTCACAATACATTAACTTTGTTTACCAGAATTTAATGTACATTGAGGGCTGTCACTCTATCAAATGGAGAGATATGAAGCTAACACTTTGTGTCAGCATTCACAGACATCTATAGAACATGTCCAATGAGTTTTTGAAATTTTGATGGAAATTAAAATTTGCCATATCTCTCACAATACATTAATGTTGTATATTTAGAATTTAATGTACATTGAGGGCTGTAACTCTATCAAATGGAGAGATACGAAGCTAACACTTTGTGTCAGCATTCACAGACATCTATAGAACATGTCCAATGAGTTTTTGAAATTTTGATGGAATTTAAAATTTGCACTATCTCTCACCATACGTACGTACATTAACTTTGTATAGTAGTGATTTAAAGTACATTTATGGCACTAACTCTTCCAAATGAAGAGATATGAATCCGAAATTCTATCTCAGTATTCACAGAGATGTATGAAAGGTTTCCAATGAGTTTTGCAAATTTTGATATCTACTCAAATTTGCCCTATCTCTCACCACACATTCACTACGTATAACAGTAATAAAAAGTACATGAAGTGCTGTAATTCTTCCGAATGAAGAGATATGAATCTAACACTCTATCTCATTATTCACAGAGATATATGAAATGTTTTGAATGAGTTTTGCAAATTTTAATACTTACTCAAATTTGCCATATCTCTCACAATACATTAACTAACCCTAATTGCGTAATACTATAAATGGCCGACCTTGAGTAGGTATTAGAGTGAGATACGGTACTTCATATATTTTTGAAAATTAGAACTCTTTGAAATATTTTTTATACACATGGATATGCAATGTGTAGTACTTGATTGTTGTTGAAGCAGTATTTATCCACATATATTATATGGATGTCGTTAAATTGAAATTTTGCCAATCGACGGCCAACGAAAGTCCAAAGAAAAAAAGTTGGACCATACCGAACGCTACCATCCACGACGCTCAGAGGCCGGGATCGGTGGTAACGCTCTGCCGAGTTGAGCTTTGGGTGTCACTTGCGTGAGAAGAACCAGTTCTTCTCGATATGGCCGACTCATATGAATCCTAAGATATCAGATGCCAATCCCACATTACGTGGAACCCCCCCGAAATCCGGATTATTGGTGAGCACGTCTCTATGGCACCAACCGATTAGGAGACAGCTTCAGAGTCTAAGCGCTACCAACCTCTATGGGAACCGCAACCACCATAGAGATGTGTCCAGGTAGGCCTACTTTATAAGTTTTTGCGCTTCTATTTAAACAACAAAATTTCAAAAGGAAACGATTGTGGTTGGCGCTATTCCATACTTAAGAATAGGGTATTTGCGAGAAAAATGTAGTCAAATTATATCAAGTTAATTCGGGATCAGTGCATCGTTCCAAGCCATTTTAAAGGTATATCCAGTATTTGTGGTTCATCTAGAAACTGGGAAAAATGGATAGAATCCTGTTAGTGTCTTGATTGTCGGAGGAGAACTACTTTTCTAGTCCCATGTAGAAACGATTTTAGCGAGAGGTGTTCCGATATGAACGTAAACTGGTATAACCAGCCACACTCAATCTCAATTGCTGTAATAACATAATGGCTACCTGCCTCTATATAAAGACCTTCTAATAGCTGCGTTCTGGACTGTCCCTGCGTGTTTCTAGTTGCCCCATTCATGTCAAATCATTATAACTTGGTATGCCGATAATTTCCATAATAGTATCGCACGATATAATTCTACACCATTAAAGGTCGTCTTGTAAAAATTTAATGTACATTGCTGTAACTCTACCCAAAGTAAAGATATGAAGCTAAAACATTGTATCAACATTTACAGACATCTATAGAACATGTCCAATGAGTTTTTGAAATTTTGATGAAAATGAAAATTTGCCCCATTTCTCACAATACATTAACTTTGTATACCAGAATTTAATGTACATTTAGGGCTGTCACTCTATCAAATGGAGAGTTATGAAGCTAACACTTTGTGTCAGCATTCACAGAAATCTATAGAACATGTCCAATGTGTTTTTGAAATTTTCATGAAAATTAAAATTTGCCTATCTGTCACCATATATTAACTTTGTATACCAGAATTTAATGTACATTGAGGGCCGTCACTCTATCAAATGGAGAGATATGAAGCTAATTCTTTGCGTCAGCATTCACAGACATCTATAGAACATGTACAATGAGTTTTTGAAATTTTGATGAAAATTAAAATTTGCCCTATTTCTCACAATACATTAACTTTGTATTCCGGAATTTAATGTACATTGAGGGCTGTAACTCTACCCAAAGTAAAGATATGAAGCTAAAACATTGTATCAACATTCACAGACATCTATAGAACATGTCCAATGAGTTTTTGAAATTTTGATGGAATTTAAAATTTGCACTATATCTCACCATACATACATTAACTTTGTATAGTAGTAATCTAAAGTACATTTATGGCACTAACTCTTCCAAATGAAGAGATATGAATCCGAAACTCTATCTCAGTATTCACAGAGATGTATGAAAGGTTTCCAATGAGTTTTGCAAATTTTGATATCTACTCAAATTTGCCCTATCTCTCACCACACATTCATACGTATAACAGTAATAAAAAGTACATGAAGTGCTGTAATTCTTCCGAATGAAGAGATATGAATCTAACACTCTTTCTCATTATTTACAGAGATATATGAAATGTTTTGAATGAGTTTTGCAAATTTTAATACTTACTCAAATTTGCCATATCTCTCACAATACATTAACTAACCCTAATTGCGTAATACTATAAATGGCCGACCTTGAGTAGGTATTAGAGTGAGATACGGTACTTCATATATTTTTGAAAATTAGAACTCTTTGAAATATTTCTTATACACATGGATATGCACTGTGTAGTACTTGATTGTTGTTGAAGCAGTATTTATCCACATATATTATATGGATGTCGTTAAATTGAAATTTTGCCAATCGACGGCCAACGAAAGTCCAAAGAAAAAAAGTTGGACCATACCGAACGCTACCATCCACGACGCTCAGAGGCCGGGATCGGTGGTAACGCTCTGCCGAGTTGAGCTTTGGGTGTCACTTGCGTGAGAAGAACCAGTTCTTCTCGATATGGCCGACTCATATGAATCCTAAGATATCAGATGCCAATCCCACATTACGTGGAACCCCCCCGAAATCCGGATTATTGGTGAGCACGTCTCTATGGCACCAACCGATTAGGAGACAGCTTCAGAGTCTAAGCGCTACCAACCTCTATGGGAACCGCAACCACCATAGAGATGTGTCCAGGTAGGCCTACTTTATAAGGTTTTGCGCTTCTATTTAAACAACAAAATTTCAAAAGGAAACGATTGTGGTTGGCGCTATTCCATACTTAAGAATAGGGTATTTGCGAGAAAAATGTAGTCAAATTATATCAAGTTAATTCGGGATCAGTGCATCGTTCCAAGCCATTTTAAAGGTATATCCAGTATTTGTGGTTCATCTAGAAACTGGGAAAAATGGATAGAATCCTGTTAGTGTCTTGATTGTCGGAGGAGAACTACTTTTCTAGTCCCATGTAGAAACGATTTTAGCGAGAGGTGTTCCGATATGAACGTAAACTGGTATAACCAGCCACACTCAATCTCAATTGCTGTAATAACATAATGGCTACCTGCCTCTATATAAAGACCTTCTAATAGCTGCGTTCTGGACTGTCCCTGCGTGTTTCTAGTTGCCCCATTCATGTCAAATCATTATAACTTGGTATGCCGATAATTTCCATAATAGTATCGCACGATATAATTCTACACCATTAAAGGTCGTCTTGTAAAAATTTAATGTACATTGCTGTAACTCTACCCAAAGTAAAGATATGAAGCTAAAACATTGTATCAACATTTACAGACATCTATAGAACATGTCCAATGAGTTTTTGAAATTTTGATGAAAATGAAAATTTGCCCTATTTCTCACAATACATTAACTTTGTATACCAGAATTTAATGTACATTTAGGGCTGTCACTCTATCAAATGGAGAGTTATGAAGCTAACACTTTGTGTCAGCATTCACAGAAATCTATAGAACATGTCCAATGTGTTTTTGAAATTTTCATGAAAATTAAAATTTGCCTATCTGTCACCATATATTAACTTTGTATACCAGAATTTAATGTACATTGAGGGCTGTCACTCTATCAAATGGAGAGATATGAAGCTAATTCTTTGCGTCAGCATTCACAGACATCTATAGAACATGTACAATGAGTTTTTGAAATTTTGATGAAAATTAAAATTTGCCCTATTTCTCACAATACATTAACTTTGTATTCCGGAATTTAATGTACATTGAGGGCTGTAACTCTACCCAAAGTAAAGATATGAAGCTAAAACATTGTATCAACATTCACAGACATCTATAGAACATGTCCAATGAGTTTTTGAAATTTTGATGGAATTTAAAATTTGCACTATCTCTCACCATACATACATTAACTTTGTATAGTAGTAATTTAAAATACATTTATGGCACTAACTCTTCCAAATGAAGAGATATGAATCCGAAACTCTATCTCAGTATTCACAGAGATGTATGAAAGGTTTCCAATGAGTTTTGCAAATTTTGATATCTACTCAAATTTGCCCTATCTCTCACCACTCATTCACTACGTATAACAGTAATAAAAAGTACATGAAGTGCTGTAATTCTTCCGAATGAAGAGATATGAATCTAACACTCTATCTCATTATTCACAGAGATATATGAAATGTTTTGAATGAGTTTTGCAAATTTTAATACTTACTCAAATTTGCCATATCTCTCACAATACATTAACTAACCCTAATTGCGTAATACTATAAATGGCCGACCTTGAGTAGGTATTAGAGTGAGATACGGTACTTCATATATTTTTGAAAATTAGAACTCTTTGAAATATTTCTTATACACATGGATATGCACTGTGTAGTACTTGATTGTTGTTGAAGCAGTATCTATCCACATATATTATTTGGATGTCGTTAAATTGAAATTTTGCCAATCGACGGCCAACGAAAGTCCAAAGAAAAAAAGTTGGACCATACCGAACGCTACCATCCACGACGCTCAGAGGCCGGGATCGGTGGTAACGCTCTGCCGAGTTGAGCTTTGGGTGTCACTTGCGTGAGAAGAACCAGTTCTTCTCGATATGGCCGACTCATATGAATCCTAAGATATCAGATGCCAATCCCACATTACGTGGAACCCCCCCGAAATCCGGATTATTGGTGAGCACGTCTCTATGGCACCAACCGATTAGGAGACAGCTTCAGAGTCTAAGCGCTACCAACCTCTATGGGAACCGCAACCACCATAGAGATGTGTCCAGGTAGGCCTACTTTATAAGGTTTTGCGCTTCTATTTTAACAACAAAATTTCAAAAGGAAACGATTGTGGTTGGCGCTATTCCATACTTAAGAATAGGGTATTTGCGAGAAAAATGTAGTCAAATTATATCAAGTTAATTCGGGATCAGTGCATCGTTCCAAGCCATTTTAAAGGTATATCCAGTATTTGTGGTTCATCTAGAAACTGGGAAAAATGGATAGAATCCTGTTAGTGTCTTGATTGTCGGAGGAGAACTACTTTTCTAGTCCCATGTAGAAACGATTTTAGCGAGAGGTGTTCCGATATGAACGTAAACTGGTATAACCAGCCACACTCAATCTCAATTGCTGTAATAACATAATGGCTACCTACCTCTATATAAAGACCTTCTAATAGCTGCGTTCTGGACTGTCCCTGCGTGTTTCTAGTTGCCCAATTCATGTCAAATCATTATAACTTGGTATGCCGATAATTTCCATAATAGTATCGCACGATATAATTCTACACCATTAAAAGTTTAATGTACATTGAGGGCTGTAACTCTACCCAAAGTTAAGATATGAAGCTAAAACATTGTATCAGCATTCACAGACACCTATAGAGCATGTCTAATGAGTTTTTAAAATTTTGATAGAATTTAAAATTTGCCCTATTTCTCACAATACATTAACTTTGTATACCAGAATTTAATGTACATTGAGGGCTGTAACTCCACCCAAAGTAAAGATATGAAGTTAAAACATTGTATCAGCATTCATAGATATCTATAGAACATGTCCAATGTGTTTTTAAAATTTTCATGAGAATAAAAAATTTGCCCTATCTCTCACCATACATTAAAGTTGTATACCAGAATTTAATGTACATTGAGGGCTGTAACTCTACCCAAAGTAAAGATATGACGTTAAAACATTGTATCAGCATTCACAGATATCTATAGAACATGTCTAATGAGTTTTTGAAATTTTGATGGAATTTAAAATTTGCACTATCTCTCACCATACATACATTAACTTTGTATAGTAGGAATTTAAAATACATTTATGGCACTAACTCATCCAAATGAAGAGATATGAATCTGAAACTCTATCTCAGTATTCACAGAGATGTATGAAAGGTTTCCAATGAGTTTTGCAAATTTTGATATCTACTCAAATTTGCCCTATCTCTCACCACACATTCACTACGTATAACAGTAATAAAAAGTACATGAAGTGCTGTAATTCTTCCGAATGAAGAGATATGAATCTAACACTCTATCTCATTATTCACAGAGATATATGAAATGTTTTGAATGAGTTTTGCAAATTTTAATACTTACTCAAATTTGCCATATCTCTCACAATACATTAACTAACCCTAATTGCGTAATACTATAAATGGCCGACCTTGAGTAGGTATTAGAGTGAGATACGGTACTTCATATATTTTTGAAAATTAGAACTCTTTGAAATATTTCTTATACACATGGATATGCACTGTGTAGTACTTGATTGTTGTTGAAGCAGTATCTATCCACATATATTATTTGGATGTCGTTAAATTGAAATTTTGCCAATCGACGGCCAACGAAAGTCCAAAGAAAAAAAGTTGGACCATACCGAACGCTACCATCCACGACGCTCAGAGGCCGGGATCGGTGGTAACGCTCTGCCGAGTTGAGCTTTGGGTGTCACTTGCGTGAGAAGAACCAGTTCTTCTCGATATGGCCGACTCATATGAATCCTAAGATATCAGATGCCAATCCCACATTACGTGGAACCCCCCCGAAATCCGGATTATTGGTGAGCACGTCTCTATGGCACCAACCGATTAGGAGACAGCTTCAGAGTCTAAGCGCTACCAACCTCTATGGGAACCGCAACCACCATAGAGATGTGTCCAGGTAGGCCTACTTTATAAGGTTTTTCGCTTCTATTTAAACAACAAAATTTCAAAAGGAAACGATTGTGGTTGGCGCTATTCCATACTTAAGAATAGGGTATTTGCGAGAAAAATGTAGTCAAATTATATCAAGTTAATTCGGGATCAGTGCATCGTTCCAAACCATTTTAAAGGTATATCCAGTATTTGTGGTTCATCTAGAAACTGGGAAAAATGGATAGAATCCTGTTAGTGTCTTGATTGTCGGAGGAGAACTACTTTTCTAGGCCCATGTAGAAACGATTTTAGCGAGAGGTGTTCCGATATGAACGTAAACTGGTATAACCAGCCACACTCAATCTCAATTGCTGTAATAACATAATGGCTACCTGCCTCTATATAAAGACCTTCTAATAGCTGCGTTCTGGACTGTCCCTGCGTGTTTCTAGTTGCCCAATTCATGTCAAATCATTATAACTTGGTATGCCGATAATTTCCATAATAGTATCGCACGATATAATTCTACACCATTAAAAGTTTAATGTACATTGAGGGCTGTAACTCTACCCAAAGTTAAGATATGAAGCTAAAACATTGTATCAGCATTCACAGACACCTATAGAGCATGTCTAATGAGTTTTTAAAATTTTGATAGAATTTAAAATTTGCCTTATCTCTCACCATACATTAATGTTATATATTTAGAATTTTATTGTACATTGAGGGCTGTAACTCTACCCAAAGTAAAGATATGAAGTTAAAACATTGTATCAGCATTCAAAGATATCTATAGAACATGTCCAATGAGTTTTTGAAATTTTTATAAAAATAAAAAATTTGTCTTATCTCTCACCATACATTAAAGTTGTATACCAAAATTTAATGTACATTGAGGGCTGTAACTCTACCCAAAGTAAAGATATGAAGCTAACACTTTGTGTCAGCATTCACAGACATCTATAGAACATGTCTAATGAGTTTTAGAAATTTTCATGAAAATTAAAATTTGCCATATCTCTCACCATATATTAACTTTGTATATCAGAATTTACTGTACATTGAGGGCTGTCACTCTATCAAATGGAGAGATATGAAGCTAACACTTTGTGTCAGCATTCACAGACATCTATAGAACATGTCTAATGAGTTTTTGAAATTTTGATGAAACTTAAAATTTGCCCTATCTCTCACCATATATTAACTTTGTATACCAGAATTTAATGTACATTGAGGGCCGTCACTCTATCAAATGGAGAGATAGGAAGCTAACACTTTGTGTCAGCATTCACAGACATCTATAGAACATGTCCAATGAGTTTTGAAATTTTGATGAAAATTTAAATTTGCCATATCTCTCACCATATATTAACTTTGTATATCAGAATTTAATGTACATTGAGGGCTGTCACTCTATCAAATGGAGAGATATGAAGCTAACACTTTGTGTCAGCATTCACAGACATCTATTGAACATGTCTAATGAGTTTTTGAAATTTTGATGAAAATTAAAATTTGCCCTATTTCTCACAATACTTTAACTTTGTATACCAGAATTTAATGTACATTGAGAGCTGTAACTCTACCCAAAGTGAAGATATGAAGCTAAAACATTGTATCAACATTCACAGACATCTATAGAACATGTCCAAAGAGTTTTTGAAATTTTGATGGAATTTAAAATTTGCACTATATCTCACCATACATTCATTAACTTTGTATAGTAGGAATTTAAAGTACATTTATGGCACTAACCATGCCAAATGAAGAGATATGAATCCGAAATTCTATCTCAGTATTCACAGAGATGTATGAAAGGTTTCCAATGAGTTTTGCAAATTTTGATATCTACTCAAATTTGCCCTATCTCTCACCACACATTCACTACGTATAACAGTAATAAAAAGTACATGAAGTGCTGTAATTCTTCCGAATGAAGAGATATGAATCTAACACTCTATCTCATTATTCACAGAGATATATGAAATGTTTTGAATGAGTTTTGCAAATTTTAATACTTACTCAAATTTGCCATATCTCTCACAATACATTAACTAACCTAATTGCGTAATTCTATAAATGGCCGACCTTGAGTAGGTATTAGAGTGAGATACGGTACTTCATATATTTTTGAAAATTAGAACTCTTTGAAATATTTCTTATACACAAGGATATGCACTGTGTGGTACTTGATTGTTGTTGAAGCAGTATTTATCCACATATATTATATGGATGTCGTTAAATTGAAATTTTGCCAATCGACGGCCAACGAAAGTCCAAAGAAAAAAAGTTGGACCATACCGAACGCTACCATCCACGACGCTCAGAGGCCGGGATCGGTGGTAACGCTCTGCCGAGTTGAGCTTTGGGTGTCACTTGCGTGAGAAGAACCAGTTCTTCTCGATATGGCCGACTCATATGAATCCTAAGATATCAGATGCCAATCCCACATTACGTGGAACCCCCCCGAAATCCGGATTATTGGTGAGCACGTCTCTATGGCACCAACCGATTAGGAGACAGCTTCAGAGTCTAAGCGCTACCAACCTCTATGGGAACCGCAACCACCATAGAGATGTGTCCAGGTAGGCCTACTTTATAAGGTTTTTCGCTTCTATTTAAACAACAAAATTTCAAAAGGAAACGATTGTGGTTGGCGCTATTCCATACTTAAGAATAGGGTATTTGCGAGAAAAATGTAGTCAAATTATATCAAGTTAATTCGGGATCAGTGCATCGTTCCAAACCATTTTAAAGGTATATCCAGTATTTGTGGTTCATCTAGAAACTGGGAAAAATGGATAGAATCCTGTTAGTGTCTTGATTGTCGGAGGAGAACTACTTTTCTAGGCCCATGTAGAAACGATTTTAGCGAGAGGTGTTCCGATATGAACGTAAACTGGTATAACCAGCCACACTCAATCTCAATTGCTGTAATAACATAATGGCTACCTGCCTCTATATAAAGACCTTCTAATAGCTGCGTTCTGGACTGTCCCTGCGTGTTTCTAGTTGCCCCATTCATGTCAAATCATTATAACTTGGTATGCCGATAATTTCCATAATAGTATCGCACGATATAATTCTACACCATTAAAGGTCGTATTGTAAAAATTTAATGTACATTGAGGGCTGTAACTCTACCCAAAGTAAAGATATGAAGTTAAAACATTGTATCAATATTTACAGACAACTATAGAGCATGTTCAATGAGTTTTTGAAATTTTGATGGAATTTAAAATTTGCCCTATATCTCACCATACATTAAAGTTGTATACCAGAATTTAATGTGCATTGAGGGCTGTCACTCTATCAAATGGAGAGATATGAAGCTAACACTTAGTGTCAGCATTCACAGACATATATAGAACATGTCCAATGAGTTTTTGAAATTTTGATGGAAATTAAAATTTGCCCTATCTCTCACCATACATTAAAGTTGTATACCAGAATTTAATGTACATTGAGGGCTGTAACTCTACCCAAAGTAAAGATATGACGTTAAAACATTGTATCAGCATTCACAGATATCTATAGAACATGTCTAATGAGTTTTTGAAATTTTGATGAAAATTAAAATTTGCCCTATTTCTCACCATATATTAACTTTGTATACTAGAATTTAATGTACATTGAGGACGGTCACTCTATCAAATGGAGAGATATGAAGTTAAAACATTGTATCAGCATTTATAGATATCTATAGAACTTGTCCAATGTGTTTTTAAAATTTTCATGAGAATAAAAAATTTGCCCTATCTCTCACCATACATTAAAGTTGTATACCAGAATTTAATGTACATTGAGGGATGTAACTCTACCCAACGTAAAGATATGAAGTTAAAACATTGTATCAGCATTCATAGATATCTATAGAACATGTCCAATGAGATTTTGAAATTTTCATGAAAACTAAAATTTGCCATATCTCTCACCATATATTAACTTTGTATATCAGAATTTACTGTACATTGAGGGCTGTCACTCTATCAAATGGAGAGATATGAAGCTAACACTTTGTGTCAGCATTCACAGACATATATAGAACATGTCTAATGAGTTTTTGAAATTTTGATGAAACTTATATAAAATTTGCCCTATCTCTCACCATATATTAACTTTGTATACCAGAATTTAATGTACATTGAGGGCCGTCACTCTATCAAATGGAGAGATAAGAAGCTAACACTTTGTGTCAGCATTCACAGACATCTATAGAACATGTCCAATGAGTTTTGAAATTTTGATGAAAATTTAAATTTGCCATATCTCTCACCATATATTAACTTTGTATACCAGAATTTAATGTACATTGAGGGCTGTCACTCTATCAAATGGAGAGATATGAAGCTAACACTTTGTGTCAGCATTCACAGACATCTATAGAACATGTCCAATGTGTTTTTAAAATTTTCATGAGAATAAAAAATTTGCCCTATCTCTCACCATACATTAAAGTTGTATACCAGAATTTAATGTACATTGAGGGCTGTAACTCCACCCAAAGTAAAGATATGAAGCTAACACTTTGTGTCAGCATTCACAGACATCTATAGAACATGTCTAATGAGTTTTTGAAATTTTGTTGAAACTTAAAATTTGCCCTATTTCTCACGATACATTAACTTTGTATACCAGAATTTAATGTACATTGAGGGCCGTCACTCTATTAAATGGAGAGATAGGAAGCTAACACTTTGTGTCAGCATTCACAGACATCTATAGAACATGTCCAATGAGTTTTTGAAATGTTGATGAAAATTAAAATTTGCCCTATCTCTCACCATATATTAACTTTGTATACAAGAATTTAATGTACATTGAGAGCTGTAACTCTACCCAAAGTAAAGATATGAAGCTAAAACATTGTATCAACATTCACAGACATCTATAGAACATGTCTAATGAGTTTTTGAAATTTTGTTGAAACTTAAAATTTGCCCTATTTCTCAAAATACATTAACTTTGTATACCAGAATTTAATGTACATTGAGGGCTGTCACTCTATCAAATGGAGAGATAGGAAGCTAACACTTTGTGTCAGCATTCACAGACATCTATAGAACATGTCCAATGAGTTTTTGAAATTTTGATGAAAATTAAAATTTGCCCTCTCTCTCACCATATATTAACTTTGTATACAAGAATTTAATGTACATTGAGAGCTGTAACTCTACCCAAAGTAAAGATATGAAGCTAAAACATTGTATCAACATTCACAGACATCTATAGAACATGTCCAAAGAGTTTTTGAAATTTTGATGGAATTTAAAATTTGCACTATATCTCACCATACATACATTAACTTTGTATAGTAGGAATTTAAAGTACATTTATGGCACTAACCATGCCAAATGAAGAGATATGAATCCGAAATTCTATCTCAGTATTCACAGAGATGTATGAAAGGTTTCCAATGAGTTTTGCAAATTTTGATATCTACTCAAATTTGCCCTATCTCTCACTACACATTCACTACGTATAACAGTAATAAAAAGTACATGAAGTGCTGTAATTCTTCCGAATGAAGAGATGTGAATCTAACACTCTATCTCATTATTCACAGAGATATATGAAATGTTTTGAATGAGTTTTGCAAATTTTAATACTTACTCAAATTTGCCATATCTCTCACAATACATTAACTAACCTAATTGCGTAATTCTATAAATGGCCGACCTTGAGTAGGTATTAGAGTGAGATACGGTACTTCATATATTTTTGAAAATTAGAACTCTTTGAAATATTTCTTATACACAAGGATATGCACTGTGTGGTACTTGATTGTTGTTGAAGCAGTATTTATCCACATATATTATATGGATGTCGTTAAATTGAAATTTTGCCAATCGACGGCCAACGAAAGTCCAAAGAAAAAAAGTTGGACCATACCGAACGCTACCATCCACGACGCTCAGAGGCCGGGATCGGTGGTAACGCTCTGCCGAGTTGAGCTTTGGGTGTCACTTGCGTGAGAAGAACCAGTTCTTCTCGATATGGCCGACTCATATGAATCCTAAGATATCAGATGCCAATCCCACATTACGTGGAACCCCCCCGAAATCCGGATTATTGGTGAGCACGTCTCTATGGCACCAACCGATTAGGAGACAGCTTCAGAGTCTAAGCGCTACCAACCTCTATGGGAACCGCAACCACCATAGAGATGTGTCCAGGTAGGCCTACTTTATAAGGTTTTTCGCTTCTATTTAAACAACAAAATTTCAAAAGGAAACGATTGTGGTTGGCGCTATTCCATACTTAAGAATAGGGTATTTGCGAGAAAAATGTAGTCAAATTATATCAAGTTAATTCGGGATCAGTGCATCGTTCCAAACCATTTTAAAGGTATATCCAGTATTTGTGGTTCATCTAGAAACTGGGAAAAATGGATAGAATCCTGTTAGTGTCTTGATTGTCGGAGGAGAACTACTTTTCTAGGCCCATGTAGAAACGATTTTAGCGAGAGGTGTTCCGATATGAACGTAAACTGGTATAACCAGCCACACTCAATCTCAATTGCTGTAATAACATAATGGCTACCTGCCTCTATATAAAGACCTTCTAATAGCTGCGTTCTGGACTGTCCCTGCGTGTTTCTAGTTGCCCCATTCATGTCAAATCATTATAACTTGGTATGCCGATAATTTCCATAATAGTATCGCACGATATAATTCTACACCATTAAAGGTCGTATTGTAAAAATTTAATGTACATTGAGGGCTGTAACTCTACCCAAAGTAAAGATATGAAGTTAAAACATTGTATCAATATTTACAGACAACTATAGAGCATGTTCAATGAGTTTTTGAAATTTTGATGGAATTTAAAATTTGCCCTATATCTCACCATACATTAAAGTTGTATACCAGAATTTAATGTGCATTGAGGGCTGTCACTCTATCAAATGGAGAGATATGAAGCTAACACTTAGTGTCAGCATTCACAGACATCTATAGAACATGTCCAATGAGTTTTTGAAATTTTGATGGAAATTAAAATTTGCCCTATCTCTCACCATACATTAAAGTTGTATACCAGAATTTAATGTACATTGAGGGCTGTAACTCTACCCAAAGAAAAGATATGAAGCTAAAACATTGTATCAACATTCACAGACATCTATAGAACATGTCTAATGAGTTTTTGAAATTTTCATGAAAATTAAAATTTGCCCTATCTCTCACTATATATTAACTTTGTATACCAGAATTTAATGTACATTGAGGGCTGTAACTCTACCCAAAGTAAAGATATGAAGCTAAAACATTGTATCAACATTCACAGACATCTATAGAACATGTCCAATGAGTTTTTGAAATTTTGATGGAAATTTAAATTTGCCCTATCTCTCACCATACATTAAAGTTGTATACCAGAATTTAATGTACATTGAGGGCTGTAACTCTACCCAAAGTAAAGATATGACGTTAAAACATTGTATCAGCATTCACAGATATCTATAAAACATGTCCAATGAGTTTTTGAAATTTTCATAAAAATAAAAAATTTGCCCTATTTCTCACAATACGTACATTAACTTTGTATACCAGAATTTAATGTACATTGAGGGCTGTAACTCTACCCAAAGAAAAGATATGAAGCTAAAACATTGTATCAACATTCACAGACATCTATAGAACATGTCTAATGAGTTTTTGAAATTTTCATGAAAATTAAAATTTGCCCTATCTCTCACTATATATTAACTTTGTATACCAGAATTTAATGTACATTGAGGGCTGTCACTCTATCAAATGGAGAGAAATGAAGCTAACACTTAGTGTCACATTCACAGACATCTATAGAACATGTCTAATGAGTTTTTGAAATTTTGATGAAAATTAAAATTTGCCCTATTTCTCACCATATATTAACTTTGTATACTAGAATTTAATGTACATTGAGGACGGTCACTCTATCAAATGGAGAGATATGAAGTTAAAACATTGTATCAGCATTTATAGATATCTATAGAACTTGTCCAATGTGTTTTTAAAATTTTCATGAGAATAAAAAATTTGCCCTATCTCTCACCATACATTAAAGTTGTATACCAGAATTTAATGTACATTGAGGGCTGTAACTCTACCCAAAGTAAAGATATGAAGTTTAAACATTGTATCAGCATTCATAGATATCTATAGAACATGTCCAATGAGTTTTTGAAATTTTCATGAAAACTAAAATTTGCCATATCTCTCACCATATATTAACTTTTTATATCAGAATTTACTGTACATTGAGGGCTGTCACTCTATCAAATGGAGAGATATGAAGCTAACAGTTTGTGTCAGCATTCACAGACATCTATAGAACATGTCTAATGAGTTTTTGAAATTTTGATGAAACTTATATAAAATTTGCCCTATCTCTCACCATATATTAACTTTGTATACCAGAATTTAATGTAAATTGAGGGCCGTCACTCTATCAAATGGAGAGATAGGAAGCTAACACTTTGTGTCAGCATTCACAGACATCTATAGAACATGTCCAATGAGTTTTGAAATTTTGATGAAAATTTAAATTTGCCATATCTCTCACCATATATTAACTTTGTATACCAGAATTTAATGTACATTGAGGGCTGTCACTCTATCAAATGGAGAGATATGAAGCTAACACTTTGTGTCAGCATTCACAGACATCTATAGAACATGTCCAAGTGTTTTTAAAATTTTCATGAGAATAAAAAATTTGCCCTATCTCTCACCATACATTAAAGTTGTATACCAGAATTTAATGTACATTGAGGGATGTAACTCCACCCAAAGTAAAGATATGAAGTTAAAACATTGTATCAGCATTCATAGATATCTATAGAACAGGTCCAATGAGTTTTTGAAATTTTCATGAAAATTAAAATTTGCCATATCTCTCACCATATATTAACTTTGTATATCAAAATTTAATGTACATTGAGGACTGTAACTCTATCAAATGGAGAGATAGGTAGCTAACACTTTGTGTCAGCATTCACAGACATCTATAGAACATGTCCAATGAGTTTTTGAAATTTTCAAAAAAATAAAAAATTTGCCCTATTTCTCACAATACGTGCATTAACTTTGAATACCCGAATTTAATGTACATTGAGGGCTGTAACTCTACCCAAAGAAAAGATATGAAGCTAAAACATTGTATCAACATTCACAGACATCTATAGAACATGTCTAATGAGTTTTTGAAATTTTCATGAAAATTAAAATTTGCCATATCTCTCACCATATATTAACTTTGTATTCCAGAATTTACTGTACATTGAGGGCTGTCACTCTATCAAATGGAGAGATATGAAGCTAACACTTTTTGTCAGCATTCACAGACATCTATAGAACATGTCTAAGGAGTTTTTGAAATTTTGATGAAAATTAAAATTTGCCCTATTTCTCACCATATAACTTTGTATACTAGAATTTAATGTACATTGAGGACGGTCACTCTATCAAATGGAGAGATATGAAGTTAAAACATTGTATCAGCATTTATAGATATCTATAGAACTTGTCCAATGTGTTTTTAAAATTTTCATGAGAATAAAAAATTTGCCCTATCTCTCACCATACATTAAAATTGTATACCAGAATTTAATGTACATTGAGGGCTGTAACTCTACCCAAAGTAAAGATATGAAGTTAAAACATTGTATCAGCATTCATAGATATCTATAGAACATGTCCAATGAGTTTTTGAAATTTTCATGAAAACTAAAATTTGCCCTATCTCTCACGATATATTAACTTTGTATACAAGAATTTACTGTACATTGAGGGCTGTCACTCTATCAAATGGAGAGATATGAAGCTAACACTTTGTGTCAGCATTCATAGATATCTATAGAATATGTCCAATGAGTTTTGAAATTTTGATGAAAATTTAAATTTGCCATATCTCTGACCATATATTAACTTTGTATACCAGAATTTAATGTACATTGAGGGCTGTCACTCTATCAAATGGAGAGATATGAAGCTAACACTTTGTGTCAGCATTCACAGACATCTATGGAACATGTCTAATGAGTTTTTGAAATTTTGATGAAAATTAAAATTTGCCCTATTTCTCACAATACATTAACTTTGTATACCAGAATTTAATGTACATTGAGGGCTGTCACTCTATCAAATGGAGGGATACGAAGCTAACACTTTGTGTCAGCATTCACAGACATCTATAGAACATGTCCAATGAGTTTTTGAAATTTTGATGAAAATTAAAATTTGCCCTATCTCTCACCATATATTAACTTTGTATACAAGAATTGAATGTACATTGAGGGCTGTAACTCTACCCAAAGTAAAGATATGAAGCTAAAACATTGAATCAACATTCACAGACATCTATAGAACATGTCCAAAGAGTTTTTGAAATTTTGATGGAATTTAAAATTTGCACTATCTCTCACCATACATACATTAACTTTGTATAGTAGTAATTTAAAGTACATTTATGGCACTAACCATGCCAAATGAAGAGATATGAATCCGAAATTCTATCTCAGTATTCACAGAGATGTATGAAAGGTTTCCAATGAGTTTTGCAAATTTTGATATCTACTCAAATTTGCCCTATCTCTCACCACACATTCACTACGTATAACAGTAATAAAAAGTACATGAAGTGCTGTAATTCTTCCGAATGAAGAGATATGAATCTAACACTCTATCTCATTATTCACAGAGATATATGAAATGTTTTGAATGAGTTTTGCAAATTTTAATACTTACTCAAATTTGCCATATCTCTCACAATACATTAACTAACCTAATTGCGTAATTCTATAAATGGCCGACCTTGAGTAGGTATTTGAGTGAGATACGGTACTTCATATATTTTTGAAAATTAGAACTCTTTGAAATATTTCTTATACACAAGGATATGCACTGTGTGGTACTTGATTGTTGTTGAAGCAGTATTTATCCACATATATTATATGGATGTCGTTAAATTGAAATTTTGCCAATCGACGGCCAACGAAAGTCCAAAGAAAAAAAGTTGGACCATACCGAACGCTACCATCCACGACGCTCAGAGGCCGGGATCGGTGGTAACGCTCTGCCGAGTTGAGCTTTGGGTGTCACTTGCGTGAGAAGAACCAGTTCTTCTCGATATGGCCGACTCATATGAATCCTAAGATATCAGATGCCAATCCCACATTACGTGGAACCCCCCCGAAATCCGGATTATTGGTGAGCACGTCTCTATGGCACCAACCGATTAGGAGACAGCTTCAGAGTCTAAGCGCTACCAACCTCTATGGGAACCGCAACCACCATAGAGATGTGTCCAGGTAGGCCTACTTTATAAGGTTTTTCGCTTCTATTTAAACAACAAAATTTCAAAAGGAAACGATTGTGGTTGGCGCTATTCCATACTTAAGAATAGGGTATTTGCGAGAAAAATGTAGTCAAATTATATCAAGTTAATTCGGGATCAGTGCATCGTTCCAAACCATTTTAAAGGTATATCCAGTATTTGTGGTTCATCTAGAAACTGGGAAAAATGGATAGAATCCTGTTAGTGTCTTGATTGTCGGAGGAGAACTACTTTTCTAGGCCCATGTAGAAACGATTTTAGCGAGAGGTGTTCCGATATGAACGTAAACTGGTATAACCAGCCACACTCAATCTCAATTGCTGTAATAACATAATGGCTACCTGCCTCTATATAAAGACCTTCTAATAGCTGCGTTCTGGACTGTCCCTGCGTGTTTCTAGTTGCCCAATTCATGTCAAATCATTATAACTTGGTATGCCGATAATTTCCATAATAGTATCGCACGATATAATTCTACACCATTAAAAGTTTAATGTACATTGAGGGCTGTAACTCTACCCAAAGTTAAGATATGAAGCTAAAACATTGTATCAGCATTCACAGACACCTATAGAGCATGTCTAATGAGTTTTTAAAATTTTGATGGAATTTAAAATTTGCCTTATCTCTCACCATACATTAATGTTATATATTTAGAATTTTATTGTACATTGAGGGCTGTAACTCTACCCAAAGTAAAGATATGAAGTTAAAACATTGTATCAGCATTCACAGATATCTATAGAACATGTCCAATGAGTTTTTGAAATTTTCATAAAAATAAAAAATTTGCCTTATCTCTCACCATACATTAAAGTTGTATACCAGAATTTAATGTACATTGAGGGCTGTAACTCTACCCAAAGTAAAGATATGAAGCTAACACTTTGTGTCAGCATTCACAGACATCTATAGAACATGTCTAATGAGTTTTTGAAATTTTCATGAAAATTAAAATTTGCCCTATTTCTCACAATATATTAACTTTGTATACCAGAATTTAATGTACATTGAGGGCTGTCACTCTATCAAATGGAGAGATATGAAGCTAACACTTTGTGTCAGTATTCACAGACATCTATAGAACATGTCCAATGAGTTTTTGAAATTTTGATGAAACTTAAAATTTGCCCTATTTCTCACAATACATTAACTTTGTATACCAGAATTTAATGTACATTGAGGGCGGTCACTCTATCAAATGGAGAGATAGGAAGCTAACACTTTGTGTCAGCATTCAGAGACATCTATAGAACATGTCCAATGTGTTTTTAAAATTTTCATGAGAATAAAAAATTTGCCCTATCTCTCACCATACATTAAAGTTGTATACCAGAATTTAATGTACATTGAGGGCTGTAACTCTACCCAAAGTAAAGATATGAAGTTAAAACATTGTATCAGCATTTATAGATATCTATAGAACATGTCCAATGAGTTTTTGAAATTTTCATGAAAATTAAATTTGCCCTATCTCTCACCATATATTAACTTTGTATACAAGAATTGAATGTACATTGAGGGCTGTCACTCTATCAAATGGAGAGATATGAAGCTAATTCTTTGTGTCAGCATTCACAGTCATCTATAGAACATGTCCAATGAGGTTTTTGAAATTTTGATGGAATTTAAAATTTGCACTATCTCTCACCATACATACATTAACTTTGTATAGTAGGAATTTAAAATACATTTATGGCACTAACTCATCCAAATGAAGAGATATGAATCTGAAACTCTATCTCAGTATTCACAGAGATGTATGAAAGGTTTCCAATGAGTTTTGCAAATTTTGATATCTACTCAAATTTGCCCTATCTCTCACCACACATTCACTACGTATAACAGTAATAAAAAGTACATGAAGTGCTGTAATTCTTCCGAATGAAGAGATATGAATCTAACACTCTATCTCATTATTCACAGAGATATATGAAATGTTTTGAATGAGTTTTGCAAATTTTAATACTTACTCAAATTTGCCATATCTCTCACAATACATTAACTAACCCTAATTGCGTAATACTATAAATGGCCGACCTTGAGTAGGTATTAGAGTGAGATACGGTACTTCATATATTTTTGAAAATTAGAACTCTTTGAAATATTTCTTATACACATGGATATGCACTGTGTAGTACTTGATTGTTGTTGAAGCAGTATCTATCCACATATATTATTTGGATGTCGTTAAATTGAAATTTTGCCAATCGACGGCCAACGAAAGTCCAAAGAAAAAAAGTTGGACCATACCGAACGCTACCATCCACGACGCTCAGAGGCCGGGATCGGTGGTAACGCTCTGCCGAGTTGAGCTTTGGGTGTCACTTGCGTGAGAAGAACCAGTTCTTCTCGATATGGCCGACTCATATGAATCCTAAGATATCAGATGCCAATCCCACATTACGTGGAACCCCCCCGAAATCCGGATTATTGGTGAGCACGTCTCTATGGCACCAACCGATTAGGAGACAGCTTCAGAGTCTAAGCGCTACCAACCTCTATGGGAACCGCAACCACCATAGAGATGTGTCCAGGTAGGCCTACTTTATAAGGTTTTGCGCTTCTATTTAAACAACAAAATTTCAAAAGGAAACGATTGTGGTTGGCGCTATTCCATACTTAAGAATAGGGTATTTGCGAGAAAAATGTAGTCAAATTATATCAAGTTAATTCGGGATCAGTGCATCGTTCCAAACCATTTTAAAGGTATATCCAGTATTTGTGGTTCATCTAGAAACTGGGAAAAATGGATAGAATCCTGTTAGTGTCTTGATTGTCGGAGGAGAACTACTTTTCTAGTCCCATGTAGAAACGATTTTAGCGAGAGGTGTTCCGATATGAACGTAAACTGGTATAACCAGCCACACTCAATCTCAATTGCTGTAATAACATAATGGCTACCTGCCTCTATATAAAGACCTTCTAATAGCTGCGTTCTGGACTGTCCCTGCGTGTTTCTAGTTGCCCCATTCATGTCAAATCATTATAACTTGGTATGCCGATAATTTCCATAATAGTATCGCACGATATAATTCTACACCATTAAAGGTCGTATTGTAAAAATTTAATGTACATTGAGGGCTGTAACTCTACCCAAAGTAAAGATATGAAGTTAAAACATTGTATCAATATTTACAGACAACTATAGAGCATGTTCAATGAGTTTTTGAAATTTTGATGGAATTTAAAATTTGCCCTATATCTCACCATACATTAAAGTTGTATACCAGAATTTAATGTGCATTGAGGGCTGTCACTCTATCAAATGGAGAGATATGAAGCTAACACTTAGTGTCAGCATTCACAGACATCTATAGAACATGTCCAATGAGTTTTTGAAATTTTGATGGAAATTAAAATTTGCCCTATCTCTCACAAAACATTAAAGTTGTATACCAGAATTTAATGTACATGGAGGGCTGTAACTCTACCCAAAGTAAAGATATGAAGTTAAAACATTGTATCAGCATTCACAGATATCTATAGAACATGTCCAATGAGTTTTAGAATTTTCATAAAAATAAAAAAATTGCCCTATTTCTCACAATACGTTAACTTTGTATACCAGAATTTAATGTACATTGAGGGCTGTCACTCTATCAAATGGAGAGATATGAAGCTAACACTTTGTGTCAGCATTCACAGACATCTATAGAACATGTCTAATGAGTTTTTGAAATTTTGATGAAAATTAAAATTTGCCCTATCTCTCACCATACATTAAAGTTGTATACCAGAATTTAATGTACATTGAGGGCTGTAACTCTACCCAAAGTAAAGATATGACGTTAAAACATTGTATCAGCATTCACAGATATCTATAGAACATGTCCAATGAGTTTTTGAAATTTTCATAAAAATAAAAAATTTGCCCTATTTCTCACAATACGTACATTAACTTTGTATACCAGAATTTAATGTACATTGAGGGCTGTAACTCTACCCAAAGAAAAGATATGAAGCTAAAACATTGTATCAACATTCACAGACATCTATAGAACATGCCTAATGAGTTTTTGAAATTTTGATGAAAATTAAAATTTGCCCTATCTCTCACCATATATTAACTTTGTATACCAGAATTTAATGTACATTGAGGGCTGTCACTCCATCAAATGGAGAGAAATGAAGCTAACACTTTGTGTCAGCATTCACAGACATCTATGGAACATGTCTAATGAGTTTTTGAAATATTGATGAAAATTAAAATTTGCCCTATTTCTCACTATACATTAACTTTGTATACCAGAATTTAATGTACATTGAGGGCTGTAACTCTACCCAAAGTAAAGATATGAAGCTAAAACATTGTATCAACATTCACAGACATCTATAGAACATGTCCAATGAGTTTTTGAAATTTTGATGAAAATTAAAATTTGCCCTATTTCTCACAATACATTAACTTTGTATACCAGAATTTAATGTACATTGAGGGCTGTCACTCTATCAAATGGAGAGATACGAAGCTAACACTTTGTATCAGCATTCACAGACATCTATAGAACATGTCTAATGAGTTTTTGAAATTTTGATGAAAATTAAAATTTGCCCTATCTCTCACCATACATTAAAGTTGTATACCAGAATTTAATGTACATTGAGGGCTGTAACTCTACCCAAAGTAAAGATATGACGTTAAAACATTGTATCAGCATTCACAGATATCTATAGAACATGTCCAATGAGTTTTTGAAATTTTCATAAAAATAAAAAATTTGCCCTATTTCTCACAATACGTACATTAACTTTGTATACCAGAATTTAATGTACATTGAGGGCTGTAACTCTACCCAAAGAAAAGATATGAAGCTAAAACATTGTATCAACATTCACAGACATCTATAGAACATGCCTAATGAGTTTTTGAAATTTTGATGAAAATTAAAATTTGCCCTATCTCTCACCATATATTAACTTTGTATACCAGAATTTAATGTACATTGAGGGCTGTCACTCCATCAAATGGAGAGAAATGAAGCTAACACTTTGTGTCAGCATTCACAGACATCTATGGAACATGTCTAATGAGTTTTTGAAATTTTGATGAAAATTAAAATTTGCCCTATTTCTCACTATACATTAACTTTGTATACCAGAATTTAATGTACATTGAGGGCTGTAACTCTACCCAAAGTAAAGATATGAAGCTAAAACATTGTATCAACATTCACAGACATCTATAGAACATGTCCAATGAGTGTTTGAAATTTTGATGGAAATTTAAATTTGCCCTATCTCTCACCATACATTAAAGTTGTATACCAGAATTTAATGTACATTGAGGGCTGTAACTCTACCCAAAGTAAAGATATGACGTTAAAACATTGTATCAGCATTCACAGATATCTATAGAACATGTCCAATGAGTTTTTGAAATTTTCATAAAAATAAATAATTTGCCCTATTTCTCACAATACATTAACTTTGTATACCAGAATTTAATGTACATTGAGGGCTGTCACTCTATCAAATGGAGAGATATGAAGCTAATTCTTAGTGTCAGCATTCACAGACATCTATAGAACATGTCTAATGAGTTTTTGAAATTTTGATGAAAATTAAAATTTGCCCTATTTCTCACAATACAATAACTTTGTATACCAGAATTTAATGTACATTGAGGGCTGTCACTCTATCAAATGGAGAGATATGAAGCTAATTCTTTGCGTCAGTATTCACAGACATCTATAGAACATGTCTAATGAGTTTTTGAAATTTTGATGAAAATTAAAATTTGCCATATCTCTCACCATATATTAACTTTGTATACCAGAATTTAATGTACATTGAGGGCGGTCACTCTATCAAATGGAGAGATATGAAGCTAATTGTTTGTGTCAGCATTCACAGACATCTATAGAACATGTCCAATGAGGTTTTGAAATTTTGATGGAATTTAAAATTTGCACTATCTCTCACCATACGTACATTAACTTGTATTGTAGTAATTTAAAATACATTTATGGCACTAACTCTTCCAAATGAAGAGATATGAATCCGAAACTCTATCTCAGTATTCACAGAGATGTATGAAAGGTTTCCAATGAGTTTTGCAAATTTTGATATCTACTCAAATTTGCCCTATCTCTCACCACTCATTCACTACGTATAACAGTAATAAAAAGTACATGAAGTGCTGTAATTCTTCCGAATGAAGAGATGTGAATCTAACACTCTATCTCATTATTCACAGAGATATATGAAATGTTTTGAATGAGTTTTGCAAATTTTAATACTTACTCAAATTTGCCATATCTCTCACAATACATTAACTAACCCTAATTGCGTAATACTATAAATGGCCGACCTTGAGTAGGTATTAGAGTGAGATACGGTACTTCATATATTTTTGAAAATTAGAACTCTTTGAAATATTTCTTATACACATGGATATGCACTGTGTAGTACTTGATTGTTGTTGAAGCAGTATCTATCCACATATATTATATGGATGTCGTTAAATTGAAATTTTGCCAATCGACGGCCAACGAAAGTCCAAAGAAAAAAAGTTGGACCATACCGAACGCTACCATCCACGACGCTCAGAGGCCGGGATCGGTGGTAACGCTCTGCCGAGTTGAGCTTTGGGTGTCACTTGCGTGAGAAGAACCAGTTCTTCTCGATATGGCCGACTCATATGAATCCTAAGATATCAGATGCCAATCCCACATTACGTGGAACCCCCCCGAAATCCGGATTATTGGTGAGCACGTCTCTATGGCACCAACCGATTAGGAGACAGCTTCAGAGTCTAAGCGCTACCAACCTCTATGGGAACCGCAACCACCATAGAGATGTGTCCAGGTAGGCCTACTTTATAAGGTTTTTCGCTTCTATTTAAACAACAAAATTTCAAAAGGAAACGATTGTGGTTGGCGCTATTCCATACTTAAGAATAGGGTATTTGCGAGAAAAATGTAGTCAAATTATATCAAGTTAATTCGGGATCAGTGCATCGTTCCAAGCCATTTTAAAGGTATATCCAGTATTTGTGGTTCATCTAGAAACTGGGAAAAATGGATAGAATCCTGTTAGTGTCTTGATTGTCGGAGGAGAACTACTTTTCTAGTCCCATGTAGAAACTATTTTAGCGAGAGGTGTTCCGATATGAACGTAAACTGGTATAACCAGCCACACTCCATCTCAATTGCTGTAATAACATAATGGCTACCTGCCTCTATATAAAGACCTTCTAATAGCTGCGTTCTGGACTGTCCCTGCGTGTTTCTAGTTGCCCCATTCATGTCAAATCATTATAACTTGGTATGCCGATAATTTCCATAATAGTATCGCACGATATAATTCTACACCATTAAAGGTCGTATTGTAAAAATTTAATGTACATTGAGGGCTGTAACTCTACCCAAAGTAAAGATATGAAGTTAAAACATTGTATCAATATTTACAGACAACTATAGAGCATGTTCAATGAGTTTTTGAAATTTTGATGGAATTTAAAATTTGCCCTATATCTCACCATACATTAAAGTTGTATACCAGAATTTAATGTGCATTGAGGGCTGTCACTCTATCAAATGGGGAGATATGAAGCTAATTCTTTGTGTCAGCATTCACAGACATCTATAGAACATGTCCAATGGGTTTTTGAAATTTTGATGAAAATAAAAAATTTGCCCTATCTCTCACCATATATTAACTTTGTATACAAGAATTTAATGTACATTGAGGGCTGTCACTCTATCAAATGGAGAGATATGAAGCTGAATCTTTGTGTCAGCATTCACAGACATCTATAGAACATGTCTAATGAGTTTTTGAAATTTTGATGAAAATTAAAATTTGCCCTATCTCTCACCATATATTAACTTTGTATACCAGAATTTAATGTACATTGAGGGCTGTAACTCTACCCAAAGTAAAGATATGAAGCTAAAACATTGTATCAACATTCACAGACATCTATAGAACATGTCCAATGAGGTTTTGAAATTTTGATGAAAATTAAAATTTGCCCTATTTCTCACAATACATTAACTTTGTATACCAGAATTTAATGTACATTGAGGGCTGTCACTCTATCAAATGGAGAGATACGAAGCTAACACTTTGTGTCAGCATTCACAGACATCTATAGAACATGTCCAATGTGTTTTTGAAATTTTGATGAAAATTAAAATTTGCCCTATTTCTCACAATACATTAACTTTGTATACCAGAATTTAATGTACATTGATGGCTGTCACTCTATCAAATGGAGAGATACGAAGCTAACACTTTGTGTCAGCATTCACAGACATCTATAGAACATGTCCAATGTGTTTTTGAAATTTTGATGAAAATTAAAATTTGCCCTATTTCTCACAATACATAAAACTTTGTATACCAGAATTTAATGTACATTGAGGGCTGTCACTCTATCAAACAGAAAGATATGAAGCTAATGTTTTGTGTCAACATTCACAGTCACCTATAGAGTATTTCCAATGAGTTTTTGAAATTTTGATGGAACTTAAAATTTGCCCTATCTCTCACCATACATTAACTTTTGTATACCAGAATTTAATGTACATTGAGGGCTGTCACTCTATCAAATGGAGAGATATGAAGCTAATTCTTTGTGTCCATCTAAAAGTTGAGAATAATGGATAAATGGCGATTTTTCATAATGCAGAAATTTGGAGAGCGAGATTTCCGATATTTATCATCATCATATTAAATTGATTTTGTTTGTTTTGTCATCATATTAATGTCTGTAATTGATTTTGTTTGGTGTCTGCATATTATAGATATGTCAGATTCTGAGCTGATACGATGATAGAGATATGTCAGATTCTGAGCTGATACAATGATAGAGATATGTCAGATTCTGAGCTGATACAATGATAGAGATATGTCAGATTCTGAGCTGATACGATGATAGAGATATGTCAGATTCTGAGCTGATACAATGATAGAGATATGTCAGATTCTGAGCTGATACAATGATAGAGATATGTAAGATTCTGAGCTGATACAATGATAGAGATATGTAAGATTCTGAGCTGATACAATGATAGAGATATGTAAGATTCTGAACTGATACAATGATAGAGATATGTAAGATTCTGAGCTGATACAATGATAGAGATATGTCAGATTCTGAGCTGATACAATGATAGAGATATGTCAGATGCTAATGTTATACCATTTTCTGTGCCATGACACAAATATTACTTACAATTGATATCAGTTCTAAACCTCATGATCTGTATAATAGTATGTTTTGTTGATCCCTGCAAGTGCTGACAGCAAGTATATATAAAAACTTATATAGTTGGCCTGTATGAAACGAATATATGTAAAACCAGCCTACATATAAGGTTTTAATCTTCTATTTAAATAAAGTAATTGCCTAAGAAAACGTTTGTGGCTGGTGTATACCAAGAAGAGAGAACAAGACTGCATCTTTACAAAATCAAAAGATTTGTTCGACAAAGTTAAGAGGAAATCCTTATTCTATTATCCTTATACTTGAATTTATATGTGGAATTTGTATATATAAGTGAATTATATACAATACATTATACAATGACTGACAAACTGATACAGTTGACTGAATGATTTACTGAAGGAGGTGTACTGTACAAATGAGATCAGTGAATGCGACAGTTGAGTGAAGTAAAACAGTTACACGTCAGTTGAGCAGTTCTGATAGTCTTGTAAGTCACTTGAGCGAAAGTTGCTTGTATTGACATTACTGTCTGACCGGGAGATGCCCTGAGAGAAGGAGAGAAGGAGTAACTATAAAGTGTAGAGGAGAGTGTGGGAGGGGCTTAGAGAAGTGGGAGTGGCTGAATATATACCTTTAATGTAGACCCACTTACCTTTAGGTACCACTCCATTTCTCCCCCTCCTGAGGGATCCATTTTGAAATGGTGTTGTTTGTTGTCTAGTAAGGTGTCGTACTGTCCGGAGCCTTGACTGAGACAGAGGATCTGCTGACTGCCGCTGGAGTTGGCTGCATTCCTGTCAGCCAGGTCCCGACTGAAGAGGGGAGGGGGGAGGGGATAAGGGGGAGGTTCCTTTGGCATAGAGTCCAAGCTAAACGGAGTGATGACATCACTCATTCTGTTCTTGTGAGACTGAGTGTAAGATCCGTCTGTGAGGACCACACCTGATCTGGCAGGGAGGGGCTCCCTATGTAGGGGTCAGCGAGGAGAGGGGAGAGGTCAAGGTACAGGAGAGGTCAAGGTACAGGACCAATCGATAGAATGACATGAACGTCATCTATACAGTTAGTGTACAAACTTTGTTGGAAACTTTCAGAAAGTTAATAACTGAAAGAGGCAGTATATAATATATACAATATATATTATATAATTTCCAGGGATCTCTACATGATAGTGGATGTAGTTCTATCATGCTTAGAACATACCTCATAATGGGTGAATCAGATGAGGAAGACCCTTTCGCATCTGAGGAGGGAGTGACCAAAGGGTTAGAAGACACATTGGACATACTGTAACCACACATGGTAGCAGTAATGACATACTTATATTTCCATGGTTGGCACGGCAACAGCATGACACAGTGATGACGAGGCACACAAGCACAATAGAAAAGGCCACAACACCAGACACTGAACTGACCACCAAAACCAGCAGATGATCCTCTAACAAATGTAGAGTGTACAGTGTACCAACAGGCTCTGAGAATGTCCTACAGCAACTACCACAAGAGTTAGGAAACATGAGAAGGAAAAAGAGATGTACCTTTTGCAGTAATTACAGGGTCTGACTCTTCGCTAAACTCTCCTTGTCCAATGTCATTCACTCCAGCCACTCTGAAGGTGTACTGAGTGTTCTGCTGAAGGCTGGGGACAGTTACTCGAATGTCCTGCAGCAGGTCATGTGACAAGTCATGTGACAGGTCATGTGACACAAGCACTATTAACATTTCACTAGTTACCTGATCTGCCTTTAGTCTATCCGACACAGCAATATGGCTGATCATGGACCCCGCCCCCACTGTGGAGATGTTGATGGCCACTCCCATCAGTTCTCCTGAACCTATATCTGAAAACATAAACTTGATTGTCACAGAGTCTGTTGCCATGGAAACTCCAACTGGCCGTGATGGCTTTATTGGTACTCCTATAGAAGACCAATTATACATAAAACTTGCTCATAGAATCATGTATAAAAGCTGAGAGACCTTTTTCTGTCATTGCAGTACTAGTCACCAGCGAGCTTGTTCCATGAATGTTGGATAGCTTCAGTCGGAAGGTGTATTGGTAAAGTGGTTTTAGTCCTCTGACAGTGAGTGTGTTGCTGTGAGGAGCTACAGTGTCATTGAGGACCACCCACTCACTGCCCTCAATCCTGTAGTCTATAGACACACTATGGGATGGAAAGAGTGCTAGTGCAAGGAGGCGGTGTTACCATGGAAACCACTACCTTTTTATATCTGCACCACCATCATATTCAAGGCTCCATGTAAGGAGGATGCCACGCCCACCTTTTTGGGCTGTGACGTTGAATTCTCTGACACTTGGGACTATAGTACAATATATAAAGTGGAAGGGATCAGTTGCTAGGCAACTGATACGGCAGCTCTCACTTACCAGAAGGTACAGTTTTAACTTGAATGACATCTGATTGGTTGCTGTCTCCTCCCACATTCCCAGCCCTGACCCACATGTAGTAGGTAGTGCCAGGATACAGATCAGTGAAGGAGTAGTTTCCGTGCTGTGAATGTATCAGTTTGGTTGCCATGACGCTTCCATTCTCCTTGCGATACATGACTCTGTAGTGATCTACCATTTGATTGGACAATGTAAAAATGGGTGGAGACCAGAGGAGTGTGACAGAGCGTGTTCCAACAGCTCCTTCAACTCTTAGTTGTCTCGGAGGAGGTGGAGGTTCTGGAGAGAGATAGGCCACACTAGTATTCTACAAACATCATGTCTCCTATGAATATAATTAAGTCAGGCTGGTCATAGGAGACAGGAGTTAGCTCAGACAACTAATTAAGCTCCTTCCAGTCTCTGGCTGATTATATCAGATCTGATTAGATAACTAATTAAAAATGGAGGCTGAAGGGTCTGGACCTTGAAGACCAGTTATTATAAAGGCTGTTCTACAAGACCTCTTCTTAACAGAAGCTGAGTGCTTGGAATACCTCAAATAACTTGACCATTGACTGATACATAAAAATACATATTGGTAACACTGCAAGTTGGTATAGTAACTAAGCTATCTTGTTACCTGGAGATATTGGATTGTGGAGAAGTGTGATTGATCAGGTGATCTACTGGGATTGCCTCATGTACCAGGGGGCGGGGTAGCCTTGCTAGAGTCAGTGACAGGTATACCAGGGGGCGGGGTAGCCTTGCTAGAGTCAGTGACACGTGTACCAGGGGGTGAGGTAGCCTTGCTAGAGTCAGTGACAGGTGTACCAGGGGGTGGGGTAGCCTTGCTAGAGTCAGTGACATGTGTACCAGGGGGTGGGGTAGCCTTGCTAGAGTCAGTGACATGTGTACCAGGGGGTGGGGTAGCCTTGCTAGAGTCAGTGACATGTGTACCAGGGGGTGAGGTAGCCTTGCTAGAGTCAGTGACAGGTGTACCAGGGGGTGGGGTAGCCTTGCTAGAGTCAGTGACATGTGTACCAGGGGGTGGGGTAGCCTTGCTAGAGTCAGTGACATGTGTACCAGGGGGTGGGGTAGCCTTGCTAGAGTCAGTGACACGTGTACCAGGGGGTGGGGTAGCCTTGCTAGAGTCAGTGACAGGTGTACCAGGGGGTGGGGTAGCCTTGCTAGAGTCAGTGACATGTGTACCAGGGGGTGGGGTAGCCTTGCTAGAGTCAGTGACACGTGTACCAGGGGGTGGGGTAGCCTTGCTAGAGTCAGTGACACGTGTACCAGGGGGCGGGGTAGCCTTGCTAGAGTCAGTGACAGGTGTACCAGGGGGCGGGGTAGCCTTGCTAGAGTCAGTGACACGTGTACCAGGGGGTGGGGTAGCCTTGCTAGAGTCAGTGACACGTGTACCAGGGGGTGGGGTAGCCTTGCTAGAGTCAGTGACACGTGTACCAGGGGGTGGGGTAGCCTTGCTAGAGTCAGTGACACGTGTACCAGGGGGTGGGGTAGCCTTGCTAGAGTCAGTGACACGTGTACCAGGGGGTGGGGTAGCCTTGCTAGAGTCAGTGACACGTGTACCAGGGGGTGGGGTAGCCTTGCTAGAGTCAGTGACAGGTGTACCAGGGGACGGGGTAGCCTTGCTAGAGTCAGTGACACGTGTACCAGGGGGTGGGGTAGCCTTGCTAGAGTCAGTGACACGTGTACCAGGGGGTGGGGTAGCCTTGCTAGAGTCAGTGACACGTGTACCAGGGGGCGGGGTAGCCTTGCTAGAGTCAGTGACACGTGTACCAGGGGGCGGGGTAGCCTTGCTAGAGTCAGTGACACGTGTACCAAGGGGTGGGGTAGCCTTGCTAGAGTCAGTGACACGTGTACCAGGGGGTGGGGTAGCCTTGCTAGAGTCAGTGACACGTGTACCAGGGGGTGGGGTAGCCTTGCTAGAGTCAGTGACATGTGTACCAGGGGGTGGGGTAGCCTTGCTAGAGTCAGTGACATGTGTACCAGGGGGTGGGGTAGCCTTGCTAGAGTCAGTGACACGTGTACCAGGGGGTGAGGTAGCCTTGCTAGAGTCAGTGACACGTGTACCAGGGGTTGGGTAGCCTTGCTAGAGTCAGTGACACGTGTACCAGGGGGTGGGGTAGCCTTGCTAGAGTCAGTGACAGGTGTACCAGGGGGTGGGGTAGCCTTGCTAGAGTCAGTGACACGTGTACCAGGGGGTGGGGTAGCCTTGCTAGAGTCAGTGACAGGTGTACCAGGGGGTGGGGTAGCCTTGCTAGAGTCAGTGACACGTGTACCAGGGGGCGGGGTAGCCTTGCTAGAGTCAGTGACATGTGTACCAGGGGGTGAGGTAGCCTTGCTAGAGTCAGTGACACGTGTACCAGGGGGTGGGGTAGCCTTGCTAGAGTCAGTGACACGTGTACCAGGGGGTGGGGTAGTCTTGCTAGAGTCAGTGACACGTGTACCAGGGGGTGGGGTAGTCATTAGGTCATTAGAACTAGACCTGTTTGGTTTGTCAAACACTTGTATGTAATACCACATCTCTTTTGCTGTCACTAATCACCAATATTGTAATAAGGAACTGAACAGATAATGCAATTACACACTTGAAGAGACAGAAATCCATTACAAGTTGTCAGTCTCAAGTGAGTACTGTCAATTTGTTTTCCGACTACGGTACTACTTCAATTTACTCAATCTAATCATCTCTAGTAAATTACTCAAGTATATGATAAGTGAGAGGACTTTATCACAAAATGGCCATAAAACATATTGTTCTTTATACAATACATCACTAGCTGCCATTTACATATTTATATGCACATACGTACAGTATATCCAAAAATTGAAAATTATATGCTTTCAATACATTGACATTTTTGGAATTTTATCATGATATATATTTTGAGAAAAGATATTATGTTTGTGGGGTACTTTGGGTTACAACGTATGACTGCTTCAGAAGTGCTCACCGATAACTGAGAGAGAGAGAGAGTCGTTGGTACTGCCAGCAGAGTTGGAGGCCACACATGAGTAAGTCCCTGAATCTTCCCTGCTTAACGACTTCACAGTGAGGCTGTTCAGACCCAGAGTGTACTTGTCGCCTTGTTGTAGCACTCGACCATCCTTCACCCAAAGAGGACCTTCTGTCAGCAGAGGAAAGGCCTGTACGGAGCAGCTGAACTGGACATCTTGCCCCACTCCCACCTCAGTCATTACTGGTGGTCCTACTACGACATCAGGAGGACCTAAGGAAGAAGAGAAGAGAGAATTGCACCTCTACAACAGAGATGTGTGTGAGTGTTGACACAAAGGGTCAGCTTCATATCTGTCCATTTGATAGAGTAACAGTATTAAATATAAAAATATAGCAGCAAATTTTCTAAACTGTATTAACATATGAAGTACTAGTAATACATAAGTTCTAAATTTAGTTTGTATATAATTCTATCATGTTGTCATGACAACAACCAACTGTCCAATCAGATTGTCTAATTGACTGTCAATTGCTCTCATATAACAGGACACTCTAGTGGGTTTGACAAGCTTGCCATTCCAGAGCTGCCCACTCACACTTCTGACAGGACAAATATTTCTGTTACATATATCATTACTGATGGCTTGTAATGTAATACAATCACGAGTGCCATTGACTGCTATTGGAAGTGCTATCATACAAAGAGCTGTTCAATACTAAATGGAGAGACGGGTGATGTGTCAAGCACAAAAGGCAGTACTAATTGGTTCCAGTTCACAGGTGAAATGAGAGAGTAAGTACAGGGTGATGCTACATACTAGCGTGTACAGTTCACTAGTGGCACTGTATGATTCAGCACAATAGGTTGTACATGGGAACAGCTGGATGGTGGATGCATGTGTATGCTACACTAGAACTCGGTCAATCACTACCAAATCAGTTTATACACACTGTACAGTAGTCCAGTGACTATCAGAATGTTGTTACTTAAAGAAACGGATTATTGTTTGACAGTCGCATTCAAGCATAATGGTAAAATTTAAGGATATTTGGGGGAGTGACTGAGGAATTTATTAATTCCTGAATAGGGTTCTCCTCCCTCTATTGTTCCTATGCTAACAGAGGGCTGGTCCCACAAACAATACATAATATCAGGTACTCTTGAGGTCAATCCATTACAAGCGCACTCTTACTTCACTGCTGCTACAATGAAGGGAGATGGGTAACACATCAGTAGCCATGGCAACCCACACATAACCAAGTCTCTCTTCCTGACCCCATACCTGAGACAGTTTGGCTGAGCGTTAACATCATGAGAATTTAGTAACAATTAGATATTGAAAACAGAACTAGACACAGTACACAAGTGGAATAGAAGAAGAGGAGTTATATGGAGGTTTAGCAGCATTACCCATATATGGATAATTTAGCCTTTAGAAGGTCAATATATGCCTTTAACAAACTATATCATTGTTCATTGCATAGTCTGACATACTACAATATATTACTGTATGAATATAATAAAGAGACCAACGGTAACGTAGCACAACTGGTGAACCATGCAGATATAGTTCCAAACAGGTTAGTGACACTATCTGTTCCTGGCTGACCTCTCACTTTGATCTCCACTTCACTGCTGTTGGTACCCACCCGATTGGTAGCTGTGCAAGTGTACTTGTTTGAGTGCGCAAAAGTGATATTTCCAAACATTAAAATGGACATGTTTTCATCTGTTGCTATGGAAACTCCCTCTATGCTTATTGCTTGATCTTGGCCAATAGTCCATACGAGTGACGGCTGGGGAATCCCCTGAACAACTTGGCAACTAATGTTGAAGCTGCTTCCCTTTTCAATTTCTCTGTAATCCTCCAACATGTTTAGGACTGGTATCGCTACACACACGTACATATGTCTACTGTATATATGAGGACATATGACACACATCATAACACATATTCCTAAAGTAACACATTTGTATACTAAAGGGCACAGATGTAATTTGTATACACAGTGACACGGCAGAAGTGCCATATGAATATCTGTGAACCCTCAGCTCAATGCAAGACAAGGAGCAAGTGTAATGTGGTGAGTGATGTAAGTGAGACATCCAAAACTGCACTCTTCTCCCTCACCCAACACATCCCAAACTGCACTCTTCTCCCTCACCCAACACATCCCAAACTGCACTCTTCTCCCTCACCCAACACATCTCAAACTGCACTCTTCTCCCTCACCCAACACATCTCAAACTGCACTCTTCTCCCTCACCCAACACATCTCAAACTGCACTCTTCTCCCTCACCCTACACATCTCAAACTGCACTCTTCTCCCTCACCCAACACATCCCAAACTGCACTACTCTCCCTCACCCAACACATCCCAAACTACACTCTTCTCCCTCACCCAACACATCCCAAACTGCATTCTTCTCCCTCACCCAACACATCCCAAACTACACTCTTCTCCCTCACCCAACACATCCCAAACTACACTCTTCTCCCTCACCCAACACATCCCAAACTGCACTCTTCTCCCTCATCCAACACATCCCAAACTGCACTCTTCTCCCTCACCCAACACATCCCAAACTACACTCTTCTCCCTCACCCAACACATCCCAAACTACACTCTTCTCCCTCACCCAACACATCTCAAACTGCACTCTTCTCCCTCACCCAACACATCCAGTTGTGTGGAATTCATAGCCGACCCAGCAATGTTGAATGCTATACAAGTGTACTCTCCTCTATCAGTCATAATCACATCTCTGATGTGAAGACTTCTGTGATTGCCTTTCCCTGTAATGTCAAATCTTCCTTTTGAAAGGATCTGTGTCCCACTGAAGTACCATTTGAAAAATGTGGCATCACTGGCCACGCAGGTCAGAGTGATGTTCCTACCCAGGGTAGCCTCGTGAAGCATGGGCAGCTGGACAACTGGTGTTGCTAAACAAAATAGAAATATGTATAATTTAGGATTGTACAGTTCTGTTGGACAGGACCTCACTACACATATAGTGAAGCTATACATGTATATACACACTCCGGTCCCTTATATAAGCTCTACCTGATAACTTGACAAATATACATACTAATTCATGGACTTGTGGCTAGTACTACACTTCAAGGTAACCTACTTTTGACAGTTAATGTGAAGTTCGCTTCTTCACTGCTATTACCACTAAATGTCACTCTGCATATGTACTTTCCGCTGTCAGTGACCTCTACTGGAGCTATAGCGAGAGTAGATGATTCGGTCGTCGTCTCCACAGTAAACCGTCCCTGGTCCAATGCTGTGGGGCGATCCTTGATAAACCAAGTGAACCCATTCGGAGTGGGACTGTCGGGAGACACGCTGCAGGTCAGTATATGAACGCCGCCTGCTCGAGCTGTAGAGTCGCCAGTTATTTTAACTGTGCAAATATGCAGAGCACACAAAGATAAAAACATGCGAACCATTTACAACTATACTAGTCGTCGCATGCAGTATCAGTAGTACTCACCTACTGCATCGACAATTTTACAGAAGATGAGAAACAGTAAAGTGTTTCGACAAAATTTCATTTTTCCTTAACTTGTAATTGAGTGACCGCAGTTCTGTGAACTGTCTTCGATAATATTGATAATCTAAGTCACAGCGGCGGAGCTAACTTTACAACAACTTCTTCGATAGAGATTCTCGCTTAATTTCTTATAGTAAAACTGGTTCATCGGATGCATGATAAAATATATACGTAGGCGTGGTTACTCGTCAGCAACTCCTACACAGCGTTAGCTATAGCTAATTATAAATCGGTTTACGCAACTTCGTAATTTAGAGAGGTAAATTTATATGTGATCACAGACTAGTTCTGGGAAGAGGGTACAATCAAAAATGCTTGTTGCGGAACGAGTTTCTGTTTAGCATGACACGCAAATATCCATCTCGGGTTGACAAAGCTCAGCCTGGCATTATCTTCCAGTGCCTGTGAAACATAACACCAAATCACATGCATACATAGGCTGGTGAGGAATGTAAATAGACTGACCTCCTCAAAGTTCTTGTCCCAGGTCTGGTGTGTTAGCACGTGGGTCACCTGGTCCCCCATGTAGTCCTCCAACTTACTAGGTACACAGAGAGGAGATATGACAGAGTAATGGAAGTGACAATCCACCACAACTGACTACAAGTAAATGTCAGGAAAGAGGCAATTGCTGGAAATCAAACGTGTTCCTTACCCATTGTAAGCTGTGATGTATCTAAAGAGTAATTTCCTCTCATTAGGGTCAAAAGTGCCATAGAACAGGAAATGGTGTTTGAGGAAAAAGTTTGGAAGATCCATCAGGTTCCTCTTTGTTGTGAGGCCACTCTCCTCTTCAGATTCCACTTCAGTAGATCCTCCATAATCATCATCTGATTGGCTGGTTTTCTTTTTGAGTCTCTGAACCTCCTCGTCAGTGTCACACTCGCTGCTACTCTCCTGTTGTGGGAGGGGCTTAGGGGGAATTTCCCTTGTATCCACCTCCTCATCGGTGGATCCACCATAAGAATCTTACTCATTGTCTTTTATGGCCAAGTTAGGTGACGCTACTTTAGATGATAGCTTTTCTTTAGGAGACACACCCCTTTTAGGAGACACACCCCTATCTGGAGACACACCTCTCTCATCCTCACTACTGCCATCATCTCCTCCCAACATATACCTAATAAGATAAAGCTTGCTGTGATAGCTAAGTGTTGCTATGGTAACATTGGCTGAATCTCACTTGCGTAATGGTAGTCTCTGCTTCTTGTTGAAGCAGTCAGTGATCCAGTCTTTGGAGACAATGAGACCTCCTTCAGAATGGACTTGAACAAACTTGGGAGTGTTTGGAAAGGCACATCTACACAGAGTGACAATATCTCATACATACTGTTCACATGCTGGTCACATGATCATCTCATGCTGGTCACATGATCATCTCATGCTGGTCACATGATCATCTCATGTTGGTCACATGATCATCTCATGCTGGTCACATGATCATCTTATGCTGGTCACATGATCATTATCAATTGCATGCTTAAATTCTGGTCACATGGCCCAATTTAAGTCACAGGATCATATGTGGGTGTGGTCGCTACCATTAGGTGGGTGTGGTCACTAACATGAGGTGGGTGTAGTCACTAACATGAGGAGGGTGTGGTCGCTACCATGGGGTGGGTGTGGTCACTAACATGAGGTGGGTGTAGTCACTAACATGAGGAGGGTGTGGTCGCTACCATGAGGTGGGTGTAGTCACTAACATGAGGAGGGTGTGGTCGCTACCATGAGGTGGGTGTGGTCACTAACATGAGGTGGGTGCAGGTTGGGTCCCAGTCCGGTTTGTAGGATGCTCCCATGGCAGTAGCCTTCTCTCTCAGCTGACCTCTGAGAGGGTTCTTGAACCCGCTCAACACAAACACTACATTCTTCATCAAGGAGTTGAAGGAGACGTCAGATTCTATGACAGTCAAATAAGAATGAGATTCTGCTCTAAGAAACAGTTCACTGAGAGTGAACACTAACCTTTCTTTTTCTTTTCTTTTGGCTCAGAACTGCCACTTGATGCTGGTCTCTTTGTTCCCTTACTAGATGGGGAAGACCCTGTGAAAGTGGCACCTGGGTCACTCCTCTTTTCTTCCTCTTCCTTTTCCTTCAAAGCTACTTTGCTAGCCACTCTTGCCTTAGCTGCTAATGTGGTCACTTCTGCCGAGGGGTCCCCCAGGGTGGCGGTGCTACCTGAAGTGGGGGACTTTGAGATTTTCCCCTTTTGCTTGTTAAAGAAGAGACTACCACTTGACACAGAAGTAGTTTCTTCCTTCAAGGTAAAGGCACCAATTTTCTTTACACCCGTGGTATCCATGGCAACAGGCTACATTGAAGATCCTTATTTCAAGGGATATATGTGGTAACACCAGTAACAGACCTTATCTGATATAACCTCAGAGGGAGAGTGGAACTTGACAAAGGAAAGACCATATTTCTCCTTCTACAACAACAAGAAGGACAAAATATGAGTACTCTGCTTGTACGAAGATTTGGTACTACATCTATCATCAATGAACACCGTTGTGGAAAGTGAAAGGTCAGTGGAGAATGGAGTACCTTATTGAAAGGTCGGTGGAGAGTGGAGTACCTTATTGAAAGGTCAGTGGAGAGTGGAGTACCTTATTGAAAGGTCAGTGGAGAGTGGAGTACCTTATTGAAAGGTCAGTGGAGAATGGAGTACCTTATTGAAAGGTCGGTGGAGAATGGAGTACCTTATTGAAAGGTCGGTGGAGAATGGAGTACCTTATTGAAAGGTCGGTGGAGAGTGGAGTACCTTATTGAAAGGTCAGTGGAGAGTGGAGTACCTTATTGAAAGGTCAGTGGAGAGTGGAGTACCTTATTGAAAGGTCAGTGGAGAGTGGAGTACCTTATTGAAAGGTTGTGTGCAGACAATCTTCACCAAATCCCACTTTTCTTCGCAAGTTGATTTTGACAGTTTGTCCTTTCCTACCAAAGTATGAAGTATAAAACATTTAAATGGCGGATACAATGAGGTCTGGCTGTTTGAGACATACACAGAGCTGCCAGCGCTCACCAAACATTCTAACTCTATTTGTGTTGGTCCACGATTTGCTCTCTGCAGTGCTCATGAAGGAGGAAGCCATCAAAAGGACACTGAAATCTCTCTCCTCAGAACCACCTGAGGTTGACCGACCCACCAGCACCTCCACAAATCCACTTCCTTCATTACCTTATAAGGAGTGTTAAAGGTAACCATAGCAACTTGTTGCTGTATAAATGTATGCCAAGATTACCAATGTCGATGCTCTGAATTTGTGAAGACTTTTCAAACTAGGAAAGTGAACAGTAACACATGAAGGTCCCTCTGGACAACCTCTGTTAGTGTACGACGCACCTGCAAGACGACTGTCAGCTGTCTCTCTCCTGGGGACCTGCTCCTCCACTTGCGATACACCTCCTCTTTAATCAGGTTTTCAGAAGGACTGTTCTATAGTGTAGTGTAGGTAGAGACTATATATGAGCAACTAATGGGACACTGAATATAGCAAATTACGCTATTTGACAACTGGAGGAAGGGAAGGGGCGTGGCTAGTGTATAAGAAGGCGGGACTGATGTCTGTGAAAAATTTAACTGTAGTGACTTACCGGATCTTCGCTACTGCAAGAAACGACATGCTTCAGTTTGATCACAGGCATTGCCAAGTCTTCTGGTAGGGGATTCCCCAAATGGTGTTTGTGGTTCTGTACGTGGGCGTCTGTAAATGCGCTGGAAAGGTGACTGAGAGACAAGAGAGCATCCTCGCATGGGTCGTAGGTATGACCACGGCACCCATTTATGAAAAGAGCAGCGCCGCAAACAGCTATGGGTCAATAACCGGCCCAAAGTGGACCAGAAATGTTCCTTTAGAAACGGCTTTGAGAAACAGGAATTCGTCAAAGCGGCGCGTAGTTGACGTAATCTACCTCAAGACAACCCTATCAGATTTAAAAGGGGAAACGTCAGACGGACCGGGAACTCCGTGTAACACTCCTCTGAACTCAGTCTTATCTTCCTCGTTGAGCGGACAGTGCTCCCCAGTGACCTTCAAAAGGCGCTTCAGTGATTCTGGATACTTGACTTCAGTGTCAGTGCCAAGAAACGGACTGTTGAGCGAACTTGACATTTGTAAAGAAGAGAGCGAGTTAATCTCTTCAGAAATTGAACCAGCTCATTCCGACTTTTTCTCTGCAATTCATTGTGAGGTTGATTTATTGCTCGATTATATAAATACCCATCGGCTCTCCATACTACACAAAGTGGACAACAGTTCCCCCGACCCAGCGGGGGAGGAGTTGGATATCACAGAAGAAGTTGACATGCTACAGACACCTTCGGGAAATCCCTTTGTAAGACACATGTACAATCTTCGTCGGGCCCTCCACTGCCTGAGTGAGACCCTATCAATTAACATGTCTGATATATACAGTCTGTGCAAGGACTATGACAGGAGCTTTGGGAGCAAGTCTGGTGTAGAGCACTTTCAGAGCCACCAGCCGAGGGTTGTGGAGTGCATGAGCAGGATCAGTGAAGCAGTGTTTTACCTGGATGAGAAGATGAAAGTGGCAGAGGACCAGAATGATGAGAAAGTGGAGGAGTTGAGAAAGTCCGAGATAGAGAAGAGAAGATTGTCCAACTGTTGCCAATTTATCCCAATTTTGTTACACTTGCTGCTCTTCCTCACTACCTGGGTCGTCCTCACAGCTCTCATTGACAGACACAGCTCCACCGTGGCCTACTACAGACTGTTCAGAGGACCTGCCATTATAGTACTGTTTATCTACATGCTCAGTCTCAACATGACCATTTGGAGCTCAAATGGCATTGACTATCGGCACCTATTTCAGTTCAGACCAGGAGTGATGCCGACAGCATACGAGATGGTCTCTATTGCAGGAGGGTTTGCCATTGTGTTTGCAGCCTTCAGTGCAGTGGGACTGATCACTTTAGAGTGGACCTCAGTCATTCTAGCAGACAAGGTCCTTCCGTGTGTTCTCTGGTCTGCCTTGATCCTCTTTCTTGTCCAGCCATATCGCTGCTGGTACCGCAAGGGAAGGTGGGGTCTGGTGAAGGCGCTGTTCCGAGTAGTCACTGCTCCCTTTCACAAAGTACATTTCTGTGATTTCTGGTTGGCCGATCAGCTAAATTCTCTGACTGTAGTGCTGTTGGATCTGGAGTACCTCGTCTGCTACTGCTCCCGAGACTGGAGCCAGCCTCCGGATGCACAAATGTGTGCCAACCAGACCTTTTACTACATCCGGCCTCTCATCTCTGCTCTGCCGGCCTGGACTAGATTCTGGCAGTGTCTGAGGTGTGCCTACGACTATGGGGAAGTTAAACATTATATAAATGCCATGAAGTACAGTTGCACCATTATTGTGGTTGCCACGGCAACACTCTACACCGCCCACTACCCATTGGGTTGGCCAGCAGACGGAGAATGGGACACTACGGGTATGGTCTACATTTCCCTGTGGAGCGTAGCTACGGTAGTGAGAGCTTTATACACCTTCTGCTGGGACGTCCGGATGGACTGGGGACTGTGGACCTCCTGTCAGAAAGATCGCCTTCTTCTGCGTAAAGATGTCCGCTACCACCCAACACTGGTCTATTATGTGGTGATTGTGGTAGATGTAATATTGAGGTTCTCACAGACCCTGAAGATTTCAATGGGCGTGTTCCTCCATGTCAAGTCAGACATTTTGTTTACATTGCTGGCAGCTGGTGAGGTGTTTAGGAGATTTCTGTGGAACTTTTTCAGAGTTGAATATGAGCAGACGTTGCAGGAAGAAAAGCCTCAAATGTTGATTGACAGTCTCAGTCAAGAAGGGACAATACAGGATCACTGACTTCTGCTCAAATAATATTTGTCTAATTTATGTAGTTGTTAAATATACATTTTATTGTTACACTGATTTGATTTCGTATGTATGTCATTCATATTATTATTTTGCCATAGTACATATAACAGTTATTGTACTATCCCAAATACACAAATACGTATGTAATTAGTTATAGGTTAGCAGGATATGGTGCAATGGGTGTGTTGCAATGGCTAGGTGGGTGTGTCATGTATTGATTGAGATGGCACCGCCCCTCCAGCGAGGTATCATTACAGGTTCCTCGTCATCTTGTGGCTCATCTTCCTCTCTCTTCTTCTCCTCCAAAACATAGTCTCCATTCTGCTGGCAGTCCAAGTGCCCAAACACATATCTCCCTGGACCGCTCGGCTGCAACAGTAAAATGTTACATTACCATCTGACACACAAAGTCATTGCTAACCCCAGTAATATATATTATAATATTGATTGATGATTATAAATATTTGATAGACATGAATAGGATCAGTACTACATTGTTACTGATCTAACAAACAAAATTAAATTTTAAATCTAAACAACGAATATGATACATTGTAATAACAATCATAATTAAGTCCTTACCAATAGCTACTTTAAACTAGTTATTTGCAAAGATTAACGACAATCTAAACAGTCTATCCAGTAATATATTCTAAAGTGACCATTTTCTGATTAATCTGCAATCAGTGTGACTACACTGAACTGACCTGATCCGCAGTGAAGCTGCCCTGATAAGTATAGTTCCCCAAGAACAGCTCCCCTCCTCCCTCCTTCCGGCCATTCACCCAGGTACCGCTGTACTTGGCCCCTGTCTCCTTGAAGGTGTAGCTCCCTTGGCCGTGCCTCATACCGTCCACCCACTCACCTTCGTAAGTGTCCCCATTAGTGTAGGTGTACGTGCCTGGACCATTCCTCATGTCGTTGAACCAGGAACCTGAAGACACAGAGAGACAGAACAGAGAACAAGTTTAAATGTTCAAGCAGGTCTGTCTACTCGAGGATGATGAACAAGGTCAAATTGGTGGCGCCATTGTCAGACATATTAATCACTGGTAGGTCTGTCTACTCGAGGACGGTGCCCTCATACCTTCATATTTGGATCCATCAGGATACATAACTCTACGCTTCCACATTTACCCCGAGATTGGGTCCTTGGTCCTCAAGCTCTTCATCTGAACCAATGTCAGACATTTTTTCTGTTGCTATGGTAACAATACTCATACTATGGACAAACGGAAACAATTAACTCGCTCATGTATTATATATTCGCTCGTAATCGGGGAGTACGGTAGTACTCCCTATGTAGGGATGACACGGTTTTTTTCGTTTTCCCCATACATCGGTATAGGAGCGAAATCCCGAAATAGGCCGAAAATCGACAAAACAAGGCTATGTATAGCTAAATATACAATTTACATGCTCTAAATAAAAGCAAGCGAATATGTCCCGCTGGCGAAATAATAAACCTTAAAAAAAGCAAGGGTGTTGTATGATTCATGTATAGCTAATGCTTCACTGTGTAACATCCCTTTCTTGTTTCTCTACTTTTTATGCCATCCCTACATCTTCACTATTTTTGTAGAAAATTTTTAATATTTCTTACTAGTAATAATAATGATGGTGGAATGAAATTCAGCTGAGACACAAAATCCAATTTATTTCTTTTGGACCAAAGCATTTTATTATTGTCTACTATTGTCATCCATTGTGTATATTCGCCCTTGCACTGCTACTCCATCTATACTTTTCAATGACAAACAAATTCCACATATATTGGGAACAGGTAAAACATGACAGTTACACAATTTTTGAATTTGATGTAATTTACATCAAATTCAAAAATTGTGTAACTGTCCCAGTGTCAGACTTGTGCTGGAACCACTACAGCTGTGCAAATGTAATCAATTAAACCACCTTCACTCTCAATGATAGATTTGGGTCAGGTCTCAGTCACCGTGTGTGAGTGAACCAGAGGGATTTTCACTTTCTGAGTATAGATTAGCTCATAAGCTGACTTAGCATGAATTTCTCTAAATATGGAATTAAGGTAATGACCCTAACCCTAACTCCCACCCCTAACCTATATATATATAACCCCTATTGGATCAGCGTGGAGGCGATGGCTGGAGACGTAGACGTAGAGCTGCCTCTGTGGCGCATCCATTACTTCTCCTCTAACAGTACGGGAGACACCATCAGTGTCACCAACATCTCCAGGTCAGACACGGTAGCGTTACTCAAGGAGTTGAGCGGGGGACACGGACCGATATGGGCAGCTGGGAAAATTGCGTTCGCCGCCAACTATTCCACCAACCTCTCTACGCTGACCGAAGCTACTCTGGTGCGTATAAAGGCAGTGTCGGCCGATGACAAGCCAGGAGTGTACAATGCTCAGTTGCTTGTGTTATGCCAAGCGCGCGTGCTGGAGATCTCAACGAGAGGGCCTTTCCCCACGGCAAGACGCGGTCAGGACCTTGCGCCTCTTTGGAGGATACACAATTTCGGCATTGTTGGCGACCCTTCATTCGACACGATGCGGACCGAGCACACGATCGTGAACATAACGCGTGATGACACGCTGGCACTGCTGCGAAAGCTGGGTGGTGGAGACGTGAAGAGTGCGAAGGGGCATCTAGTCCTTGCTTGTGACTACAAGGCAACCGTTACAAAGGGATCCCGTGCCGTGCTCGTTCGCATTGGGGACGTGTCTTGCGCGGAAGCAGAGGGTAGACCTCCATACAATTGCACAATGAAAATCCTTGGCCACGTGAAATGTGCGGACGTTGAACTTGGCGCCCCTTATCCCCAGATATTGCTCGACGAGGTACCAGTTTGGAGGATAAATAACCTTAATACAACCTCCGGTTCTGAGCATGCCCTTGTTAACATTGCTCGTCCAGACTCTGTGGCGTTGCTAGCACACTTGGGACAGGGAAACCCTCTGTCTGCAACAGGTGGGCTTGTCATTGGGTGCGATTATACTGCACTACCTAGAGTGGGTGAATCGGGAAGGCTGATGCGAGTAGCTAGTATATCTCGTTCCACTGGCATAGGGATTTATGAAGCAGTCCTTCGTGATGTTTCCACCATCAGTGTCGGCACTTACCGCTCTTGTGAAGGCAAGCCAGCAGATTGGTGGCCACGTATGACAGTTTTGCTCCCTAAAATTTGGAGCAAACCTACAGAGGTAGCCAAGCCAGTCGAACGTCCAATAAGTTCACCAAAAGCAGGCAGCTGTCAGTATTGGCAACGCTGCCAAAGTGCTCTTTTAGGTGTATTCAGAGAGGCCGGTATCAATTTTGATAACAAAAAGCACTATGAGCAGGCTGGTGATAGGTGCTTTTGCATCGACTGCCATCGGAGGCGAGGTGACAACATGACTTACACACGTGGTGGTCAAACCTACATCTTGCCTGTTGGCTTTGCACGGATTGGCATCAAACCTAACAAGACTCCCCACGTTGTTGAGAAGGGAATGGCAAATTGGCATGTGTGTTATCACAGTACCAAACACCAGTACTTGTCGGACATCATTATGCATGGGCAGTTACTTGCTCCCGGTTCTACCCTCATCAATGGTGACTCCATCAAGGTTCGGGATGGTCACATCCAAACTAGCCTCAGCCGTAGAAATGAGTGTACTGGAGAAATAGAAACCTTCAACCCAACCAATAGGATTTTCTTCAGTCCCAGCATTAAATACTGCGATCTTGAAGTCTATGTTAATGACTACCCCTGCAATGGAAGGCGCTACCGCTTTGCCCTGCAGCTTCGCATCCAGCCTAATACCTACAGTGTTGGTCAGGAGACTGTTGGTGCAAAACAAACAATCGATCCTCATGTTCCCAATTCTTCCATCGAATGGTATACTGAAGAACTCCACACCCATTTTTTTACTGGCATCCTTATTAAGGAAGTTTGAGCATAACAGTGGAACATTTGATTTCAATCTTGCATGCTACTTAGTCTTAAATTCTTCAGTGTATGTGTGTAATTGTCTGAGTTTCAACTGATGTTTTATTATTTTGTTGCCTGTTGCAGACTGTAAAGTGGCAATTCTAACAAGAAGTATAATGTTGTTTATGTAGTACAGTGCATACGTACATGTAGTTATGAATAACAAGTTTGCACGTTTACAAGGTTCATGCTAAGGCAGTTACACCTCCTCCTCTCGCAGCAGTTTTAATGAGAAGTTAACAATCTCCTTATAGGTGGCTCAATCACTTAAAAAATGCTTAGCTACGCATATGATATTTTAGATCCTTAGGTGTGAACATAGTTCAGATCTAGAACCTTGCGGTCTGGACAACCGGCCAAAAAAGTACTGTACTGTGATGATAAACAAACATGTATTCTGAACTAAAAATTAATTACACCAAATTCCAATTATATGAATAGCGAATAGAAATGAGTGTTGCGAGCTATGAGCTGTATACAGTACGTTCACAAGAGTTATCTCTTCAGGTCACGTGATATATAGATAGACTTTATGAAGGAGCGTGAAGATAGTCTCTCCATCCTTGATCACTGTAAAGTTAGCAAGGTCTGGATTAGTTTCAGGAACTCCAGCAACACTGAATGAGAAAGTAAACATTCCTTGTTCCATTGAACCGTCAGTCGTAGTCTCAGATGTAATGTTTGGAGGAGCTACAATAAAGTAAATCTCACATCCTTAAACCTCACTTTGATATTTCATTCTAACTCACACAAAACTCTAATCACAGGTCTTGGATCTGGCTGCTGGGAAACAGTCACACCATCTGATGCTCTACATTGTATAGTAGCCAACTCTCTGGAAACCTTGGTCAGAATCAGAGTCGAAGGTTTTGTTACTTGTGAAGATATCAGGAGCAACAACTTCGGGGAGTTGTATTCCCCAACTTACATCTCTTCTCGTACCCCCAGCAGTAGCGCTACAGGCGAACTATACAGATCCTACTGTTACATCTTCAGTCGGATAGTCGGTAAAGGTAACAGTATCTAAAGTGATAACAAATAATGATATCACCGCAATCACCAACATCTCCTGGAGATATTTCGCTACAGTTACATCTTCAGTAGACGTACTCATCCACTCTCCGTTACATGTACTGAAATACATCAGAGATCTCCTAAAAGAGTCAGTTCATCTCTCATGAGAATAAAGTGAAGACAATCAATAATTATACTTTTGTAGTTGTGTATACTTGTATCTGACATTTATATGTTTGTTGTTTTTACAATGTCATGTCATTTGTTAAACCATTCAATGAGACAGTTTGATGTCATTATTGTATCATCAATATACTGGTGTGCATTATTTTTCTAATTTGTTATTACCAAGCAGTACGTATAGTGATCAAGGTTAATTGTTGTCAAAGTTGCCCACACACAATTGCTTAAAGGCATGGCAAATAATTTAAAGGTAGGGCTACCTCTGGTTTTTGGCACTATATAGGCCCCATCAGATTATATATATACAGATTGACTCAGTCATACATTTTAAGATAGAGAAGAGAAGATTGTCCAACTGTTGCCAATTTATTCCAATTTTGTTACACTTGCTGCTCTTCCTCACTACCTGGGTCGTCCTCACAGCTCTCATTGACAGACACAGCTCCACCGTGGCCTACTACCGACTGTTCAGAGGACCTGCCATTATAGTACTGTTTATCTACATGCTCAGTCTCAACATGACCATTTGGAGCTCAAATGGCATTGACTATCGGCATCTATTTCAGTTCAGACCAGGAGTGATGCTGACAGCATACGAGATGGTCTCTATTGCAGGAGGGTTTGCCATTGTGTTTGCAGCCTTCAGTGCAGTGGGACTGATCACTTTAGAGTGGACCTCAAGGTCCTTCCGTGTGTTCTCTGGTCTGCCTTGATCCTCTTTCTTGTCCAGCCATATCGCTGCTGGGGAAGGTGGGGTCTGGTAAAGGCACTGTTCCGAGTAGTCACTTCTCAGTTTCACAAAGTACATTTCTGTGATTTCTGGTTGGCCGACCAGCTAAACTCTCTGACTGTAGTGCTGTTGGATCTGGAGTACCTCGTCTGCTACTGCTCCCGAGACTGGAGCCAGCCTCCGGATGCACAAATGTGTGCAAACCAGACCTTTTACTACATCCGGCCTCTCATCTCTGCTCTGCCGGCCTGGACTAGATTCTGGCAGTGTCTGAGATGTGCCTACGACTATGGGGAAGTCAAACATTATATAAATGCCATGAAGTACAGTTGCACCATTATTGTGGTTGCCACGGCAACACTCTACACTGCCCACTACCCATTGGGTTGGCCAGCAGACGGTAAATGGGACACTACGGGTATGGTCTACATTTCCCTGTGGAGCGTAGCTATGGTAGTGAGAGCTTTATACACCTTCTGCTGGGACGTCCAGATGGACTGGGGACTGTGGACCTCCTGTCAGAAAGATCGCCTTCTTCTGCGTAAAGATGTGCGCTACCATCCAACACTGGTCTATTATGTGGTGATTGTGGTAGATGTAATACTGAGGTTCTCACAGACCCTGAAGATTTCAATGGGCGTGTTCCTCCATGTCAAGTCAGACATTTTGTTTACATTGCTGACAGCTGGTGAGGTGTTTAGGAGATTTTTGTGGAACTTTTTCAGAGTTGAATATGAGCAGACGTTGCAGGAAGAAAAGCCTCAAATGTTGATTGACAGTCTCAGTCAAGAAGGGACAATACAGGATCACTGACTTCTGCTCAAATAATATTTGTCTAATTTATGTAGTTGTTAAATGTACATTTTATTGTTACACTGATTTGATTTTGTATGTATGTCATTCATATTATTATTTTGCCATAGTACATATAACAGTTATTACACTATCCCAAATACACAAATATGTATGTAATTAGTTATAGGTTAGCAGGATATGGTGCAATGGGTGTGTCACAATGGCTAGGTGGGTGTGTCATGTATTGACTGAGATGGCACCGCCTCTCCAGCGAGGTATCATGACTGGCTCCTCGTCATCTTGTGGCTCATCTTCCTCTCTCTTCTTCTCCTCCAGAACATAGTCTCCGTTGTGCTGGCAGTCCAAGTGCCCAAACACATATCTCCCTGGACCGCTCGGCTGCAACAGTAAAATGTTACAGTACCATCTGACACACAAAGTCATTGCTAACTCCAGTAATATATATTATAATATTATACACATTGCATGATTACTAATATTTGATAGACATGAATAGGATCAGTACTACATTGTTACTGATCTAACAAACAAAATTAAATTTTAAATCTAAACAACGAATATGATACATTGTAATAACAATCATAATTAAGTCCTTACCAATAGCTACTTTAAACTAGTTATTTGCAAAGATTAACGACAATCTAAACAGTCCAGTAATATATTCTAAAGTGACCATTTTCTGATTAATCTGCAATCAGTGTGACTACACTGAACTGACCTGATCCGCAGTGAAGCTGCCCTGATAAGTATAGTTCCCCAAGAACAGTTCCCCTCCTCCCTCCTTCCGGCCATTCACCCAGGTACCACTGTACTTGGCCCCTGTCTCCTTGAAGGTGTAGCTCCCTTGGCCGTGCCTCATACCGTCCACCCACTCACCTTCGTAAGTGTCCCCATTAGTGTAGGTGTACGTGCCTGGACCATTCCTCATGTCGTTGAACCAGGAACCTGCACACACAGAGAGACAGAACAGAGAACAAGTTTAAATGTTCAAGCAGGTCTGTCTACTCGAGGATGATGAACAAGGTCAAATTGGTGGCGCCACCGCTGTCAGACGTATTAATCACTGGTAGGTCTGTCTACTCGAGGACGGTGTCCTCATACCTTCATATTTGGATCCATCAGGATAGTGGAATGTTCCCTGACCCTGCTTCTTGTTCTCAGCATACTCGCCCTCGTACCTGGCACCTGATTTGAACCTGTAAGTCCCTTTGCCGTGCCGCTTGCCGTTGGCATAGTAACCTTCATATTTGTCCTTATTAGGGAGAACAGCTTTACCGAAACCGTGTCGTTCATCGCTCTCATTTCTCTCTCCTTCGTAAGTCTGCAAAGTTAGAGGAGATGCAGGTGCAACAAAGTTAGCACGTTAAAGTAAAACTCTTACAAAACAAACAGTATAACTCGTACGCGATGAACCACTTGAGTTAAACCTTTCAATATACATAACTCTACGCTTTCACGCTTACCCCGAGATTGGGTCCTTGGTCTTCAAGCTCTTCATCTGAACCAATGTCAGACATTTTCTTTTTGTTGCTATGGTAACAAAAAATGGATTCCATCATACTATGTACCAACGGAAACAATTAACTCGCTCATGCATTAGTAATAATGATGGTGGAATGAAATTCAATTATTTAGTGCACATTGAAATTAAACACAACACAGCTGTTAATTCAGTCAAGCAAAGCATCCGTACCAATCTGCAATTTCCAGAGCAAACTCCAACTTATTTGTCTTAGGGTCAAAGCATTTTATATTTGGAGTATCTCTGGAGCCAAATGTGTAGATTCGTCCTTGCACTGCTACTGCACTTTCCACAAAATAAGGTATCCTTGAGACATCGCTCCAAAAGTTTCTGTCCGGGTGGTACATGTACACATCACAGACTCGTTTAGCTCCTGAATAGCATACTGCGTGTAGCAAGCCATCCATCACACACAGTGCCCTACATTCATGAGCATGCGGATACAATTTCTGAATGTCGCTCCACTGGTCTGTGGTAGAATCGTATACCTCACCCCTCCCATACTCAGCCTCTACAACATACATCTTTGTATTGATGGTAGCAACACTCTTATCACTCATATATTTTCCGGATCCCATAGGAGCCAATAGACACCACATATTTGTGTCTGGATCATACATCTGAACACTTGCTTGCTCTCCACCAATAGCATACAATTTTCCATTGATCACTCCAGTCCCATGCCTAACACAGTTATAGTATCTTTCCACCATTTCAGCTCGTTCATTCCACTTCTTAGATTTTGGATCGTAACAAAATACTCTCCTTGAGGCAGGTTTACCATCTATACATCCACCAAGGAAATACAGTAGCCCCTGACAAACACACATTCCAAAATACTGGTATCCAGCCAAGGGAACAGGTAAAACAGAGACCTTTTTACACCATTTTGAAATTACATCAAATTCAAAAATTGTGTAATCTTTAGACAATATATAAATTGGCTTTGCTTCACCTAAAAATGACCTCCTTTGAACATAAAGTGAATCACTTGGATCAATAGCAATTTTGGGATCCATTTGAAAATGATGTGCCTTTTCTACCATCACTTTACACTCATGTTCTGTATCTAAGCTATTGGCCACCAGTCTGTCACTGAGGACCTCCCAGGGTATCAGAGGGTATCTGGTTAGCTGCAACATCTTCACTATGTCCCCTCTTTGGGAATAAGGCTTGTTCTGGAACCACCTTAGAATGTCCTCCAACAGCTTCTCTTCCGACTGAATCTTTAAAAACTCTGACTTGAGCAAGTCAGCTAAGACTTCCACAGGAGTCTCAACGAATGCACGTGTTTGACAAATATCGGAAAAGTTCCTTATGCAGAATGCTCGAGCAGCTTCCTCCAGTACAGGACAGCCGTGCACATCAGCAAATGTAATCATCTGAATGCAATTACTGACAGTTAAACCGCCTTCACTGTCAACGATAAATTCGCCACAGAATTGCACAATCTCGTCAATCTGCCACTGAGCTGCCAAAGTGAGGACTGAAATGGCGTTCTCTTCAGTGACGATTAGTGCCGATTCGTACATGTACTTTAGGAGGGTCTCAACAGCCGCTGGATCCACTCCTTTCAAAGTGATTTCGTTGCGAGTACTTTCCTGAAGTGAGCCGGTAAACATGGCCTTAAAATAGGCGCTATGGCCGGCCAGAATCAGTTTGTGGGCATAAAAGTGCTTCTCTCCGACGATTAGCTCAACGTCACACAACTCCCTGTTCATCCGCATCTCCCTGAATGACTTAAAGACACGCATGGGATTGTTTTCAAATTCATACTTCTGGCTATCCGCCATCATTGTGTACAAGAGAAGCTAGTTCTGTGGTGGCTATATCTTGGAGAACTGATATCTGATCAATTCTGAGGGTTACGTAGTATCTCAGATCCTGAGACGTCACAAAGAACCACATTAATTCATATCGCGGCCCGCACCGCTTCAAATTAACGCAACGGGAGTTAACAATCTCTCCCTGGCGGGCTCAATCACTTAAAATCGCTTAGCTATGCACATGATAATTTAGTTAATAAGTTAATATTGCAAACTGTGCACACAGTAAATTGTTACGAGAGTTATCTCTTTCAGGTGATAGAAATATTGTGAAGAGACACTCCTTCCTGGTAGGACCTCTCTCTGATGGCTGCAGTTACCTCTTCACTGGGCTGCACTAGTTGGGTGATAAAGAACACGACCACCACACTCCCCCTCTGGTAGCCCCTGAGGAGGAGGGAGTGGGGAGGGAGATCCAGGGCACTCATAATTGCCTCCTTTACTGTCCACAGTTCTCCAATTGTTGGCAGTCCAGTTATAGTGACCTTTAGTACGCCATACCCCGGGGGAGGGGTCAGGTCAGTGAGTGGACCCGAGGGAAAGCACTCAACCACAGAACAGAAGTTGAGAGACGTGTTCCTCTTTTTTTCAATCGCTGTCAACTCTTCTAGTGCAGAAGGTTTCAATCCTTCTACAAGTGCTCTCATGAAACCATACTCGTACCAGTTACAGAGGTGAAGCAGATTTGATTCTTGGTGAAGCTTCTCAATCTTCTTCTCTGACAGCAGATGAGGACTGTCTACTCTTTTAAAGGCTTTGAGATTCCTCAGGAGTGCCTCAACAGCTGCTCTCTTTGGTAAGTGAGGTATGATTGCAGTGGACAGCTGGTTTTGGAATTGCCTCTTAACTGCAGACATGTAGAAATCAATTTGTAAATGAATATTATATTATGCGTGAATATTATATACCTTCTTGGAGCTTGGACGATGCAATGTCACCTGTTGACTCTGTAAGATAAACAAGTATAGAAAACGAGTACAGATATAGTATATACCACAATCATCCAATTACTTAACAAACTCACCAGTTCCGCCACTTGTTAAAGATACCAGTTTCTCCTTCATTGGAGTGGCAGCAGCTAGTAGAGTCTTTCCAGTGTCAGATTTCTCATCTCCTCCCTTCACAGATTGAAAGGCCCTGTCTAAATCCTCCTTGTAGTAAGAAGGGACTTTTCTACTGGACTCAGTATAGAAGCTCTCAATGCGTTTCTGAGATGTTGTGCTTATAAGTAATTGGAAGAGTGAATGGAAGAACTCTTTGTCTCCACTTTCTGATAACTCTTTCATTGCAGCAGTCAATGTAGCATTTCTATCAATAAATGCAGAACTTATAGCAGACAGAGCTGATTCAATTTCACTGGTTTCCATTGTGAATCCTTCCGTCTGTAGATATGTGTGAAATATAGTTTGTCAATCTTGCATGTATGTACCTTAAATCTGCCTTACTTTCAACTCTTTAGCAACATTCTCAGTTGTAAGTCCATACATCCTCTTCATCATTCTCAACTGCTTCACCTATCCGAGACACACATTAGACACACATGGTATGTTTAGTAAAGAAATTGAATAACTGTCTTACTTGCTCAGACAACCTCTCAATGTGATTTGAGTGAGAAGGAAATAAATTGATAAGTACGTCAGGAGATATCATACCATACTCTCCCGTAGTAACCAGTAGTAGCAGTGCCCACGGATCCACTTTCCATTTTCTTGTTACTTCAGGTAACTTGTGACGGAGGAACCATTTAGCATATGCCATCTCCTGATCAGATTTGTCGTACTTTTTTGTCAGATAATAATAATAGTAGGGAAAATGGTATTCTGTGGGGAGAGGGTCAATTTGTGCTTCATACAAATGTGAGATAAGTCTATCCCAATCAACTGAGTGTTCCAATTTAGTAAGCAGTTGACTTGTGAGGTGTTCCACCACAGAAAACTTATCTAAATTAGTGATCTAACAAGAGCAACACACTATTAATACACCAAAAGGTAGCAAGGGTTAAGCAACTGACTTTACGAGTGTTGTATTCTCTCCCTCCAACAGTCAAAGAAATAACACCCTCTCCTAGGAAGAGGGTGGCCATTTCAGGATTCTGTATCTTCTCTGATATCTCTCTCTCAAACTCTCTCAATGTGAGGTACTCCACGATGACTGAACCGAGCCATACCCTGGGTACTTGTAGCAGGTGATCTGGAATACGCAAACTGGAGGAGAGGAACCGGCGGCTCTCCAATACATCTTCCAACGTGATCCCATCGGCGTCCCAGTTGTACCTTACCAACAGCTTCAGAAACCCCTCTCTTGTGCTTGACTCTTCAGGATGTTTCTTTTGTAATCTCTTTAGATTTGTTAGCTTCTCCTCAAGGACTGGATGCAGCTTGGCCTTGTACTCCTCCAATGATGACTTTGCAGAGGTTGTTGGAAACCTCGCTACTATCCGCTCTAGGAAGGAGAAACTCAGCCATTTTGTCATCACCATGACAACATCCCCCAGCTTTTCATAGGTATTCACTTCCTTCAGGGCCTCCTCCGCCTCAATAACAGCTGTTGACTTCTTTATACACCTCAACAGGTACCTACAGTATGCAATCAGATCATCCAAGGACAGCTCCCCCTCCTTCTGGTAGCTCCTCAGTATGGTCTGACAGAGGTCAAAGTACTCATCCACCAGAGGATGCCAAATTTCTGAACTGACACTCGACTGTGGAGACCTGAGGTTGCCTTGGAAATGAGATATCAAAACATTATATTGCATAATAGAAGGCATTACTGGACAATACCTATATACCTGTCAGGTCACTCCTTTTTGACAGATCAGCTTTCTCAAGACTCCGTTTGATATTCTTGCAAATTTCTGCTAGTCCAGCGTTCTCCATCGCTCCCAGCAATACCGCCCACGTCACAGGTCTGTTTGGAACCTTTCCGTTTCTCCAATTCACAAGTAAACTGAAGAATGCTTCCTTGACATTTCCAGGATTATTAAATAGCGCCATTTCTATCTCATTTTGGTCTATTCCAAGATACGTGCAGACTGATCGCCATTCCTTACCAACCTTTTCAACTACAAATGTTCTAATCTCCTCTTCAGATGGTCGGTCATCTCTTCTCACCAGTTCAGGCAGCGACACGGCCATGAGTGGGCGGGGGCAGGCGTGTGGTTAGGTACAAGGTTGTAAGATACTCAAAACTACGCTACCGTAATACTGTACGTAATCGCCTATATACCAATTCGCTGTGTGTTACGTATACACTTCAGAACTTTTAATCCAAAACTGGTTGATAATCAGGTGGGTTGGTTTATAGGGGTATATACAGTAGACTATATGAGTATACGGAGTGCGCAGGGGGCGTCTTGGGTCGAGGGGCGTGTCTTCTGGAGCAAATGCAAATTCATTCAAAGTTTTAAAAATGTCTTTTTTGTCCATCCTTCTGTTATTATGCATAACTGGTAAGTCGTTTGCCTTCATAGATATGCAAGACCTGTCGATCTCCTGTATTGGTTCGAGACAAATGAATTCTCCTTGTCTCTCAATGCAGAACTGACTGTCTGTAGCTTTACCCATCCACCGCAAAATGTTACTGGACTAAACGGAGCGACACTAACACTTAGCTGCTATTCGGACAGCCAGCCGTATATCGTCAGGTGGACTAGGGACGGCCTGCCGCTGGCCAGTTCGCCATCACTCGCTCTGGGCTACCAGTCGGGCGAGGCCACGATTGTGTTTAGTCCCCTGGGGTACCAGCACGAGAGCGTGTACAGATGTATCGCCTATGACGAGCGAGACCAGATCCTCTTTAGAAGCACACCTGCTACAGTCGATGTGTTTGGTAAGTGTAACGGAGTTGGGGGTGGTGGACCGAGAGAGGTGGGACTGAGGGAGGTGGGACTGAGGGAGGTGGGACTGAGGGAGGTGGGACCGAGGGAGGTGGTACTGAGGGAGGTGGTACTGAGGGAGGTGGTACTGAGGGAGGTGGGACTGAGGGAGGTGGGACTGAGGGAGGTGGGACTGAGGGAGGTGGGACTGAGGGAGGTGGGACTGAGGGAGGTGGGACTGAGGGAGGTGGGACTGAGGGAGGTGGGACTGAGGGAGGTGGGACTGAGGGAGGTGGGACTGAGGGAGGTGGGACTGAGGGAGGTGGGACTGAGGGAGGTGGGACTGAGGGAGGTGGGACTGAGGGAGGTGGACTGGGGGAGGTGGACTGAGGGAGGTGGACTGAGGAAGGAAGAAAGAGCTGAGACTTTATAATAGTAATTGATAATGGTTTGTGTCCTATTTCCAGGCCATCCAGGCTTTATTGAGCCACCTCAATCAGTAGCAGTTACCCTAGGAAGTGTGGCAGTGTTTACCTGTGTGGTTGGAAGTGATCCTCCGGGTAGTGTTGCGTGGGTGTATCGAGGGGCCCAGCTCAACAGCAGTGCCAAGTACGAGGTCAGTACAGAGAGGCTCATAGTGAGGAATGTGTCTCTGGCAGATGAGGGGTACTATGATTGTGTTGCCAGTAATGCAATTGGAACAGTACTAGCTTCAGCTAGATTAACCATTTCAACAGGTATTTAGCAAAATTGTTATGCCATGTGATTGTCATGTGATTATCATGTGACTTCCTATTATTTCTATAGAAGAGCACAGTAGTCCATTGGTTTCTGTTGCCCCTAGCGACAGCATACTAGCAGCAGAGGGTAATTCCCTAACCTTACAGTGTGCTGCCAGTGGCAATCCAATTCCGTCTGTTCTGTGGTTGAGGAACGGATCCTCAGTGGTGGACACACAGAGAGTATCAATCAACCGTCTCCAAGGAAACAGTTCCTTGGTCTTTAGAGCAGTAGTGGACAGTGATGATGGAGCATATGTTTGCTATGCTAATAATACACAGGGATCTAGTAGTGTGGTTGTCATGGTAATGGTACAAACACTACCGAGATTGGTTTCTGTACCTAATAATGCCACTATTGTAGAGGGGAAAGCCCCGTCAATGCCCTTTATCTGTAGTGCTGAGGGAAAACCCCTACCTAATGTTGTCATTGTGAATCCAAGTGGTAGTATTGTATCTTTCGGAGGAATGTGGTTGCCTAGCAGCCTATTGCGCAATGATGAAGGGCAGTATTCCTGTGTAGCCACAAACTCAATAGGCAGAGCTGAAGCACATTTCACAATCACCGTCCTGGCCCCTCCCCTCATCACACACGTCTCAGAGGACACTATACAGTTTATTGGAGAGGAGGTAGTGCTCGAGTGCCAGGCCAGTGGGACCCCTCCTCTGGCTACCACTTGGAGGAGAGGAGGAGTTAATGAGACACTGAGTGCAGTGGAGGGCAGACTGCATCTCTCTAATGTGGACCCTTCAGACGGAGGAGTGTATGTCTGCAGTGTCACTAATACCTTCGGGACTGACTCTGCTCCAGTTACAGTCACTGTTATTGGTAAGTACACACAACTCATGTCTTTTGCGATGAATCAACTAACTTGGCAATGCAAGTATATTGTTCAGGTTAACAATGGATAGTCTGAGGTGTTGAATTTCAATTTACCTTGGGACTGTATTTGGTGCAATGAACCATTTTGGTTGCTTACGACCAAATATTAATATGTACTTTTACTTGAAATATTGTCCTATGACAACATACAATTAACTCCAAATGTCCAGGTGTCTTAAGGACCTTCTATTAATGTGATCCTCTCTCTGTATGTCCCATCTCATGCAGAGCAACCGATAGTGGATATCATTCCTGCAAGAGTGTTTGCTACCACTGGTAGCACCTTCACCATGACTTGTCAAGTGTCACCTCCGGAATTATTGGCTGGACTCGCCTACCAATGGTATCACAGGGACATCCCCCTAGCTGGGGAGCAAACAATTGTATTAACTATTGAGTCCGCCCAATCTGAAAACGAAGGGACATACTCATGCGAAGTCAACCTGGAAACTCCACTTAGAGCATCTGCAGAAGTTGTAGTTGGGGAAATTCCTATAATTATACAAGCACCGCCCACTGAGGTTACCCTCTATCCAGGTAACTCAGTTCGCCTTGATTGCATTGCTACAGGAAGTCCATCACCAAATCTCAAGTGGATCTACACTGACAACTTTGATCAGAAATCAGTCATTGTAGACGGAGCTCACTATCGTCAGTACTCAAACGGGTCTCTGGCCCTGCTGAGCGTGCACAGGAACCTGAGTGGACTGTACGCCTGTGTGGGAGACAATGGAGTGGGGAGGGCGGAGGCTACTGCTAGTGTGATGGTGGCTGGCAGTCCTGTTGCCATAGCAATAGAGCCACCTACCTTAAATCTGGATCAGCCTGGAGTGGTTGAATGTTTTATAGTGTTCACCTTTCCTTCCCCTACGATCAGCTGGACCATCCCTGACTCCGATAAGGCTCCTCTATCAGATAGCAGATTAATGTTTGATAGAGTCTCACTGAAGGATGAGGGAGAGTACACTTGCACTGCTGAGAATGAGTATGGCATCTCCACTGTACGGAGGAACATCACTGTCTATAGTACGTACGTAGGTGGTACAGCAGTCATCTCACCTCTCACCCATCCTCCCCCTCTCCCTCCCTCACTCCCTCTCCCTCCCTCACTCTCTCCCTCCCTTCCTCTCTAGTACCTCCAGTGGCTTCAGTGGCAAGCACTTCAGTGTTTGCATATCTCGATGGTCCTGTAAGTATCACGTGTGAGGGGAGTGGCATCCCCGCCCCCCACCTCCAGTGGACCACTGTATCTGGTGATGTGGTCAATGGTAGCACACTCTATTTGAGCCGAGTACAATTGTCAGACGAGGGAGTTTACACCTGTCAAGCTGTCAATGTTTTGGGTTCCAGTTCAGTGACTGTCCTACTTCAGTTACAAGGTACACCAAACAGCTGCATACGTATATTATATATATATATACTATACATATGTATAATATAAATTAGTTGATGAAATCATATGCTGACCACACCCACTTAATAGGTGCCCCTCCCATTCAACCCATTGCTTTTGATGTTACAAGGACTACCTTGCAGTTGTCATGGCAACCACCTCAATACTCTTACAGTGTCTTATACTATGTCATTCAATATCGACCAAAAAGAGATGAATTCTATGCCATTGCAAACACAAGTAACACGACTGTTGGATTGACAGACCTCGAGAAGGGAACTGAATATCTGATTGCAGTTAAAGGAATATTTGTCCAAGAGTTTGTAGGAGAGAGAGTCACATTAGAAGTCACCACTTTGGAAGACGGTAAGTCCACGACACACCCATATGAGAAGTGACACACCCACATGAGAAATGACACACCCACATGAGAAGTGACACGCCCACATGAGAAGTGACACGCCCACATGAGAAATGACACACCCACATGAGAAGTGACACGCCCACATGAGAAGTGACACGCCCACATGAGAAGTGACATACCCACATGAGAAGTGACACACCCACATACTGAGACGCTACGTGAGTCAGTCAGAATATTTTCTGCTGTTTGTCCTCATAGTGCCTTCTGCTGCACCTGAAGCTATCTCTGTAACTCCGTGGTACAGCCAACTAGACCTGACTTGGCAGGTACATTCACATGCTCTACAAGTATACACATTTATATGTATTGTTATTACTGTCTTACTGTACTAATAGCCTCCTCCAATCAGAGAGAGAAATGGAGTCATTAGAGGATACAATATTTACTATCGAGTAACTCCCTTTAATTTATCAGTGGGTGCCACCCTGCCATATTCCAAGGTGACAGTGACCTCTCAAAGCCTCATACTGACTGACCTGTTACCAGAAGTGTCGTATCAACTCTCACTGCAAGCCTTCACTTCAGTTGGCAGTGGTCCCAACACAACACTCTACACCTACAGCACTCTAAGTGAGTCGTTAAGCGTCACCATGGGACAGCATCGTCTCACCCCTCCCCCACCCCCTCACCCTAGGGTTCCCTCTGACGCTGGTTCTGGCCATCACCATTCCTTGTGGCACTGTTCTGCTCACTTGTTTGCTGATATTGTGTGTCTGCTTTTGTTGCTGTTGCTGCTGTAGAAGGAACAAGAAAGGTCAGCTGATTGTCACATGATAGTCACGTGACCTCATGTACTATAATTATTGATAGGTGAACATTCAGTGGAAAGTAAGAAAATCAGTAAGAGAAATCTAAAGTAAGTTTTCATACAAACTGTAATAGGGAATGATATCTAATTTGTCCATAATTTGAGGAGCAGTTGAAGGAGTACGTATTTCAGTATTGATTCTACAGAAATGCATAACAATATTGATTAAAATTAGTTATTCACTGTGATCTACTCCATATCAGTGTCACTTTTGTTGGTCCTGTTAAGTTGATAGTTTTGTGTTTGTAGGATAAGTGGTCCAATAGCAGATGCTCCTCCGTTCATTGACCCTGATAATCCTGGCAAGTTTGCTGTGCGCAATCAGGCTGGAGATCTTGTAGTCTTGCAGCCAAAAATAGTAACAGATGATGACATAGCCCCGCCCCCCAGCAAAGGAGAAACAGCTCAAAAGGTCAATAGGGTCAAACTGAAGCAGAGTATTCCTAATCAACTGTACTCGGAGCCGCAAGACAGTCTTGCAGAGGTACTACCACATTCGAACTGCCCAATCAGCACTCTTCTATATACTGTATACCATGGACCGTGGTAGAGGGAGTTAGTTGCATTTGGTCTGGCTGTAGTGACAAGTGCATAATTCCTGGAGCATTGGTATAGTATTCTCATGTGATTATTCATAGTCTGTAGTGTTTATATGTAATGCATGAGACATGTTTGTAGGGAGACATGTTTCAATTGGTGTGATGTGAGCGTATTTGTGCATTAGGGAAGGGAGATGCAGGTAATTGATGAAGCCTTTGATGGCATCTTAAACATGGACCACAGCGAGGATGAGAGTCCTTACGCCACCTCACACTTCTCGTCAGCGGACAACCGGTACGCCAGCAGTCCTCATGTGACAGGAGGTGATCTTGATGCACTGGTGACAGCACATGAGAGGGTCTACTCCAGCGTCTCCAAGGACCACATTGAGCGGAAGAGAGAACAGAAAAGGGAGAAGGAGAGAGCCAAGGTGGAGAGGAAAGGATTGAGGTCTCAGGAGGCAATGAAAGAAGACTCCCTTCCTCTGCTGACAGAGGTCAATACGAAGACAAAGAAAGGCCAAAAGAAGCACAAGGAGATTGACAAGGCTACCGCAGGACTATTTTGAACTCATCATCCAGAAACACACTTAATGAATGCCAAGCATGTATACCTTTGATTATATGCACAATTACCTTTTTATTTAGTGCTTAATCTCACAATTAGTTATACATTTGTCAATAAAACCTTTTTTTGGAACAATGGAGTTTGTCTTAAACCCATTCTAAAATTGTTTGACTATGTCACAATCTCATGAATAACAGTAATCAATGGGAAGACTCCCTCTTACTAAGGTTTATAACTATATTCAAATTTTCATATCATGTCTCAATAATGAAGCTTTATACTCGTAATACAACAAACAGCTGTTCAAGTTTGTAGTAGTTTAACAGAGTGTTTAATATTCGTCTCCGCCCTCTTCTTCTCCTTCTCCTTCAACAGAGTCTACACCAACTTCTTCATAATCCTTCTCCAGGGCTGCCAAGTCCTCACGAGCCTCAGAGAACTCTCCTTCTTCCATTCCCTCTCCAACATACCAGTGGACAAAGGCACGCTTGGCATACATGAGGTCAAACTTGTGGTCCAGTCTAGCCCAAGCCTCAGCTATGGCAGTGGTGTTGGACAACATGCACACAGCACGCTGCACTTTGGCCAGATCTCCTCCTGGGACCACCGTGGGCGGCTGGTAGTTGATGCCGACCTTGAAGCCAGTGGGACACCAGTCCACAAACTGAATGGTCCTCTTTGTCTTGATGGTGGCAATGGCAGCATTCACGTCCTTGGGCACCACATCTCCTCTGTATAGCATGCAGCAGGCCATGTATTTGCCATGACGCGGGTCACACTTGACCATCTGATTGGCCGGCTCAAAGCACGCATTAGTAATCTCTGCCACACTCAGTTGCTCGTGGTAGGCCTTCTCGGCAGAGATGACTGGTGCATAGGTGACCAGAGGGAAGTGGATACGCGGGTAGGGCACCAGGTTGGTCTGGAACTCTGTCAGATCCACGTTGAGGGCACCATCAAACCTGAGGGAGGCGGTGATGGAGGAGACAATCTGGCCAATCAGACGGTTGAGGTTGGTATAGGTCGGCCTCTCTATATCCAGGTTGCGACGGCAGATGTCATAGATGGCTTCATTGTCCACCATGAAGGCACAGTCCGAGTGCTCCAGAGTAGTGTGAGTGGTAAGAATGGAGTTGTACGGCTCCACTACAGCAGTTGAGACCTGCGGAGCAGGGTAGATGGAGAACTCCAATTTGGACTTTTTACCATAGTCCACAGACAGGCGCTCCATGAGGAGAGAGGCGAACCCGGATCCAGTGCCACCTCCGAAGGAGTGGAAGATGAGAAATCCTTGCAATCCAGTGCACTGGTCGGCAAGCTTGCGGATGCGGTCCAAGACGAGATCTACAATCTCCTTTCCGATGGTGTAATGTCCGCGAGCGTAGTTGTTAGCGGCGTCTTCCTTTCCGGTGATGAGCTGTTCGGGATGAAAGAGCTGGCGGTAGGTTCCGGTGCGCACTTCGTCCACAACAGTTGGCTCCAAGTCCACAAAGACGGCTCTTGGGACGTGCTTTCCAGCTCCAGTCTCGCTAAAGAAGGTGTTGAAGGAATCGTCTCCTCCTCCGATAGTCTTGTCGGAAGGCATCTGTCCGTCCGGCTGAATGCCGTGCTCCAAGCAGTAGAGCTCCCAGCAAGCGTTCCCGATTTGGACTCCCGCTTGTCCGACGTGGATAGAGATACATTCACGCATTTTGCTGCTTTCGGTCAAGTGGAACTATTCTCAAAGGCAGAAGGTGCAGACGTAAGACAGGTTGACTCGCTGTGAAAAGTAACGGCTTCTCAGCAAGGCAAATGACCTGCTTTCGACTGCTTGCAAAGAATATTCTGCTGCTGTGAAGGTAACTTAGAGACGGATGGTACAATAACAAATCAGATGTGAACACGTCATAATAGAGCCTGGGACAAATACATCAAGCGGGAAGAATGAATATTCATTAGATAGGCGTGTCCAGAAAAAGGGAGGATGAGACTATGATGAGACGTTCCTACGAATCGCTAATATTTCTCTGCACATTCATCACTTTGGCACTCTCGCAATCAAGTAAGCCTTCAAACAAATGGTGTTAATTAACACTTCCACACACCACAACAAACAACAATACTCATCCCCTCCACTCCTCTTCCCTCCTCTCCCCTCCCCTCTCCTCCCCTCCCCTACCACTCTTTCCCCTCCTCTCCCCTCCACTCCTCTTCCCTCCCTCCTCTTCCCTCCTCTCCCCTCCCCTCTCCTCCTCTCCTCTCCCCTCCTCTCCCCTCCCCTCTCCTCCCTCCCTTCCCTCCCTCCCCTCCTCTCCCCTCCCCTCCCCTCCCTCCTCTCCCCTCCCCTCCCTTCCCTCCCTCCCCTCCTCTCCCCTCCCCTCTCCTCCTCTCCCCTCCTCTTCCCTCCTCTTCCCTCCTCTCCCCTCCCCTCCTCTCCTCTTCCCTCCCCTCCCCTCTCCTCCCCTCCCCTCCTCTTCCCTCCCCTCCCCTCCTCTCCCCTCCACTCCTCTTCCCTCCCCTCCCCTCCTCTCCCCTCCTCTTCCCTTCCCTTCCCTCCCCTCCCCTCCCCCTAGTCACTGAGAGGCCTACAGATGCCATTGTAGCAGTTGGAGCTGATGTGTACTTTAACTGCACTATCCAGACATCAGTAGCTGTCAGCCAGCAGTGGCTACTGAATGGCACTCTCCTGGTAACCTCCTCACGCATACAAATGTTTGCCAACGGTACATTGTTGGTCAAGTCTACAGTGCACTCAGATGCTGGAACGTATACCTGCATCTACACAGAGATCAGTAGCAGTCTCACATATCAGGCAACTGGGACTCTGAGATTTGCTTGTAAGAAGTGCATCTTCCTGTTCCAAATATAGTGTCACAATGTTTGATGCTTTTGTGTGCAGTTTTCACATCATCAATTTCACGAGGACCTACCAGTCAATCAGTTACTGAAGGTCAAAGTGTAGCCCTTTTCTGTTACCATGACAACAGTCTCCCAGCAGCCAGTATCTCCTGGACCTTTGAGGGAGTACAGATCACATCAGAAATTCATTCACACATATCCATTCACAGCAGCGTCACCGGTGAAGTGCGATCCTCCAGTACATTGTACATCACTTCTGTAACCTTAGCAGATGAAGGGAGTTACACCTGTCAAGCAAGAAACAGAGTGATCAAGGACAGCTTTGCAGAAAGCATTATAGCATTGCTTACAGTTAGAGGTACAAGTCACATGACCCAGCTAACAAGTCACATGACCTAGCTAACAAGTCACATGACCCAGCTAACAAGTCACATGACCCAGCTAACAAGTCACATGACCTAGCTAACAAGTCACATGACCTAGCTAACAATCACATGACCTAGCTAACAAGTCACATGACCTGGTTAACAAGTCACATGACCTAGCTATTCCTAATATTCATGTTCCTCCCCGCAGCTGTTCCAGTGGTCCCCAGAGTGACTGCGCATCCTTCAAACCTTACCCTCTCATCATTGGGTGTCAGCATTTCACTGACTTGCAACTTTACTGGTCAACCAGAACCAACTGTAGCATGGAGTTTGGAGGGAAATCCCCTTTTAGAATCATCTCATATTACCATAGCAACCCTTGATAGATCATCAGTTCTACAGATCCACAATTTGGTGATGGAAGATTTAGGAAATTACAAATGTCATTTGAGTAACTCTGTAGGAACAACCGAGAGTTATACTGCCACCGTGCAGCTTGCTAGTGAGCAATGTGTATACAGCACTCCTCTTCTCCCTCCCCTCTCACTCCCTCTCACTTCCCCCCTCTCCCTCCCCTCCCCCTCCCCCTCCCCCTCTCCCTCCCTCTCCCCCTCTCACTCCCTCTCACTTCCCCTCTCCCTCTCTCCCATATAGGTATAGGCAGTATATTTGTAATCAGTCCATCCGACACTGTGGGCGTGGTTGGTTCAAGTGTCCTTCTCTGGTGCACGCCTCCCGAGAGTGTTCCACCTGCTAATGTCTCTTGGACAAAGAACTTCTTTCAACTGCATCCTCCAAGATTCATCACAGCCGCCAACTTCAGTCTCCTCATCTCTCCCCTTGCACTGGAGGATGCCGGCCCCTACTACTGTACAGCCACCAACCCTCTCACACTGCAGTCCAGAACTACTCAACCTGCTGAACTGACCGTGTTAAGTAAGTTTAAACTACCTTACTGGAATATCTTTTATAACCTTTCCCTTCCCTGCCCCTCCCTTCCCTTCCCTACCCCTCCCTACCCCTCCCTGCCCCTCCCTGCCCCTCCCTGCCCCTCCCTACCCCTCCCTACCCCTCCCTGCCCCTCCCACAGCCCCTCCTACCTTCACAACAACTCCAGTGAATGTCAGTGCAGCTGTGGGGTCGGCTGCTTCCTTCTCCTGTATTGCTACTGGTGATCCTGCCCCCCAGATACTCTGGGAAGATCCATCTGGTGTTGCTATAGCAACCAGTACCAAGTACACAGTTCTTTCATCTCAACTGAGTGTGCATCATTTGGAGCCATCAGACACTGGAGCATACTCTTGCATAGCCACCAGCACTGCTGGAGAGGCTGTTGCTATGGGATACCTGGATGTGCAATGTGAGCACTGAACTGAAATACGATAAGTTAATAACTGATAAGGTATTAGTCATTTCCTGTATATTGTATAGATCCACCTGAAGTTCAAACTCTTGTTACCATGGTAACTGCTGTAGAAGGAAGTGATGTTAGTCTTCCTTGCTTTATATTTGGAAACCCCGCCACCATGTACACATGGTTCAAAGGTCAACAGGAAGTAACACAATTTGACATTGCTGTCAATGGCAGTCTACTGTTGACATCAGTTACTGAGGTAATTGAAGGGACTTACTCATGTACCCTTTCTAATCTGCTTGGTTCAGAGACAGCATTTGTAACACTGGATGTCAAAGGTATGTCTCATGTGACAGTCACATGACAGTCATGTGACACTGTACACTGCTTCCATTCATGTCTAACATATGTATGTAGTCCCAGCCACCATTATTTCTGTGACCACGCCCACAATAGTAATTGAGGGTCATACTACCAGTATCAGTTGTCTAGTAGGAGGAGATCCCACTCCTCAAGTTGTGTGGAAGTTTGAGGATGAAGAATTAATCTTTTCTGATAGAATTGTGGTATCCAATGGCAACCAGACTGTGACATTTACCTCAGCAATGGCATCAGATGATGGATTCTATCGTTGCCAAGCAACCAACAGTATCAGGAGTGTGACTGCTCAAATCAAGCTGACAGTTCATGGTCAGTTGCACCATTAAACTTTGGATGTATTGGATTTATATATCTTTATATTATCCACAGTTCCTCCCACTATAATTACCCAAGGGATCTCCCCTCAAATTGTGGAAGGTGGTAGTGTACTATTTCCATGTGTTGCTACGGGCAACCCTCCGCCCACTCTCCAGTGGAGTAACAACAGTGCCAATGTGTCTCTAGAAGATCAGTAAGTTCACATGAGAAGTGTGAGTAGGAAAGCCTTAGATTGACCTCTGACCTTTGCAAATCAATCAGTTGATTGGCAGACAGAGGTTGTGTCAGTATCTTCTGTGTACCCCATATCTGTTCTGTGTAGAACTGCAACATTTGAAAGGCTTATAATTGAAAACATATTCAATAATTACTATATCTGGTCTTTCTGTGTCAATCTAGTCGTGTGACAGTACTTGAGAATGGCAGTCTCACTATAACAAGCGTCACCCTGTCTGACGAGGGGAACTATGTCTGTACTGCAAGTAGTTCAGCTGGCAATGACACACTGCTGCACACTCTTGATGTGAAAGGTATGTACTCACAACCTCATACTTTTTGAAAGGTATATCACACAGTCACAACTGAACTTACTCCTCATAACCAATTCACTTTCTCTTTTGTACAGTACCTGCTAGAATTACTCCATTCCAAGGGGATGTAATTCTGGTTGCCGGGCAACCAGGTAGCCTATCCTGCACTGTAGTAGCTGATCCAGCTCCGATCATAACCTGGTACGATCCAGGGGATTCCCCAGTGTCATCTGACCCCTCTGCAGAGGTGCACTCTTCCGCAAATGGATCTCTGTTCTTCTCGAGAGTCACTTTAAGCAAGGCTGGTTCATACACTTGTGAGGCCAGGAACACCTTGGGGGAGGATGTTGCCATGGTTACAATAAATGTATATGGTAAGTAGGTAATATACGTATATTGATCATTTTTTCATAATCATTATATTTGCAATTAAATAATTGATCATTTTCCAGCCAGACCTATATCACTGTATGTATCTCAAATCAAGTATCTTTTGTCAATTGTTTGCAGTTTTGCCATCAGTGGAGGAGGTGCAGGATCAAGTGACTGTGGTTGCTACCATGACAACGGTGCTGACATGTGTAGTATCTGGGACTCCGCCTCCTGAGGTCACATGGTATAAAGGGAATTCACCCATTATCAATTCTGATAGGATTGTCATATTTGGAAATGGATCTCTACTAATTACAGGGACATCCCCCTCAGATGAGGGTATATACATGTGTTTAGCCTCTAATCAAATTGGTAGTGCAAATGGAACAATTGTTTTAACAGTTCAAGGTCAGTCTCCATGACAGCTAATGGTCACATGACATCACTAGGTCACATGACATCACTAGGTCACATGGCATCACTAGGTCACATGATTTTGGTCTTCCCTTGTAGTACCTCCGTCTGTACAAACTGCTGACTCTGCAACTGTGGTAGCTAATTCAACATCATCCATCCGATGTTCAGTTAGTGGAGCCCCGCCCCCTGTGGTAACATGGACCAATCCCAGTGGCCAAAGGATTGTCAACTCTTCCAGATTTGCCGTTTCCCCTAGCAACGACCTCATCATTTTCCCTTTGACTTTACAGGACCAGGGGGTCTACACATGTGTGGCCACAAATGTGGTTGGCATGGCAACTAATACAGTTGATGTGATTGTATACATACCAGCAACTGTTTCCATAGCAACCCCATTCCTCACTACAGTAGTAGGTGACTCGGTGGATCTTCAGTGTGTTGCCAATGGCAACCCTCTTCCCACTGTCTCTTGGTACAAGGATCAGGCACTGGTAGCTGGTCAGACTGAAGAGACCCTCACCATCTCCATGGTAACCTTGGCTGATGAGGGAGTGTATACTTGTATGGCCACTAATGAATACGGAAGTGATTCAAAGGAAATTCAACTTGTTGTCAAAAGTATGCATCTTCTGATATCTTTATATGATATGTGTGATCTCTCCCTCCCTCTCCATCTCTCTCCCTCTCCCTCTTCCTCTCCCACTCCCTCCCTCTCCCTCCCTCTCCCTCCCTCTCCCTCTCCCTCTCCCTCTCCCTCTCCCTCTCCCTCTCCCTCCCTCTCCTCTCCCTCCCTCTCCCTCCCTCTCCCTCCCTCTCCCTCCCTCTCCTCTCCCTCTCTCTTCCTCTGCTCAAGTATTCCCTGCCATCGTGGTACCTCCATCAAATCAGATTGTGCATGTAAACTCTTCTGTGAACTTTACATGCATAGCTGAAGGGAGACCACGCCCTCTGGTTGCTTGGCAACATGAGGGAAATGTCTTAGTAGGGCAAGTTGCAGAATACCTGTTAATAGTTAGAGCAACTCGAGACACAGCCGGAGTGTACACATGTGTGGCTGAGAATGAGCTGGGGAGAGTGGTTGCCATGGCAATACTCAATATTTTGTGTAAGTCTGATATACGTGTACTATGCTATGGTTGTTACAAAGAGACACTCAAAGATGTGCTATTCTTTCTCTGTAGATCCTCCGGAAGTTCCAACTTCTGTTTCACTTGATAGTGTGACCTCGAGGTCTCTGGTTGTCAGCTGGGTTGCCCCTAGCAACAATGGAGGGTCACCTGTCACTGGCTATGTCATTGAATACAAGCTGTCATCATCAGCTGTCTACAATGTGGTATCCACTACCTCGACAGCACATACTCTAGGAGGCCTTCTTCCTTATATGGAATATGAGCTACGAATCTTCTCTGAGAATGTGGTGGGCCAATCTCTGCCAACTTCCACTTTATCAGTCACAACACTCTCCGAAGGTACCACCACTCTATGTACTCGGATAATGGAGGACTATGAATATAATTAGATGATAATTTCTATGAACATGGGATACAAAGCCAATATGTATTGTTCATACTGTTCATACTGTTGTTACTGTCATAATGTTGTTACTTGTTATTGTTGTTACTTGTTGCTGCAGCTCCTTCGAGGCCTCGCAACCTTCGCATCACTCACTCAGACTCCTCCTCCGCCACCTTGCGATGGGACACTCCAGATCCTCTGAACGGAGAACTGCTCTTGTACCGAGTCCTCTATGGCACCCTTAATGCACCATCCACCACCTCCCTGCTGCTCACTAGAGTGTTCACAGTGACCAGTTTGGTGAGTGGGAAAGTGTACAACTTTACAGTTCAGGCCAGCACTAGAGGGACCAACGATGCAATCCTGTTTGGGGAAGGGGCCACCATCTTGTTTCAGAATGGTAAGTCATGTGACATCACATGACTTCAGTGAAGAAAATTCTTTTTACTACTACAGGTGTAGTAGTGAGCTCTGCTGCTGGACCCTCCTCCTCATCTGCTACAGGGATATCCTCTTTTGTGTCTTCGTCCACTGATAGGAGTAGCAGTTCACTAACTATACCCACGTCCTCTTCAGTGATTATCAGCAGCTCTTCAATAATAACCGGGACATCCTCTTCTCTGAGTGTCGGAAGCTCTTCAATAATAACAGGGACATCCTCTTCTCTGAGTGTCAGCAGTTCATCAGTAATGACAGGGACATCCTCTTCTCTGAGTGTCAGCAGTTCATCAGTAATGACAGGGACATCCTCTTCTCTGAGTGTCAGCAGTTCATCAGTAATGACAGGGACTTCCTCTTCTCTGGACTCCAGACCAACATCCCAGACACCACCGTTATCATCAAATATACAATCTTCCTCAGTAGGAGTGTCAAGTCTGGTCACGCCCACTCCCGGCAGAGGAGTACCAATGGCTGTGCCCACCAATGTAGTGGGGTCGCTGGGAAGCAGTACCAGTGCATTCATCAGTTGGAACGTAAGTCACACTTTATAACATAACCTCATGAAATGTGGCATTTGCACAGAAATGTTAGCTTTGTACAGTATAACTGATTTGTTATATATTCGTTATATATTCTAATCTCTCTTGGACGTCTACCAAGCGATGACAGCCTATGTCTTGTGTGTGTATTACTTATATATTTATATGTTGTAACCTGCATGTTTACATGTGTTGTGATGTTTACGTGTGTTGTGATGTTTACGTGTGTTGTGATGTTTACATATGTTGTCATGTTTACATGTGTTGTGATGTTTACGTGTGTTGTGATGTTTACATATGTTGTCATGTTTACATGTGTTGTGATGTTTACGCAGGCTCCTGTAGAAGTGTCTGGCGATGATTTCGATGGTTACCGAGTCTTTATCCAACCTGCCCCACCTGGTGCCGCTGGGGTCTATGACGTCGCCAAGTCTGAGACCAACTTCTTTATTCCTGGTTTAGCTTTCTTTACAACTTATTCCTTTCAAGTGGCTCTCTACAACAGTGAGGGGGCGGGGCCAAGGACTGAGCCAATTCACTTAACAACACCTTCAGGAGGTACAGTCTATAATGACATGTCATCTTGTGTCAGATCTGTTGTACACTCCTCTCTGTACTGCATATAGCTCCTACAAGACCTCGCAATGTTAGAGTGGTCATCCTGTCAGCTACCTCCATGGAGGTCACATGGGAGTCACCTGACCCACCTAATGGAGTGATCACTCGGTACAACATCAGATACACTTCACTGCTGACCAGTTCCAGTCGTACTGTATCTCAGTCAGCATCTTCTGGTCTGAGTATAGTCATAACAGATCTGCTAGAAGGAGGAATGTATTCTGTAGAAGTTAGAGCTCGCACTCAACAACATACTGGACCCTACTCAGATGCCGTAACTCTACAATTGGTTGCTGTGGCAACATCATCATCTATGATGCCAACTTCCACAGATATACTAATGACAGGGTTTTCCTCACTATCTGACACGGAATCATCTGTTATGATAATGTCATCTCAAAGTGGTATGATAGTGAACAGTTCATTCCTGGCCACGCCCACAGTTGAGCCAACCACGCCCACCTCAGCTGCAGGTTCTAATCTCATCATTATTGTGGTGTCAGTAATCGCCATAGCGATCATTGTAACAATCTTGTTCCTCTCTGTACTGATTGTGATATGTCGCAAGTGCTACCGCAATCAGGACAAGGACACTACTCTCAAGTACAGACGTGAGTTGGTGTGTGTAATGAGATGAGTAACATGTAGTCTCACTTCTCCTTCCTCTCATCTTATGTGTACTTCATGTCTACAGTACATGGACTGCAACCAAAGTGAGTGATCCACACGTCCACAGATGTGTACGTAGGGTACGCCTAATTGTCCTCCCTTTGTCTCCCAGTGTCACTGAGCTTCACGAGACTACAATGATGCCTCTGGAGGAGGTGGAACCGAGAAGGTTTGAGTTTAGAGACGCTCTGGATGACAACTTTGTGTTTGTGGCTCAACAGGAGAATGATGAAACAGATTTTGGTGACTTTAATCACTTGGACAGCAGTGATGATTCAAGTGAGTACTTTTATGACGAAGGTAATGATCCCGACTTTGTAGTTGACCATGACACACGCCCCCTTGTGGAAAGGGGCGGAGTAGCTACCACTGAAGAGCCAATCTTTGATGACCCAACTTACAGTACCGTACAGCCAGCAGGTAAGATGGAGTAAGTTGTAGAGCGGCCATATTTAATCTATTCCCTGTTGCCATAGTTACCCATCCAGAAGGTGAAGTTGTAATAGATGTTCAGACTTCAGAGCCTACGCCCCCGGTGCCACACCCCCCAACTAGACTGGAGTACGACCCTGGGGACAACACGTATGAGGAGATGAATACTATCAGAGCTCGCAAAGCAAGACAGCGACAGGAGAAGATGAGCCAGCGAGGACGTGGCTCCAGAGAGACACTGGAGGACTTGTCAATGGGGAGCAGTCTAGATGGGTCGAGAGACCATCTCGTTCACAATGTGTAACTTTCAGCTTAAATCACTTTTGTATTATTTTAGAAATGTATGGCAAACTTGATTTATACTATTTCCTACTTCTCTTCAGCTATTTTCAACTTTTATAACCCTAACCCTATATATATCTACATAACCATAAACCGTTTACAATTACGAAATATACGTAGTTGAGGTCTGCAAATGGCGGAGCTTCAAGCGGTCCCACCCCTTCAGTCCAGTGAGCTTAGTCTCTCTTGTGTCGGTTGCGGAGAGAAAGTAAAAGAATTGAAATGTCTACCGTGTCTCCACTCGTTAGCTTTGTGCGAGAAGGTAGAATGTCGAGAGAAGATTCTCCATCGCAGCGTCTCCTGTCAGATTTGCGAGGAAGTGTTCTCCTTGTCTCTTAAAGATCTTTCTGACCATCCGTTCGCTCTGAGGAAAGCTTTGAGCAACCAGTATCGGAAGGAAGGCGTCATCTGTCAGGAGGAACACGAAGAAGAGAGATCGGCCGTAAGTTTCTGTTCGGATTGCGACGCTTTCATATGCCAGGAATGCGTCGATCTTCATAAATCTCGCAAGCTGTTTAAGAAACACGAAATAAAGCCGTTGCAGCAAGTGTTTGAGCAAGGCAGTAAGAAAGAGAATTTGTTCAAATGCTTGAAACACAGTAAGAATTGCGAACTTTACTGTCACACTTGTGAAGAAATGATTTGTCACATTTGTCGATCGATCCAGCCTCACCATTCTCACGAAGTGTCGTACATTGACGATGAGCTGGGAAAGTCGAACAAGACCACTCTGACGCAGTGCCTTTCATCCGTGAGGACTCAAAGGAAGGCAATCAGATCTGCTCTCCAAGAAGTGCAGGACAGCAAGGCTAGTCTCCAACAGCAGTCTGAGAATACGTTAGGAGAGATTGCTGGAATGAAGGAGCATCTGTTTGCCATGGTGACAGCCCGCTGTGATGGTCTTGCTGCTAAAGTGAGGGAAGCAGAAGACAAGGGAAGAAGAGAACTTGAGAGACGCGAGAGAGAATTGAAGGTCAGTCTGAAGAAGCTTGATGCATTCCATTGCCTGTCAGAAGAGATGAGTTTGAATGGAACAAGAGAAGAGCAGTTATCAGTGACAAAGAAGATTGTCAGTCGCATGTCATCTCTCAGCAGCAGTATCTCAATGCCAAGAGCCTCCATCCAACCTTCTGTTGGTTTAAAGAGCTGTGATCGAGAAGAAGTGGAAAAGTACATCTCATCACTTGGAAGCATCCATCACAGTCCCCATCCACCAAACTGCACTATGGAAGGAGTGAAAGTGAAGGATAATGTCATTACCTGCAGAAGCTTTGCCAAGAAACCTCTTCACTTGAAGGCGATGACAAGAGACGAGAGAGGCAATGAGTGCAGAGGAGGAGAGAAAGTGTTGGCTGTCCTTCGTCCTGTGACAGCAGGTGTTCCTGTATTTGGTAAAGTAGCAGACATGAGAGATGGCACATATGAGGTGCAGTTTGCAAGTATTCCTTCAGAGAAGTGCCATCTGAGTGTGACTGTTGGAGGACATGATGTAGCAGGCAGTCCCGTAGAGGTGAAGGTAGTTGGTGGTAGCGTAATTACTGCAGTCAAGCAGGAGTTCAAGCATCCATCAGGTTCTCAGTATATGGGTGTTGCAGTAGGTCCAGATGGTTTGCTATACTGTTCAGATAACAAAGGACAAGTGACTATCCTAAACAGACAAGGTCAAGTTATAAGAAGCTTCAAAGTCAAGAGTGGTGATTGGTTGCATGGAATAGCACTAAGTAGAACAGGGAATGTAATAGTTAGTGACATTAATAATGGCTACATCAGTATCTACACAGCAGCTGGTGAATTTGTAAGGCAGTTTGGAGGAAAAGGTAAAGATCAAGGTCAACTTAGTAATCCATGTGGTGTAGCAGTTAACAAGGAGGGACATATATTTGTGGTAGAGTTTGGAGGTAATTGTGTTTCAGTGTTTACAGAAGAAGGTACATTCCTGTACAGGTTTGGTCACTTGGGTAAAGCTGAAGGAGAGTTTATTTGCCCTCATTACATTCTCATAACACCTGATGATTTGGTGCATGTCACAGATGTACATAATCATCGCATTCAAGTGTTTCAACAGAATGGTCAGTTTATTAGGCAGTTTGGTAATGGCATTGTGAAAGGTCCACGAGGTATAGCAGTCACAAGTGATGGACATATAGTGGTCGCTTCATGGAGTGCTAATAAGCTCAGCATCTTCACACAAGATGGACAGTGTGTCCATGAAGTGACTGATATTGGATTGAATGTTCCTTTTGGTGTAGCAGTTGATAGTGATGGACTCATTTACATAGCAGATAGTAATAACAGTAGAGTAGTAGTACTTTGAGAACTTTTTGAGAACATGTGTTGAATTTCAGTTTAATGATTTGTACAATTGCTTATGGTAATATTTCAATTCTTGGATGCAACGAGCTTCTACGATACCAAAATATTAATGTTTGGTTGAATATTATTACATATTGACAGGTTATACATGCGAAAATACCTAGCAACAATAAAAACAAAACAAATGATACAATGTGTAAGGGAATATGTCCGGAGAGGTCTGGGTGTGTGAGAACATTATATATTCTTTGATAGTATATTCAGTTAGTTGGCTTCCCGTCACTCTGATTGACAGAGGACTGTGAACCGGATGGTTCGCCACTCCCACTGGGTAAACTGGCCATGCCGTGTGACTTCTGAGCATGGCTCGGATAAAGTGCATTCATCAGAGATGGTTTAATTGCCATTTCTACAGTTTAGGAGACAACAAATAGAAAAATACAGTATAGTTGCACAGAAAGTGAAAAGTGTAGCAGAAGTGCTCATATAATATACGTACATATCATAGGGGGCTAATACAGTATAACAAAATTTCGAGGGAAAAAGTAAAGTTCAATACATTTCTCTGTTATATATTTAACTTGGCAACTATAGAAGTAGGGAAATACCCCGCCCCTTAAGAGAAACCCTGTATGTGAAAAAGGTTAACGTTGTTTACAAAGATGGAATCCTTTTAAAGCCATCAGTTCACAAAAGTGTACATACTAATGCTACTAATGAGCACTTCACATTAGCATGCTGTATGTATAGAAGATGTATGACAGACCTTGTGCAGTGAAGTTGAAGAGCTGCGGTAGCTCCTTGCCATTTGGAAGTCGAGTTGCTGGATCTCTCAGCTCGTCAAAGAAGGCGTGTGCACAGGCATCAAGGGGCGGGGTCCTGTTACCAGGAGTGTACTCTAGAAGGCAGTTGACCAGGTCAATGGTTTCAGGAGGAGTACGAGGTTTAAATACCTGCACACACATATGTAACACACACAGTAATAGTAGCTTTGTGAGTTGCGTATGTATGGACAATACATTAAATTAATTACTAGACAATATTTCATAGTCGTTCACTACCAAATGGTTTCCATATAAGGAAGCTGACCTTTGACCAGGGATGGGGTTTGATTTGAGAGGAATTTGAATTCGGTATAATTTGGGTTCATCTCTCTGATCTGCTCTTTGGTGGGCAGTATACATTTTTTTCTGCTGTAATTATCTTATGCTGTAAATTTTGTATTGTTTTACTATTTTAAGTATGACTTATTTATTGTATATATATATATCTGCCCTCACAAAACAAAACAAAAAGCTGTGTATATACAAAATTTAAATGTATGTAGTACAGAAAGATGTTTCCATCAACAACTACTTTGTGCGGACCGGAGCTATTTGCTGCTTAAACTTAAATTCTTTCGTCTTCATGTAATAATTCAGTCCATAAACACCTATGTTTATAATTATGAAATAACCTCTTTTAAAATGTACTGTAATCCATGTAAATACTAAATAAATTCTTAACCTGGTAGAGGCTAGATATAGCTCTGTCAATGCAGACACAGAGGAATTTCCTGCATGAGCAAAATGATAAAAATGCAGCAAAATTTATTATGATGCGGAGTCACACTGAAGATTCCTTACATAGCAGAAATATATAAAGTTACTATTTTAAGCCACTCTCACAGGATCAAATCTTAGGCTTTAGATGGCAAGAAATTAAACCTATTTGAAACTCTTGAAACTGCCAGGTTTCAAAAGGTATGAAAGTACGTATGTATAAACTTGGAAAGGGGGCTGTTAAAAACTTGAAACCCATGAAATTAATCTCTTAGGGCATACTTGGCACCTTTGAAACCTGGGCGGCTGTTGAAGAAGTTTCAAATGAGCACCCAAAACAAAATACCTGCATGATTCATTCACTGTTTGTTATTACTTATTATTGTACACAAAACAAAAAGCTGTGTGCATACTTTTTATACATATACAGTACAAATGTAATCTGATTATTCACAACAAATACAAGTACAATATGTGGCATGCAAACTGAATATTAAGTTAATGTACTGAAATGTATACTGTCACACATCTGTTAATATCTTCTTTTGCCACTGAATTTTGGCTTAACTCCATATATGGATTTATATTGACTTCTCCTTTCTCGATGAAGATCATGACGAGGCTCATAATTAGCCACAGTATCCAAATCTCCACGAGCATGCCTTCTTCTGAATTTGGATTCAGTTGAATTTTCACCAATCCATTTGTGACTACTCTTAGAAGGATGATGAAGCTTTGCTGCTCTGTCAGAGGCTTCATGATAATAATTAGGACCAAATCCTCCTTTGAATTTGAAATTTCTTGGTCTATCCATATGGTAATGCTCTTTGGGACCTCCCCTATCCCAACTACGACCTCCCCTATCCCAACTACGACCTCCCCTATCCCAACTACGACCTCCCCTATCCCAACTACGACCTCCCCTATCCCAACTACAACCTCCTCTATCCCAACTACGACCTCCTCTATCCCAACTACGACCTCCTCTATCCCAGCTACGACCTCCCCTATCCCAGCTACGACCTCCCCTATCCCAGCTACGACCTCCCCTATCCCAGCTACGACCTCCCCTATCCCAGCTACGACCTCCTTTATCCCAACTACGATCTGTACCTTTGTGACTACCTCGAGATCTATTCCAATCACGATTGCGATAAGGATTTGCTGTATTAAATGTTTTTTTTTGAGGAGCAGAACAAATTCTTTTGGAATTAAATTCTATTGGTTGCTCATAATCATCACGCCATTTGCGACTGCGGGTTTTCAATGAGGATCTTGTTGGGTTATTGCTACTATATTCACTATCCCAATCTTGACCAGCCCCATTCCAATCTTGACCAGCCCCATTCCAATCTTGACCAGCCCCATTCCAATCTTGACCAGCCCCATTCCAATCTTGACCAGCCCCATTCCAATCTTGACCAGCCCCATTCCAATCTTGACCAGCCCTATCCAAATCACCGGCCCTACCCAAATTACTAGTTCTATCCCCAACTTTACCATTATTTGGTTTTGCTGGATTATCAAAATCTTCCGAAGTCACCAATAGAAACATTTTCTCCAGTAGCTGCTTATCGTGTGCACCCAATTTAGGCCCTTCATTCTCAGGTCTCTCAAATGCAAGCTTTGTAGGTTGCAATTGCTTCAATAAACAAAGGATTGCCTTTCCATCATAAAATTTTGAAACGTCAATTGGTGCTTTAAAGGGTTCATCCAAGAGGATATTTAGCTCTAAGAGATCCTTCAGTATGACCTGCCATTCAGTATATTTAGGAAGTACATCTATATTAAGGTTCTCATAGTTGTCATCTTCCTTACCAAGCACAAAGTAGTGCAACAGTGCCTCTATTACCAGTGGATCTGGACTACACTTGGAAACCCAGTGTCTAGTGGCCAACAGGACCAAATGCTTTTCTTCCTCCTCCTCAAGACCTTCAAATCTAAAGTTCTTACAGCCTAAACACCTGAACAAGTCATCCCTGGTACACACCTTTCTAGGGCATACTGTCAGAGAATCATCCTTAAAATCTTCAGAGTCGGAGCGAGTCCTCTCAATCACCTCTATAGCTCCCTCTGTGTGGCAGTGATGTAGAGCATATGAAATCTTCCGTATATCCCTGCCAGCCAGGTGACATTTGTGAAGTGGCAGATCAACTCTACCAGTGCAAAGTGACTGAAGCCAAATTCTTCCCTCCCTGTAAAGCCTCAGTAATCGTTTATCAATTGCAGAGCCATCATGCACCTTCATGTCTGTGTTATCTCTAAATTGATCAAGAGGTCGAGGAGTTGCATCATAAGCGGCTCTCACCAATACAAAATCCTCTTTAGTAATTCTTGGCTTTAATACTGTACATTCCTCCAGAGACTTACGTTTGGCAAGCAATTCTACAGCATTAGCAACTCTAAAATCAGGCCCTGGTGACGGGTAAAGATTGCTCCCACATAGCAATGGAATGCCAAAGATGAGGGTTGGTTTAGCAAATCGCCTGTGGGTCACAAACTCTTCTCTAATGTAGACTTTAGCAGAAAACTCTTTGGTGTCCTTGTTGCACTCCATGGTACGTATGGGCATGTAGCCATGTGTAATGTCAAAGATGTAGTAATTAGAATCATTGGCTAAGACGGGACATTTTAGATGATTAGCAATTTGAGCTACTTTTTGGTGTGCTGGCCCGTCAGTCCGCAGAAATGCCACGCCCTTTTCTCTTAAAATATTGAAAAATGTATAATATGCTAATGGTGGAAGGATCACTTGAGATCCTTTTGACAGGGTTGAGATCTTACCCTTTCCTGGAATAGCTAAAGGAGATTCAAATTTGTCAGAATTCTTTGTTAACTTCTTTGCTCTTTCGATTTGATTTGAATCATAGTTAAAGCCGTGGAAAATGACAATTAATCTCCAGTTGTGAGCCTTCATGTAATCTAAAAAGGATTCCAATTCTTCATTAAAGTCCTTGTACCCTCCTCCGATTGGATATCCACAAGAAGACTCAATCTTCTCAAAAATGTAGTAAATTAAGGCCTTTCCATCGAGAACCAAATGACGGGGATCTTTCTGTTTATGGAATTTATGCACCCTCCAGTATTTACAATCCTTATCCATCATGTACTTGTCTAATCCAGTAATTCCCATGACTTATTTGTTCCTACATAAGAGGATATAAGAGCAGTTATTGTAGTAAAGCGACATTGCCTTTGATAAAACATTTCTTGACGGTTTTAGGTTTCCTTAAGAAGCAGTTCAGTAGTACAAACACAGAACGCCGAGTATTAAACTCGATCGAGCACAGATCAGGTTTCGAAAACATTTAGCTTCACCGTGCATTTTCTGACCGTATATAGTTACAATTCAACTAACAGATTTTCCAATCAATAAACTTAGTGATAAAAGTGTCGACCGCTCTACGCGAAACTGACCTCATGTTGGTGCTAGAACGTTAACATATAGCCTTTAATTTAAAGTAATTTACGTAAATCAGTATATACGAGCCGATCTTGTTTAAGCTAAAGGTTCTACCTATAATGATTAACTATACCAGCTCGAGGTAAAACATCTAACTACTTTTCCGCGAACCTATTTCCCTTGTTTCAACTCTTTTATCGAATGTAAGTAAAAACTGGAACGATAACTGAGTCTCTTTCTCGAATCACTGAGATAATGACGCCGTATGACTAGTCTATATAGTAATATAGTATTGAATAAAATGGCGTCAAACCCCGTGCAGTTCGCGGCGACTCGCGATCGATCGGCCCAATTGGCCAGTAAGAAGAAAAGAAATACTGGACTGGATACAAATGGACAACGAATTGAAGATGAAGATACGAGAAACCCACCCAACTTTAGACCCATTGTTCTATATTACTGCCACTGTCGGTAAGCTATTCCATAAGATTCTAGCCCACCAGCTGGAAACGTTTCTCCTAGAGAATGATGTCATCAATCAGGCTATTTAAAAGGGCTTATTTCCTACATAATGTGAATGGGGTGATGGAACATGTAAATTCACATAAAATGGCATTTGCACATGAAATGTACAGTATAACTGATTTGTTATATATTCGTTATATATTCTAATCTCTCTTGGACATCTACCAAGCGATGACTTATGTGTGTATTACTTTTATGTTGTATCCACAATCCTCTCTGTACTGCACATAGCCTCGCAATGTTAGAGTGGCCATCCTGTCAGCTACCTCCATGGAGGTCACATGGGAGTCACCTGACCCACCCAATGGAGTAATCACTCGGTACAACATCAGGTACACTTCACTGCTGACCAGTTCCAGTCGGACTGTATCTCAGTCAGCGTCTTCAGGTCTGAGTATAGTCATAACAGATCTGCTAGAAGGAGGAATGTATTCTGTAGAAGTTAGAGCTCGCACTCAACAACATACTGGACCCTACTCAGATGCTGTAACTGTACAATTGGTTGCCATGGCAACATCATCATCTGTGATGCCAACTTCCACAGATATACTAATGACAGGGTTTTCCTCAATATCTGACACAGAATCATCTGTTATGATAATGTCATCTCAAAGTGGTATGACAGTGAACAGTTCATTCCTGGCCACGCCCACAGTTGAGCCAACCACGCCCACCTCAGCTGCAGGCTCTAATCTCATCATTACTGTGGTGTCAGTAATCGCCATAGCGATCATTGTAACAATCTTGTTTCTCTCTGTACTGATTGTGATATGTCGCAAGTGCTACCGCAATCAGGACAAGGACACTACTCTCAAGTACAGACGTGAGTTGGTGTGTGTAATGAGATGAGTAACATGTAGTCTCACTTCTCCTTCCTCTCATCTTATGTGTGCATACGTCTACAGTACATGGACTGCAACCAAAGTGAGTGATCCACGCGTCCACAGATGTGCATGTAGGATACGCCTAATTGTCCTCCCTTTGTCTCTCAGTGTCACTGAGCTTCATGAGACCACAATGATGCCTCTGGAGGAGGTGGAACCGAGAAGGTTTGAGTTTAGAGACGCTCTGGATGACAACTTTGTGTTTGTAGCTCAACAGGAGAATGATGAAACAGATTTTGGTGACTTTAATCACTTGGACAGCAGTGATGACTCGAGTCAGTACTTTTATGATGAAGGTAATGATCCCGACTTTGTAGTTGACCATGACACATGCCCCCTTGTGGAAAGGAGCGGAGTGGCTACCACTGAAGAGCCAATCTTTGATGACCCAACTTACAGTACCGTACAGCCAGCAGGTAAGATGGAGTAAGTTGTATAGCGGCCATTTTTAATCTATTCCCTGTTGCCATAGTTACCCATCCAGAAGGTGAAGTTGTAATAGATGTTCAGACTTCAGAGCCACGCCCCCAGCCTACGCCCCCGGTGCCACACCCCTCAACTAGACTGGAGTACGACCCTGGGGACAACACGTATGAGGAGATGAATACAATCAGAGCTCGCAAAGCAAGACAGCGACAGGAGAAGATGAGCCAGCGAGGACGTGGCTCCAGAGAGACACTGGAGGACTTGTCAATGGGGAGCAGTCTCGATGGGTCGAGAGACCATCTCGTTCACAATGTGTAACTTTCAGCTTTCCTGTTTAATATCTGTAAAGTACGTATAGCTACTTCTCTATGCCTTTAACATTTGTTCATTTACAAAATACACATCAATTTGATCAGTACGGTTGTACATTTGTTCTGTATAACATAATTCCTTCCAATAATATAAGTGATACATGCATATATGTAGATTGGTATTGGTTTATAACAAAATATAGATTGCTACATAAACCATAAATTATCAAAGTATAGTATATATAACAATTGAACTGATTAATTAGATGCTAGACAGAATGAACATTTACTAAATATAGTGGTGAGGTCTGCAAATGGCACCCCTTCAGTCCAGCGAGCTTAAGTTAGTCTCTCTTGTGTCAGTTGCAGAGAGAGAGATTTGATGGAATTCCTAAATCTGACCGGGTTTTTCCCTGTTTCTTTTGGGATTTCTCTTCCTCTTTTGAACTCTTCTTTGATGTAGATTTCTTATCTTTGACTTTAGGCCTATCGGTCTCATCTTGCCTATCGGTCTCATCTTGCCTATCATCTACTAATTGATACATTGTCATGTATAAATCCTTTTCTATAACTGTCAATTTATCAACAATGTCCCTTATTGAAGACAGGATACGGAAAATTTTCTTTCCATCATAAATACGGGAAATATCAGTTGGTACTTGAATTGGTTCAGACAGAAGTGCATTTAGCTCTAGAAGATCTTTGATTATAATCTGCCATTGAGTAAATTTCCGCAAGGTATCTACACAGATTTGAGGATCCATATCTTCTTCAATATCAAAAATATTAAGAAAATGTAGCAATATAGCTTTTACAAAAGATTGGGAAGGCTCACACTTGGTACACCAATATCTGGTTGCCAGCATAGCCAAGTGCAGATCCTCTCGGATGCCATCAAAACTAAGATCAGTACAACCAATACATTTGAGTATTAAATCCCTTTTGGCCTCTTTCTGAGTACTTTGAAATAACAAAGATGGAAGAAGAAGTGGTTTCAGCTTCTGTACAGGGTGTACTGTAATTGTCTCACTCCTGTCACTTTCAGGATTAGGTCCATAGATCTTCTCCGTTATTTTCACATCATCTTTCTTATGGAAATGCAGTAGAGCATAAGAAACTTTTCGTATCTCTTTGCTAGCTTGATGACATGATGGCTGCTTTGAATCTTCTATTACTTGTGGTAGACTGACTTTTCCAGAGCATAGTGGCTTGAGTGAAATCTTTCCATCTCTGTAAAGGCTGAGTAATGATTTATCAATTTCAGTTTCTTTCAGCTCTGTGCCATGACCGCCAGTGTTGTAAATGGCCCTAATCTGTTTAAAACCTGAAACAACGGTTCCTGGATCATCAGATATCTTTTTGGCATCCTTGAGAAAGTCATCTACAGTTTTAAATTTATTAATTTTATTTATAAGCTTCTTATCCATTGAAATCTCTAAACCTTCTGGTTTCCATTTGTCATTTCCTAGTAGGAATGGTATGCAAAGGATAAGTTCTGGGTCTGGAAACTTACATCTCTCGATAAAATCTTTTCTAAGATAAAGTTTTGCGGAATGAGACTCAAGCTTTAGGGTAGGCAGAGGTATATAGCCATATTTGATGTCATAGATGTAAAAATCTGCATCATTAGACAGTACAGGGGCTCAAAACGAATTGAAAAAGAGGGTAGAAGAAGAAAAAAAGCCAAAAGGATCAATTCTATTGTAGCCGATCTAAAGAAGGGTAAGACTCCACAGCAACACCAAGAAGGGTTCCCTACGCCACCTTTAGCGCGTGATGCACTTTTCGGTGTTTTAAGAGAAAGAGAGATCAAACATCAGGTGGTAGATGGAGATGCTGACAGAGAAATAGCCCGAATTGCTAATGAGAAAGAATGCCATCGTAGTCGAAGCCATCGAATACAAATGTTAATGTACAGGAAGTCTGCAAGCAATCTAAAAAAGATTTAAACTTTTTGCGAAGATCGTTGTATTCCCCTCCGTACTGACAGGGAAATTTGTCCGCGTACGTTTCTAAAATGTAGTAAAGGAAGGCATATCCATCGATAACCAAACTACAGTTAAATTTAAACGGCTTCCAGAGTTCTTTAACTGTTTTCATATACACATCTAGCCCGGTAATACCCATTGATAAATCTACAGTATTGGAAAGAAATGTATTCATTATATCCACATAAGAATGACTTTTTAATTTTTATTAATGGTCTATATAATAAACTTACTATTTAGAGAGAATAAGCTAAAAAGGATCAAGAGACGAAAATCTCTAACATACACAGTGAGTCGTGATCAGCAACTTCATATATACCATCATAAAAGTGCTTAGTCATACACAGTGAGTCGTGATCAGCAACTTCATATATACCATCATAAAAGTGCTTAGTCATACACAGTGAGTCGTGATCAGCAACTTCATATACCCAGCTGCAGGGGAATAAAATTGTATGTATGTTTAGATAGTAATTCATAGCTAATGCAGACTCCATTCTTAACTAAAAATAGCACAAAAATTCTACAAAAATTGTGGATACTACAAAAAGTACAGAAACAAGACATGATGTTACACATGTGAAGCATTATCTGTACATGAATCATACAAGCCAGGGTCCTGAATGATGGTTGGTTGTTTACTAGCAAATTGTGATAACAGTAGAGTAGTAGTAGTAGAGAACTTTAAGTGAACACGAACTGAACTGATTAACTAAATACTAACAGTAGCATAAGAATAAGCATTTACCAAATACAGCAACTAGGCGAGGTCTGCAAATGGCGGAGCTTCCAGCGGTCCCACCCCTTCAGTCCAGCGAGCTTAGTCTCTCTTGTGTCGGTTGCGGAGAGAAAGCAAAAGAGTTGAAATGTCTACCGTGTCTCCACTCGTTAGCTTTGTGCGAGAAGGTAGAATGTCGAGAGAAGATTCTCCATCGCAGCGTCTCCTGCAAGATTTGCGAGGAAGTGTTCTCCTTGTCTCTCAAGGATCTTTCTGACCATCCGTTCGCTCTGAGGAAGGCTTTGAGCAACCAGTACCGGAAGGAAGGCGTCATCTGTCAGGAGGAACACGAAGAAGAGAGATCGGCCGTAAGTTTCTGTTCGGATTGCGACGCTTTCATATGCCAGGAATGCGTCGATCTTCATAAATCTCGCAAGCTGTTTAAGAGACACGAAATAAAGCCGTTGCAGCAAGTGTTTGAACAAGGCGGTAAGAAAGAGGATTTGTTCAAATGCTCCAAACACAGTAAGAATTGCGAACTTTACTGTCACACTTGTGAAGAAATGATTTGTCACATTTGTCGATCGATCCAGCCTCACCATTCTCATGAAGTATCGTACATTGACGATGAGCTGGGAGAGTCGAACAAGACCACTCTGACGCAGTGCCTTTCATCTGTGAGGACTCAAAGGAAGGCAATCAGATCTGCTCTCCAAGAAGTGCAGGACAGCAAAGCTAGTCTCCAACAGCAGTCTGAGAATGCGTTAAGAGAAATTGCTGGAATGAAGGAGCATCTGTTTGCCATGGTGACAGCCCGCTGTGATGGTCTTGCTGCTAATGTGAGGGAAGCAGAAGACAAGGGAAGAAGAGAACTTGAGAGACACGAGAGAGAATTGAAGGTCAGTCTGAAGAAGCTTGATGCATTCCATTGTCTGTCAGAAGAGATGAGTTTGAATGGAACAACAGAAGAGCAGTTATCAGTGACAAAGAAGATTGTCAGTCGCATGTCATCTCTCAGTAGCAGTATCTCAATGCCAAGAGCCTCCATCCAACCTTCTGTTGGTCTGAAGAGCTGTGAGCGAGAAGAAGTGGAAAAGTACATCACATCACTTGGAAGCATCCATCACAGTCCCCATCCACCAAACTGCACTATGGAAGGAGTGGAAGTGAAGGATAACATCATTACCTGCAGAAGCTTTGCCAAGAAACCTCTTCACTTTAAGGTGATGACAAGAGATGAGAGAGGCAATGAGTGCAGAGGAGGAGAGAAAGTGTTGGCTGTCCTTCGTCCTGTGACAGCAGGTGTTCCTGTGTTTGGTAAAGTAGCAGACATGAGAGATGGCACATATGAGGTTCAGTTTGTGAGTGTTCCATCAGAGAAGTGCTATCTGAGTGTGACTGTTGGAGGACATGATGTAGCAGGCAGTCCAGTAGAGGTGAAGGTAGTTGGTGCTAGCGGAATTACTGCAGTCAAGCAGGAGTTCAAGCATCCATCAGGTTCTGGGTATTTGGGTGTTGCAGTAGGTCCGGATGGTTTGCTATACTGTTCAGATAGCAGTGGACAAGTGACTATCCTAAACAGACAAGGTCAAGTTATAAGAAGCTTCAAAATCAAGAATGGTGGTTCATTGTATGGAATAGCACTAAGTAGAACAGGGAATGTGATAGTTAGTAACAATAACGATGGCTGTATCAGTATCTACACAGCAGCTGGTGAATTTGTAAGGCAGTTTGGAGGAGATGGCAAAGATCAAGGTCAACTTAGTAATCCATTTGGTTTGGCAGTTAACAAGGAGGGACATATATTTGTGGTAGAGAATGGAGGTCATTGTGTTTCTGTGTTTACAGAAGAAGGTACATTCCTGTACAGGTTTGGTCATAAGGGTGAAGCTGAAGGAGAGTTTAATGACCCAACTTACATTCTCATAACACCTGATGATTTGGTGTATGTCACAGATGGTTATCATTGCATTCTAGTGTTTCAGCAGAATGGTCAGTTTATTAGGCAGTTTGGTAATATCATTGTGAAGGTTCCAGTAGGTATAGCAGTCACAAGTGATGGACATATAGTGGTCGCTTCATGGAGTGCTAATAAGTTCAGCATCTTCACACAAGATGGACAGTGTGTCCATAAAGTGACTGATATTGGATTGAATATTCCTTATGGTGTAGCAATTGATAGTGATGGACTCATTTACGTAGCAGATTTTGTTAACAGTAGAGTAGTAGTACTTTGAGAACTTTTAGAGAACATGTGTTTAATTACAGTTTAATGATTTGTACAATTTAAATATCTTATTATATCATCTCAATTCTTGGATGTAATGTGTTTCTACGATACCAAAATATTAATGTTTGGTTGAATATTATTACATATTGACAGGTTATACATGCGAAAATACCTAGCAACAATAAAAACAAAACAAATGATACAATGTGTAAGGGAATATGTCCGGAGAGGTCTGGGTGTGTGAGAACATTATATATTCTTTGATAGTATATTCAGTTAGTTGGTTTCCCGTCACTCTGATTGACAGAGGACTGTGAACCAGATGGTTCGCCACTCCCACTGGGTAAACTGGCCATGCCGTGTGACTTCTGAGCATGGCTCGGATAAAGTGCATTCATCAGAGATGGTTTAATTGCCATTTCTACAGTTCAAGAGACAACAAATATAAAAAGACAGTATTGTGTAATAAACAGTTGCACAGAAAGTGAAAAGTGTAGCAGAAGTGCTCATATAATATACGTACATATCCAAATATCATAGGGGGCTAATACAGTATAGCAAAATTTTGAGGGGAAAAACTAAAGTTCAATACATTTCTCTGCTATATATTTAACTTGGCAACTAGAAGTAGGGAAATACCCCACCCCCTAAGAGAAACCCTGTACATGAAAAAGGTTGTTTACAAAAATGGAATCCTTTTAAAGCCATCAGTTCACAAAAGTGTACATACTATATAATACTACTATATATAATGAGCACTTCACATTAACATGCTATACGTATAGAAGATGTATGACAGACCTTGTGCGGTGAAGTTGAAGAGCTGTGGTAGCTCCTTGCCATTTGAAAGTCGAGTTGCTGGATCTCTCAGCTTGTCAAAGAAGGTGTGTGCACAGGCATCAAGGGGCGGGGTCCTGTTACCAGGAGTGTACTCTAGAAGGCAGTCAATGGCTTCAGGAGGAGTACGAGGTTTAAATACCTACACACACACACATATATAACACACAGTAATAGTACTAGTAGCTTTGTGAGTTGCGTATGTATGGACAATACATTAAATTAATTAATACACAATATTACATAGTCGTCCCAGACAGTATAGGATTGACACTTCTTCAGTACCAAATTAAATGGTTTCCATATAAGGAAGCTGACCTTTGACCAGGGATGGGGTTTGATTAGAGGGAATTTGAATTCGGTATAATTTGGGTTCATCTCTCTGATCTGCTCTCTGGTGGGCAGTATGCATTTTTTTTTCTGCTGTAATTATCTTATGCTGTAAATTTTGTATTGTTTTACTATTTCATGTATCACTTATTGTATGTATACATCTGCCCTCACAAAACAAAAAGCTGTGTATATACGTACGAAATTTAAATGTATGTAGTACATGGATGTTTCCATCAACAACTACTTTGTGCGGACCGGAGCTATTTGCTGCTTAAACTTAAATTCTTTCGTCTTCTCTTTCATGTAATAATTCAGTCCATAAACACCTAATAGTATGTTTATAACTACGAAATAACCTCTTTTAAAATGTACTGTAATCCATGTATATACTAAATAAATTCTTAACCTGGTAGAGGCTAGATATAGCTCTGTCAATGCAGACACAGAGGAATTTCCTGCATGAGCAAAATGATAAAAATGCAGCAAAATTTATTATGATGCGGAGTCACACTGAAGATTCCTTACATAGCAGAAATACATAAAGTTACTATTTTAAGCCACTCTCACAGGATCAAATCTTAGGTTTTAGATGGCAAGAAATGAAACCTATTTGAAACTCTTGAAACTGCCAGGTTTCAAAAGGTATGAAAGTACGTATGTATAAACTTGGAAAGGGGGCTGTTAAAAACTTGAAACCCATGAAATTAATCTCTTAGGGCATACTTGGCACCTTTGAAACCGGTTGTTGAAGACACTGGCGGCTGTTGAAGAAGTTTCAAATAAGCACCCAAAACAAAATACCTGCATGACTCATTCACTGTTTGTTATTACTTATTATTGTACACAAAACAAAAAGCTGTGTGCGTACTTTTTATATACATATACAGTACAAATGTAATCTGATTATTCATGACAATATGTGGCACGCGCATGCAAACTGAATATTAAGTTAATGTACTGAAATGTATACTGTCACACATCTGTTAATATCTTCTTTCATGTACTTGTCTAATCCAGTAATTCCCATGACTGATTCGTTCCTACATAAGAGGATATAAGAGCAGTTATTGTAGTAAAGCGACATTGTCTTTGATAAAACATTTATTGACGGTTTTAGGTTTCCTTAAGAAGCAGTTCGGTAGTACAAACACAGAACGCCGAGTATTAAACTCGATCGAGCACAGATCAAGTTTCGAAAACATTTATTAATATCCTTCACCATGCATTTTCCAATCAATAAACTTAGTGATAAAAGTGTCGACCACTCTACACGAAACTGACCTCATGAACGTCAGTTTCGTGTAGGTGCTAGAACGTTAACATATGGCCTTTAATTTAAAGTTTAAATTTATGTAAATCAGTATATACGAGCCGATCTTGTTTAAGCTAAAGGCTCTACCTATAATGATTAACTATACCAGCTCGAGGTAAAACATCTAACTACTTTTCCGCGAACCTATTTCCCTTGTTTCAACTCTTTTATCGAATGTAAGTAAAAACTGGAACGATAACTGAGTCTCTTTCTCGAATCACTGAGATAATGACGCCGTATGACTAGTCTATATAGTATTGAATAAAATGGCGTCAAACCCCGTGCAGTTCGCGGCGACTCGCGATCGATCGGCCCAATTGGCCAGTAAGAAGAAAAGAAATAGACTGGATACAAATAGACAACGAATTGAAGATGAAGATACGAGATGAAGATACGAGAAACCCACCCATTGTTCTATATTACTGCCACTATAGGTAAGCTATTCCATAAGATTCTAGCCCACCGGCTGGAAACGTTTCTCCTAGAGAATGATGTCATCAATCAGGCTATTCAAAAGGGCTTATTTCCTACATAATGTGAATGGGGTGATGGAACATGTAAATGCACATAAAATGGCATTTGCACATGTTTTGTACAGTATAACTGATTTATTATATATTCGTTACATATTCTAATCTCTCTTGGACATCTACCAAGTGATGACTTATGTGTGTATTACTTATATATTTATATGTACTGCACATAGCCTCGCAATGTTGTAACCTGCATGTTTACATGTGTTGTAATGTTTACATGTGTTGTGATGTTTACATGTGTTGTGATGTTTACATGTGTTGTAATGTTTACATGTGTTGTGATGTTTACATGTGTTGTGATGTTTACATGTGTTGTGATGTTTACATGTGTTGTGATGTTTACATGTGTTGTGATGTTTACTTGTGTTGTGATGTTTACATGTGTTGTGATGTTTACATGTGTTGTGATGTTTACATGTGTTGTGATGTTTACATGTGTTGTGATGTTTACATGTGTTGTGATGTTTACATGTGTTGTGATGTTTACATGTGTTGTGATGTTTACAGGCTCCTGTAGAAGTGTCTGGCGATGATTTTGATGGTTACCAAGTCTTTATCCAACCTGCCCCACCTGGTGCCGCTATGAGACCAGGTACAGTCTATAATGACCTCGAAATGTTAGAGTGGTTGTCCTGTCAGCTACCTCCATGGAGGTCACATGGGAGTCACCTGACCCACCCAATGGAGTGATCACTCAGTACAACATCAGGTACACTTCACTGCTGACCAGTTCCAGTCGGACTGTATCTCAGTCAGCGTCTTCAGGTCTGAGTATAGTCATAACAGATCTGCTAGAAGGAGGAATGTATTCTGTAGAAGTTAGAGCTCGCACTCAACAACACACTGGACCCTACTCAGATGCTGTAACTGTACAATTGGTTGCCATGGCAACATCATCATCTGTGATGCCAACTTCCACAGATATACTAATGACAGGGTTTTCCTCAATATCTGACACAGAATCATCTGTTATGATAATGTCATCTCAAATTGGTATGACAGTAAACAGTTCATTCCTGGCCACGCCCACAGTTGAGCCAACCACGCCCACCTCAGCTGCAGGCTCTAATCACCATAGCGATCATTGTAACAATCTTGTTCCTCTCTGTACTGATTGTGATATGTCGCAAGTGCTACCGCAGTCAGGACAAGGACACTGCTCTCAAGTACAGACGTGAGTTGGTGTGTGTAATGAGATGAGTAACGTGTAGTCTCACTTCTTCTTCCTCTCATCTTATGTGTACATACGTCTACAGTACACGGACTGCAACCAAAGTGAGTGATCCACATGTCCACAGATGTGCATGTAGGGTACACCTGATTGTCCTCCCTTTGTCTCTCTCAGTGTCACAGAGCTTCACGAGACTACAATGATGCCTCTGGAGGAGGTGGAGCCGAGAAGGTTTGAGTTTAGAGACGCTCTGGATGACAACTTTGTGTTTGTAGCTCAACAGGAGAATGATGAAACAGATTTTGGTGACTTTAATTACTTGGACAGCAGTGATGACTCGAGTGAGTACTTTTATGACGAAGGTAATGATCCTGACTTTATAGTTGACCACGACACACGCCCCCTTGTAGAAAGGGGCGGAGTAGCTACCACTGAAGAACCAATCTTTGATGACCCAACTTACAGTACCGTACAGCCAGCAGGTAAGATGGAGTAAGTTGTAGAGCGGCCATTTTTAATCTATTCCCTGTTGCCATAGTTACCCATCCAGAAGGTGAAGCTGTAATAGATGTTCAGACTTCAGAGCCACGCCCCCATCCTACGCCCCCAGTGCCACACCCCTCAACTAGACTAGAGTACGACCCTGGGGACAACACGTATGAGGAGATGAATACAATCAGAGCTCGCAAAGCAAGACAGCGACAGGAGAAGATGAGCCAGCGAGGACGTGGCTCCAGAGAGACACTGGAGGACTTGTCAATGGGGAGCAGTCTAGATGGGTCGAGAGACCATCTCGTTCACAATGTGTAACCTTCATGATCAGCTTAAATCACTTTTGTATTATTTTAGTAATGTATGGCAAACTTGATTTATACTATTTCCCACTTCTCTTCAGCTATTTCAACTTTTATATAATTACTCAGATCAGTATGTTTGTTCTGTGTAACAGAACTATCTAGCTATAGTTTAATGAGCTTTGTGAAGTGATCCATATATTCTTAGAATCTATCTGATGCATATAGATTGGTATGGCTAAATATAGATTGGTATGGCTAAATATAGATTGGTATGGCTAAATATATATATCAGAGAGTACGGTAGTACTCTCTAAGTAGGAATGGCCGGAAAAAAAAATGGCCGCCCTATCCAATGTATTAGCAATCAACACCTCATAAATCACCAACGAAGCGATTTTCGGTTATATTCGGTTATTTGCAGCGATTAATGCACGCTTTCCTAAATGTCAAAACATGTTTCGACGCTCTACACGCTCTATAGCGTTCAAAAAGGGGCTAACTAGGAATAGACCCACTTCCAAAATTCATTTTTTCTTCTTCTTCTTCTTCTTCTTCTTTTATTGAATAGACTAGCGCTAATATGCGAACTTATGCGAACACGTACTAGTTAAAAATCGTCATAAATATTTCGGAACTAGGGAATAGACAGTCCTAAATCTGAATGCGCTCTACAATAAGATGTTAATTGTGAAGAGCGAAAATTGTGGTCCTCTCGGACGCCATTTTTTAATTAAGAGATCATGGTTTCGGCAAATTTCTCTTGTCTAAGACGTTATTTTGAGATCTTCGCCAAGAAAACTTTCAAATCAATTTAAAACAAGGAATATTAAGAGGAAAAAGGGGGAATACAAGTAAATAAAAAACATTTACAAAAATGATGTTAGAAGTAGTAATGGCAGTGTTCACTAATACATCTGCAAAAAGTATCGAAACAAGACACTGATTATATGATAAGGCTAATCATACAGAAGTTGCATATATACTGAAATTTAAGTAACTTAACCATACACTTCTGTGTTTGGGCGCACCATTCCTACTTAAGGTTAGTGCGCCCAAACACAGGACAAGGAAGAAGCAAGGAAGAAGCAATAACCACTCTTAAGGCGAGAATTGAGGAGATAGAAAAGCTAATTACCGATAGAGAGGCTGATTTGATAAAATTAGAGTGCCAACTAAAACAGAGCATTGCCGAGAAATATCCCAGAGGGTCAGCTACAAAGTTGGCAGGCGAATTCCAAAGATTGGAGAAGAATAAGAGTGGAAATTCACAATCAAAGGCTGCTAACGGTGAAGTAAATTCGTGTGATACCTGCAAAGTGGAAAACCGGCAAAATACAAGGAAGTATTTAAGGAAAATATGGGGCTTGAGGAAGTCGCTGCATGTTAGGCAAATTGAGAAACATGTTATTGCTTGGTGTGCTAATGCTGAAAAGTTAAACTTTGTAAGAAACTTTAAAAGAAGAGAAGGAAAAGATATCTGGTGGGTTGAAGTGTCTGGTGAGGAAAAGATTTTGGTGGAACTAGAAACTATGTGGAAACATGATTTTTGGAAAATTGAGAGGGTGTACAGTCAGCCTAGATTGAGACCCTGTGCAGTTAGAGGAAACAAACAAGCATGAATGAGACTACGTTTATGTATCTATGAGGGGTTTTACTACATTGAAGGGGCATGCAAGGGAGTGTATATATACATAACTCATTTATGATGTATTATATTGTATAGTGCTACATGGGGCCAAGTAGCCCTAGTGTGCATGTCACACGGTGCACTTAAATCAATAAATAATAGTAATAATATATATATATATACTTGTACTGTATATACAAAACGACAAAATAAACAAAAATATCGATCTATATATATCTACATAACTAAAACCGTTTACAATTACGAAATATAGTTGAGGTCTGCAAATGGCGGAGCTTCAAGCGGTCCCACCCCTTCAGTCCAGCGAGCTTAGTCTCTCTTGTGTCGGTTGCGGAGAGAAAGTAAAAGAGTTGAAATGTCTACCGTGTCTCCACTCGTTAGCTTTGTGCGAGAAGGTAGAATGTCGAGAGAAGATTCTCCATCGCAGCGTCTCCTGTCAGATTTGCGAGGAAGTGTTCTCCTTGTCTCTCAAGGATCTTTCTGACCATCCGTTCGCTCTGAGGAAAGCTTTGAGCAACCAGTATCGGAAGGAAGGCGTCATCTGTCAGGAGGAACACGAAGAAGAGAGATCGGCCGTAAGTTTCTGTTCGGATTGCGACGCTTTCATATGCCAGGAATGCGTTGATCATCATAAATCTCGCAAGCTGTTTAAGAAACACGAAATAAAGCCGCTGCAGCAAGTGTTTGAGCAAGGCGGTAAGAAAGAGGATTTGTTCAAATGCTTCAAACACAAAGAGAATTGCAAACTTTACTGTCACAATTGTGAAGAAATGATTTGTCACATTTGTCGATCGATCCAGCCTCACCATTCTCATGAAGTATCGTACATTGACGATAAGCTAGGAAAGTCCAACAAGACCACTCTGACGCAGTGCCTTTCATCCGTGAGGACTCAAAGGAAGGCAATCAGATTAGCTCTCCAAGAAGTACAGGACAGCAAAGCTAGTCTCCAACAGCAGTCTGAGAATGCGTTGGGAGAGATTGCTGGAATGAAGGAGCATCTGTTTGCCATGGTGACAGCCCGCTGTGATGGTCTTGCTGCTGAAGTGAGGGAAGCAGAAGACAAGGGAAGAAGAGAACTTAAGAAACGCGAGAGAGAATTGAAGGTCAGTCTGAAGAAGCTTGATGCATTCCATTGCCTGTCAGAAGAGATGAGTTTGAATGGAACAACAGAAGAGCAGTTATCAGTGACAAAGAAGATTGTCAGTCGCATGTCATCTCTCAGCAGCAGTATCTCAATGCCAAGAGCCTCCATCCAACCTTCTGTTGTTCTGAAGAGCTGTGAGCGTAAAAAAGTGGAAAAGTACATCTCGTCACTTGGAAGCATCCATCACAGTCCCCATCCACCAAACTGCACTATGGAAGGAGTGGAAGTGAAGGATAACGTCATTCCCTGCAGAAGCTTTGCCAAGAAACCTCTTCACTTGAAGGTGATGACAAGAGACAAGAGAGGCAATAAATGCAGATCTAGAGGAGAGAAAGTGTTGGCTGTCCTTCGTCCTATGACAGCAGGTGTTCCTGTGTTTGGTAAAGTAGCAGACATGAGAGATGGCACATACGAGGTGCAGTTTGTCAGTGTTCCATCAAAGAAGTGCCATCTAAGTGTGACTGTTGGAGGACATGATGTAGCAGGCAGTCCAGTAGAGGTGAAGGTAGTTGGTGGTAGCGTAATTACTGCAGTCAAGCAGGAGTTCAAGCATCCATCAGGTTTTGGGTATTTGGGTGTTGCAGTAGGTCCGGATGGTTTGCTATACTGTTCAGATAACAGTGGACAAGTGACTATCCTAAACAGACAAGGTCAAGTTATAAGAAGCTTCAAAGTCAATAATGGTGGTTCATTGTTCGGAATAGCACTAAGTAGAACAGGGAATATGATAGTTAGTGACTATGATAAAGGCTACATCAGTATCTACACAGCAGCTGGTAAATTTGTAAGGCAGTTTGGAGGAAAAGGTAAAGATCAAGGTCAACTTAGTAATCCATATGGTTTGGCAGTTAACAAGGAGGGACATATATTTGTGGTAGAGAATAGAGATCATTGTGTTTCTGTGTTTAAAGAAGAAGTTACATTCCTGTACAGGTTTGGTCACTTGGGTGAAGCTGAAGGAGAGTTTTTTTGCCCTCGTTACATTCTCATAACACCTGATGATTTGGTGTATGTCACAGATACAGGAAATGATCGCATTCAAGTGTTTCAGCAGAATGGTCAGTTTATTAGGCAGTTTGGTAATGGCATTGTGAAGCGTCCACAAGGTATAGCAGTCACAAGTGATGGACATATAGTGGTTGCTTCAGCTAGTGCTAATAAGCTCAGCATCTTCACACAAGATGGACAGTGTGTCCATGAGGTGACTGATATTGGATTGAATGGTCCTCTTAGTGTAGCAGTTGATAGTGATGGACTCATTTATATAGCAGATCGTTATAACAGTAAAGTAGTAGTACTTTGAGAACGTTTAGAGAATAAGTATATTTAATGATTTGTACAATTTAAATCTCTTATATTATATCATTTCAATTCTTGGATTCATTCACTGTTTGTTATTACTTATTATTGTACACAAAACAAAAAGTATACTTTTTATACATATACAGTACAAATGTAATCTGATTATTCATGACAAATACAAGTACAATATATGGCATGCAAACTGAATGTTAAGTTAATGTACTGAAATTATTCTGTCACACATCTATTAATATCTTCTTTTGCCCCTGAATTTAGGATGCCACATGCTCATAATTAGCCACAGTATCCAAATCTCCACGAGTATGCCTTCTTTTGAATTTGGATTCAGTTGAATTTTCCTCACTCCATTTGTGACTACTCTTAGAAGGATGATGAAGCTTTGCTGCACTGTCAGAGGCTTCATGATAATAATTAGGACCAAATCCTCCTTTGAATTTGAAATTTCTTGGTCTATGCATGTGGTAATACTGTTTGGGACCTCCTCTATCCCAACTACGACCTCCCCTGTCCCAACTACGACCTCCTCTATCCCAACTACGACCTCCCCTATCCCAACTACGACCTCCTCTATCCCAACTAGGACCTCCCCTATCCCAGCTACGACCTCCTCTATCCCAACTATGACCTCCTCTATCCCAGCTACGACCTTCTCTATCCCAACTACGACCTCCCCTATCCCAACTACGACCTCCTCTATCCCAACTAGGACCTCCCCTATCCCAGCTACGACCTCCTCTATCCCAACTATGACCTCCTCTATCCCAGCTACGACCTTCTCTATCCCAACTACGACCTCCCCTGTCCCAACTACGACCTCCCCTATCCCAACTACGACCTCCTCTATCCCAACTAGGACCTCCCCTATCCCAGCTACGACTTCCTCTATCCCAACTATGACCTCCTCTATCCCAGCTACGACCTTCTCTATCCCAACTACGACCTCCTCTATCCCAACTACGATCTGTACCTGTGTGACTACCTCGAGATCTATTCCAATCACGATTGCGATAAGGATTTGCTGTATTAAATGCTTGAGGAGCAGAACGAATTCTTTTGGGTTTAAATTCTATTGGTTGCTCATAATCATCACGCCATTTGCGACTGCGGGTTTTCAATGAGGATCTTGTTGGGTTATTGCTACTATATTCACTATCCCAATCTTGACCAGCCCCATTCCAATCTTGACCAGCCCCATTCCAATCTTGACCAGCCCCATTCCAATGTTGACCATCCCCATTCCAATGTTGACCATCCCCATTCCAATGTTGACCATCCCCATTCCAATGTTGACCATCCCCATTCCAATGTTGACCGGCCCCATTCCAATCTTGACCGGCCCTATCCAAATCACCGGCCCCATTCCAATCTTGACCGGCCTTATCCAAATCACCAGCCCCATTCCAATGTTGACCATCCCCATTCCAATGTTGACCATCCCCATTCCAATGTTGACCATCCCCATTCCAATGTTGACCATCCCCATTCCAATGTTGACCGGCCCCATTCCAATCTTGACCGGCCTTATCCAAATCACTGGCCCTATCCAAATAACTAATTCTATCCAAATTACTAATTCTATCCCCAACTTTACCATTATTTGGTTTTGCTGGATTATCAAAATCTTCAGAAGTCACCAATAGGAACATTTTCTCCAGTAGCTGCTTATCGTGTGCACCCAATTTAGGCCCTTCATTCTCAGGTCTCTCAAATGCAAGCTTTGTAGGTTGCAATTGCTTCAATAAACAAAGGATTGCCTTTCCATCATAAAATTTTGAAACGTCAATTGGTGCTTTAAAGGGTTCATCCAACAGGACATTTAGCTCTAAGAGATCCTTCAGTATGACCTGCCATTCAGTATATTTAGGAAGTACATCTATATTAAGGTTCTCAGAGTTGTCATCTTCTTTACCAAGCACAAAGTAGTGCAACAGTGCCTCTATTACCAGTGGATCTGGACTACACTTGGAAACCCAGTGTCTAGTGGCCAACAGGACCAAGTGCTTTTCTTCCTCCTCCTCAAGACCTTCAAATCTCATGTTCTCACAGCCTAAACACCTGAACAAGTCATCCCTGGTACACACCTTTCTAGGGCATACTGTCAGAGAATCATCCTTAAAATCTTCAGAGTCGGAGCGAGTCCTCTCAATCACCTCTATAGCTCCCTCTGTGTGGCAGTGATGCAGAGCATATGAAATCTTCCGTATATCCCTGCCAGCCAGGTGACATTTGTGAAGTGGCAGATCAACTCTACCAGTGCAAAGTGACTGAAGCCAAATTCTTCCCTCCCTGTAAAGCCTCAGTAATCGTTTATCAATTGCAGAGCCATCATGAACCTTCATGTCTGTGTCATCTCTAAATTGATCAAGAGATGGAGGAGTTGCATCATAAGCGGCTCTCACCAATACAAAATCCTCTTTAGTAATTCTTGGCTTTAATACTGTACATTCCTCCAGAGACTTAAGTTTGGCAAGCAATTCTACAGCATTAGCAACTCTAAAATCAGGCCCTGGTGGCGGGTAAAGATTGCTCCCACATAGCAATGGAATGCCAAAGATGAGGGTTGGTTTAGCAAATCGCCTGCGGGTCACAAACTCTTCTCTAATGTAGACTTTAGCAGAAAACTCTTTGGTGTCCTTGTTGCACTCCATGGTACGTATGGGTATGTAGCCATGTGTAATGTCAAAGATGTAGTAATTAGAATCATTGGCTAAGACGGGACATTTTAGATGATTAGCAATTTGAGCTACTTTTTGGTGTGCTGGCCCGTCAGTCCGCAAAAATGCCACGCCCTTTTCTCTTAAAATACTGAAAAATGTATAATATGCTAATGGTGGAAGGATCACTTGAGATCCTTTTGACAGGGTTGAGATCTTACCCTTTCCTGGAATAGCTAAAGGAGATTCAAATTTGTCAGAATTCTTTGTTAACTTCTTTGCTCTTTCGATTTGATTTGAATCATAGTTAAAGCCGTGGAAAATGACAATTAATCTCCAGTTGTGAGCCTTCATGTAATCTAAAAAGGATTCCAATTCTTCATTAAAGTCCTTGTATGCTCCCCCGATTGGATATCTACAAGAAGACTCAATCTTCTCAAAAATGTAGTAAATTAAGGCCTTTCCATCGAGAACCAAATGACGGGGATCTTTCTGTTTACGGAATTTATGCACCCTCCAGTATTTACAATCCTTATCCATCATGTACTTGTCTAATCCAGTAATTCCCATGACTTATTTGTTCCTACATAAGAGGATAGAAGAGCACAGTTATTGTAGTAAGGCGACATTGCCTTTGATAAAACATTTCTTGACGGTTTTAGGTTTCCTTAAGAAGCAGTTCAGTAGTACAAACACAGAACGCTGAGTATTAAACTCGATCGATCACAGATCAAGTTTCGAAAACATTTAGCTTCACCATGCATTTTCTGACCGTAACTAACATGTACAGATTTTCCAATTAATAAACTTAGTGATAAAAGTGTCGACCGCTCTACACGAAACTGACCTCATGAACGTCAGTTTCGTGTAGGTGCTAGAACGTTAACATATGGCCTTTAATTTAAAGTTTAAATTTATGTAAATCAGTATATACGAGCCCATCTTGTTTAAGTTAAAGGTTCTACCTATAATGATTAACTATACCAGCTCGAGGTAAAACATCTAACTACTTTTCCGCGAACCTATTTCAACTCTTTTATCGAATGTAAGTAAAAACTGGAACGATAACTGAGTCTCTTTCTCGAATCACTGAGATAATGACGCCGTATGACTAATATATAGTATTGAATAAAATGGCGTCAAACCCCGTGTAGTTCGCGGCGACTCGCGATCGATCGGCCTAATTGGCCAGTAAGAAGAAAAGAAATAGACTGGATACAAATGGACAACGAATTGAAGATGAAGATACGAGAAACCCACCCAACATTGCATGTTCTATATTACTGCCACTAATCGGTAAGCTCTTCCATAAGATTCTAGCCCACCGGCTGGAAACGTTTCTCCTAGAGAATGATGTCATCAATCAGGCTTATTTCCTACATAATGTGAATGGGGTGATGGAACATGTAAATATACTTATATTTACTTACTTACTTATTTACTTACTTATTATATATGTTGTTTACATGTGTTGTGATGTTTACATGTGTTGTGATGTTTACATGTGTTGTGATGTTTATATGTGTTGTGATGTTTATATGTGTTGGGTTGTTTACTAATGACGGGTTTTCCTCACTATCTGACCCGGAATCATCTGTTATGATAATATCATCTCAAATTAGTATGACAGTAAACAGTTCATTCGATCCTGGCCACGCCCACAGCTGAGACAACCACGCCCACCTCAGCTGCAGGTTCTAATCTCATCATTATTGTGGTGTCAGTAATTGCCATAGCGATCATTGTAACAATCTTGTTCCTCTCTGTACTGATAGTGATATGTCGCAAGTGCTACCGCAGTCAGGACAAGGACACTACTCTCAAGTACAGACGTGAGTTGGTGTGTGTAATGACATGAGTAACGTGTAGTCTCACTTCTCCTTCCTCTCATCTTATGTGTACGTACGTCTACATGGACTGCAACCAAAGTGAGTGATCCACATGTCCACAGATGTGTACGTACGTAGGGTACACCTAATTGTCCTCCCTTTGTCTCTCAGTGTCACAGAGCTTCACGAGACTACAATGATGCCTCTGGAGGAGGTGGAACCGAGAAGGTTTGAGTTTAGAGATGCTCTGGATGACAACTTTGTGTTTGTAGCTCAACAGGAGCTTTGTGAATATATATATTCTATCTGATGCATACAAAACGACAAAATAAACAAAAATATCGATCTATATATTGCTACATAACCATAAACCGTTTACAATTACGGAATATAGTTGAGGTCTGCAAATGGCGGAGCTTCCAGCGGTCCCACCCCTTCAGTCCAGCGAGCTTAGTCTCTCTTGTGTCGGTTGCGAAGAGAAAGTAAAAGAGTTGAAATGTCTACCGTGTCTCCACTCGTTAGCTTTGTGCGAGAAGGTAGAATGTCGAGAGAAGATTCTCCATCGCAGCGTCTCCTGTCAGATTTGTGAGGAAGTGTACTCCTTGTCTCTCAAGGATCTTTCTGACCATCCGTTCGCTCTGAGGAAGGCTTTGAACAACCAGTACCGGAAGGAAGGCGTCATCTGTCAGGAGGAACACGAAGAAGAGAGATCGGCCGTAAGCTTCTGTTCGGATTGCGACGCTTTCATATGCCAGGAATGCGTCGATCATCATAAATCTCGCAAGCTGTTTAAGAAACACGAAATAAAGCCGTTGCAGCAAGTGTTTGAGCAAGGCAGTAAGAAAGAGAATTTGTTCAAATGCTTGAAACACAGTAAGAATTGCGAACTTTACTGTCACACTTGTGAAGAAATGATTTGTCACATTTGTCGATCGATCCAGCCTCACCATTCTCATGAAGTATCGTACATTGACGATGAGCTGGGAGAGTCGAACAAGACCACTCTGACGCAGTGCCTTTCATCCGTGAGGACTCAAAGGAAGGCAATCAGATCTGCTCTCCAAGAAGTGCAGGACAGCAAAGCTAGTCTCCAACAGCAGTCTGAGAATGTGTTAGGAGAAATTGCTGGAGTGAAGGAGCATCTGTTTGCCATGGTGACAGCCCGCTGTGATGGTCTTGCTGCTGAAGTGAGGGAAGCAGAAGACAAGGGAAGAAGAGAACTTGAGAGACGCGAGAGAGAATTGAAGGTCAGTCTGAAGAAGCTTGATGCATTCCATTGCCTGTCAGAAGAGATGAGTTTGAATGGAACAACAGAAGAGCAGTTATCAGTGACAAAGAAGATTGTCAGTCGCATGTCATCTCTCAGCAGCAGTATCTCAATGCCAAGAGTCTCCATCCAACCTTCTGTTGGTCTGAAGAGCTGTGATCGAGAAGAAGTGGAAAAGTACATCTCATCACTTGGAAGCATCCATCACAGTCCCCATCCACCAAACTGCAACATCATTACCTGCAGAAGCTTTGCCAAGAAACCTCTTCACTTGAAGGTGATGACAAGAGATGAGAGAGGCAATGAGTGCAGAGGAGGAGAGAAAGTGTTGGCCGTCCTTCGTCCTGTGACAGCAGGTGTTCCTGTGTTTGGTAAAGTAGCAGACATGAGAGATGGCACATATGAGGTGCAGTTTGCAAGTGTTCCATCAGAGAAGTGCCATCTGAGTGTGACTGTTGGAGGACATGATGTAGCAGGCAGTCCAGTAGAGGTGAAGGTAGTTGGTGCTAGCGTAATTACTGCAGTCAAGCAGGAGTTCAAGCATCCATCAGGTTCTCAGTATATGGGTGTTGCAGTAGGTCCAGATGGTTTGCTATACTGTTCAGATGACAATGGACAAGTGACTATCCTAAACAGACAAGGTCAAGTTATAAGAAGCTTCAAAGTCAAGAATGGTGGTTGGTTGTATGGAATAGCACTAAGTAGAACAGGGAATGTGATAGTTAGTGACTATTGGAATGGCTACATCAGTATCTACACAGCAGCTGGTGAATTTGTAAGGCAGTTTGGAGGAAAAGGTAAAGATCCATGTAAACTTAGTAATCCATTTGGTTTGGCAGTTAACAAGGAGGGATATATATTTGTGGTAGAAAATGGAGGGCATTGTGTTTCTGTGTTTACAGAAGAAGGTACATTCCTGTACAGGTTTGGTCACGAGGGTAAAACTGAAGGAGAGTTTAATCACCCTCGTTACATTCTCATAACACCTGATGATTTGGTATATGTCTCAGATGGTTTTAATCATCGCATTCAAGTGTTTCAGCAGAATGGTCAGTTTATTAGGCAGTTTGGTAATGGCATTGTGAAGGTTCTAGAAGGTATAGCAGTCACAAGTGATGGACATATAGTGGTCGCTTCACATGATGCTAATAAGCTCAGCATCTTCACACGAGATGGACAGTGTGTCCATGAAGTGACTGATATTGGATTGAATTGTCCTTTTGGTGTAGCAGTTGATAGTGATGGACTCATTTACATTGCAGATCGTTATAACACAAGAGTAGTAGTACTTTGAGAACTTTCAGAGAACAAGTATTTAATTACAGTTTAACGATTTGTACAATTTAAATCTCTTATATCATCTCAATTCTTGGATGCAACAAGCTTCTACGATATACCAAAATTATTAATGTTTGGTTGAATATTATTACATATTGACAGGTTATACATGCGAAAATACCTAGCAACAATAAAAACAAAACAAATGATACAATGTGTAAGGGAATATGTCCGGAGAGGTCTGGGTGTGTGAGAACATTATATATTCTTTGATAGCATATTCAGTTGGTTGGCTTCCCGTCACTCTGATTGACAGAGGACTGTGAACCGGATGGCTCGCCACTCCCACTGGGTAAACTGGCCATGCCGTGTGACTTCTGAGCATGGCTCGGATAAAGTGCATTCATCAGAGATGGTTTAATTGCCATTTCTACATTACAATAGACAACAAATATAAAAAAGACAGTATTGTGTAATAAACAGTTCCACAGAAAGTGAAAAGTGTAGCAGAAGTGCACATATAATATACATATCAGGGTTCTAAATATCATATGGAGATGGGGCAAATACAATATAGCAAAATTTTGAGAGGAAAAATTAAAGTTCAATACATTTCTCTGCTATATATTTAACTTGGCAATTAGAAGTAGGGAAATACCCCACCCCCTATGAGAAACCCTGTATGTGAAAAAGGTTGTTTACATAAATGGAATCCTTTTAAAGCCATCAGTTCACAAAAGTGTACATACTAATGCTACTAATGAGCACTTCACATTTAGCATGCTGTACATATAGAAGATGTATGACAGACCTTGTGCAGTGAAGTTGAAGAGCTGCGGTAGCTCCTTGCCATTTGGGAGTCGAGTTGCTGGATCTCTCAGCTCGTCAAAGAAGGCGTGTGCACAGGCATCAAGGGGCGGGGTCCTGTTACCAGGAGTGTACTCTAGAAGGCAGTTGACCAGATCAATGGCTTCAGGAGGAGTACGAGGTTTAAATACCTACACACAATAATATTTGAGCTTTGTTAGTTGTGTGTGGAGAATACATTAAATTAATTAACACATCTACAATTACACGTAAAGTCCAACAGATTTCAGTGTACAATACAACACTTCTTCAGTACCAGAATGGTTTCCATATAAGGAAGCTGACCTTTGACCAGGGATGGGGCTTGATTTGGGGGAACTTGAATTCGGTATAATTTGGGTTCATTTCTCTGATCTGCTCTCTGGTGGGTGTGCCCAGGACCTTGATAATCTCCACCAGCTGATCCACCCCACTGTCTCCTGGGAAGATTGGTTGCCCTAGCAACAGTTCTGCATGAACACACCCAGCTGACCAGATATCTGAGAAGGGGGCGGGGCACATCATCAATATCCCACACGGGAGGGGCGTGTCTGCTTATCCTTACCTATGCTGCACGAGTAGTCGGTAGCTCCAAATATCAGTTCAGGTGCTCTGTAGTACCTGGAGCAGATATAGGAGACGTTTGGCTCACCCTTCACCAACACCTTGGCACTGCAGAACAATGAGCAATGAGAGAGAGGAACAGAGCACATATTGTAGTAAGGGAATTAAAGGATTAGTGTACGTACATACACATATTTATATGTACGTATTGCTAAACTTTGACACACATGCTTGTGATAGCTAACAACACTCAGTGTACTAAGACACGCACACACGTGTGTCAATGATTAGATTAATTGCTAATGGAATTAGGCAAACACAAAATTAGCAATTTAAAAAGTTTTATCTAAATAAATGTTCATAGAGCAATGAAAGGAAATCTAGAATCTGACCGAGTCACAACTTCCTTCTCAAGGCACAGTGATTGTACTCAAGGTGAGATACTGGACTCTTACCTCCCAAAGTCGCAGAGCTTGAGGTCCCCAGTGTCTGGTCTGATGAGCAGGTTCTGTGGTTTTATATCTCTGTGACAGACCCCATTGGCGTGGATGTACGCAAGAGCTCGGAACAACTGGTACATGTACAGCTATAGAGAAGAGAAAGTGATTACATGAGGTAGCGGGTCAGTTGATTGCATATGGACTTGATTGACCATATTTGGCATGTGGCATGGTGGGAAACTAATTATTTTATTACTACCAAATTATCAAAACAATAAAAACAGGTACCTACATAGTACCTAGTACATGAAGCTACCAGCCTCTTCTGGATTAAATTTCAATCAAGGGACCTTTCCATTTGCCTCAAATTTCATCAAGTGGGACCAAGATAGGGAGGTGTGGTTCACCCAGTAGGGAGGTGTGGTTCACCCAGTAGGGAGGTGTGGTTCACCCAGTAGGGAGGTGTGGTTCACCCAGTAGGGAGGTGTGGTTCACCCAAGAAGGAGGTGTGGCTCACCCAGTAGGGAGGTGTGGTTCACCCAGTAGGGAGGTGTGGCTCACCCAGTAGGGAGGTGTGGCTCACCCAAGAAGGAGGTGTGGCTCACCCAGTAGGGAGGTGTGGCTCACCCAGTAGGGAGGTGTGGTTCACCCAGGAAGGGGGTGTGGCTCACCTTGACATAGAGGTGTGGCATGCTCTGTTTAGATCTGTTGTAGTGTCTTGCTACCCTGTATACTGTCTCTGGACAGAAGTCCAACACCAGATTCAAATACAACTCGTCTTTCTACAGAAATGAACATGATATTACGATCACTTTACATCACACCTTCTTATCATGTCCAATGCCACGCCCACATTGTTGTCTCCTATGCTATACCTACCTTAGTACCAGCTGAATAGAAGAAGAAACGAAGTTTAATGATATTCACATGTTCCAGTCTTCTCATAATCTGCAGCTCTCGATTCTATGAACCAAAAGTGAAGGACACATGAGATGTCAGTGAGAAGTAAAGTAATTCTTTTCTGAAATGATTATTGACAGTAAATGGTGTTTGACAATAAAAGGTCAAATTGTTGTAGGAAATTGGTAAAAAACAGTCAAAACACCTTTGACCTTTTAAATGTTTGCCAAACAATTCTTGTATCCTTGAGCAACAACCTCACAACACTAACAAAATGGCAGTCTAGCGTGATGGGTCTGTAGAGTGGAGACACTTACCTTAAATCTTCTATCTTGTAGAACCTTTTTGATGGCTACCACATCACCAGAATCACATAATCTAGCTTGGTATACAACGCCAAACGATCCATTTCCAATAACCTTGTAGTCCGTGTAACTGATCTCTTGAATGACATCACTGTTGCCAAGGGTGGCCTTGACAGTGTGTATTCGATGACCATCACGATCTGGGAAAGGAGTCGCAATACAAGCTGTTTACAACACTCACTAAATGTCACACAAACACACTGTAACAGATGGAGGGGAAAGTCCCCATACATGTACAGATATGACCACACACTTGTAGTGGACCCAATCAAGGAAATGTACTATCAGAGAAGGAGAGAAACAAGCTATGCATATCTGAATGTGTTGCCATGGTGATACATGGAAACTCAGAAAGTGTGTTGTCATGGTGATACATGGAAACTCAGAAAGTGTGTTGCCATGGTGACACATGGAAACTCAGAAAGTGTGTTGCCTTCTCAGTTACAATTAGTTACAGTTCAAATCATTCCATCTCGGGCACATAACAGGTTTGCCTATAAATAGTGCTCCAACAGCAACCAGCTGAGCAGATAGCACATCTAATATCTGTCACATCTGACATTGAAAGCTACAAGGTTAAGTGATTGACACTTGTAACAAATCTTTTGAATGGCTTGATCAATAAAGAAAGAGAAACAAGTTTAGGAAAATTTCTATTTTAGTTTATAGAGATTTGTTTACAACATTTTGAATGAGACCTTTAGCATCTGACTACAGCGCAAAGTTCAACAATGATATACGAATGTGATCATCTCATAAATTAAACAATTGCCATTTCACTATATGTTATACTTATTGTTACATCTCACAAATAATATAAAGTGAATGCTACACTTCAAGATGCAAAGTAAGAACATCTCATAAGATGTAAGCCTTGACATGTCAGACAATTTATGGCTTTAAATGGCTGTACTAAATTAATATTAATCTCAGCATGCACAACAGTGTTTAGAGCGCATATGGTCTCCAGTAAAGTGGATGTAGTAGAAATGAATCATTATTTGTGGTATGTGTGGAACTTACTGGAACTTCTAACATTGGAGGGCTCAGGTACTCCACTTGATTGCGGTTTACTGCTCTCCCCAGCCGCCATTGAGGTGGTGCGAATACGACTACCAATGTCGCTCGGATTCTTGCCAAAAGGCTTTGACATTTCAAACGCGATTGACTACTATACTAAACGAGAAAATGTAAAATTAAAATTATCAATTGCTTTCAAAGAGTAAACAAATTGTTGACGTTTACAAACAGTTTTTCTAAGCTCTTTTAAAGGAATGGTCTCTTTTTATAAACTGCTATTTCTCACACAAGGCATATTAAAATGTCGAGGCGGCACTAAACATGCTACCATTAAACTTACCAAATCCTCTTTTTCTATAAAATTTGATAACTTCTTCTTTCTGTACTGATCCTTCAACTACCTTAATTCGCTTCGCGTCCACTTGTACCTTTAACTGTGCTTTCTCCCCGACAAACCCTCTTCTATAACGCCATTTTTTTCTAACACCTATATTGACGTCATAAAAATGGCGTATCCACATTCTATCAACATTAGCACGCTCATCTGCATAATTAACCACTTTCAGGTACTTAAATTCCAATTAATTCAGTAGATATTAAAATGAATCATTTAACTGCTTCCGAAACTGTCACTTTCTGAAACACTTCGGGACACAAAAGTTTCAAATCTTTGGAAAACTCTTCAACATCAAAGGGCAACTCTAACTGTACAGATTTGGATGCTACATCGAGTACATTACTAGTCGTGTGACTGGAGGAGAGGGACTTGCAGTACTGCACTGCGTAGGGTGTACATGCAGCAAGACTGCTGACGGAGGAGGCAGGAAAGAGAAGGTCGAGGCTAGACTTTACCCAGGGACAGAAGACGTTGCAAAAGATGTCGACACATCTGGAAAACAAGACCTTTTCTTTGTCTGAGAATGTTTCATGATCAAAACTAATAAACAGGAAATGGAAACTAATAAATAGGAAATGGAAAGTATTATAATGATCAGTTCTACTAATGATACACTTTGGAATGATATACTAATGAGAGTCAATCATGATTCTGGATTTACCCCGCCCACTCATGCCTCCTGAGGAATGCTTTGGCTGTCCACTTATCTGCTGATAAGGAAACCACAATTGTTTTAGCTTGTGAAAACACTTATTGACACACTTTACAGCAAACTATGGCTCAGCCATCTTATTTGGCTGCAAAGTGAGTCTTCAGTTCCTGTAATCAGACTTTGGTTCCAAGTATTGGGTCACCGAGGAGATATGAGTGGGCGTGGCACCTACAGAGTCTTGTAACATTCAGAGCTTTCAGATAAACTATTGATCTTTCAGTTCCTATATATTCAGCACACATAATACATAGTTTTAAAGATGTCGGATTCCCAACTTGAAAAGATTGACATCATCATTGTGACAATAGATTGCCAAAGTGAACATTATGTACACTTTTGTTAAAATTCACTTCAAATATTCTAGTAAATACTGTACTCTGAAGCATTTCAACAACAATACATAAAACATGTGTCTACCTTTCAGAATATCAATTTGTTTTGTTATAAAACTAAATATACAATAATTTTATTAAGGGTGTTGCCACGGTAACAAACTTACTTGTAAAATTCCACGATACTGTCTGCTAATGCCCGTACAGCTTGTGTGACCTCCTGAGTGACAGAGATAGCTAGAGAAGTGGGAATACACAGACGCAGATCGTTGAAGCTGGCAACAAGAGAGTTGGTAAAGTGAGCAAGGGCTGGGTAGTCCATGATGGCAGTGGGCGGGGCGTGTACCTCGCTGGTAGAGGAGGGAGGCACGGTGTAGGAGGGAGCTGTTGCACTGGGCATTGAGAGCAAGGTGAACTTCTTCATTGCTGAAATGAACCTGTTGGACAAGATGGAGAGAAATGGCACAACGTATGGAGAGGTGGATTATTAATAAACAACCACTTTCCCAAACCTTGTCTCTCACAATAAGTAACTGATAACTATTGCCACAAAAGGGTCACCTTTCATTACACTGAGTATGTGCTCAGAAAGGAAATACGTATGTACTACATATACGTATATACATTATGTACTACACTTTAATCAATCAGTCACTAAAATGGCACCCCATAGCTGATTAGGCAATCTGTCTTTGTGTCAACTGCTGTCAACTTACTCTTGTTTGGCATTTCTTGTATTTGCTTGGAATGATTTCAAAATTGAGTTGTTCAGAATGGGAATGAGAAGTGGTCTGAAGTCGGCTCCTATTCTACTGAAGGACAGTCCAAAGTACATGCACTGGTTGAGTACAGAGTCCAGTCGACTACTCTCTCCCTTAGCAAGGTCTGCCTCCAGACAGTGCAGAAACTCCCAAATCTACACAATGGACATGCATAAGATGACACTATTTGATATATGCACACACTAAGAGTATATTCATAGTCTGTAGTTGGTCAGCAGGTCATGTGACTGTCACATGCAGCTGGTATACCAGATTACCAGTGAACCAGAAGAACAAAGAACTTGTGCATATTCTCATATATTTAAGTTACAATTGAGAAGACCAATGAACTAAACAACCTGTCACAGGTCATAGGTCACAGGTCAAAGGTCGCAGGATTGTATAACTCTAGGTCTGTGAATTACCTTCTGGTTGACCCAGGAGTGGAATATTCCTCCTTCTGTGAGATGGTGCTGGTCCTTGTGCAATACACTGGCTGAGGACAATTCATCATCGGGGAAGACGGCCTTGTATTGCGTAATAATGTCAAAGAGGTGGACCCTGGTCAGATCAATAGTCTTCATAATGTGTTGGTAACCTAGCAACAAGGAGCCACCCACACATAATTAGCATGAACAACTCATCAAATGGAGTATAATTAAAGGAAATGATGAGATTGGTGACTCACCGTCCTGAGTGGGTATGCCAGAGAGGGCAGTCTTGAACCAGGTGTCTCTAGCTTGGAGAAACTGATGACGCAACTCCACCTCAGTAAAGACATTCATCCGTCTCAGGTAGCCAATCACCTTCAAGCAGGTTGGAAGTTGAATGTTTGACTTGAGTTGCTGAAGCAGTTGAGACAACATTAACTTCATAGATCCATCTACCTCACTAGCAATGCTCTACAGCAGGGGGAGGGGCATGAGCAAGGGGGAGGGGCATGAGCAGGGGGAGGGGCATGAGCAAGGGGGAGGGGCATGAGCAAGGGGGAGGGGCATGAGCAGGGGGAGGGGCATGAGCAAGGGGGAGGGACATGAGCAGGGGGAGGGGCATGAGCAAGGGGGAGGGACATGAGCAGGGGGAGGGACATGAGCAAGGGGGTGGGGCATGAGCAAGGGGGAGGGGCATGAGCAGGGGGAGGGGCATGAGCAAGGGGGTGGGGCATGAGCAGGGGGTGGGGCATGAGCAAGGGGAGGGACATGAGCAAGGGGAGGGACATGAGCAGGGGGTGGGGCATGAGCAAGGGGGTGGGGCATGAGCAAGGGGGAGGGGCATGAGCAAGGGGGAGGGGCATGAGCAAGGGGGAGGGGCATGAGCAAGGGGGTGGGGCATGAGCAAGGGGAGGGACATGAGCAAGGGGGTGGGGCATGAGCAAGGGGGAGGGGCATGAGCAAGGGGGAGGGGCATGAGCAGGGGGAGGGGCATGAGCAGGGGGAGGGGCATGAGCAGGGGGAGGGGCATGAGCAAGGGGAGGGGCATGAGCAGGGGGAGGGACATGAGCAAGGGGGTGGGGCATGAGCAAGGGGGTGGGGCATGAGCAAGGGGAGGGACATGAGCAAGGGGAGGGGCATGAGCAAGGGGGAGGGGCATGAGCAAGGGGGTGGGGCATAATGTCAAGAACCCAAACCTTAATTATAGGGATATCCCCATGTTTTTTCTCTAATCGTTTCACATAAGCACTTAGCTCCAGGGCTTCGTCATGGTAACCATTGCGAACACATGTATCCATCACCTATAGTAAAGTGCAGACACAAATGTGTTATGAGATTACAGGATCACTTGACAGACTGTACCTGGGGGATTTCCAGAATTTCTAAAAGTTGTGTATGTCTTGACAGCATTAAACTAGTTCTCTTTCTCCTGTACACAGAAGGGAGGGGCGGGGAGAGGGGACACCAGGTGGGAGGGGCGGGGAGAGGGGACATCAGGTGGGAGGGGCGGGGAGAGGGACACCAGGTGGGAGGGGCGGGGAGAGGGGACATCAGGTGGGAGGGGTGGGGAGAGGGACACCAGGTGGGAGGGGCGGGGAGAGGGACACCAGGTGGGAGGGGCGGGGAGAGGGACACCAGGTGGGAGGGGCGGGGAGAGGGACACCAGGTGGGAGGGGCGGGGAGAGGGACACCAGGTGGGAGGGGGATGTTGTCTCACCTTTGACTAATGTCTTGCGATTCTGATTGAAAAGAACGACAACTTTCCACAAATTTTGGTAACTTTCCTAGCAAGCCTTGAACATTACGTTCCACACTAATAAACTGTACAAAGAGTTAACCTTGTTATAACAGAGATTAAAGATGTAAAACACGTAAATTAAGCACTTCACTGTTACAATCCTACAACTAAAAGAAATCCTCACGTCATGAAATATCTCTTTAGTGCAATCTGCTGTTTGAATGAACGCCTTGTAGTTGTCAAACGCCAGCTTGCGTGTTTCGTTCAAAAGGCGGGACTTTTCTTCAGACAACCTGTCTGGTTCGCCATCTAAGTAGAAAAGGATTAAAAGGTGAGGCTTGCTCCGTCTGAGGCGGTGGAGGGCGCTAACTTAATCTCTCCAGCGAATAAGCGCACAGTTCTCCGATGTACCTGCTAAAGTTAGAGTCTCCTCGCCACTCGTCTGAAGGAGAGAAACGTACAAATAACCTGAAACTCACTAGCACGCGCTAGTGCATCAAAACATTACCTGGAAAGGCGTCCTCAAAGAGAGATCGTAAAGCTACTACGTCCTCCGCCATTTTCCTTCTAACGCAAACAAACGCTGCCCAATCGCGAAAATGTCCAGTAAGTGAAGTCCCCGATCTGATGCTATGTATTTTACACTCACTGTCTCCCCACCCGTGTGACCCTACAGAGTTCAAGCTAGCTCTGGTCCAGTTGGCTGTGTGTGCTGACAAGACCTCTAACATAGTACGAGCTTGTCAGAAGGTGAGAGAGGCAGTCAGTCATGGAGCGGAGGTGGTGGTACTACCAGTGAGTACAGTCACGTGTTTAGCACATGATTTGGTAGTCTGTGAATGATTGTTGCACTGAAAGGGTTTGATGTCTGTTGAATATAGTATGAAGTGACGTACCAGTCATTATTAAGACAGCTTCTGATGTGTGCAATATTTGCCAAGTTCTTCTCACAATAACACTCATTTTATTGATCTACTGCTTGTCTACGTTTTAGTGGAGAAATCAGAGACTCCCTAAATGTATATTGTGCAGGCATTCTCTCTTTAAGACCTTGTAGAGTATATACATCTGCTATATGGGGGTGTCATTAGTAATTCCTTTACTACTATAACTTATATACTTTATTGTGCAATCACTGCCCCAGTTGATAGGGAGGACTACTAATCTTGTTATTTCTGCAGGAATGTTTCAACTGTCCGTATGGGACCAAGTACTTTCCCGAGTATGCTGAGGCCATCCCTGGGGAGACCACCAAGGCACTGGCAGAGACAGCCAAAGAGTGCCACGCCTACCTAGTGGGCGGGTCCATCCCAGAAAGGGATGGAAACAAGCTATACAATACATGCACTGTGTTTGACAGATCTGGTCAGATGGTGAGCAAGTATAGAAAGACGCATCTCTTTGACATTGACATCCCAGGGAAGATTACCTTCAAGGAATCAGAGGTCCTGACACCTGGAGATGAATTGGCCACCTTTGAGACTGGTAAGGAAAGAGGAGTGGTAGTGGGAGGAGAGGGGAGTGGTAGTGGGAGGAGAGGGGAGTGGTGGTGGGAGGAGAGAGGAGTGGTGGTGGGAGGAGAGGGGAGTGGTGGTGGGAGGAGAGAGGAGTGGTGGTGGGAGGAGAGAGGAGTGGTGGTGGGAGGAGAGGGGAGTGGTGGTGGGAGGAGAGAGGAGTGGTGGTGGGAGGAGAGGGGAGTGGTGGTGGGAGGAGAGGGGAGTGGTGGTGGGAGGAGAGGGGAGTGGTGGTGGGAGGAGAGAGGAGTGGTGGTGGGAGGAGAGGGGAGTGGTGGTGGGAGGAGAGAGGAGTGGTGGTGGGAGGAGAGGGGAGTGGCTGGACCTGACCTGTTAGAGCAACATAGGACTCTGTAATTTGGAATGGCAGAGAGAACTGCTGTCATAGTTGAACTCACAGTTCCCTTTGATACCAAACTGAGATAGGAGCAAGGGGATTCATCAGTCTGCCTGGTTTAGCAACACTCTATCTACAGACAACTGCCAACCGCAAGGAAAAAATGAGCTAGAAAGAATAGTAATAAGAACTTGTATAGAGGAATCCTACAAGATCTGGTGTATGAGAAACTGGCAAAGAAGGACCTTAATAGCCGATATACAGTAATCAACCTGTTAACTATCTATGTTTACTAAAGTGCTATGACTAGACTACCAAACTGTGTAATGTTTTTGTAAGCAGAGTCTCCCATAGCCCTCATATGCCTTTCCCAACCATCACTCTCTATTTTCTTTTCTTTTTTTCTTTTCAGACTTTTTTCTTTTTTCACTCCCATCCACCCACGCATTGTATATTTTTGTAATGAGATGGTTTATAATAAAGGCATGTGCAGGTGAAAAAAGAGAGGAGTGGTAGTAGGGAGGAGAGAGGAGTGGTAGTGAAAGGGTGATAGGGGAGTGGTAGTGAGAGGGGGAGAGAGGAGTGCTGGTAGTTGGAGAGATAACATTATGTTATCTAGACCAGTGTATAGTCATTTGCTAATCCTCCAGTTATTCATTCTGTGTATGTAGAATGGTGCACAGTAGGACTGGGGATCTGTTTTGACATGCGCTTTCCAGCACTGGCTGCAGCTTATGCTCGTAGAGGGTGCAAGCTCCTATGTTATCCAGGAGCCTTCAACATGACTACTGGTCCCCTCCACTGGGAGCTGCTCCTGCGTGGGCGGGCGCTGGACAACCAGCTGTATGCTGCTGCCATATCTGTGGCAAGAGATGAGAAGAGCTCCTATGTAGCCTGGGGCCACACCACTGTAGTTGACCCATGGTAAGGGGAGTGGGAGGGGCTAAGGGAGTGGGAGGGGCTAGGGAGTGGGAGGGGCTAAGGGAGTGGGAGGGGCTAGGGAGTGGGAGGGGCTAAGGGAGTGGGAGGGGCTAGGGAGGCCTCAAGGGAGTGGGAGGGGCTAGGGAGGCCTCAAGGGAGTGGGAGGGGCTAGGGAGGCCTCAAGGGAGTGGGAGGGGCTAGGGAGGGCCCCCTTAGGTTTTAGGGGTCACACAACATTTGACTTGCTGTTTGTGTATACAGGGCTAAAGTGATAGCTAAAGCTGACGAGAGTGAGACAATCATCTACTCTGACATCGGTGAGTGCAGTCAGTTTTATCTGAGAATCATAAGAGATGTATTGCAAATATGTGGGTATTGCAACATATTATTTGAGGTTAGCACTGCACAGTTTGTGTAAACCCATTTCATTTTTATTACAGATTTAAGCGAAGTTGAAGCAGTTCGAAGTCAAATTCCAACAAAACCAGTGGAGAAAGTATTCTAGAGAAACTAATAACTATATCTCTTTAGAAGTCAGATATGTAGCTAACAACTAATTAATTTACCTTTCACCAACCATTAAGCTAAATCTTTGGTAGCAGCACACACAGACTATACCCATGATCTGTGATTATGAGTTGCTAGATCTATGTACATGTCATGTACATATTATATATGAACATCGTTTATTGACACTAATTTGTATATAATTTGGTGCAAGTCCCAAAAATGTCAAGGTCATACATGAATAGGAGTTAGCCACAGCAATAATCTGTAAATATATGAAGGGCATATATTAACTATACAGGCAATCTCTTATGTATAATATATTCTTTGTACAGTGCTACATGGGACAAAATAGCTGTAAGTGTTTAAGCTTAAAGTGTTGTACATACTTTTGAAAATGTCACAAAACGTAATTAAATCTGTTCTGATGTACTAAAGGAATTAAAATAAGGTAATTCAGGTAATTAGTGAACAGCTTTCTCAGTTAATTTACAAGACATACTGTAGGGAAGAGGAAGGATTTTGTGGTTCTGATTGAATTAGGTATGATTGATTCACTTGTGGGAAACCCCTACTATTCACAACACTAGCATTAGTAAGGTCTCCTTTTGTCTCTATTATTGTTCAGTACCAAATCTCATAAGGTAGAAAATCTATAGCTATTCATCTTCCAATACCTTCCACCTGTTCATTGTCCTCACTGTAGGAAGTTGCTAGTCCATCAGAAGACAATGGATGTGTACTCCTACTAGTACATGTGACATTGTCTAACTCCACATGCCAGTAAGCCACTCCCACTTACGTGTAGTAAGCCTTGAGTGATATGAGTATTAGTATAAAGTGTTTGCATATATAACCCAGCCAGTGCTAAAAGCTTTCAACATTTCATGAACTGCAATTTGGGAAATTCTATATAGTGTGTATAACTTACTATATTATCCATTAAAGCAACAACTATACTACACATTATCAAGTTTGCAAACTTAATTATGTGTAGTATAGTTGTTAATGGTGTATTGACTATTTGAACACTGTTTACAATATGCCTTCCATTGGTTATGTAATCATTGCACTGGTTAACCATTACAAATTGGTTTTCCGTTTGGTAAAATAACTTGCTTCAATTATGTAATAACACATATGGTTAATTGACTTTCAAAATGGATATTTCTGTTTCATTCTTAAAACCATTAATTTCTATAGTGTTGAATGTGAACACAAGTTGCATCTGATAAACATGTTCTGTAAACACAACAACACATGGAACACGCACATTCGATTTAATTCGTAGCTTCTTCAGACACTGTTGATTAAGAGCTATACAAATTAGATTGGATCAATTAAAGTGAAATGGCAATTCTCTTGTCAATGCTATATGGAAAGTGTTGAGTTTTACTTTAATTATAATACATGAAGTCTTGCCATGTTATTTAAATTGAATTCCCAACAGTAGGTAATGAGATTCTATTTAATGCACTCCTTTCCCACTGCATAAGGGAAAATGGTAGGAAACTATTTCCTGTCAACATGTTACAGGTTCACTGTCTGCATGTTCCAGTTCATTGGGAGAACAGTATATAGTGTGTGTCTACTAAAATGTACAGACCTTATATGGAAATGCTGTGGAGTTGTGTACTATCTACCTTTTTATATTGAATATATTATTCTAATGGAAAAGTATTTTCGATTTAATTACATTCTCATGTTAGTTTTGTCCACAGCAAAATGCTTGTAATATTGAGCAAGCAGTTTTAATTTCATATAAAACTTGAACTTCTGAATTTGAATAATGTTTTCAGTGCATTATATATCCATTACCATTCTCTATATCTACTCCATCAATAAGTGTTAAATTTACATGACATGTGAATGTATGAACAAATGAATATACAATACTCATAATTGAGTTTACTAAAGTAAATCAGTTAAAAGGGGTGAAATGATCAAGTTTATTTTTTGACCTTTTGTACTTCAGTGTATATAACTGGTTGAATCTCTACCGGAGGCTTTCTTCTTCTTCTTTGATCTTCTTCTGGAAATTTCAAATCTGCATACAATATCCCCTAAATGTACAAATATATGTACAATACATATATACAGTACTAGTGTGAAAGTGTGCAAACCACCCTACCACTTAGATAGTGAACATCTAATTAGATAACATACATAGATAAGTGAGGAGAGATAACAAGTGATATTGCACAATAAAGGATACAGAGAATGGTCCATACATATACATGTATACGTATATACACATATTCACTGAACTACTATACTAAGGGAATATCTGACTGCATTATATGCACTTGTGTCAGGAGGAGGGGTGGGACTGTGTGGGTGTGTTTGTATACATTCCACTGTATCCAGTACAACAGGGATCTATTAAATTAGCTTAGTTACGAAGTGAACATAGTCTAATACCCTCTACACTTGATATATAAAGGGATACCCTCTACACTCGATATATAAAGGGATACCCTCTACACTCGATATATAAAGGGATACCCTCTACACTCGATATATAAAGGGATACCCTCTACACTCGATATATAAAGGGATACCCTCTACACTCGATATATAAAGGGATACCCTCTACACTCGATATATAAAGGGATACCCTCTACACTTGATATATAAAGGGTGTTTGTATACATTCCACTGTATCCAGTACAACAATTCTTGAAATTGTGTTGACATCAAGCAGGTGTTAATTATTAAACTAGTTGACAGGGTTTACCCCATTATGAAGTGAAATATATTAAACAAGAAGTAGTCTAATACCCCACCACTCCATACAGGGGATATACCCTCTACACTTGATATATAAAGAGGAGACTGAAGAGCTCACATGTGTAGTGTATATAAAGGGATACCCTCTACACTTGATATATATATAAAGAGAAGACTACTGAGGAGCTCACATGTATACTTTGAGTGTCTCTGTATGCCTTATATGGAAGACAAGTATTCAAAGAAGAAAGACTGTTTGAGAGGATGACAATCTCAACTGAGACATGCACAAGTAGTGACTATCTACTACAAGTACTGCTATTTGAGAGTCTCAAGGAGATAGCAGAGATAATATACAAGAGGGAATGTGACCATATATGGACATACAGGATATACCTATACCACCTATAACTACCAGAGATTGACTGACATACCACTTAAGTGAGTAGAATGTACTAGTAATAGAGTTAGTTATTTGGTACGGATACAGTATAACGAAATTTGTGAGATCCCATTAACAGTATTAGCTACATTACACATATGTACGAACATTAACACAATTAGGAGTGAGTACATTAGTATATACGTACAGTCTATTTGATAGACTGAAACTGGTACAGATCACCTCATATAGAACACATTCAGTTGCTATGACTACTCGTAATGCAACTGTTCACCTCTCTGGTTGTGTTGGACTTTCTGTCACGTATCACATCAGCGTACATTGACTCAACTGGTTCAGTTCTCTTCACCTCATTGAGTTGGTTGTCACTGTTTGAGTTTCCATTGGATTCAGTTGGCTGATCACGAATAGCTACTGCATACATTGACTCTATCGGCTGCAGCTCGCTTTCAGTTGTGAAATGAACATCATCATTACTGAAGGGTTAAAAGAGAGTAGTTCTGTAAGAGTGAATATTGAGAGAAGCTTGTTTGTGTGATTCTGTATGAATGTTCACTGCCACTGCTGATGATGCACTTTTAAGGAGTTGGGAAAGTAAACCAAATTCCTATATAGGTTTGAAGGCAAGCTTATTTAATCACTCCTCTATCTCACTCTCTCTCTCTCTCTCTCTCTCTGATAATTCTTTTCTCATTTCTTCATTAGCTTTATTCTACTTACTCCTTTCTCATTTCTGTGTATGAAAAGATGTTGCATGTGTAAAGATGTCATATAACATTGAAGCTGCACTAATTATATAACTATAAGAAACTGCACTAACCATTCTTCCTCCTCCGGAGGTAACACAGTACAATAATCAGTATCATTAAGATGAGGAGGAGAATTACTACAATCACTCCTACAATAGCTCCAATGATAGCTAGTGTTGAATCTTCAGACACATGATCGGAATTAGCTGTATACATATACATGTATAATGACCATATATAAAATAAAGTCATTAATTTTTAATTGAGAAGAATGTTCTACTAAACTAACACTTAAAACAATAAACTTACATGGTAAATGAGTCACACTTAATTCCAACTGAAATGGAGTACTCTCCCCAACACTGTTCATAGCACTCACATTAATGTTATAAGTCTCTCCAATAGTTAATATGTCTACTAACATGACACTGTAAGATCTCAGATGAGCTGAAAGAAAGGTCTTGTTGAAACTGTAGTTTCCTCCAGCAATCTCCAACTGTCAACATTTTAGGAAAATTTACATAAACAAAATTTAAATGCATAATTTTTATTATATACCTAACTTAAATTCATAATATATATTCATTGCCTACATACTATACTCACAGTATAGCAACATTACCATATAGCTAGTAACATTCTGTCCTCCGTCAGTCAGTAGTACAACATCCACTGATAGAATAGTCAGTGAGAGAGCTTCAACTGATACACTCTCAATAATAGGAACTACATAACAGACAAATACTCATATACCTCACTATACACTACATGGAACTACATCTCACATACCTGAGTCAGGTGTAGTAAAGATACTGGCTGCTGGAGGACTCACTCCATATTCATTGTCAGCTACTATTTCCACTCCATATAGAGTGCTGTGTTGAAGGTTAGTCAGTGACAGAGTAGTCACATCTGATGTAGTGAAGGAGAGAGTGACAGTGTTGTTTGTGATGTTGATGGAGTACTTGAGTGGTTGATCAGTTCCACCATTATCGGATGGAGGGATCCAACTAATAGTAGCTGAGAATGGACTTACATCTTCAAATGTGATATTATGTGGAGCAGAAGGTGAAGCTATGGAATTATATTAATTGATTAACATTGTTATTTCTATATACATCACCTCAATCAACTCACCTAACACATTCAAGCATGTTGCTATGGTAACACTTCCTGCTTCATTAGTCACATTACAAGTGTAGTTTCCACTATCTTTACTTCTCTTCAGAGAAGAGACAGTTAAGATGGATCCACTCACTCCTTCTGTGATGTTCACTCCATCTCTCTCAAACACATAACTACTAGGTGGAGGGTTGGCAGCTGATGGAGTACAGTTGAATGTGAATACTTCTGTTAAAACAACATTCTGCACTTTAGAGTGTACAGCAAATTCTGGGACATCTATCAAAATAGGAAAATGTATTGCATACTTATAATATATAATACAAAGAATAGTCACTCACAGTACACATCCAAGTTGACAACAGCTGTATCACTTCCTGCTGTAGTAGTCACATTTACTGTGTAAGATCCACTGTCAGTACGAACAACATTTTCTATTGTAAAGTTAGATGCTCCATTACCTGATCCAATATTAACAGTAATCCTGCCATCTTGTACAGTAACTCCATCTTCAGTTATATCAATATTACTACTCACTGGAAATGGATCACCAGTTATAGTTAGAGGAGTAGTGAAGGATGTTCCTTCTATAGCAGTCTCATTTGTGATGAGTGGAGTGATGGATGGAGGAACTATAAGAAGTTAAAACTATTTCATTTAAATGCATGGATGTAGCAATAGAACCCCTTTTTATATATTGCTAATCTATAGTCACAGCTGCAGATTGATAGATTGATTAAGAGACATTGAATTATAATTGGGACGATGCTTGGGAATGATGTATATGTATAGTTTATAAAGGGACTGGACTCAATCTTAATATTGCATTCTGAAGAGGATGAATGTATCACCTACGCCACACTGATATTACAGGAAAGGGTTCTGGCTGATGTATTTCTGGCGTTGGATTAATAGAACAATGTACAGTAGCTCCATTCCAAACTCTGTTTATGTTAGACAAAGTGAGAGGAGAACGGTATTCACTACCAACTGTTGCCATGGTACCACCTGATAAGTTCTTGTTACTGATAATGCTTGTGTTTGTACTGCCAATGGTCAAGTACCACTTCACAGAGAGTCTCATTTGATTTGTTCTAGTTCCTGCACATCTAAAAGTGAGACTGCCTCCTTCCAATGTGGTCACATTCACACTTGGAAACTCCAAAAAATTGGCCTGATCTTTAGTACAGAATTATAATTAAGAAGATATATAATTTTTTTATAAAATTAGGCCCAAGTATAGCATTTATACTGCAGGTAGCTAGCTATATGAAGATATCCCAGCGGTGCATGTGATGCATATATGACTCACTGACATGACAGAATGATCCTAAAAAGATTGCGTACAGCCAAATCATTCTCCGACTTTCGACTATTCTGCCTTTGCAGAAACAAAAAAATGCATAACTTTAAAACAGAATTAGCTATCGATTTTAAAACAATATACTACTCTCAGTTACGTAGTAAATTTCCTGTTTCTTACGGGGTGTTACTAAAATGCGGAACGGAAAGCTTCCGCAGCATGTGACTGATATCTAAACTATCACGACTGTACTATATTGTTTTAATTGCAGAAATCTATTTCTGTACAACTTTCCGTTACCTTTCTTATCTGGCTTGTTTGCATAGAATAGGAAGACATCATCTCCTGTTGGCCTAGGAGGAATTTTGGATGCGGGATTTTGCCGTAAATCTCGCCGAAATTAATATCGATTGATCCGTATTTAGCTCTTCTCGTTCAAAACGACGGTGCTAGGGGGTATTTCTCGTAGAAGCATCAAAAGTGAGTATCATCAGCCGTTTAGCTTACAATGGTTGATCTTTAGTACAGAATTATAAGGAGAGTGTAGCTTTAAAGATAAATTTATCCTATAAAACTTAATTAGGTTAGAAATTATTATAAACTATGATCAGCTAACAGCTAACAGGATGATGTACCCAAACACAGAAGTGATGTATAAGGATAATAACTCAAATTTCACTTCTGTACAGTCAGCTGCTGATACGTATATGTATGTATATCTCTCATATATCTTGTTTTGATACTTTAGGCCCCATAAACTTAATTATTAGATTCTCATCCTCCTGTCTGTAAAGCCACTTATAAGGAGGGGGAGGCACAGGCTGTAGCTACGTGACCAATAAATTTAGGCCAAGCGGCCATTAAAAATTGGTGCGGGCGGGGATGAGAATCTAATAATTAAGTTTATGGGGCCTTATTTAGATGTGCTAATTCGTTGTTGCAACACTGGCTATCCTTATATAGCTACTTCTAAATGTTATAAACATACTTTCACCTAGTCCAATTGATCCCAAAAGAAGGACATACTGCCAAACCATACTCTTTATCATATACATTTGATTTGTTGTGTGAACTTATATTAGAGTCACTATATATGTGTAAAATAACAGCCTTAGTGTATTCAATAACTGAAACTGTATGTGCACCATTCACGTGCACAATGATTCATATTGTACTATATTCATTTTATATTCGGTAAGACATTTACACAAGATTCTGATGATTATATGTGTTATGTTACAACATTCAAGTACAGTAATTATATATAATTAATGAAAGTTTCTGATTAATTGCATAAGAGCTGTTGAGGATTATAATTCTTGCTTTTTGACACACGTCTTGAGAAAAGAAAACAAAAAGCAAAGCTGCTACTCATACACTTTTTACACATAAATAATAGTAATTAATATATATGTTTAACCTTAAGTATATAAACTTTATGCATCTTAACCTAAATACATGTAGTCTTGCCAATCAGTTTATACACATCAGAGTGATATATTTGAGAAAAAGAAAACACTCTAATTGCATGTATTAAATATACAATTCTGTCTACATTACTCTACATATACAATAATTGAATACAAATGTACACATGTACATGTATATACATCCAATCCATTGTGCTTCGCATATCTTCTCATTATATATGAGTTTGCCCAATCAGTTGGGTGTATACACATAAATTATATATATATATTTGTATTGTACTTCTTACTGTATGAAATCAGAGTAAAAGTAATTGCACAAATATGACCAATGGAAGCAATACACTATAAGATAAGCACCACTGGATGCCAGCTGAACCTGCAGGTGAGAAGTAAATATCTGACAATTACACAGCTAGTGATTATAATCCTAATTCTTCCTAATTTAGTGAATCCCAATAAACTGATCATTGCACATACAACTATAGCATATTGAAATGGTGTATGAGGTTAGCCTTAAATAGGTCTTAGCAAAATTAATGTTTCAGGCTTCCTGATGAGATGGCTCCTCATTTGCTGCTGATCGAAACTGAGTGTCAATATTGCCGCAGATTGCCGGTTTGCCATAATGATCAGTTTTTTTATGGTAACAATTCTATTGGCGAACGAGCTATCCAGAAACGTAAAAGGTTGACCAGTTATGTAACCGGTCAGTATGGAAGATTGCGCATAGTCAAAACTCACATACGATAATAAACAAGCTTAAAAAAACAGTAACTATATTAGCCAAGTGTTTAAATCGTCTTATGATAAACGAATATACAGTGAAATATAGGCTTACTGTTTTCATTCAGAGTTATCTCGACAGTAAATAAACTTCCTTCGGGCAATTCAAATCTACATCTCAGTTTACTTCCATCGTGATTCTTCAGTACTGGTCCGAACGTGTATGTATTTCCGTTCAATATCGGGTTTGCCATGATAAGGTTGGGATCAGTAATATCTTCATTATTTAGCTGAGGAAAGATGTCTTCTGGTAGCGATCCATTCCTAGTACAGTTAAATACAAGCTCGCTTCCCACTGGAGTATTGACTCTTCCACTTGGAGATATCTCTTGTGCCAAGACTTTATATATTATAAAATATTAAAATATGCAGTGTTATATAAACATCTTAATTATAGTCATGACCCTGTATTTCTAAGAAACTTACTGTATGTAAACACAGACCCTAATATAAAGTATATTTTGTAAAAACAACGAACTCTTCCCATCTCCTTCTTCGGCAGGTTAGATATCAGTCACGTGCTGCGGAAGCTTTCCGTTCCGTTCCGTTCCGCATTCTGAGAATAGTATATCCATAGATCTTATATACTTACGTAACCAGGATTGGAAACGCGCAAATTATATATATTACATCACGTAGACCACAGTATAAATTTTCCTCCTACGTAAGCAGTAAGGTTAGAGGCTGATAGACCGGGAAAAATTCTAACGCAAATGACTGACCATAGATAAAGTCGTTATATCTCTACAACGAATATATACTAAAGAGCAGATACATTCTAACGGTAATCGAAAATACCTAATACAGTGGTAAATGTAGACGAAAGATATTGTTCTTGTCTAACCTTGCTAATAAAGAAGCTTATTGCAGGAAAATGACAGATATACAACTTATGTCCTCATTTTCGCTTCAGTAAGGCGGTAAATCGTGAACTGTTCATTCAGAAATGATGCCTACGATAATTCTACAGAGCGTGACGTCGAGTTTTTCCTTCGAAAACCTTTCGATTAGGAGAAAAACCGACAGATGTTGCTTTGTGAAGTAGTAAAAGCGTACAACTTGTTTCCTCGTTATCTCAGCCGTCGAACAATCGATGGAAGTGATTCTTCCTCCATTTAAAAGCTCTTGCCGTACTCGTGAGCAACACGAAGCGTTTTTTGACGTTTTCCTTAGTAAACGTACGTAATGGACTGCTTATTAATACCAAAATAGGACAAATAGATCACTTATTGAATACGATTATGACGTATTTCAATGACATCATTGGAATGCGGACAATGAATATTATTAACGTATAAAATTATACGCACGTACTCGGATCAAACTTACATCACCAGCGTGATGTCATCAGCGGAATTCGAAAATGTCACATACGTCACCAGACCGCCTGACCGTCTCGATCTATCAGCCTCTAACTGCGTTTTTTTGCGTTGTTTCCAATCCTGGTTACGTAAGTATATAAGATCTATGGTATATCAGGGCCGGCGGCATAGGGGCGGCCGGGGCGGCCATAGCCGCCCCACTTTTATGGTCATAACAAAATTTTACATCAATACCTAACTGTTTATACCTTTAAGGCTTGAACCGCTCGAGCATTTTGTTGCAATCAGCGCTGTATGTAGTCAGACTTTACCGACCTCCATTTTCTAATGACGTCATCGACGTGTTTCGTACCAGACTTACATGAAGGCATTAAGCAGGGTTACAAATACTTTAAGCTAAAATCAACCTTTAAAACCTTCCTATCCTGGCAGCCTCTAGTTAGAATCAAGTATAAGCAAAAAGTAGCTAGTATGCTTAAGGACTGTCTTGTGTTACCCCATATTGTGTTACCCCACCTCCAAAGAAATGTTACTACTAGAAGACCTAAGGGTAGACTTACGTAATATGTCCTACTTGTGTCTATAGTTATGCTGAGTCTGTTTTACCTGTACAAGCAAGATTACTAATAGATTTATAATTAATTCATAAAAGTTAATTGGACCTACATTCCTTTCATAAAATTAAATTTCATCATGTGTCTTAGTTAACACCTTATTTAACTTTTGGCGCCAAAATAGTGTATATAAGGCCCCTAGATTTAGCATAGTGAGCCAAGGATTCACAGAAGATCAAGATAAAGAAAAAGACAAAGACTCCCAGGATCACTGATGAAGGGTGGAATTCCCAGAAACGGCTGTCTGACCCAGTGGAGAAGAAGATGAAAGAAGGGAAAAGAAGGAAGAAAAGACTACTGTATCTTCATCTAAAGCTCTCTTTAGGTTTAGTTCCCCTATAGGCTCTTTTTACAGAATAGGCATATAGCATGTAGGAAAATGGTATCTTAGATTTTTCATGCGCCCAAACTGGGTCCCATACTCTTTTGCGACTGTAAAAACGTGTCACCACGCCTTCTAGGACGTTTCCGCGCTCGTACACAGACGTTTCGAACTTTAGGGTGAGCTAGTAGCATCGTTCAGATTCTTCTTTGCTGCATGCATAGCTAGTCATCACTATGGCCCAGCGAATTGGTCCTATGATGCTTCAGACTGGCATAGAATTTGTTATGGGCAGAAAGGGCAGATTAGGGACATTTGGTAACTTTAAGTAATATGTTTTTGTTTATACAGTAAAATACAGGAAATATTACATAAATACAAGCTACAAACAACAAAAACGTGTGCACATGCACCTGCACGCATGTGGTAAATTTGTATAACTCTGTTCTGGCTCTGTTTACTATCTGACTCGCATGTAGCAGCTATATATATTGTATGTATACAGGTCTATTTGAGCTAGGCACTTTAAGGCATGTAGGCAAGTGAGTGATAGCTATAGTGTCACATAGCTAAGCAGTTTGAAGGTCACATAGCTGGAGAATGAAGTGACTCCAATCACCAGATTAGCTCACAGGGATAATTGTATGAGATATAGGACCAGAAGCCTCATTGGCCTCCCCACTTAAAAGAGCTGGCTCCGGCCCTGTATATTGTTTTAAAATCGATAGCTAATTCTGTTTTTCTGTAAAGGCAGAAGAGTCGAAAGTCGGAGAATGATTTGGCTGTACGCAATCTTTTTAGGATCATTCTGTCATGTCAGTGAGTCATATATGCATCACATGCACCGCTGGGATATCTTCATATAGCTAGCTACCTGCAGTATAAATGCTATACTTGGGCCTAATTTTATAAAAAATATTATATATCTTCTTAATTATAATTCTGTACTAAAGATCAGGCCAATTTTTTGGAGTTTCCAAGTGTGAATGTGACCACATTGGAAGGAGGCAGTCTCACTTTTAGATGTGCAGGAACTAGAACAAATCAAATGAGACTCTCTGTGAAGTGGTACTTGAACATTGGCAGTACAGAGACAAGCATTATCAGTAACAAGATCCTATCAGATGGTACCATGGCAACAGTTAGTAGTGAATACCGTTCTCCTCTCACTTTGTCTAACATAAACAGAGTTTGGAATGGAGCTACTGTACATTGTTCTATTAATCCAACGCCAGAAGTGCATCAGCCAGAACCCTTTCCTGTAATATCAGTGTGGCGTAGGTGATACATTCATCCTCTTCAGAATGCAATATTAAGATTGAGTCCAGTCCCTTTATAAACTATACATAATACATCATTCCCAAGCATCGTCCCAATTATAATTCAATGTCTCTTAATCAATCTATCAATCTGCAGCTGTGACTATAAAATGGTAATATATAAAAAGGGGTTCTATTGCTACATCCATTATATTATGCATTTAAATGAGATAGTTTTAACTTCTTATAGTTCCTCCATCCATCACTCCACTCATCACAAACGAGACTGCTATAGAAGGAACATCCTTCACTACTCCTCTAACTATAACTGGTGATCCATTTCCAGTGAGTAGTAATATTGATATAACTGAAGATGGAGTTACTGTACAAGATGGCAGGATTACTGTTAATATTGGATCTGGTAATGGAGCATCTAGCTTTACAATAGAAAATGTTAATCGTACTGACAGTGGATCTTACACAGTAAAAGTGACTACTACAGCAGGAAGTGATACAGCTGTTGTCAACTTGGATGTGTACTGTGAGTTAGTATTCTTTGTATTTTATATTAAAAGTATACAATACATTTTCCTATTTTGATAGATGTCCCAGAATTTGCTGTACACTCTAAAGTGCAGAATGTTGTTTTTACAGAAGTATTCACATTCAACTGTACTCCATCAGCTGTCAACCCTCCACCTAGTAGTTATGTGTTTGAGAGAGATGGAGTGAACATCACAGAAGGAGTGAGTGGATCCATCTTAACTGTCTCTTCTCTGAAGAGAAGTAAAGATAGTGGAAACTACACTTGTAATGTGACTAATGAAGCAGGAAGTGTTACCATAGCAACATACTTAAACGTATTGAGTGAGTTGATTGAGGTGATGCAGAAATAACAATGTTTATAATTTATAATTCCATAGCTCCACCGTCTGCTCCACATAATATCACATTTGATGATGTAAGTCCATTCTCGGCTACTATCAGTTGGAGCCCTCCATCCGATAATGGAGTAACTGATCAACCACTCAAGTACTCCATCAACATCACAAACAACACTGTCACTCTCTCCTTCACTACATCAGATGTGACTACTCTGTCACTGACTAACCTTCAACACAGCACTCCATATGGAGTGGAAATAGTAGCTGAGAATGAATATGGAGTGAGTCCTCCAGCAGCCAGTACCTTTACTACACCTGACTCAGGTATGTGAGATGTAGTTCCATGTAGTGTATAGTGAGTTATATGAGTATTTGTCTGTTATGTAGTTCCTATTATTGAGAGTGTATCAGTTGAAGCACTCTCACTGACTATTCTATCAGTGGATGTTGTACTACTGACTGACGGAGGACAGAATGTGAATAATTATACTGTGAGTTGTGAAGTATATATTAATTTCAGTTAATTGAATTTTGTTGATGTAAATTTTCCAAAATGTTGACAGGTGGAGATTTCTGGAGGAAACTACAGTTTCAACATGACCTATCTTTCAGCTCATCTGAGATCTTACAGTGTCATGTTAGTAGATACATTAACTATCGGAGAGACTTATAACATTAATGTGAGTGCTATGAACAGTGTTGGGAAGAGTACTCCATTTCAGTTGGAATTAAGTGTGACTCATTTACCATGTAAGTTTATTGTTTTAAGTGTTAGTTTAGTAGAACATTGTTCTCAATTAAAAATTAATGACTCTAGTCTATTTTATATATACGTATAGTATATATGTGTATATGGTAATTATACATGTATGTACAGCTAATTCCGATCGTGTGTCTGAAGATACAACACTAGCTATCATTGGAGCTATTGTAGGAGTGATTCTCATACTCATCCTACTCATCTCTATCATACTGATCATTGTATTTTACTATCACAAGAAGAAAAGTGGTTAGTATTATATATATATACGTACATATATATAATATAATCAGTTATACATTAGATTGTGAACTTTTGAGGATTACAGCAGGAAATAATAATAATAACAATACAGAATGTTCTTCATCCTGTATATGTAACACACTAATGAGAGTGAGTGAGTGAGTATAGTGATTAGTGATCATGAGAAATTTACTTACTTAAGTGAATAAATAAATATTCTGTATTGTTATTAGTTTTCCTGTTAATGCTCGAAACTTTGAAATCTAATAGTTACTATACATAGCAATGAGACTCAATGACATTATAGCTATAATTGTTTTCCTATAAAGAACTAAATTTTATTTTTTAGATGTTCCTACTGATTGCAATTCACAGCATGTTTCATATGAAGAGATTGAGATGAAACAAATTGATATGTTGTGTAATCCTGCTTATGCTGTGCCTTCTGAACTAATTGAGAGCAACAAAATGGCTGACACTGCACATTATACTTATGAGACACCATGATTTTTGTAAACTAAATTGAACATAATTGTATATTTTACAGTTAAAAGTATAAACATTTCCATAATTTGTATATATAATAATCAATTGTGTTAAAAAAGATGTTATTATTAAAAATACATATACGTACTTAGAACTAAATTGGTAAAAATGAAAGGTTATATATGAAAATTATTGGGACATCATTCACCAATTAATCCTATAAATTGAAAAGTGAATCTCTAATATATCATTACTATGAATACATACGTGTACGTATACATAATTAGTATATGTAATAGTTGAAAAATGAATTCGAAGGTACTTTAAGTTTCAGTTGATATTCATGAATTCATACATGAACATGCATATTTGTATACATATAATAGAGAAAAGATTTGAATTATTATATATAATATGTAAAGTTCATCCAGTACCAATATACACATAATTATTATGTAGGAAAATGTAGCAACAACAATTTTATACTTTAGATGTTCCTACCAATTGCAATTCACAGCATGTTTCATATGAAGAGATTGAGATGAAACAAATTGTACACCTGCCTATGCTGTGCCTTCCGAGAACAATTGTACTGATCACTGAAAAGTGGTTAGTACGTACGTATGTGATGATATGTAAACATAGCTATATATTAGATTGTGAACTTTCAAGCATTAATTAATGTAGCATATATTTAAGAATATTTCAACCACGTAGGCCTTCATCAGCTGTATATGTAATACTATAAATTATGAGGTATAGTATTTGGTGAGAAGAAAATGAATAAATATACATTTTGTATTGTTATTGTTACTATTAATATTTCTGCTACGTTGATGCTTGAGGTTACATATACATTGGAGAAATGGGATGGAAACCTATTTCTTTCACAACAGAAATTTCCTGTATTAAGTTTTGGAAACACCTTTGTCAATTACCTGATTTTAGGATTACTAGGCTAATTTTTAATGACTGCAGACTAGCAGATGATGGTCTACAAAACTGGGTACATTCAATAAGGAAACTTCTAAACTACTAATGACCTTCCACCCATAACCCATGATCTTAACTCAATCATTAATCTATTCAGTGAATATAGTAGTATGTTATATGAAGAGAGATGGCTTCATAATATAAATAATATCCCCAGAAATTCTAACTCTAGATCTGGAGGCAGATTAAGTATTTACCATACCATTAAATTTAGACCCATTGTAGAACCATATGTAATTACTTGTGATAGTGGTAGAAGAAGAATTATGGCTGGTCTGCGTACTGGTTGTCTTCCCCTGGCTGTGGAGGTTGGTCGTTACACACCATTAGGGCAAAGGCTCTGCCAAGTATGCATGGGTATGGTTGAGGATCAAGCTCATTTTCTATTGTACTGCCCCTGTCTGAACATAATCAGATCCAATCTATTTGTTTATTGTAATCAAATTAACTCTAAATTTATCTCCATGTCACCATTCAATAAACTACATTTTCTTTTAAATACAAACAATAAAGGAATTGCCCACGTTTTATGAACTCAGACAATCCCAGTTATTCACCATTTAATCACCCTCCACTAACTTCTGTGACTAATAAGCCAATTTTGGCTGGTCAGTTTTCTGATTGTCACTCTAATAATCATTATTATTATTATTATACAGTATAGCATGCAGATGAGGCATATGTTATTGCTCCACTAGTATATATCATGCGATTCTCTTTCCAAGTCAAATTTCTTTTGGTTACATTTCTGCAGGCACTACTATAAGTGTCAATTCAATATTCGTATATTTATCTTTTGTAACCAGCCAAAAGAAGAACCACTAAAAATAGCCGGCTTAGATTCAAGACAACCGGTTTGCACAGTTTCATATCAGTTTCATTTTATACTTTATTGTACAAAGAGGTACCACAACAAAGATAAGACAATAAAATGGCTGACACTGAACATACAGCATATATGACATCTTCTTTTAATTTGGATGCATTTTGAACACAGTTACCCTAACCCTAACTCAATTCCTTTAGAAAATGACTTTGTAATATGATAAATTAAGTATCTTTAAATACTCATATTTATACCCAAAACATATGCAAATAGCTACTCTAGATGTGTATGAATGTTCCATTTCCAGCTAACTATACTATATACATAATATATTAAAAGAAAATAGAGAAAATATGAATGAATAATAACTATGTAAAAACAGCGTATGCGTATATATACCTTGTACAGAACGATTAAGGCTAAATTTGCGAAAAGGAATTTTGATTATATGGGAGTTGGATCTAAAACCGGAAATAGTGATCACGAAGCATATACTTATCGATAAATAATATTTATTCATAAATACGGGCACAATATAGTGAATGTTTCAAAAAGTAATTAATAAGTAAAAGATTTTCATGTAAAACCTTTTCACTTCAAATGAAAATGGATCCAAAATTAATTAGTATCTTGATATGGCTGACAGGTAAATTATGTCTTACACTATAGTCCATGCACTATTAGGACATCTGCTAATCCACACCAGCAGGTGTTCAAGGTCAGGAGATCAACCCAAATGGATCGACAAGTGTCCTAGAAGGTGAAACGATATCGTTTAACTGTACTAGCGATGGATCGATGCAGCCGAACATCGTACTCCAATTAAATGGAGAAGATATTCCTTCTAGTCAGAATATTGTAGAGTTCACTCCTTTACCTGACGGAGTTAACTACAGGTTCGGTCCGGTTACTAAGGATCACGATGAAGGGAGCTTAAAATGTCGATTTTTATTGCTACCAGAAGACAGTCAATATTCTTCAGCGATAATTCTTAATGTTATCTGTGAGTTAGTTGTATATGTCAATACAGATATATAGGACATGTTGACAGAATTGTATATACTTTGACAATCCGTGTTTTTGATATGTATAAAATAGTTCCTCCATCCATCATTCCAAACATCACAAACAAGACTGCTATAGAAGGAACATCCTTCACTACTCCTCTAACTATAACTGGTAATCCATTTCCAGTGAGTAGTAATATTGTTATAACTAAAGATGGAGTTACTGTACAAGATGGCAGGATTACTGTTAATATTGGATCTGGTAATGGAGCATCTAGCTTTACAATAGAAAATGTTAATCGTACTGACAGTGGATCTTACACAGTAAATGTGACCACTACAGCAGGAAGTGATACAGCTGTTGTCAACTTGGATGTGTACTGTGAGTGAGGATGCATTATTTCTCATACACGTATATACAACAGCAGTTTTGAATTTAAATATGAATGTATATACCGTATATGTCCGAATAGAGGCCCGGGCCTCTATTCGGACATATATGGTATTTATATGATAAATATATATAGCATCTAGAATTATTGTAGAGCAAACAGTATAATAGTTTAATAGTACAGTACATTACAAGTTATATATATATATAGTAGATTTACATTTTTTATTTAATCGATTTCATATTTAGATCTTTCAGAGTATTTACATCCTTTTAAAATACAATGTGTTATTGAACAAGGGAACACATTCACATTCAACTGTACTCCATCAGCTGCCAACCCTCCACCTAGTAGGTATCTGTTTGAGAGAGATGGAGTGAACATCACAGAAGGAGTGAGTGGATCCATCTTAACTGTCTCTTCTCTAAAGAGAAGTGAAGATAGTGGAAACTACACTTGTATGGTGACTAATGAAGCAGGAAGTGTTATCATAGCAACATCTTTGAATGTGTTAGGTGAGTTTATCTATATCTTCATGATCAGCTCATTATCTGTTTAACTGTGAAATATACAGCTCCTCCAACTGTTCCGAGACAACTGATGTTACTAGTCAATGGTCCATTCAGTGTCACTCTAAGTTGGGAGGTACCATTTGATGATGGAGGAACTAGTCAACCTCTCTCCTACACTGTCAGAGTGATAAATGACACTGTCAACTTGTCCTTCAGTACAACTCAACTGAACTTAACCATGGATGATGGAATATGGCACAGTTCAATGTATAGTGTAATAATAGTAGGTGAGAATGAATATGGAGTGAGTCCTCCAGCAGCCAGTACCTTTACTACAAATGACTCAGGTATGTGAGATGTAGTTCCATGTAGTGGATAGTGAGGTATATGAGTATTTGTCTGTTAATATGTAGTTCCTATTATTGAGAGTGTATCAGTTGAAGCACTCTCACTGACTATTCTATCAGTGGATGTTGTACTACTGACTAACGGAGGACAGAATGTTACTAACTATACTGTGAGTAATATAAGTTAGTTTATGTATATATTCCCTGGAATTATGGACTCTATAACAAGTTACATGTTCTTCTACCTATACTCTATACTGTGCACGATTAAAAACAGTAGTTTCATGGCAAAAGCAGAATTCAAAGTCTACTATAAATCACCGAAATATTTGCCATATACGTACTTTTAAATATTCATAGAATTAGGATAATTGACATGCTAAAGAATATTATGCACATCGATCAATTTTGCAATCATGTTTCACCATTTGGGTTTCCTTTCCAAAGATTATACTTTGAGGCAATTCTAACAAGATCTAATTGTATTATATGCAGGTACTAATAACATCAAAAGAACTAGGCTACATGAATCAGAGCAAGGCTAGTGTATCCCATTTAGTATTGACTAGTTTAGCTATAGAAGCAATTTATAACATAAATGTAACTGCTACAAATGAAGTTGGAGACAGTAATGTATTTTCTTCCAATTTTACTACATCATGTAAGTAAATCATTAGATTAAACATTTTGCATGTTATGAACATTGACAACTTTATTTCCTTGCAGCTAGTTTTGAAAATATAGAATCAGGTTTGCCTACATATGTCATTATAGAAATGTTCATATATTTGTCTCTATTCATATGCAGAACACTTGATGTCAGCCATTATTGGAGGTGTTATAGGAGCTACTTCTTTAATTATTCCAGTAATTTTTGTCACATCTATCACTCTATTTTTCCAATTGAGAAGGAAAGAATCAAAATCAAGTGAGGTTATTTCTGTAGCCTATACAGTACATATATATATATATATATGTTAAAGAACTAAACATATAAACAATAATATCAATTTAATTGTTTGCATTCACATATAGAAAGTGATTGTTATAAGTATATAACTACAGCAACTGATATTTTACTTTTATTATACAGAATTGTATCATATTTTTCCATTTCCTATATATAAGATTTAATTATAATATGCATCAAGGAATTAAATGCGTTTTGCTACTTATACCTTTGCTACTTAATTATCTGTATAATACATGCATGCATTCTCTACTTAATATTGGGGATATGATCATGAGTATAGATGTTCATGTAGGTGTAGATACAATATCTTATATATATTGTTATATATATTACATATAGAGGAGAATTCAAAGACAAAGTAAGTCTGCTCTAGTGACTGTCACAGCATGCGTATATATAAAGGAATGGTTAAAGCAAGTTATCTTATGCCAATATTATAACTTATATAAACTCAGTAGCTACATATATTACCTTAGTATATATTGTAACTTGCACTGTATATACTGCATGCAGCATTTACTTTATATAGATTAGATCAATTTGAAGTCGATTAAATACATAAGTATATGTAATCAATATACCTTCCAATTTAGGAATGTAACTAATTGCAATACTGAAATAGTGGAATCAATGTATGCTGAAACTCTAATATATGAAGGAAGAGGTGAAGTGAGCCAAACATTGCAGAGCAACAACACTGATAGAAAGGTTAATTTATTCAGTGTATACTTATTAAAACTATTCACTTATATATACAGTTTCTATGTAATTTGGGACAACCCATTGTTTGTCAATAGGAAACTTCAACGTTTTCACAATTTTTATGAATTTTTATGATTTAATGAAGTATCATTCTAATCCATACATATATGTAAGAGTGAGTAAAGTAACAGATTTGTTGTATATACTTCTCCTGAGAGCATTTTCCTGGTAGGATTTAAGTTCAAATATATACGTATACAAACTTCAAATTTTCCTGGAAGGGGTTAATACGTACTTTACTCACTGAATCATATTAGTAACATCAATGATGCCAAGTAGTATATAGACAAAAAAATACAACATTAAACAGTTGTCCTCATAAATTACTAAGGGAAACATTGGTTAAACTATGTCCCTATTATGTGCCCTAGCTGCATGTGTTTTACCCTATCTGAATATATATGCTTCATCATGTGAAATGTTGTATAATATTATATACGTATATAGGCAGTAATAATTACATATGCCGAGTTAGCTTTTCCAAATGATAACAGTAAAGAAGAAGGAAGACAGGCAATACCATGCAAGTATACAAGCTGTTGAGTACTATGAAGTGAAAGTTGCTAACACTTCTCTGTGAAATTAATGTTATATATTACTCACCTCTAGAACGGCACAGTCGTCTTTGTATATACAGGCCATACAGCATGCATATATATCACAGGGTGTGGTAGTACTAGTAGTATTTTTTTAACAATTGCATTTTTCATGTGTATCATATTGAAGCCATATATATATGTATGACTTATTTAACAATATAATAGTATACATCTCCAGTACATAGACATGTATGGTTAAAATTACATCAATATAAATCTATAAGGACGATCTGTTTCAAACCATGCAATTGGAAGAGAAACTCTCTCTCTCTTTTTCCACTGGGGGCATGCACAGTGCAATTTTAATCCCCTCAATATTATGCAGTACGTAATCAGGGAACTCTGAACTTCTTAATGTATATATATATAACTATATTATAAAGTATACATTAATTATCCGCCATCCTCACTAATCCCCCACAAATCCGTAGTTTCCAATTATAGGGGTTTCCCTGTATATTAAATTACTATATTATAAAGTTTATATTAATTATATATTAAAATATTTACTATATTGTAAAGTAGATCATTTTAAATGCAAGACATGCATAACAATAATTGGTATGTTACAATAACAAAAGTTATTATTGCAAGTATTTACTGATCTCCTTTTAATTTGTCAGCCATATTATCTGTTTCTAGTTGAGTTCAGTCATTTAAGTTGTTAAAATAATGTCATAAGATGGGTTCTGATGCATCTCTACATCTTTTAATTCATAATCAACATTTGGAGATTGAGAAGCTGTCTTGCAATTGGAACAGAGGTCTATTAAAGGGCCTGCATGTGTATAAGTATACGCGTATATATAATTTACATGACATGTACATATATATATAATTCAGCATGATAAATCTCGAGATTATCTAATTAGACTCACATTTTCTTTTGAATCTGTAGTAATTGAAAGCTATTAATATTATGACAATAATTAAAACTCCAAGTGTCAATGTACCAATTGCTGCTACACATACTACTATTATTGTAGATGAAGGAGGCACTTCAGACTTTAGAGTAGTTGATACTGTATATATATATAAATTTAAAATTTATTAAAGATACTGTAAAGGCTCATTGAGGGGGTACTGATTATTAAGAGGTATTTAGCATAATCGCAGCAACTGGGGTAACACAATGAACGATTCGAAACGTCCTGAAAAAATTAATTGAATCATTCATTGTGTTATTCCAGTCGCTGTGATTACACTCAACACCTCTTCATAATCACTAAATATATACGTATATTAAAGATGCTATAATTATATCAACATTCACATTTGCCATACATAATACTTCTAATTATGATTATACATGCAGGGGTAAATAAATTAATTGATTATTAAAGACATACATGAACTGCACATGTTTATTTATCTATATATAATATTCACTTGGGACTATTATGCCTGTATAAATTTGATCACTGCTTCCAATATTGTTTGTAGCAATTATACAAAATGTATAAATTTCTCCCTCCTTTAATTCTTTTACGTCAATATTGTATGAGGTCGCGTGAGCAGCAGCAATTGTCAACAAGAAACTGTATCGATTTCCAATTATGTTAACCTATACATAAATAAATGTGTACACATTATAACTACGTATAACACAAACAGCGGCAGCTATATATAACTTCAATAATGCATTGAGGATCTGAGATATTATGTGTATAAACTTATATAGCATATATACACGTTTGTATATTTCACAACTCACATTATAATTATCCACATTCTGTCCTCCGTCAGTCAGTAGTACAACATCCACTGATAGAATAGTCAGTGAGAGTGTTTCAACTGATACACTCTCAATAATAGGAACTACATAACAGACAATTACTCATATACCTCACTATACACTACATGGAACTACATGGAACTACATCTCACATACCTGAGTCATATGTAGTAAAGGTACTGGCTGCTGGAGGACTCACTCCATATTCATTCTCAGCTATTATTATTACATTATACATTGAACTGTGCCATATTCCATCATCCAAAGTTAAGTTCAATTGAGTTGATGTTGTACTGAAGGACAAGTTGACAGTGTCATTTATCACTCTGACAGTGTAGAAGAGAGGTTGACTAGTTCCTCCATTATCAGATGGTACCTCCCAACTTAGAGTGACACTGAATGGACCATTGACTAGTAACATCAGTTGTCTCGGAACAGTCGGAGGAGCTGTATATTTCACAGTTAAACAGATAATGAGCTGATCATGAAGATATAGATAAACTCACCTAACACATTCAAGTATGTTGCTATGGTAACCCTTCCTGCTTCATTAGTCACTATACAAGTATAGTTTCCACTATCTTCACTTCTCTTCAGAGAAGAGACAGTTAAGATGGATCCACTCACTCCTTCTGTGATGTTCACTCCATCTCTCTCAAACACATAACTACTAGGTGGAGGGTTGGCAGCTGATGGAGTACAGTTGAATGTGAATGTGTTCCCTTGTTCAATAACACATTGTATTTTAAAAGGATGTAAATACTCTGAAAGATCTAAATTTGAAATCAATTAAATAAAATATGTAATCTACTAATTTTATATATATAGAAATTGTTTGCTCTATAATAAATCTAGATCTTCATATAAATATATATACATATATATATACCTATTTAAACTCAAAACTGCTGTTACATGCATGAGAAATAATGCATCCTCACTCACAGTACACATCCAAGTTGACAACAGCTGTATCACTTCCTGCTGTAGTAGTCACATTTACTGTGTAAGATCCACTGTCAGTACGATTAACATTTTGTATTGTAAAGTTAGATGCTCCATTATCAGATCCAATATTAACAGTAATCCTGCCATCTTGTAAAGTAACTCCATCTTTAGTTATAACAATATTACTACTCATTGGAAATGGATTACCAGTTATAGTTAGAGGAGTAGTGAAGGTTGTTCCTTCTATAGCAGTCTCGTTTGTGTTATTTGGAGTGATGGATGGAGGAACTATTTTATACATATCAAAAACACGGATTGTCAAAGTATATACAATTCTGTCAACACGTCCTATATATCTGTATTTACATATACAACTAACTCACAGATAACATTAAGAATTATCTCTGAAGAATATTGACTGCCTTCTGGTAGCAATAAAAATCGACATTTCAAGCTCCTTCCATCGTGATCCCTAGTAACTGGTCCGAACCTGTAGTTAACTCCGTCAGGTAAAGGAGTGAACTCTACAATATTCTGACTAGAAGGAATATCTTCTCCATTTAATTGGAGTACGATGTTGGGCTGCATCGATCCATCGTTAGTACAGTTAAACGATATCGTATCACCTTCTAGGACACTTGTCGATCCAATTGGGTTGATCTCCTGACTTTGAACACCTGCTGGTTTGGATTAGCAGACGTTCTAATAGTGCACTATAGTATAAGACATAATTTACCTGTCAGCCACATCAAGATACTAATTAATTTTGGATCCATTTTCATTTGAAGTGAAAAGGTTTTACATGAAAATCTTTTACTTATTAATTACTTATTGAAACATTCACTATATTGTGCCCGTATTTATGAATAAATATGTATTGATATGTAAATGCTTCGTGAAAATATTTCCGGTTTTAGATCCAACTTCCCTAATTAAAATACTTTTCGCAAATTAAGCCTTAATCGTTCTGCATAAGGTATAGAAATATACGCTTTTGCATATTTATTATTCATTCGTATTTTCTCTATTTCCTTTTAAGAGTATATAGTATAGTTAGCTGTTTGGATTATCATACGTTCTAATAATGCATAGAGTAGTGTAAGACAAAATTTACCTGTCAGCCATATCAAGATACTAATTACTTTTGGATCCATTTTCATTTGAAGTGAAAAGGCTTTACATGGATTATTTATTGAAACATTCAATATAATAATTACCGTACGCGTTATATAGTGTGCATGTAATGTATACGTATTTGTCGATATGTATATATGTACACGCTTTGTGATCAGCCATTACCGGAAAATTACTTCCGGTTTTAGATACCCCTGCTTCCAGCATTATATATACCCCCGCTTCCAGGAAAAAAGCAAAATCTCCTTTACTCTCGCAAGTTAAGTAAATTTTAACCGTTTTGATTATAAGGTATAAAATATATGTGCACACGCTGTTTTGCATATTTATATTTATATTCGTATTATCTCTGTTTCCTTTTTAAAGTATCTAGCTAATAACTTTCCACTGCCTGCATTGCTGATTATTTGAAAAGAACAGTGGCATCCACCGTTGCATACTACATATACACCAAATAACTAACTAAGTTTAGCTCCCTATAGGTCTTTTATTTAATATATAGAGATATATCAATCAATATTATTATATATTATTGATTGATTGATATAGAGATATATACAGTATGCATATAGGTGTTATTCATAATACATATAAATCTGTGTTTCTATACTGTAAATGTAGGATGGGCAAGACCATTTGGGTGCAAATCACTTTGCTATCAGCTTTGTTGACAAATCACTTGTCATCAAGTAGGTATTATATTCATTCATGTGGTATAAACAATTAATTTGGTTGCAGGTTATAATTGTTGTTCACTATACTGCTAAAATCCCAATTGTATCTCCTCTAAGGCCAGATTGAGTTTATCAACTATCCAAATAGTAATGTAACTGTACCAGAAGGAGGGGAACATCAGTTTATTTGCACAGCTTTCTTTAATCAAGAACAAGTTTCGCTTTTTTGGTATCTAACCAATAATAATATAGACCATCCTTTATTAATTAATAAAAATTTTTCAGATGGAATGATGGCTACAGTTGGAAGTGAATTTCAGTCTCCTCTTATTCTGTCTAACATTACAACATTTTGGAATGGGAGTGTTATTAGATGTGTTGTGAACAATGGAGAGATAGTGAATCAACCACAACCTTTCGCTATGTTGATTGTGAATGGTCAGTTAGTTTAAAGTAAAGTTTATTTACCATGTAAGTTTATTATTGTGTTAATTTAGTAGAACATTTTTCACAATTAAAAATTAATGATTTTATTTTATAAGATTGTCATTATACATGTATATGTATACAGCTAATTCCGATCATGTGTCTGAACTAACTATCATTGGAGCTATTGTAGGAGTGATTGTAGTAGTTCTCCTCCTCATCTTAATGATACTGAGTATTGTATATTACTATCACAAGAAGAAAAGTGGTTAGTATTTTATTACGTACGTATATGATATGATATGATATATAATCACATCTGATTTAGCTATACATTTGATTGTGAACTTTGGAGAATTAGCAGCAGGAAAATTAGTAATAATAATAACAATACAGAATGTTCTTCATCAGCTGTACATGTAATACTAATGATAGTGAATGAGTGAGTGAGCTAGTGAGTGAGTATAGTGATTGATCATGAGAAATTTACTTGCTTAAGTAAATAAATAAATATTCTGTATTATTATTAATTTTCCTGTTCATAATTGAAAATTTGGAATCTAATAGTTACTATACGTAGCAATGAGACTCAATGACATTATAGCTATAATTGTCTTCCTATAAAGAAGTACATTTTATATTTTTAGATGTTCCTACTGATTGCAATTCACAGCATGTTTCATATGAAGAGATTGAGATGAAACAAATTGATATACTGCGTAATCCTGCTTATGCTGTGCCTTCTGAACTAATTGAGAACGAAGGTTACCAAGGCAACAAAATGGCTGACACTGAGCACATTACTTATGAGACACCATGATTATTTGTAAACTAAATTGAACATAATTGTGTATATTTTACAGTTAAAAGTATGGACATTTCCATAATTTTTTATTATAATAATCAATTGTGTTAAAAAGATGGTATTATTAAAAATGCATATACATACGTAGAACTAAATTGGTAAAAATGAAAGGTCATGAAAATTATTGGGACATCATTCACCAATTAATCTTATAAATTGAAAAGTGAATCTTTAATATATCATTACTATGAATTCATATTTACGTGTACGTATACATAATTAGTATATGTAATAGTTGAAAAGTGAATTTGAAGGTACTTTAAGTTTCAGTTGATATTCATGAATTCATACATGAACATGCATGTGTATAATACAATAGAGAAAAGATTTGAATTATTATATATAATATGTAAATTTCATCCAGTACCAGCTTGGGTATACACATAATTATTATGTAGGAAAATGTATCATCCAAATGGAAATAAAGCAATCACTTGTTCATGTGGCTCTCACTTGTAGAACAACTTCACACATCTTTCTAATATGATAAACTAAATACTCATATTTATACCCAAAACACATGCCAATAGCTACTCTAGATGTGTATGCATGTTACATTTCCAGCTAACTATACTATATACATAATATATTAAAAGGAAATAGAGAAAATACGAATGAATAATAGCCATGATATACTGTCAACTTGTCCTTAAGTACAACTTCAACTCAATTGAACTTAACTATGGATGATGGAATATGGCACAGTTCAATGTATAGTGTAATAATAGTAGCTGAGAATGAATATGGAGTGAGTCCTCCAGCAGCCATGCAGTACCTTTACTATATACAAATGACTCAGGTATATATGTGAGTTGTAGTTCCATGTAGTGTATAGTGAGGTACATGAGTATTTGTCTATCATGTAGTTCCTATTATTGAGAGTGTATCAGTTGAAGCACTCTCACTGACTATTCTATCAGTGGATGTTGTACTACTGACTGATGGAGGACCGAATATTACTAACTATACGTACTGTGAGTAAGTTAGTTTATTCCCTGGAATTATGGACTTTATAACAAGTTACATGTTCCTGTATTCTATACTGTGCACGATTAAAAACAGATTTCTTAATTGGCAAAAGTAGAAGTACACTACATATAAATCACGGAAATATATAGTTAACATGCTACATAGATATATAATTTTATGTTTCACCATTTGGGTTTCCTTAGAACACCTTTCCAAAGATTAATTTGAGGCTATATAATATTAAGCTGAAACATGTACATATACTTTTATTTTATAATTTGATAATTTTATGCACATCAATTTTGCAATGTTTCACCATTGACCGAAACATATACTAAATTAGTGTCCAAGTATGGTTATCACATAAGTATATAACATATATTATTTAAATTGCAAGTTGTGTATGCAAGTTGCAATTTAAATAATATACGTTATATACTTATGTGATAACCATACTTGGACACGAGAAAAGAGTACATATATAGACTGCAGGAATGTTAATATATTTCAATTCTGCTATATTCTCTATATACATTTATTATCTATTTCAAATTATCTTGATACATTTCATTAGTTTAGCATTATACGTAGGTACTAATAACATCAAAAGAACTAGACTACATGAATCAGAGCAAGGCTAGTGTATCCCATTTAGTATTGACTAGTTTAGCTATAGAAGCAATTTATAACATAAATGTAACTGCTACAAATGAAGTTGGAGACAGTAATGTATTTTCTTCCAATTTTACTACATCATGTAAGTAAATCATTAAATTAAACATTTTGCATGTTATGGACATTGACAACTTTATTTTCTTGCAGCTAATTTTGAAAACAAAGAATTAGGTTTGCCTGCATATGTCATTATAGAAATGTTCATATATTTGTCTCTATTCATATCTTCAGAACACTTGATGTTAGCCATAATTGGAGGTGTGATAGGATCTGTTTCTTTAATTATTCCAGTAATTTTTGTCACATCTATCACTCTATTTTTCCGATTGAGAAGGAAAGAATCAAAATCAAGTGAGTTAATTTATGTAGCCTATACAGTACATATATATATGTTTAAGAACTAAACATATGGGCTTTCAAACAATAATAAATATATCAATTTAATCGTTTGCATTTACATAATATTATAGAAATGTTTTATAGTATATTTTAGTGATTGTTATATAACTACAGCAACTGATATTTTACTTTTATTTACAAACAATATGTATCAAATTTTGCCATTTTCTATAATAGTTAATTATAATATATACAGTGCAAGTTACAATATACTAAGGTAATCTAATATAAATAATATAAATAATATAAATAATATAAATAATTAAATAATTCATATGGCTCCAAGAAAGGACCTAGAAACAAAATGGGCATATTATCATAAAGTTTAGGGTATAAAACTCATTTTAAATTAAGGGATTTTGATTTAGGCCTCCGTTTGTTAGAAAACGGAGGACAAAGTCGGCATATAAAAGGCCATAGGACTATAGAAAACCTATGGGAAATTTATATTGAAACAATGTGTTATATTAATAAAAATTATCAATTGGTCAGATCATTTTGAAACCAACATATATCATGGTACATGTGCATAGGAAACGTCTGGCGAAGTTTTGCTTAATTAAATGAGCAAAATAATCAAGATATAATGAAGAATTCAAAGTTACGATTGCGCAAGCTGGTGATGTATTGTGATGTTTTTCTAATGCGTCACCAACACCTTCGTATGTCGCTCCGTACACACATTTTGTGAATCATGTGACGTTGCGTAAACGTCACCGACTCGTTGCTAAAGAAGATCATCCTTTCGAGAACGGCTATGACAAGTCGACGCTCTCCTACGAGAAGGAGCTACCGAATAAGCGAGTTGTAGCGAAGGTTAGAATGAACGTATTTGTATACGTTCATGCTAAGTTTAAGCCAAAAGTGTTGCTATATATATTGATGTAGAGAAATAAAAGAAATTCGTTTAGACGACCGTAGTAAAACTGTGGTACTTTAAGCTCCGTCATAATCTGCTTATGTTTTCTATTACTTATCCATGTGTGTACGTGTGCAGGAGTGTAATTGGATACTAGGGGTGGATTTGGATAAATATGCGTGCGTGCAAGCTCATGAGTTGAGTATATATATATATATTGTTTAAATACAATCAAGTACTACACAGTGCAAGTTACAAATTTATACACGGATGCAAGTGACTCCCAAGATAATCACACTGAGGTATATAATATAATACGGATGCAAATGACTCCCAAAATAATCACAATCAGGTATATTAAACGCTACAAGACTTTAGCCACACTGAAATTCTCAACTGCTGCATACAGAGTAGTAGTCTCTACAGATCATATAAGGTTAAATACATGGCCTTCCAATTACCTTTTCACACCTTAGTATAGACTGAAGATGATGCATCTGCATGCCATTATCAGCAAAAATTCCAGTCTCATGCAGGGGATCTCAGCCAATAATCACCGCAGATTTGACTTGCCTTGAGTGTCAGCTAGGAGTACCATTGGTTGCTTGCATGCATTCACATAAACAACAGGGTTAGAGACGATTTGGTAACTTGCACACAGGGACATAAAGGCTGGGGCCTTTAATCTATTTCATGAACAATGTCCCATTGTTTGTCAATAGGAAACTTCAATGTTTTCACAATTTTTATGAATTTTTATGATTTAATGAAGTATCATTCTAATCCATATATATATGTAAGAGTGAGTAAAGTAACAGATTTGTTGTATATACATACTTCTCCTGAGAGCATTTTCCTGGTAGGATTTAAGTTCAAATATATACGTATACAAACTTCAAATTTTCCTGGAAGGGGGTTATACTTTACTCACTGAATCATATTAGTAACATCAATGATGCCAAGTAGTAGATAGACAAAAATACAACATTAAACAGTTGTCCTCATAAATTACTGAGGAAATGTTGGCTAAACCGAATTATGTGCCCTAGCTGCATGTGTTTTACCCTATCTGAATATATATTCTTCAATATGTGAAATGTTGTATTATTATATACGTATATAGGCAGTAATAATTACATATGCCGAGTTAGCTTTTCCAAATGATAACAGTAAAGAAGAAGGAAGACAGGCAATACCAAGTATACAAGCTGTTGAGTACTATGAAGTGAAAGTTGCTAACACTTCTCTGTGAAATTAATGTTACATATTACTCACCTTAGAACTGTATATTATTATATATAGTCATATTTGTATACAGGCCATACACATGAACGGCATAGTTGTCTTTGTATATACGTACAGGCCATACAGCATGCATATATATCACAGGGTGTGGTAGTATTTTTTGAACAATTGCATTTTTCATTTGTATCATATTGAAGCCATATATATATGTATATATATGTATGACTTATTTAACAATATAATAGTATACATCTCCAGTACATAGACATGTATGGTTAAATTACATCAATATAAATCTATAAGGATGATCCGTTTCAAACCACGCAATTGGGAGAGAAATTCTCTCTCCCTTTTTCCACTGGGGGCATGCGCAGTGCAATTTTAATCCCCTCAATATTATGCAGTACGTAATCAGGGAACTCTGAACTTCTTAATGTATATATATATATAACTATATTATAAAGTATACATTAATTATCCGCCAACCTCGCTAATCCCCCACAAATCCGGAGCTTCCAATTATAGGGGTTTCCCTGTATATTAAATTACTATATTATAAAGTATTATTGTAAAGTAGATCATTTTAAATGCAAGACATGCACAACAATAATTGGTATGTTACAATAACAAAAGTTATTATTGCAAGTGTTTACTGATCTCCTTTTAATTTGTCAGCCATATTATCTGTTTCTAGTTGAGTTCAGTCATTTAAGTTGTTAAAATAATGTCATAAGATGGGTTCTGATGCATCTCTACATCTTTTAATTCATAATCAACATTCACAGATTGAGAAGCTGTCTTGCAATTGGAACAGAGGTCTATTAAAGGGCCTGCATGTGTATAAGTACACGCGTATAATTTACAAGACATGTACATATATAATTCAGCATGATAAATCTTGAGATTATTTAATTAGACTCACATTTTCTTTTGAATCTGTAGTAATTGAAAGCTATTAATATTATGACAATAATTAAAACTCCAAGTGTCAATGTAACAATTCCTGCTGCTACACATACTACTATTACTGTAGAGGAAGGAGGCACTTCAGACTTTAGAGTAGTTGATACTGTATAAATTAAAGATACCGTAAAGGCTCATTGTTGCATACATGATTAAGAGGTATTTAGCGTAATCGCAGTGATTGGAGTAACACAATGATCGATGAACAATTCAAAACGTCCTGAAAATTAATTGAATCGTTCATTGTGTGATTACACTCAATACCTCTTAATATATATCAACATTCACATTTGCCTTACATAATACTTCTAATAATGATGATACATGCAGGGGTAAATAAAATTAATTGATTATTAAATGCTCTGCACATGTTTATTTATCTATAATACTCACTTGGGACTATTATGCAAATTTGATTACTCCTTCCAATATTGTTTGTAGCGATTATACAAAATGTATAAATATCTCCCTCCTTTAATTCTTTTACATCAATATTGTATGAAGTCGTATGCATATGAACAGGAGCAATGGTCAACGAGAAACTGTATTGATTTCCAATTATTTTAACCTATACATAAATAAAAGCGTATATATACATTATAACTATAACACAAACAGCGGCAGCTTCAATAATGCATTGAGGATCTGAGATATTATGTGTATAAACTTATATAGCATAATACGTACATACATGTATATACGTATGTATTTCACAACTCACATTATAATTATCAACATCCTGTCCTCCGTCAGTCAGTAGTACAACATCCACTGATAGAATAGTCAGTGAGAGTGCTTCAACTGATACACTCTCAATAATAGGAACTACATAACAGACAAATATTCATATACCTCACTATACACTACATGGAACTACATGGAACTGCATCTCACATACTACATGGAACTACATGGAACTACATCTCACATACCTGAGTCAGGTGTAGTAAAGGTACTGGCTGCTGGAGGACTCACTCCATATTCATTCTCAGCTATTACTCTTACACTATACATTGAACTGTGCCATATTCCATCATCCATAGCTAAATTCAATTGAGTTGATGTTGTACTGAAGGACAAGTTGACAGTGTCATTTATCACTCTGACAGTGTAGGAGAGAGGTTGACTAGTTCCTCCATCATCAGATGGTACCTCCCAACTTAGAGTGACACTGATCATGAATGGACCACTGACTAGTAACATCAGTTGTCTTGGAACAGTCGGAGGAGCTGTATATTTCACAGTTAAACAGATAATGAGCTGATCATGAAGATATACATAAACTCACCTAACACATTCAAGTATGTTGCTATGGTAACACATCCTGCTTCATTAGTCACCATACAAGTGTAGTTTCCACTATCTTCACTTCTCTTCAGAGAAGAGACAGTTAAGATGGATCCACTCACTCCTTCTGTGATGTCCACTCCATCTCCCTCAGAAATAGCAGATCCATTTAATTGAAATGTATACATATAAACTTTTGGGTAGCTGTTCTCAGATGGAGTACAGCTAAATATGAAGGTGGTAGAATCACTCAAACTTTGAACTTTAGGAGGCACTACATCAAACTCTGGAAGAACTGTAGGGTGGAAAACATTAATAGCTATGTCAAATTTGATATTACAACTCACAGTACACATCCAAGTTGACAACAGCTGTATCACTTCCTGCTGTAGTAGTCACATTTACTGTGTAAGATCCACTGTCAGTACGATTAACATTTTCTATTGTAAAGCTAGATGCTCCATTACCAGATCCAATATTAACAGTAATCCTGCCATCTTGTACAATAACTCCATCTTTAGTTATAATAATATTACTACTTACTGGAAATGGATCACCAGTTACAGTTAGAGGAGAAGTGAAGGATGTTCCTTCTATAACAATCTCGTTTGTGATATTTGGAGTGATAGATGGAGGAACTATTTTATACATATCAAAAACACGGATTGCCAAAAAAATTCAATTCTCTCAACATTGTATATATATTCTTATATAATTATCAACATGTCCTATATATATATATATCTGTATTTACAGGTACAACTAACTCACAGATAACATTAAGAATTATCGCTGAAGAATATTGACTGTCTTCTGGTAGCAATAAAAATCGACATTTCAAGCTCCCTCCATCGTGATCCCTAGTAACTGGTCCGAACCTGTAGTTAACTCCGTCAGGTAAAGGAGTGAACTCTACAATATTCTGACTAGAAGGAATATCTTCTCCATTTAATTGGAGTGCGATGTTGGGCTGCATCGATCCATCGCTAGTACAGTTAAACGATATCGTATCACCTTCTAGGACACTTTTCGATCCATTTGGGTCGATCTCCTGACTTTGAACACCTGCTGGTTTGGATTATCAGACGTTCTAATAGTGCATGGAGTAGTAAGACATAATTTACCTGTCAGCCATATCAAGATACTAATTAATTTTGGATCCATTTTCATTTGAAGTGATACATGGAAATCTTCTACTCTTTTTAATTACTTATTGAAACATTCACTATATTGCACGTATTTATAATAAATATGCATACGCTTCGTGATCGCCATTACCGGAAATATTTCCGGTTTTAGATCCCAGAAGAAAGCAAAGCCTCCTTTAGTTTCGCAAGTTGAGCAAGTCTTAACCGTTCTGCATAAGGTTAAAAATATATATGCATACGCTGTTTTTACATATTTAATTTATTTTTTCTGGTTCCTTTTAAAGTATCTATTTATAGTTCTGCTTTCACTGCCTGCATTGCTGATCATTTGAAAAGTAGGTTTTTTATTTATAGGTGTTACTCATAATACATATAAATCTGTATTTCTATGCTGTAAATGCAGGATAGGAAAAATGATCATTTGGGTGCAAATCATGATCACTTTGCTATCAGCTTTGTTGACAAATCACTTGTCATCAAGTAGGTATTATATTCATACAGTGTGTATAAACAGTTAATTTGGTTGCAGGTTATAATTGTTGTTCACTAAACTGCTAAAATCCCAATTGTATCTCCTCTAAGGCCAGATTGAGTTTACGAACTATCCAAATAGTAATGTAACTGTACCAGAAGGAGGGGAACATCAGTTTATTTGCACAGCTTTCTTTAATCAAGAACAAGTTTCGCTTTTTTGGTATCTAACCAATGATATAGACCATCCTATATTCATTAATAAAAGTTTTTCAGATGGAATGGTGGCTACAGTTGGAAGTGAATTTCAGTCTCCTCTCATTTTATCTAACATTATATACAACATTTTGGAATGGGAGTGTTATTAGATGTGTTGTGAACAATGGAGAGATAGTGAATCAACCACAACCTTTCGCTATGTTGATTGTGAATGGTCAGTTTACTAGTATATCGTTTATCAATATTGATAAACTATATACGGTATATAATTCATTACTACTATTGTCTCTATATGTATAAATCTTTAGAGATGAACAGTTCTTCTACTGTGCATGCAGCTTGGTGTGTGCCACTGTTGCTTTCAGTGACCAACGTTATAAAACAGATCTTGTAGTAGGTGTATAGTTAGCTGTAAGCATTTATTTTCTGTTGTTCATGTATTAACTGTTCTTTTTTAGACCATGGTTCTGCAGCATACTTGGATCCACAAGCATGTTCCAATTTTTCAAGTATAGGTTTATAAGTAAAAGCTTGGCTGATCATGAGTGTCTGAAATTACTAAACTTCTTCCATCATGCAATTTTTATATTACAGTGGAATAGAATAAAATGTCATGTAAGTATATTTTTTGCAAGAAGAGAATTTGCTTATAATTAAGGGAGTTAATTGCACTGTTCAGTAAATTAACTTTCAAAGTGGATAGAAAGACAAATGAACCAAACCTCTAACTCAGTCAGTGTCCCTGTGTGTGCAAAATACATATAAGAAGAATGTGCGAGAATGCCTTTCTCTGAATCAAGGATTTAAGATTAGGGTTCTACTGCCCTGTTTTTCTATATATGGTTGTCAGATTGGACTATGAAGGTTTATTCAATTATAAAGTTAAGACTCGTGATCAGTTTAAATAAACTTCACCTTATAAAGTATGCAAGATACTCCCCCTAGAGCTGAGATTGCATTCTATAAAGTATACAGGTTTACAGTTGTTTCCAAGCAACCAGAAATTATATTCATTGTTTATATTATAATAATGTCACGCGTTGTAATGTTTTGGGTGCCACACAGCTTTCTAGCCTTCTATGTAAACTAACACGATAATAGAGCCTTTTTATTAGTCAATGGCTGCACTTGTCATTGCGAACGAACTTAAATGGTTTTGTATAAATATCATAGTGTACATGTGGATAGTGGGCAACCAGAAGCATACACAGACGTTAGTTGGTGGATCAAAGACATTATGCATATGTTAATAACGTATATACGGCAAACATATAGATTTCTGGTTTTCGACATGTACCAAGATTCTCCGTGTAAAGAGAGTGACAGTGACGCCAGGACGGACTCTGATCCGGGACTCTTACATTTACATGCTTGCCTTATTGATACCACTGTGGTATTTAAATGGCTACCGAATCAATAGTAGCTCACTCCCTGACAGGACAATAGCTACCCGCAACAATGAGACATTGACCTTATCTAGCATTACTAAGGCGTGGAGTGGAGCCACTATCAGATGTGCTGTAAATCCTGAAGTAGCCGTGATTCCTCAACCAATGCCTCATCCTGTTATTACAGTGGTTGGTGAGTGGCATGAACACTTCTATGCAGAAAATCGCAAAAAGCTGACTTTAGTATACAGTACTTGTCATTTGAGTTAGTTTACATGAAATACTTCATTATTGAACCTATAATTAAATAAGAGGATGAGATATGAATGGGACACTACTTTGACAATGGTAGCATATAGCCTTACAGCACTAATGGTCATAACCAGCTATCCTTGGTTTGGTTTCCATGCTGCAGTTATTGCTAATGTATTCTTCTCACTTCATGATGTTTTAAGTGTGATTGCTAGTGTTTGTTGGTGTGATTATAGTAAACTGAATTGCATGACTGAATTTTTTGAACTGGTGACATAAATATTTTTTAATTAATTTTATTACAGATCCTGATCCAGGTAATGCAACTTCTTCGACTCCTATCCTAAATGTCTCTGTTGTCATACCTACGATTATTGTTTTACTCCTGTACCAGTTGTGGGATCACATATATTTTTAATTGAATACTGCATTATTAGTCTTAGTTATATTAATGAAATCCATGCAATTCACATATATATGCATACAATTACAGTATGTGTATATAAGAGATATAGATCTGTGCTATCAATGTACATGTATAATACAAAACAAATTATTAGCAATCTCAGTAAATACATGCACATAGATGTATGAAGCACCTTAATTGAAACCTATATTGAATGCAAGCTTAAATAGAACTCGTGACTAGTTTAGTTTTCTTCTAAAGGTCGCTAGGAGAGCTACTTACCGACTCTCTTCTAAATTAGACAAGAAGCTTGATTGGTCTACAAAAGTGACAACCAATTACTACCATATTTTAGTAAGTTATTTACAATATGCAAGAAGACCAATGCTCAGTACAGTCAGTGCTATACATAGTTCTTAAAGTGTAATTGATTATATATACTTAATATCTTGTTTCGTATATTAATTAATATAGTGGTTTTGAATATGTATTAATTTGGGTAAGTGAGCAAATTGTATATACATACATAAGACATATGTACATATACGTATATGCCCTTTTTCCTATATATTACTCTTAAGCTTATATGTTAATAAAGGTAAGCAGAAAATAATAGCGTTTCACTGAGACACTGATCAGAAAAAGGTTTAGGTTTAAAGGTTTAAGCCATATTATATATATTTTCAGATCTCATATCTTAAATCCTAGATCCATAAGTAAAAGGGATACCAACAGATGATGCAGTATTGTCTCTTGCTCATTCTACTGGTAGCAGGTATTGCATAGCTATTCTGACATTGTTCACAGTAGCTGAAGCTTAAATGATCTTCTATATAGATACCCTATGTCAGTTGATATCTCCAAGTGGTGAGGTAAATGTACTTAGAGGAAAAAGGCTATCTTTTAACTGTACTAGAGAAGGATCAAGTCAATCAAGTATTTTTCTCTTGTTAAATGATGCTGATGTTCATGAAGCTCAAAACTTACTGATGTCCATGAGTATACCTAATGGAGCTGCTATCCTATTTGGACCAGTGACCACAGATCACAATGGGAGTAGACTGAGATGTGAATTTCTAGATGAACCTCATGCTAAAACTGCAGAGATTATCTTAAACGTATTAAGTAAGTACATTTATAAGACTTAATTTTTTGCAGTTGATGATAAATTCGATTCACTTTCTATATAGTTCCTCCATCCATCACTCCACCCATTACAAACGAGATTGTTATAGAAGGAACATCCTTCACTTCTCCTCTAACTGTAACTGGTAATCCATTTCCAGTAAGTAGTAATATTATTATAACTAAAGATGGAGTTATTGTACAAGATGGCAGGATTACTGTTAATATTGGATCTCACTGTAATTTGTATTCGTCTTTACGTATGTGTAAAGATAACGTAAAGGTACTGTAAAGACATCTTTACGTCACCTTTAAGTTGGCGCTTAAAGGTGCAACATCTTTAATCTTTAAGTCAACTTTACGTTATACAGTAAAGAGCTTAAAGCACCACTTTACGAAGCCCGTAAAGGTGTCATTAAAGACCGTAAAGATGATCGACATCTTTACGGCTAGTAAAGGTGTCTTTAATCCGTTTGTAAAGTTATTAAATTTCGACTTCAGTTTTTTAAATAAAACTTAAATTTCTTTACAATAAAAACAAGTAAAAACGTTCAGTTAGTAAAAAAATCGTTAGTTTTCGTTCACTTTTGAGCTGTTTTTCTAAAGAAGAAATAATCGTGAACAAGGTATTTTATCTAGGACATATAAACACTTACCATGATATTTCGAATGTTTTGAGTACCTGCACGCAAAGAATTACTAAACATGATCATAAAGGCTTACTTCTTTCAGAGATGGTCTGTGTACGAATACCTGCAGTTGGAAGGGATCACAGTGGGATGCGAAATGAATTAAGTCAACTTGAAGCATAAATAACTTACCTTTCTTAGATAACTTACTTCTCTCCGCGCTTTATTCAAAAACTAAAAATTGCGCAATATATTGGTCACATGTGTCAAAAACAATGGCCGCCTTGTGTAAATGTAGTCTCGTACCCAGCCCCAACTTCCGCAAAAATGGCTGACGCCGCGGAAGTTGGGTACGAGACTAGTGTAAACGGCAAAGGACATTGCAGCATTTGTTTCAGAGGTTAGACAGAGCAAATATGATGAAATTCAACATTAATAATTATGCATAGGCATGTGTAATTAAACTTAAAGTGGGATTTGTAGGTTAGGTTAATAGTTTGAGTTTACGTTAGTATGTTTTCTTGAGACCCTACTCCTGTCTTGTCTCACTGTGGATAGCATCATCATTTGGGTCAGGCGGAGTTAAAAGACTGACATCAATTGCTTCCTCTGTTGGACTTAATTCTAATAGCCCAAGTAAAATCAAGCCTATCTCTTGGTCTTTTTCTCCTTGATATATGGAGCTCATCTCTAACTTTCCTTGAAATGAGCTGCTTTGACTTGGCTGTTGATTTTTTTGTGATATCCTAATACACATATAGTAAACTATCCATTGACTAAAATGTAAATATATATATACAGTGCAAGTTACAATATATTAAGGTAATCTAATATAAATAATATAATATAATGTAATTAAATAATTCATATGGCTCCAAGAAAGGACCTAGAAACAAAATGGGCACATCATCATAAAGTTTAGGGTATAAAACTCATTTTAAATTGAAGGGATTTTTTATTTAGGCCTCCGTTTGTTAGAAAACGGAGGACAAAGTCTGCATATAAAATGCCATAGGACTATAGAAAACCTATGGGAAATTTATATGGAAACCATGTGTTATATTAATAAAAATTTTCAATTGGTCAGATAACTGTGAAACGTCTGGCGAAGTTTTGCTTAATTAAATGAGCAAAATAATCAAAATATAACGAAGAATTCAAGGTTACGATTGCGCAATCTCGTGATGTATTATGATGTTTCTCTAGGGCGTCACCAACACCTCTCGTATGTCGCTCCGTAAACATTTAGTGAATCTTGTGACGTTGCGAAAACGTCACCGACTCGTTGCTAAAGAAGATCATCCTTTCGTGAACGGCTATGACAAGTCGACGCTCTCCTACGAGAAGGAGCTACGGAATAAGCGAGTTGTAGCGAAGGTTAGATAAAGCGTATTTGTATACGTTCATGTTAAGTTTAAGCCAGAATTGTTGCTATATATTGATGTAAAATAAATAAAATAAATTCGTTTAGACGACCGTAGTAAAACTTTGGTACTTATATATATATATTACAATCAAGTACTACACAGTACAAGTTACAAATTTAAGAGGGCCAAGTGACTATACAATATTAAAATTACAATCAAGTACTAGCTACACATACAGTGCAAGTTACAAATTTAAAGAGATCCAAGTGACCCCTAAGACTTTAGTCACACTAGTACTGTTGCAGGCTTTGAAATCCTCAACTACTGCACAGAGAGTAGTAGTTGATACAGATCATCCAATTGCAAGGTAGAACACATGGCTTACCAATTACCTTTTCACACCCTAGTATAGACATTTGCATGCCATATATCAACAAAGGCTCCAGTATTAAAGGGGTCTCAGCTAATAACCACAGCAGATTTGATTTGCCTTGTGAGGGAGCTAAGAACACCGACGGTTGGTTGCATGCATTCGCATAATCAACAGGGTTAGAGACCATTTTGTAACTTGTACACAAGGGACATCACATACGTATATAAAGGCCTTGGCCTTTTATGTCCCTTGTGTACAAGTTACAAAATGGTCTCTAACCCTGTTGATTATGCCAATGCATGCAACCAACCGTCGGTGTTCTTACTAATTAGCTCCCTCACAAGGCAAATCAAATCTGCTGTGGTTATTAGCTGAGACCCCTTTAATACTGGAGCCTTTGTTGATATATGGCATGCAGATGCATCATCTTCAGTCTATACTAAGGTGTGAAAAGGTAATTGGTAGGCCATGTGTTCTACCTTGCAATTGGATGATCTGTATCAACTACTACTCTCTATGCAGTAGTTGAGGATTTCAAAGCCTGCAACAGTACTAGTGTGACTAAAGTCTTGTACTGTTTAAAATACTGATTATATATATATATATATAATACAATCAAGTACTACACAGTGCAAGTTACAAAAATTTACATGGATGCAAGTGACTCCCAAGATAATCACACTGAGGTATATAATATAATACGGATGCAAATGACTCCCAAAATAATCACAATCAGGTATATTAAACGCTACAAGACTTTAGCCACACTGAAATTCTCAACTGCTGCATACAGAGTAGTAGTCTGTACAGATCATATAAGGTTAAACGCATGGCCTTCCAATTACCTTTTCACACCTTAGTATAGACTGAAGATGATGCATCTGCATGCCATTATCAGCAAAAATTCCAGTCTCAGGCAGGGGGTCTCAGCCAATAATCACCGCAGATTTGACTTGCCTTGAGTGTGAGCTAGGAGTACTGTTGGTTGCTTGCATGCATTCACATAAACAACAGGGTGAGAGACAATTTGGTAACTTGCACACAAGGGACATAAAGGCTGGGGCCTTTAATTTATTTCATGAACAATGTCCCTTGTGTGCAAGTTACCAAATTGTCTCTCACCCTGTTGTTTATGTGAATGCATGCAAGCAACCAACGGTACTCCTAGCTCACACTCAAGGCAAGTCAAATCTGCGGTGATTATTGGCTGAGACCCCCTGCCTGAGACTGGAATTTTTGCTGATAATGGCATGCAGATGCATCATCTTCAGTCTATACTAAGGTGTGAAAAGGTAATTGGAAGGCCATGCGTTTAACCTTATATGATCTGTACAGACTACTACTCTGTATGCAGCAGTTGAGAATTTCAGTGTGGCTAAAGTCTTGTAGCGTTTAATATACCTGATTGTGATTATTTTGGGAGTCATTTGCATCCGTATTATATTATATACCTCAGTGTGATTATCTTGGGAGTCACTTGCATCCATGTAAATTTTTGTAACTTGCACTGTGTAGTACTTGATTGTATTTAAACATGCTTAATATAGCACTCCTTATTCCTACACATGGACAATTAATATATATATATATATATATATGAATGTGTACATGAATTTACTTGCACTGTATATAGAGTGGAATCTCATTATAGTGAAACTCATTATCTCAACTCATCTCAACTCAACTCATGAGCTTGCACGCACGCATATTTATCCAAATCCACCCCTACGTATCCAATTACACTCCTGCACACGTACACACATGGATAAGTAATAGAAAACATAAGAAGAGATGACGGAGCTTAAAGTACCACAGTTTTACTATGGTCGTCTAAACGAATTTCTTTTATTTCTTTACATCAATATATATAGCAACACTTTTGGCTTAAACTTAGCATGAACGTATACAAATACGCTTTATCTAACCTTCGCTACAACTCTCTTATTCGGTAGCTCCTTCTCGTAGGAGAGCGTCGACTTGTCATAGCCGTTCTCGAAAGGATGATCTTCTTTAGCAACGAGGCGGTGACGTTTTCGCAACGTCACAAGATTCTCAAAATGTGTGTACCGAGCGACATACGAAGGTGTTGGTGACGCAATAGAAGAACATCACAATACATCACCAGCTTGCGCAATCGTAACTTTGAATTCTTCATTGTATCTTGATTATTTTACTCATTTAATTAAGCAAAACTTCGCCAGACATTTCTTATACACATGTACCATGATATATGTTGATTTCACAGTTATATGACAAATTGATAATTTTTATTAATATAACACATTGTTTCAATATAAATTTCCCATATGTTTTCTATAGTCCTATGGCCTTTTATATGCAGACTTTGTCCTCTGTTTTCTAACAAACGGAGGCCTAAATCAAAATCCCTTAATTTAAAATGAGTTTTATACCCTAAACTTTATGATGATATGCCCATTTTGTTTTTAGGTTCTTTCTTGGAGCCATATGAATTAATTATATTATATTATATTATTTATTTATTTATATTATATATATTATATTAGATTACCTTAGTATATTGTAACTTGCACTGTATATATATAAGTATACTTTTATATACAGTGCAATTACAATAGAGAATATAATACATTCAGTATAGTGAATATTCGATAGATTCAACTGTATATTATATTATATATATATATATATTATTGTAACTTGCACTGTATATATAGGAATAAGGAGTGTTATATATTAAGCATGTTTAAATACAATCAAGTACTACACAGTGCAAGTTACAAATTTAAACACGTATGCAAATGACTCCCAAAATAATCACAATCAGGTATATTAAACGCTACAAGATTTTAGCCACACTGAAATTCTCAACTGCTGCATACAGAGTAGTAGTCTCTATATCTATATATATAATACGGGTTCATAAGCAACTATTATAACACTTATTTTATACGTCGATATATGTATAATACGAGTTCATACGTAACTATTGTTACACTTAATTTATACGTCAATACATCGTTTTTGCAAATGGCGGCGTTCAGGAAGCTTTAGTTAACGAAGCTTTTCCATCGTTATTTATAAAGTTCAGGACACTTAAGCGTCCTCAATCGTTAGTATTACGAATATATATATTAAATCTCAACGAGGCGGCCAAGTAGTTCGAGTTAATTCGGGGGGCGGCAGCCCCACGAGTTTTTAAACTCGAACTACTTGTTTTAACTTAATTGTTAATTAATTCTATCACGTCTAATTTCGAATTGGACAGAATGAAAACCATACATTGTAAGCTACGTATACATGTATATTTCTATTGAGTTACACTAGAGTTTATTGTCTGAAAAATTGAGGAAGATAGCTAGTTGTCCCATAGATGGGGATCTTCCACACATAGACACCATTGTAGCTGGTAGCTTGGAGCGACTGGATGGAGAGTGCCAGATCTGTGTAGTAGTCTTGTAGCTCCTTCACTGCATGCTGTAGTTTACCGATGGCTTCCTCTGTGGCCACATTACGTGATTGGATTTCAGACTTCATGCGTTGGTTGTCCACTAAGAGATTGCTCATCTGCTCTGTCAGTTCTGTGATTCTCTTCTCCAAGTGAGTGATGGCACTGTCATAACGAGCCATCCTATCTGGCGAGGCAGCAGAAGTGGTGACTCCTCTCAGTTGAAACTCTCTCATTCTCTGGTCAATGTCCACTTGTGCTCTTAGTACCAATCTCAAGTGTTCTGCATTACACTGCTCCTCGTGGTTCACTAACTCTGCTCCCTTACCCTATGATTGCAGGAAAATGTATCTGTTCAGACATATAAAATTCAACAAATTAGTCAAGGTATATAAGCCTTAGTGAGTCTCTCACTAGTGAATACAAACATGGTTGACAGTTGATGAACCAGGTCATCACATCAACTATAGAGACCTTTATTGCGCTTTCCATTATTTATAGATTTTCAGAATATGTATTATGTTCTTGATTTTAATGTAACTGTTGCTGCATTTCTTGTTGCAGAGTATATAATGGTAGACACATACTATTTAAACACATATAAAAATGTTGTCCACTTACAGCAAATGTGCACCCTGCTATAGCAAAAACACAGCTACGATTAACATTTTGACATTCTTCTCTTAAATGTTTCTCCATCTGTTTGAAGAAATGATTTACATAAACTACTAAAACACACGTGCAGTTATTATTGGGCACAATATTTAACTGATTGCAGGCACACAATAGCCCTATATATAAGTTAAATAAAAACATTCAAAAATGAAGTTAAAAGTAGGGATCGATGGCACTATAACAGTGATTGGCACATCTAGAAAAAGTAACGAAACAAGAAAGTGATCATATGGTAAGGCTAACATTGCAGAAGTGGCATACTGAAACTTAACTACATGTTTTTTTTCGGCCATCCCTACTTATAGATACCGTACTCTATGATATATATCTGTCAAAAAATGGCGGACGTTCGGCTAGCTTTCGTTTTCTAGCTTAAAATTAGCTTTCTCTTCCTTAGCGTAGAACAGTGAACGAGCGAAATGGACTTAAAAACCACCCTTACTAATACTATGTAACGTAAAGCTTGCGTAAAAACGTTTTCTACGAGATATGGCCTTGAAAAATTGACGGCCAACAAGAGTCGATCGGAAATCGGTTAACCGGATATCTATGAGAAGCAGCCAAGTAGTTCGATTACTTAGGGGCGCCTGGCGCCCCACGAGTTTTTTAAACTCGAACTCCTTGTTGTAAATGTTAATGCCAAGGCCTTTATATACGTATATGATGTCCCTTGTGTACAAGTTACAAAATGGTCTCTAACCCTGTTGATTATGCCAATGCATGCAACCAACCGTCGGTGTTCTTAGCTCCCTCACAAGGCAAATCAAATCTGCTGTGGTTATTAGCTGAGACCCCTTTAATACTGGAGCCTTTGTTGATATATGGCATGCAGATGCATCATCTTCAGTCTATACTAAGGTGTGAAAAGGTAATTGGTAAGCCATGTGTTCTACCTTGCAATTGGATGATCTGTATCAACTACTACTCTCTATGCAGTAGTTGAGGATTTCAAAGCCTGCAACAGTACTAGTGTGACTAAAGTCTTGTACTATTAAATACTGATTATCCTAGGGGTCACTTGGATCTCTTTAAATTTGTAACTTGCACTGTGTAGCTAGTATATATATATATATATATACAAGACTACAAACAGGAAGCCATACGTTCATATAATTTCTGAAAACAATATCAATATGTCTAACATTTAACACTTAAAGTACAGCACTTATGCAAACTAAATAATGTGTAGTATAGTTGTTAATAGTGTATTGACTATTTGAACACTGTTTACAATACACCTTCCCTTGGTTATGTAATCATTGAACTGGTTAACCATTACAAGTTGGTTTTCCGTTTGGTAAAATAACTTGTTTCAATTAATATAATAACACATATGGTTAATTGACTTTCAAAATGGACATTTCTGTTTCATTCTTAAAACCATTAATTTCTATAGTGTTGAATGTGAACACAAGTTGTAATAAACATGTTCTGTAAACACAACAATACATGGAACACGCACATTCGATTTAATTCGTAGCTTCTTCAGACGCTGTTGATTAAGAGCTATACAAATTAGATTGGATCAATTAAAGTGAAATGGCAATTCTCTTGTCAATGCTATATGGAAAGTGCTGAGTTTTACTTTAATACATGAAGTCTTGCCATGTTATTTAAATTGAATTCCCAATGGTATTCTATTTAATGCACTCCTTTCCCACTGTGTTAGGGAAAATGGTAGGAAACTATTTCCTGTCGACATGTTCACTGTCTGCAGTTCATTGGGAGAACAGTATATAGTGTATGCCGATCAAAATGTACAGACCTTATATGGAAATGCTGTGGAGTTGTGTACTATATTGAATATATTATTCTAATGGAAAAGTATTTTCAAATTAATTACATTCTCATGTTAGTTTTGTCCACAGTAAAATGCTTGTAATATTGAGCATATACATATTAATTAATTACATATATATATACATATACACAGTTTTAATTTCATATAAACATTAACCTCTGAATTTGAATAATGTTTTCAGTGCATTATATATCCATTTAGATTCTATATATCTACTCCATCAATAAGTGTTAAATTTACATGACATGTGAATGTATGAACAAATGAATATACAATACTCATAAATGAGTTTACTAAAGTAAATCAGTTAAAAGGGGTGAAATGATCAAGTCTATTTTTTGACCTTTTGTACTTCAGTGTATATAATTGGTTGAATCTCTACCGGAGGCTTTCTTCTTCTTTGATCTTCTTCTGGAAATTTCAAATCTGCATACAATATCCCCTAAATGTACAAATATATGTACAATACATATACAGTACTAGTGTGAAAGTGTGTAAACCACCCTACCACTTAGATAATATGAGATAAGTGAACATCTAATTAGATAACATACATAGATAAGTGAGGAGAGATAACAAGTGATATTGCACAATAAAGATACAGAGAATTTTATTCAAGCAAGATACTGAATGATGCAATGCAACCCTTAAGACTATAATTGAAGTATTGAGAAATCTACTTTAGGCAATTTCATTAATAATGATATCTTGCTGAATATCAGATGTACAGTACATCCACCTAGTAATTACTAGTGAACTTGTGTTAAGCTAATATATATACACATATTCACTGAACTACTATACTAAGGGATATAGTGCACATCTGATCAGGAGGAGGTGTGTTTGTATACATTCCACTGTATCCAGTACAACAATTTGTAAATTCTTGAAATTGTGTTGACATGTGTAATTATTAAACTAGCTGACAGGGTTTACCCCATTATGAAGTGAAATATATTAAACATAAAGTAAGTTAGTCCACTCCATACAGGGGATATACCCTCTACACTACTTGTTATATATAATGAGGAGACTGAAGAGCTCACATGTGTAGTGTATCTTCGTCTCTGTATACCTTATATGGAAGAAAAGTATTGAAAGAAGAAAGACTGTTGGAGAGGATGACAATCTCAACTGGGACATGCACAAGTAATGGCTATCTACTACAAGTACTTGAAGAGAGAGTCTCAAGGATATAGATAATTAAGAATGTGACTGACATACCACTTAAGTGAGTAGAATGTACTAGTAATAGAGTTAGTTATTTGGTATGGATACAGTATAATGAAATTTATGACATCCCATTAACATGCAGTATTAGCTACATTATATGTACTAACATTAGCACAATTAGGAGTGAGTACATTAGTATATACGTACAGTCTATTTGATAGACCGAACTGGTACAGATCACCTCATATAGAACACATTCAGTTGCTATGACTACTCATAATGCAATCGTTCACCTCTCTGGTTGTGTTGGACTTTCTATCACGTATCACATCAGCGTACATTGACTCAACTGGTTTAGTTCTCTTCACCTCATTGAGTTGGTTGTCACTGTTTGAGTTTCCATTTGATTCAGTTGGCCGATCATGAATAACTACTGACTCTATCGGCTTCTGCTCGCTTTCAGTTGTGAAATGAACATCATCATTACTGAAGGGTTAAAAGAGAATAATTCTGTAAGAGTGAATATTGAGAGAAGCTTGTTTGTGTGAATCTGTATGTATGAATGTTCACTACCACTGCTGATGATGCACTTTTAAGGAGTTGGGAAAGTAAACCAAATTCCTATATAGGTTTGAAGGCAAGTTTATTTAATCACTCCTCTCTCTCTCTCTCTCTCTCTCTCTCTCTCTCTCTCTCTCTCTCTCTCTCTGATAACTCTCTCTCTGATAATTCTTTTCTCATTTCTTCATTAGCTTTATTTATTGTACTTACTCCTTTTTCAATTCTGTGTATGAAAAGATGTTGCAAGTGTAAAGATGTCATAGAATCAATATTCTAATTGTATAACAATATAAGATTGCAATGGAAGTTGCACTAACCATTCTTCCTCCTCCGGAGGTAACAAAGTACAATAATCAGTATCATTAAGATGAGAAGGAGAATTACTACAATCACTCCTACAAAAGCTCCAATGATAGCTAATGTTGAATCTTCAGACACATGATCGGAATTAGCTGTATACATATACATGTATAATGACCATCTATAAAATGACTATCTTATCTAAATTAATATCATGACTAATTTTCAATTGAGAAGAATGTTCTACTAAATTAACTGAAAACAATTAACTTACATGGTAAATGAGTCACACTTAATTCCAACTGAAATGGAGTACTCTCCCCAACACTGTTCATAGCACTCACATTAATGTTATAAGTCTCTCCAATAGTTAATATATCTACTAACATGACACTGTAAGATCTCAGATGAGCTGAAAGAAAGGTCATGTTGAATCTGAAGTTTCCTCCAGCAATCTCCACCTGTCAACATTTTAGGAAAATTTATATAAACAAAATTTATTCTTTGTAAAATTAATATTCATATTTTTATATATATATACTACATATCTAACTGAAATTCACATTCATTGTCTACATACTGTACTCACAGTATAGTTAGTAACATTCTGTCCTCCATCAGTCAGTAGTACAACATCTACTGATAGAATAGTCAGTGAGAGTGCTTCAACTGATACACTCTCAATAATAGGAACTACATAACAGACAAATACTCATATACCTCACTATACACTACATGGAACTACATCTCACATACCTGAGTCAGGTGTAGTAAAGGTACTGGCTGCTGGAGGACTCACTCCGTATTCATTCTCAGCTACTATTTCCACTCCATATCGAGTGCTGTGTTGAAGGTTAGTCAGTGACAGAGTAGTCACATTTGATGTAGTGAAGGAGAGAGTGACAGTGTTGTTTGTGATGTTGATGGAGTACTTGAGTGGTTGATCAGTTCCACCATTATCAGATGGTGGGCTCCAACTGATATTAGCTGAGAATGGACTTACATCTTCAAATGTGATATTATGTGGAGCAGAAGGTGAAGCTATGGAATTATATTAATTATTAATTGATTAACATTGCTATTTCTGCATCACCTCAATCAACTCACCTAACACATTCAAGCATGTTGCTATGGTAACACTCCCTGCTTCATTAGTCACCATACAAGTGTAGTTTCCACTATCTTCACTTCTTTTCAGAGAAGAGACAGTTAAAATGGATCCACTCACTCCTTCTGTGATGTCCACTCCATCACTCTCAAACACATAACTACTAGGTGGAGGGTTGGCAGCTGATGGAGTACAGTTGAATGTGAATACTTCTGTAAAAACAACATTTTGCACTTTAGAGTGTACAGCAAATTCAGGGACATCTATCAATATTGGAAAATGCATTGTATACTTTTAATATAGAATACAAAGAATACTAACTCACAGTACACATCCAAGTTGACAACTACTGTATCACTTCCTGCTGTAGTAGTCACATTTACTGTGTAAGATCCACTGTCAGTACGATTAACATTTTGCATTGTAAAGTTAGATGCTCCATTACCAGATCCAATATTAACAGTAATCCTGCCATCTTGTACAGTAACTCCATCTCTAGTTATAACAATATTACTACTCACTGGAAATGGATCACCAGTTATAGTTAGAGGAGCAGTAAAGGATGTTCCTTCTATAGCAGTCTCGTTTGTGATGGGTGGAGTGATGGATGGAGGAACTATATATGAACACACTTCAATATTGATTATACATGCTTATAATTACATACTTTTACATATATATATATTCTATAATATAATAAATATTAAAAATTTTCTACAAAAATAGTGAAGATGTAGGGATGGCACAAAAAGTACAGAAACAAGAAAGGGATGTTACACAGTGAAGCATTAGCTATGCATGAATCATACAACACCCTTGCTTGTAGGATTCATGAATGATTTGTTTGCTATTTGTAACCAAATCAACTGTAAATTCATGTCCATGTCCCAAGGCAATTTATGGTTCTAAGGACAATGGATCATTATTAAGCAGGACAATTGTTGTTTGACAGTAATCTGAATTCTAAATTTTGTGCACAAAGTGTATTCTTAGTCAACTTATACGTATTTGATCATGTATTATATTTTGATATGTTTAACTCACACCACACTGATATTACAGGATAGGGTTTCATCTGATTTACTGGTGTGCTAGGATTAGCAGCACAATGTACAGTAGCTCCATTCCAAACTCTGTTTATGTTAGACAAAGTGAGAGGAGAACGGTAGTCACTACCAACTGTTGCCATGGTACCATCTGATAGGGTCTTGTCACTGGCAATAAGTGTTAAGTTTAAGTACCAAATTACAGACAGTCTCTCTTCATTAGATATTCTAGTTGTTTCACAAGTAAACGTGAGACTGTCTCCTTCCAATATGGTTTTATCCTCCATTGGATAATCAGAAAAATTGACCATATCTATACCAAAATGAAGTAGTAGTGGTGGCATGCAAAAATGTACATAAAATTGGAAAAGATGTTATATAATGATAATCGCTATCTGAAAATATTATGCATGTCCACAGTCCACTATGGCCAAGATAAGATATCTTTGAAGTTTCTATATATCTACATATCAATACAACTTACTGTCACAAGAACAAATGCCGATTAATCCTATATAGAGGATTGTGTACTGCGAAATCATAATATCGTTCCTTGTCCACTTTAACTGTATCTCTGTTATCTATAACAACTGCAAGGGAATATTAAATCTGAAATTATATATTATAAACAGAATATAGCTGCTATTTGTATAGGAGGGTGTGGGCAACCTCAATTTCGACTCCCCTCTGCGACGTAAACAACGGGTTCTCTTTTAACGCCCCTTCAGGCTATTATTCGGCCGTTCCTGAATTAGTCTCGTGCCCAGCCCCACTTCCGAAATAATGGACGCAGGCGGCAGCCATTATTTCGGAAGTGGGGCTGGGCACGAGACTATTCCTGAATAACCTAGTCTGATGAAATCAGACCCTTTCATTGCGCAATCACCGCTTCAGTAAGGGTCTGAGGACTCTCGGCCGATTTTCTGTTGCAGTTCTCGACATTCCTGGAGAAATTCTGCGGTCAATTAGTGGTCATCACCTTCCATATTTAGAGAAAGGTATGCTCAGTCAGCTTATAACTTCATACGCTTTGTATTCTAGTAGGCTTTTAGCATGCAATGCGGTCTTCCAAAGCCGTCGGTTATTTCGTTTGCTTAAACGGTCAGGGCATCAAGTGCATAGTCCTTTGATTATGCTGTTGGAAGACTAACAAAGATATCCCTCTTTTGAAGAGCTAAAACTAAAGCCTCTCTTTGTTTATCCTTTAGTTCTATTGTAACACAAAGTTGCGATAGCGCAAAATCGATTCCTCCTATAAATCGTTTCTCCCCTTGCTGAACAATTGCAAAACGTATCTATTGACACCTTCGCAACGTAAGGTGGAAGTTTAATTGAGGGCGAATAAGCCCCGCCCCTAGTGCAACAGAAATCCGGTCGAGAGTCGTCAGACCTTATCACGCAGTCGATAAGGTCTGATTTTATCAGACTAGAATAACCTCTATAGACGACTTTCGTAATGACGTCACGCAGTCCGCGTTGTTCGCGCGTTTATTTTTGTTGGCAAAAGGAGTATGCGTTATACATTGTGTTGTTAAGAAAAGGAGCCGTAGGAGGGTGGCCAGTAACTCTTCTTCGCTTGCGGACTTCTGCAGCTGCAAAATCGCTCGAGCTGAATCCATTTCGTTGCTCATTTGCTATAATAGTAACACTTTTGCCAAGGTTTTTTTGCCAACATATCCGGTATTACGTAATATTATTGACGATTTATGACGTCATTACGAAAGTCGTCTATAGAAGCCTATGAAACGTTTGGAAGGATGACTACTAAGTTAATAATTTTCGTCTTTATCGCTTTGGGTCTTGGAGGAATAGTATCACGTAAGTTTTAATTATTCTAGTGTACTTTTGGGAAGTAATTAACACTGCCACAAAACATTTTATTTAATATCGCGAACCAAATGGGACGTTATAACCATTGTCTTGAGTTTTATAGCTACTGATTATAATTCCTGTTAAAGTTCATGATGTTTCTATAATCAATCCCTGTGTGACGAAATATCCATAAAATCATTCGTCAGTATACACATAAGTAATTATTTGTGTAAATTATTCTCTCAAGGGAACAAATGCCCTTCCCTCCATCCATATTATAAATGCATGTATAACACTTTAGAAGTCTTGGCACAAGAGATATCTCCAAGAGGAAATGTGAGCGTGATAGAAGGAAGGAAGCTAGTTTTTAACTGTACTGGCAATGGAACAAGACAAGAAGACATTATTCCCCAATTCAACAATCAGAGTGTTGATCCTGCACTTATCACAGCAACAGAGATAACTAATGGAGCTACTTACATGTTTGGACCAGTAACTATGGCTCATGATGGTGGAAGATTGAGATGTGATTTCTTTTTGTTACCACAGGGAAGTAGCTATACTGCAGAGATACTACTTAGTGTGACTAGTAAGTTTTTCTATATAGAAGTATACTTACGTATAGTCGTACATGTAATAGTGTATTCAATGCTAACTAAGTTAGTTAATTGGTTTGAATATATATTAAAAGTGATGTTTGGAGCTTTGGAATGGTGATGTTTGAGATATGGTCACTTGGACATAAACCATTTGATGATATGACAGTAGAAAAGTTAATTGCAATCTTTAAGAGTGGCTACTGTCAGCCTCCTCCTCCAACTCTGTCCTAAGAAGATTTATGAGATCATGGTTCAGTGCTGGAACCCTGTCAGACCTAGCTTACAACTGACCTTTAGCCTTTATCCAGACCTTCAAAAGAGATAATTTTCCTGAACATATACATATAGACTCAACTCAACTGAATGTCAATGCTGACACCAAGTATATATTAGTTCATATCAGTTCATTGTATATTATATAATATTTATTAATTTATTTAAATTTGTCTACACATGGTCTAAATACACGTTTCTTGAACTTAATTTGTAAATGCAGATTCAGCAGATTAAGTTTTTCTATATAGAAGTATACTTACGTATAATCGTACATGTAATAGTGTATTCAATGCTAAGTAAGTTGGTTAATATAATAAATTGAGTAACAGTATTTTGTATTAATAATGTATTTAAATCTGTCTCTAACTTTAAACATTATGTTTTCTCCCTCATGGACTAACTAGGCTAGGCTAGGTTTGGTTGACTTTCTGTGACCATTTGGTCTGTGGGGGAGGATTTACATGATGGCTGGATAGTCATCCTTCTTTGAGCAGTGTAGATATATAATAACTTGTAATTATGGCTTGAACTTGATTTATAAATGCAGATTCAGCTGACTTCTCTAATGGTACTCCTCTTGGTACAATACTCCCAATAATACTCACAATGCAAGTGTTTTTTTCATAAATACAAATAGAAGGAGTGAAACTAGAAAGCAGTAAGTATCCATCAAACCACCCATCCTGCAGTGATATGTATGTATGTATGATTCATTTATTCATGTATGTATGATTCTTTTATGTGAAAGGGATAAATTTAATGTAAAATATCTTTTTTGTTTATAGGTGCAGAAATACTTGTTACTGACAATATTATCCTATTGCAACACTTCATCAATTTCATTTTTATTCATTCAATTAATAGTTTGGAATCATTAGAATCACATATACTGTGTTATCTATGCATAGATAGATATGATAATATTTGACAGCTTCAATTCTACATTATCGCTCTTAAATATTGATCATATCTAGATCGATATAGCGAATAATTGGTATTAATACGGTCAAGCGATGTATGAGGTTCAGCTGTTTGCAATATATACTTGCATGATTCTTAGAAAAGAGCTATGATTGTATGGTATATTACCCTTCTGGCATTAATTGGACAGGTTGGCGCAGGTATGTGACAGTGTACAATTATATTCCCATATTCTAGTTATGTGCGATCGTATAAATATATCATTAACACTGCCCGTGCAGCCGCGCCAAACTTTTCTGAGTACCCAAAAGAGAATGTAACCACATTGAAAGGAGGAAGTCTCACGTTTACTTGTGTAGCACATGACAGCTCAGAGAGATTAATAGCATTTTGGTACTTAAGTGATGGCAGTACAGAGACAAGCATTACCACTAACAAGACCCTATCAGATGGTACCATGACAACAGTTAGTAGTGACTACCATTCTCCTCTCATTTTGTCTAACATAAACAGAGTTTGGAATGGAGCTACTGTACATTGTGCTGCTAATGCAGGCTCAGAATCAGTGGATCAGGATCAGCCAGAATCAGCATTAGAAGATCAACCCAAACCCTTCCCTGTAATATCAGTGTGGTGTGAGTTACTGCAGAATAAGTTATGCTATAAGTAGTGTATATAAACTTAAAATAGGTTGAGTACAGGTTAATATAGGTATATAGATACTGCATATATATATATATAGAATCATAGTTTACTATATGCATATATAGGTTCTTAACATATACATATGTATATGTAGCTTAATTGTGCATGGTAATGATAATGGTGCCTAAATATTTTGCTATGTAGCGCTGTATAATCAATATTGAAGTGTGTTCACATATAGTTCCACCATCCATCACTCCAAACATCACAAACAAGACTGCTATAGAAGGAACATCCTTCACTACTCCTCTGACTATAACTGGTAATCCATTTCCAGTGAGTAGTAATATTGTTATAACTAAAGATGGAGTTAGTGTACAAGATGGCAGGATTACTGTTAATATTGGATCTGGTAATGGAACATCTAGCTTTACAATACAAAATGTTGTTCGTACTGACAGTGGATCTTACGCAGTAAATGTGACTACTACAGCAGGAAGTGATACAGCTGTTGTCAACATGGATGTGTACTGTGAGTTAGTATTCTTTGTATTCTATATTAAAAGTATCCAATACATTTTCCCTTTTTGATAGATGTCCCAGAATTTGCTGTACACTCTAAAGTGCAGAATGTTGTTTTTACAGAAGTATTCACATTCAACTGTACTCCATCAACTGCCAATCCTCCACCTAGTAGTTATGTGTTTGAGAGAGATGGAGTGGACATCACAGAAGGAGTGAGTGGATCCATCTTAACTGTCTCTTCTCTGAAGAGAAGTGAAGATAGTGGAAACTACACTTGTATGGTGACTAATGAAGCAGGAAGTGTTACCATAGCAACATGCCTAAACATTTTGGGTGAGTTGATTGAGGTGATGCAGAAATAACAATGTTAATCGATTAATATAATTCCATAGCTTCACCTTCTGCTCCACATAATATCACATTTGAAGATGTAAGACCATTCTCAGCTAATATCAGTTGGAGCCCACCATCCGATAATGGAGGAACTGATCAACCACTCAAGTACTCCATTACCATCACAAACAACACTGTCACTCTCTCCTTCACTACATCAGATGTGACTACTCTGTCACTGACTAACCTTCAACACAGCACTCAATATGGAGTGGAAATAGTAGGTGAGAATGAATATGGAGTGAGTCCTCCAGCAGCCAGTACCTTTACTACACCTGACTCAGGTATGTGAGATGTAGTTCCATGTAGTGTATAGTGAAGTATATGAGTATTTGTCTGTTATGTAGTTCCTATTGTTGAGAGTGTATCAGTTGAAGCACTCTCACTGACTATTCTATCAGTAGATGTTGTACTACTGACTGATGGAGGACAGAATGTTGCTAACTATACTGTGAGTGTTTGAATAATTACAGTACGTAGGCAATGAATATTAATTTTACGAAGAATAAATTTTGTTGATGTAAATGTTCCTTAAAATGTTGACAGGTGGAGATCTCTGGAGGAAACTTCAGTTTCAACATGACCTTTCTTTCAGCTCATCTGAGATCTTACAGTGTCATGTTAGTAGACATATTAACTATTGGAGAGACTTATAACATTAATGTGAGTGCTATGAACAGTGTTGGGGAGAGTACTCCATTTCAGTTGGAATTAAGTGTGACTCATTTACCATGTAAGTTCCTACGTATAATATTAATTAATTTAGTAGAACATTTGTAAGTTTATTGTTTTAAGTTAGTTATTGTGCTAGTTTAGTAAAACATTTGACACAATTAAAATATTTACTTTATGTTAAGATGGTCTATATATATATTTGTGTATATTCATTTGTATACAGCTAATTCCGATCATGTGTCTGAAGATACAACACTAGCTATCATTGGAGCTATTGTAGGAGTGATTCTCATACTCATCCTACTCATCTCTATCATACTGATCATTGTATATTACTATCACAAGAAGAAAAGTGGTTAGTATTATATATATACGTACGTATATGATATGATGATATATAATCAGCTATACATTTGATTGTGAACTTTGGAGAATTAACAGCAGGAAAATTAGTAATAATAATAATAATAACAATACAGAATGTTCTTCAACAGCTGTACATAATGAGAGTGAGTGAGTGAGTATAGTGATTAGTGATCATGAGAAATTTACTTACTTAAGTGAATAAATAAATATTCTGTATTGTTATTAATTTTCCTGTTCATAATTCAAAATTTGGAATCTAACAGTTACTATACGTAGCAATGAGCTCAATGACATTATAGCTATAATTGTCTTCCTATAAAGAACTAAATTTTATTTTTTAGATGTTCCTACTGATTGCAATTCACAGCATGTTTCATATGAAGAGATTGAGATGAAACAAATTGATATACTGTGTAATCCTGCTTATGCTGTGCCATCTGAACTAATTGAGAGCAACAAAATGGCTGACACTGCACATTATACTTATGAGACACCATGATTTTTGTAAAATAAATTGAACATAATTGTGTGTATATTTTACAGTTAAAAGTATAAACATTTCCATAATTTGTATATATAATAATCAATTGTGTTAAAAAAGATGTTATTATTAAAAATGCATATACGTTACGTAAAACTAAATTGGTAAAAATGAAAGGTTATGAAAATTATTGGGACATCATTCACCAATTAATCCTATAAATAGAAAAGTGAATCCTTAATATATCATTACTATGAATACATATTTACGTGTACGTGTACATACTTAGTATATGTAATGTAGTTGAAAAGTGAATTCGAAGGTACTTTAAGTTTCAGTTGATATTCATGAATTCATACATGAACATGCATATTTGTATACATATAATAGAGAAAAGATTTGAATTATTATATATAATATGTAAATTTCATCCAGTACCAGTATATACATAATTATTATGTAGGAAAATGTAGCAACAACAATTTTTATCTTTATATATAATTAGATGTTCCTACGTATACCAATTGCAATTCACAGCATGTTTCATATGAAGAGATTGAGATCAAATTGTACACCTGCCTATGCTGTGCCTTCTGAACTAATTGAGAACAATTGTACTGATCACTAAAAAGTGGTTAGTACGTACGTATGTGATGATATATAAACATAGCTATATATTAGATTGTGAACTTTCAAGCATTAATTAATGTAGCATATATACATTAAAGAATATTTCAACCACGTAGACCTTCATCAGCTGTATATGTAATACTATAAATTATGAGGTATAGTATTTGGCGAGAAGAAAATGAATAAATATACATTTTGTATTGTTATTGTTACTATTAATATTTCTGCTACGTTGATGCTTGAGGTTACATATACGTACATTGGAGGAGAAATGGGATGGAAACCTATTTCTTTCACAACAGAAATTTCTATATTTCTAATATTTAATGAAAGCTGCAGACTAGCAGATGATGGTCTACAAAACTGGGTACATTCAATAAGGAACTTCTAACTACTAATGACCTTCCACCCATAACCCATGATCTTAACTCAATCATTAATCTATATCTGAATATAGTAGTATGTTATATGAAGAGAGATGGCTTCATAATATAAATAATATCCCCAGAAATTCTAACTCTGGAGGCAGATCAAGTATTTACCATACCATTAAATTTAGACCCATTGTAGAACCATATGTAATTACTTGTGATAGTGGTAGAAGAAGAATATGGCTGGTCTGCGTACTGGTTGTCTTCCCCTGGCTGTGGAAGTTGGTCGTTACACACCATTAGGGCAAAGGCTCTGCCAAGTATGCAGAGGGGGTATGGTTGAGGATCAAGCTCATTTTCTATTGTACTGCCCCTGTCTGAACATTATCAGATCCAATCTATTTGTTTATTGTAATCAAATTAACTCTAAATTTATCTCCATGTCACCATTCAATAAACTATATACATTTTCTCAGTTTTAACTACAAACAATAAAAGAATTACCCACTTTTTATTTAAGATGTATGAACTCAGACAATCCCTGTTATTCACCATTTAATCACCCTCCACTAACTTCTGTGACTAATAAGCCAATTTTGGCTGGTCAGTTTTCTGATTGTCACTCTAATAATCATTATTATTATTATTATACAGTATAGCATGCAGATGAGGCATATGTTATTGCTCCACTAGTATATATCATGCAATTCTCTTTCCAAGTCAAAGATCTTTTGGTTACATTTCTGCAGGCACTACTATAAGGGTCAATTCAATATTCGTATATTTATCTTTTGTAACCAGCCAAAAGAAGAACCACTAAAAATAGCCGGCTTAGATTCAAGACAACCGGTTTGCACAGTTTCATTTTATACTTCATTGTACAAAGAGGTACCACAACAAATATAAGACAATAAAATGGCTGACACTGAACATACAGCATATATGACATCTTCTTTTAATTTGGATGCATTTTGAACACAGTTACCCTAACCCTAACTCAATTCCTTTAGAAAATGACTTTGTAATATGATAAATTAAGTATCTTTAAATACTCATATTTATACCCAAAACATATGCAAATAGCTACTCTAGATGTGTATGTATGTTCCATTTCCAGCTAACTATACTATATACATAATATATTAAAAGAAAATAGAGAAAATACGAATGAATAATAACTATGTAAAAGCAGCGAATGCGTATATTTCTATTCCTTGTACAGAACGATTAAGGCTAAATTTGCTAAATTTGCGAAAAGTATTTTGATTATGGGAATTGGATCTAAAACCGGAAATATTGATCGCGAAGCATATACTTATCGATAAATAATATTTATTCATAAATACGTGCACAATATAGTGAATGTTTCAAAAAGTAATTAATAAGTAGAAGATTTCCATGTAAAACCTTTTCACTTCAAATGAAAATGGATCCAAAATTAATGTATTATGAGTAACACCTATGCATAATGTATTAAATAAAAGACCTATATAAGATATATACTTTTCAAATGATCAGCAATGCAGGCAGTGAAAGCAGAACTATAAATAGATACTTTAAAAGGAACCAGAAAAAATATATTAAATATGTAAAAACAGCGTGTGCATATATATTTTTAACCTTATGCAGAACGGTTAAAACTTGCTTAACTTGCGAAGGTAAAGGAGGCTTTGCTTTCTTCCTGGAATCCAAAACGGAAATATTTCCGGTAATGCGATGACGAGGCGTATCCATATCGATAAATATTTATTATTAATACGGGCACAATATATAGTGAATGTTTCAATAAGTAATTAATAAGTAAAAGATTTTCATGTAAAACCTTTTCACTTCAAATGAAAATGGATCCAAAATTAATTAGTATCTTGATATGGCTGACAGGTAAATTATGTCTTACACTATATCCATGCACTATTAGAACTTCTGATAATCCAAACCAGCAGGTGTTCAAAGTCAGGAGATCAACCCAAATGGATCGACAAGTGTCCTAGAAGGTGATACGATATCGTTTAACTGTACTAGCGATGGATCGATGCAGCCCAGCATCGTACTCAAATTAAATGGAGAAGATATTTTACAGGATATTGTAGAGTTCACTCGTCTACCTGACGGAGTTAACTACAGGTTCGGCCCAGTTACTAGGGATCACGATGGAGGGAGCTTGAAATGTCGATTTTTATTGCTACCAGAAGACAGTCAATATTCTTCAGAGATAATTCTTAATGTTATCTGTGAGTTAGTTTTACATGTAAATACAGATAAATATACAATGTTGACAGAATTGTATAAACTTTGACAATCCGTGTTTTTGATATGTATAAAATAGTTCCTCCATCCATCACTCTAAACATCACAAACAAGACTGCTATAGAAGGAACATCCTTCACTACTTCTCTAACTATAACTGGTAATCCATTTCCAGTGAGTAGTAATATTGTTATAACTAAAGATGGAGTTACTGTACAAGATGGCAGGATTACTGTTAATATTGGATCTAGTAATGGAGCATCTAGCTTTACAATAGAAAATGTTAATCGTACTAACAGTGGATCTTACACAGTAAATGTGACTACAACAGCAGGAAGTGATACAGCTGTTGTCAACTTGGATGTGTACTGTGAGTGAGGATGCATTATTTCTCATACACGTACAACAGCAGTTTTGAGTTTAAATAGGTATATACGTACATAAGTATATATATATTTATATGAAGATCTAGAATTGTTATAGAGCAAACAATTTCTATATATAAATACAGTAGATTTGCATATTTTACTTAATCAATTTCAAATTTAGATCTTTCAGAGTATTTGCATCCTTTTATAATACAATATGTTATTGAACAAGGGAACACATTCACATTCAACTGTACTCCATCAGCTGCCAACCCTCCACCTAGTAGTTATGTGTTTGAGAGAGATGGAGTGGACATCACAGAAGGAGTGAGTGGATCCATCTTAACTGTCTCTTCTCTGAAGAGGGATGAAGATAGTGGAAACTACACTTGTACAGTGATTAATGAAGCAGGAAGTGTTACCATAGCAACATGTTTGAATGTGTTAGGTGAGTTTATCTATATCTTCATGATCAGCTCATTATCTGTTTAACTGTGAAATATACAGCTCCTCCGACTGTTCCGAGACAACTGCTGTCACTAGTCAATGGTCCATTCAGTGTCACTCTAAGTTGGGAGGTATCATCTGATGATGGAGGAACTAGTCAACCTCTCTCCTACACTGTCAGAGTGACAAATGACACTGTCAGAGTGACAAATGACACTGTCAACTTGTCCTTCAGTACAACTTCAACTCAATTGAACTTAACTAAGGATGATGGAATATGGCACAGTTCAATGTATAGTGTAAGAGTAGTAGCTGAGAATGAATATGGAGTGAGTCCTCCAGCAGCCAGTACCTTTACTACGCCTGACTCAGGTATGTGTGATGTAGTTCCATGTATAGTGTATAGTGAGGTATATGAATATTTGTCTGTTATGTAGTTCCTATTATTGAGAGTGTATCAGTTGAAGCACTCTCTCTGACTGTTCTATCAGTGCAAGTGGATGTTGTACTACTGACTGACGGAGGACGGAATGTTACTAACTATACTGTGAGTAATATATATAAGTTAGTTTATATATGTATTCCCTGGAATTATAAACTCTATATATAACAAGTTACATGTTCTTCTACCTATACTCTATACTGTGCACGATTAAAAACAGTTTTCGTGTTTCGTTGCAAAAGCAGACTACGTATAAATCACGGATATATTTGACATGCTAAATAATTTTATCAATTTAATAATTGATCAATTTTGCAATGTTTCACCATTTGGGTTCCTGAGAAAATCTTTCCAAAGATAACTTTAAAGCTATATAGACATTGTAGTGCCATAGCATTAAGCTGATAATTAAGGTCTATATGCATGGACCGAAACATCCTGAAATAATTTAGTAATTGTTTTGCACAAATACAAGTTTGTGTAGAAGGCATTCTATCAATCTTTGTATTGAATATGTACATATAATATATAAGCAATTGCATATGCAAGTTACAATTTTAAATAATCAGTTATAATATTTATAATTACTTAATTATGTGATAATATACTTGAACATGAGAAAAGAGTTATATATATAGACTGCAGGAATGTTAATATATTTTTCTTAGAATTCTGTCTATACTCTCTACATATGTACATTTGTTGTCTATTTCAAATTGTCTTGATCATATATGTATTATATTATAATACATATATGATCAAGACATTATATGTATATAGGTACTAATAACATCAAAAGAGAAGAACATGAATCAGAGCAAGACTAGTACTAATGTATCCCATTTAGTATTGTCTAGTTTAGCTAAAGAAGCAATTTATAACATAAATGTAACTGCTACAAACGAAGTTGGAGACAGTAATGCATTTTCTTCCAATTTTACTATATCATGTAAGTAAATCATTAAATTAAACATTTTGCATGTTATGAACATTGACAACTTTATTTCCTTGCAGCTAGTTTTGAAAATAAAGAATCAGGTTTGCCTACATATGTCATTATAGAAATGTTCATATATTTGTCTCTATTCATATCTTCAGAAAACTTGATGTTAGCCATAATTGGAGGTGTTATAGGATCTGCTTCTTTAATTATTCCAGTAATTTTTGTCACATTTTTCACTCTATTTTTCCGATTGAGAAGGAAAGAATCAAAATCAAGTGAGTTAATTTATGTATATATATGTTAAAGAACTAAACATATGGGCTCTGAAACAATAATATATATCAATTTAATTGTTTGCATTCACATATAGAAACGTTTTACAGTATATTTTAGTGATTGTTATATAACTACAGCAAATGGTATTTTACTTTTAATTACATTCAGTATTTTACAAATTTTGTCATTTCCTATATATAATAGTTAATTATAATATGCATCAAGGAGTTAAATGCATTTTGCTAGTTATACCTATATATATATACAGATACATGTGTATTTGCTACTATATACGTACATGCATTCTCTAAGCATCAAACTTAATAATGGGGATATGATCATGAGTATAGGTGTACATGTAGGTGTATACGTAGATACAATATATTATATATATTGTTATATATATTACATGTAGAGGAGAATTCAAAGGCAAAGTAAGTCTGCTCTAGTGACTGTCACAGCATGCGTATATATAAAGGAATGGTTAAAGCAAGTTATCTTATGCCAATAATATTATTATAACTTATATAAACTCAGTAGCTACATATACCGTTATTATATTACCTTAGTATATTGTAACTTGCACTGTATATACTGCATGCAGCATTTAATTTATATAGATAAAATCAAATTGAAGTCGATTAAATACATACGTAAGTAATCAACATACCTTCCAATTTAGGAATGTAACTAATTACAATACTGAAATAGTGGAATCAATGTATGCTGAAACTCTAATATATGAAGGAAGAGGTGAAGTGAGCCAAACATTGCAGAGCAACACCACTGATAGAAAGGTTAATTAATTCAGTGTATACTTATTAAAGCTAAAAATCACTTTTACAGTTTCTATATAATTTGAGACAACCCATTGTTTATCAATAGGAAAATTAAACGTTTTCAAAATTTTATGATTTATGAATCGAAGTATCATTCTAATACATACATATATGTAAGAGTGAGTAAAGTAACAGATCTAGATTTAATTTGTTGTATATACTTTTCCTGAGAGCATTTTCCTGGTAGGATTTAATATATACAAGCTTCAAATTTTCCTGGAAAGGGATTAATATTTTACTCACTGAATCATATTAGTGACATCAATGATGCCAAGTAGTATATATCCAAAATACAATATTAAGGAAATCACAGTTGTCCTCATAAATTACTGAGGGAAACGTTGGCTAAACTATGTCCCGAATTATGTGCCCTAGCGCATGTGTTTTATCCTATCTGAATATATATGCTTCAATATGTGAAATGTTGTATAATATTATATACGTATATAGGCAGTAATAATTACATATGCCGAGTTAGCTTTTCCAAATGATAACAGTAAAGAAGAAAGAAGACAGACAATACCAAGTGTACAAGCTGTTGAGTACTATGAAGTGAAAGTTGCTAACACTTCTCTGTGAAATTAATGTTATATACTCACCTCTAGAACGGCATAGTCGTCTTTGTATATACAGGCCATACAGCATGCATATATATCACAGGGTGTGGTAGTACTACTGTATTTTTTGAACAATTATTGCATTTTCCATGTGTATCATATTGAAGCCATATATATATGTATGACTTATTTAACAATATATATAATAGTATACATCTCCAGTACATAGACATGTATATATGGTTAAAATTACATCAATATAAATACAATCTGTTGCAAACCATGCAATTGGAAGAGAAACTCTCTCCCTCTCTTTCAACTGGGGGCCTGCACAGTGCAATTTTAATCCCCTCAATATTATTATACGTAATCAGGACTCTGAACTTCTTAATGTATACATTAAATTACTAAGTATATTAAATATTTACTATATTGTAAAGTAGATCATTTTAAATGCAAGACATGCACAACAATTATTGGTGTATTACAGTATGTTACAATAACAAAAGTTATTATTGCAAGTGTTTACTGATCTCCTTTAATTTGTCAGCCATATTATCTGTTTCTAGTTGAGTTCAGTCATTTAAGTTGTTAAAATAATGTCATAAGATGGGTTCTGATGCATCTCTACATCTTTTAATTCATAATCAACATTTGCAGATTGAGAAGCTGTCTTGCAATTGGAACAGAGGTCTATTAAAGGGCCTGCATGTGTATAAGTACACGCGTATAATTTACATGACATGTACGTACATATATAGTTCAGCATGATAAATCTTGAGATTATTTAATTAGACTCACATTTTCTTTTGAATCTGTAGTAATTGAAAGCTATTAATATTATGACAATAATTAAAACTCCAAGTGTCAATGTACCAATTGCTGCTACACATACTACTATTATTGTAGATGAAGGAGGCACTTCAGACTTTAGAGTAGTTGATACTGTATAAATTTATTAAAGATACTGTAAAGGCGGGGGTACTGATTATTAAGAGGTATTTAGCGTAATCGCAGCAACTGGAGTAACACAATGAATGATTCAAAACATCCTGAAAATTAATTGAACCGTTCATTGTGTTATTCCAGTCGCTGCGATTACACTCAACACCTCTTCATAATCACTAAATACGTATATTAAAGATGCTATAATTATATCAACATTCACATTTGGCATATACTTCTAATTATGATTATACATGCAGGGGTAAATAAAATTATTTGATTATTAAAGACATACATGAACTGCACATGTTTATTTATATATAATACTCACTTGGGACTATTATGCCTGTATAAATTTGATTACTCCTTCCAATATTGTTTGTAGCACTTATACAAAATGTATAAATCTCTCCCTCCTTTAATTCTTTTACATCAATATTGTATGAGGTTGTATTAGCAGCAGCAATTGTCAACAAGAAACTGTATCGATTTCCAATTATGTTAACCTATAAATAAATAAAAGTGCACACATTAAAACTACATATAACACAAACAGCTGCAGCTATAACTTCAATAATGCATTGAGGATCTGAGATATTATGTGTATAGACTTTTATAACATATATACACGTACATACATGTATATATTTCACAACTCACAATATAATTATCCACATTCTGTCCTCCGTCAGTCAGTAGTACAACATCCACTGATAGAACAGTCAGAGAGAGTGCTTCAACTGATACACTCTCAATAATAGGAACTACATAACAGACAAATATTCATATACCTCACTATACACTACATGGAACTACATCTCACATACCTGAGACAGGTGTAGTAAAGGTACTGGCTGCTGGAGGACTCACTCCATATTCATTCTCAGCTACTACTCTTACACTATACATTGAACTGTGCCATATTCCATCATCCATAGTTACGTTCAGTTGAGTTGAAGTTGTACTGAAGGACAAGTTGACAGTGTCATTTATCACTCTGACAGTGTAGGAGAGAGGTTGACTAGTTCCTCCATCATCAGATGGTACCTCCCAACTTAGAGTGACACTGAATGGACCATTGACTAGTGACAGCAGTTGTCTCGGAACAGTCGGAGGAGCTGTATATTTCACAGTTAAACAGATAATGAGCTGATCATGAAGATATAGATAAACTCACCTAACACATTCAAACATGTTGCTATGGTAACACTTCCTGCTTCATTAATCACTGTACAAGTGTAGTTTCCACTATCTTCATCCCTCTTCAGAGAAGAGACAGTTAAGATGGATCCACTCACTCCTTCTGTGATGTCCACTCCATCTCTCTCAAACACATAACTACTAGGTGGAGGGTTGGCAGCTGATGGAGTACAGTTGAATGTGAATGTGTTCCCTTGTTCAATAACATATTGTATTATAAAAGGATGCAAATACTCTGAAAGATCTAAATTTGAAATTGATTAAGTAAAATATGCAAATCTACTGTATTTATATATAGAAATTGTTTGCTCTATAACAATTCTAGATCTTCATATAAATATATACATACTTATGTACGTATATACCTATTTAAACTCAAAACTGCTGTTGTACGTGTATGAGAAATAATGCATCCTCACTCACAGTACACATCCAAGTTGACAACAGCTGTATCACTTCCTGCTGTTGTAGTCACATTTACTGTGTAAGATCCACTGTTAGTATGATTAACATTTTCTATTGTAAAGCTAGATGCTCCATTACTAGATCCAATATTAACAGTAATCCTGCCATCTTGTACAGTAACTCCATCTTTAGTTATAACAATATTACTACTCACTGGAAATGGATTACCAGTTATAGTTAGAGAAGTAGTGAAGGATGTTCCTTCTATAGCAGTCTTGTTTGTGATGTTTGGAGTGATGGATGGAGGAACTATTTTATACATATCAAAAACACGGATTGTCAAAGTTTATACAATTCTGTCAACATTGTATATTTATCTGTATTTACATGTAAAACTAACTCACAGATAACATTAAGAATTATCTCTGAAGAATATTGACTGTCTTCTGGTAGCAATAAAAATCGACATTTCAAGCTCCCTCCATCGTGATCCCTAGTAACTGGGCCGAACCTGTAGTTAACTCCGTCAGGTAGACGAGTGAACTCTACAATATCCTGTAAAATAACGTCTCCATTTAATTTGAGTGCGATGTTGGGCTGCATCGATCCATCGCTAGTACAGTTAAACGATATCGTATCACCTTCTAGGACACTTGTCGATCCATTTGGGTTGATCTCCTGACTTTGAACACCTGCTGGTTTGGATTATCAGACGTTCTAATAGTGCATGGACTATGTTGTAAGACATAATTTACCTGTCAGCCATATCAAGATACTAATTAATTTTGGATCCATTTTCATTTGAAGTGAAAAGGTTTTACATGGAAATCTTTTACTTATTAATTACTTATTGAAACTTTCACTATATATTGTGCCCGTATTAATAATAAATATTTATCGATATGGATACGCCTCGTCATCGCATTACCGGAAATATTTCCGTTTTGGATTCCAGGAAGAAAGCAAAGCCTCCTTTACCTTCGCAAGTTAAGCAAGTTTTAACCGTTCTGCATAAGGTTAAAAATATATATGCACACGCTGTTTTTACATATTTAATATATTTTTTCTGGTTCCTTTTAAAGTATCTATTTATAGTTCTGCTTTCACTGCCTGCATTGCTGATCATTTGAAAAGTATATATCTTATATAGGTCTTTTATTTAATACATTACGCATAGGTGTTACTCATAATACATATAAATCTGTATTTCTATATTGTAAATGCAGGATGGGCAAGATGATTATTTGGGTGCAAATCACTTTGCTATCAGCTTTGTTGACAAATCACTTGTCATCAAGTAGGTATTATATTCATACAGTGTGCATGTGGTAAATGTGGTTTATAATTGTACATGTTGTTCACTAAACTGCTAAAATCCCAATTGTATCTCCTCTAAGGCCAGATTGAGTTTATCAACTATCCAAATAGTAATGTAACTGTACCAGAAGGAGGGGAACATCAGTTTATTTGCACAGCTTTCTCCAATCAAGAACAAGTTTCGCTTTTTTGGTATCTAACCAATGATATAGACCATCCTATATTCATTAATAAAAATTTTTCAGATGGAATGATGGCTACAGTTGGAAGTGAATTTCAGTCTCCTCTCACTCTGTCTAACATTACAACATTTTGGAATGGGAGTGTTATTAGATGTGTTGTGAACAATGGAGAGATAGTGAATCAACCACAACCTTTCGCTATGTTGATTGTGAATGGTCAGTTTACTAGTATATCGTTTATCAATATTGATAAACTATATACGGTATATAATTCATTACTACTATTGTCTCTATATGTATAAATCATTAGAGATGAACAGTGCTTCTACTGTGCATGCAGCTTGGTGTGTGCCGCTGTTGCTTTCAGTGATCAACTTTATACATCAGATCTTGTAGTAGGTGTACAGTTAGCTGTAAGCATTTATTTTCTGTTGTTCATGCATTAACTGTTCTTTTTTAGACCATGGTTGTGCAGCATACTTGGATCCACAAGCATGTTCCAATTTTTCAAGTATAGGTTTATAAGTTAAAAGCTTGGCTGATCATGAGTGTCTGAAATTACTAAACTTCTTCCATCATGCAATTTTTATATTATAGTGGAATAGAATAAAATGTCATGTAAGTTTATATTTTTTGCAAGAAGAGAATTTGCTTATAATTAAGGGAGTTAATTGCACTGCTCAGTACAAATATAACTTTCAAAAGTGTATAGAAAGACAAATGAACCAAACCTCTAACTCAGTCAGTGTCCCTGTGTGTGCAAAATACATATAAGAAGAATGTGCGAGAATGCCTTTCTCTGAATCAAGGATTTAAGATTAGGGTTCTACTGGTTTAAATGCCCTGTTTTTCTATGTGGTCAAGCAACACTTTTATCAGATTGAGCTATTAGATCTTGTCAGATTCTGAATCGAGTAACCATTACTAGTTATTTTTGATTGTTTACTCATCTTGTCAGATTACAAGATGATAAGGAAAGAAGTGTAGGCTGTACTGTATATTTATAACTTTATTAAATTATAAAGTTAAAACTAGTCAGTTTAAATAAACTTCACCTTAAAGTTTGTGCAAGATATTCCTAGCTAGCTGAGATTGGAGTTTCTAAAGGACACGTTGCAAAAAAAAACCCAGAAAACTAGATTCATAGTATATGTTTACATGATCATGTTTACATTACAGTAATGTAATGCAATTAACCCGTTGGAATGTTTTGGTTGCCACACAGCCTTCTATGCAAACTTATTAGCTAACACTTCAATGGTTTTGTATAATATCATGTGGTCAGTGGACAGGGAAAGTACAGAAGCATACACAGGGAAAGTACAGAAGCATACACAGGGAAAGTACAGAAGCATACACAGGGAAAGTACAGAAGCATACACAGGGAAAGTACAGAAGCATACACAGGGAAAGTACAGAAGCATACAGTACAAAAACTGTTTAACTATAAAGAATCTATAATTATAGATATTAAAGGTTAGAGTAATTAATGATATTGCGGACCTCACACTTTATCGGACACAATCAAATAGCGGACTATTCGCAAGTACTAGGGCTATAGTCTCTGTTGTTGCGCATGCCACAATTGCCTTGATCGTGCAAAGTTCAGAATCAAAGTTCTTTCAATTACTCTGTCTAGTCGTATGAAATCAGACGACTGCGTGAGTGCTCCTTCGGAAGATCTCTCCAAGCGAAACTTCTTCAAGAAAATAACAACTCGCTATATAGTCTATCTCGAGTGGACAAATGGGATTTTCCCTTGTGCAATGCGGTTTCATTTGATAGTTGCCCAAATTAACTACAGGTAAGTGATACAATGACAACAGTCTTTGTAGATTAATCCAAGTGGAACACTTAGTGTACAAGAAGAAGATATCGTTCAACTGCACTAACGAGGGATCGATCAGTTAAATGGACAAGTTTTCTATCTTCTCACGAACTTTAAAGACCACTTCTATATCCCTATAATATTCCAATCAATACTATAAATAAGGTTTATAAAAACGTTTAGTGTTGAATTATGACACTAATCACTCCACATAGGTTTATACTGATTTTTTATAGTTCTGTAATTCCTCAGGAACTGAAGTGAAGAGAATGGAGGAGATTGAACAATGTGTTATTGAACAAGGGAACACATTCACATTCAACTGTACTCCATCAGCTGCCAACCCTCCACCTAGTAGTTATGTGTTTAAGAGAGATGGAATGGACATCACAGAAGGAGTGAGTGGATCCATCTTAACTGTCTCTTCTCTAAAGAGAAGTGAAGATAGTGGAAACTATACTTGTATGGTGACCAATGAAGCAGGAAGTGTTACCATAGCAACATGCCTGAATGTGTTGGGTGAGTGTTACATTATATAGTGTACAAGTAGTATAGTAGATGCAGTATGTATAGGAAAATGTGGTTTGTTAGAGACTTTCTAGATTATTATGAGTAATACACTACTTATTTCAAAAGATGTAGTTCCTCCTATAACTGTAACTGTCCTGTAACTGTAACAAGAAGGTATCAGACAGCAGTAGGAGTGGTCTTGTTCTGGGAATTCCCCTCCTCTCCAGTAGACTGGTTTCTCATTACAGTATCCTCCCTCTCCCGAGAGGATGGTCATGTGACTGGAGTGAGGAGGATCAGAGTGAGAGGTGCTGTGAGGGCATTTCACTTTACAGGACTGAAGAGAGGGGAAAGGTACGAGATTGAAGTGATGGCTGTAACTGGACAAGTGAAGAGCTCACCAACTGTTGTTATAGTAGACAAGATGTAATAGACAGAATTAACTTAATCAAGCATGGGTAACCACAGTGTTGTGCAATTTGACTGTGTTGATCATGAATATGTATGCTTACTGCTTCATTTATTTTTGTATTGCATTACATTTTGTGGGAAAGTTGACACATATATGTGTCAACTTCCATGATTTGCAAAAGAAACATGTTTTGATATCTGCCAGAGAAAGGATGAAGTTATGAATATCGTTCATCTATTCCTACAGTCACTCCACTATGAAGGTAAATAACTAGTAAAAGTGGCTACTTAAATAAATATTACATTAACTGAGGTCATCTATACATATAATCAGAAATACTTTGCTAGTGTTCTACTGGTATATTATTAATATTATAATGAGATGTGGTGTGTATATGGAACTGAATTGATAAAAAAAATTAAAGGTCAGGAATAATGGACATCATTCATAAGTCCTATACATTTATGTATATATGTACGTATATCACAAACACATTCTATAAAGTTGAAATGTTGAGGTACTCTGTATAAGTTTCATGATCTCGTACATATAAACAGCTAGGAGAGTTGTAGAGAGAGGTGAACAAGAGTGGCAGAGAGAGATGGTTGAAAAACAAGATTAGTATTAGTATATAGTTTGGTATTAATTGGTGTAATTATTGTGTATATTATTACCATGAGCTCAACAAATTGTGTGCAGCATTTCCAAGTGTATTGATAATTCAGATCAGGCAGTTTTTCTTCATTTTGTTGTATGTAAAGGTGTAATGTGTGTATGTACTTTATGTAACAGGACCTACATATCTGTGACTACTATAGGCTTTAATACTTTAACTTGCACTTTCTGTTTGGATACATAATATTCTGTGCCTTTGTTAATACAACTGTGGAAGCTGATCAGCTCCAATCAAATAACAGTCATTTACTACCTATGTACTCTCTTGAGAACTGAACACCCTGCAACAAGTGGACACATTATATTCATAGTTAGCATTATACTAGTGAATAATGGTTAGGAGGAGGTACCTCCAGTCTGAGTGTCACTTGTTTGTGGTTCAGTTCAGTTCCCAAGGGAGTAGGTATATTATTATTATTATTATTATTATTATTATTAGAGTGCCCATGCATATATAGTAATGACTGTAAGCCATTCCAGTAATGAATGTAATGAATGACCATGACAGTCTATTTTCAATTCAAATGCACAAAATATGCAACAGAAAATGTCTTGGCGTATCAGTATTGTGTTGCTTGCCTGCATTAGTAAGTATAGTAATCAAATCAAATCAAATAGTGTGTTATTTGTTAATATTGCTATTCCAGTTTCACCTTCGTTTATGCCGTTGACGTTTGGAAGATATTCTTCTTCTAAACTTAAAAGTGAACTAATTTTAGGGACCTGAAGTCGTTAAACGAAAGATATTTGATACAATGGTAAAAGTAACAATAACGTTAGTTGGTGGATCAAAGACATTATGTTAATAGAGTAAGGATTATGTTAATAACGTATATACGGCAAACATCTAGACTTCTGATTTTCGACATGTACCAAGATTCTCCGTGTAAAGAGAGTGACAGTGACGCCAGGACGTGTTTTAAGCACTTTTTCGATCTGTTCTCGTTTCACGCTTCAGTCAACAGCCGATCTATATGGCTAATATACTAACCTATCTTTTCTAGGTGAGGCTGCCGGTGAGGTAAACTTTACGACATATCCCCAAGAGGACGTACAGGTCAAGGAAGGAGGGACTCTTATATTTACATGCTTGGCGACTAGAGAGAACAGTACCGATCAATTGATACCACTAGTACTGTGGTATTTAAATGGCTACCGAATCAATAGTAGCTCACTCCCTGACGGGACAATAGCTATCCGCAACAATGAGACATTGACCCTATCTAGCATTACTAAGGCATGGAGTGGAGCCACTATCAGATGTGCTGTAAATCCTAAAGTAGCCGTGATTCCTCAACCAATGCCATATCCTGTTATTACAGTGGTTGTTGAGTGGCATGAACATTTCTATAATAATCGCAAAAGCAGACTTTAGTATACAGTACTTGTCATTTGAGTTAGTGTACACGAAATACTTCATTATTGAACCTATAATTAAATAAAGCGATGTGAATGGAACACTGCTGTAGCAATGGTAGCATATAGCCTTACAGCACTGATGGTCATAACCAGCTATCCTTGGTTTGATTTCCATGCTGCAGTTATTGCTAATGTATTCTTCTCACTTCATGAGGTTTTAAGTGTGATTGCTAGTGTTTGTTGGTTTGAACATCTCTATGCAGGAAATAGCAAAAAGCTGACTCTAGTACCTGTGGCAATGGTAGCATATAGCCTTAGTTATTGCTAAGGCCATGCAAATTTGATTCACAGTTTATCGTCAAGCAGTTTCAAATTGGGCATGAGGGCGGGAGGTCATTTTTCATTATTCATTATAAACATGATAAATCATGAATTGGAATGTAAATATATAAATGTAGGCACACATGCTCACTGTCTCTGCATAAATGTGTGTCAATCATGCATGAACACAAAAAAGTATAGGAATCCAGAAAATGAGGAACACAAAGGCACCATGGACAAGCATTTCATTGGTAAAAGATACTTGAATACTAACAAAATATGCCACAATAAAAGCCATAATGAAAAATAAAAGTTGGATGGCCTGGATAAAATTGCATGCGGGCGGGGACGATAAACCGGGAATCAAATTTGCCTGACCTAATGTATTCTTCTCACTTCATGATGTTTTAAGTGTGATTGCTAATGTTTGTTGGTTTGAGTATAAACTAAATTGCATGACTTAATTTTTTGAACTGGTGACATAATTCATAATTTTTTTAATTGATTTGCATTAACAGATCCTGATAATGCAACTTCTTTGACTCCTATCCTGTATATCTCTGTTGTTATACCTACAATTGTTGAATAATATTGCATTATTAGTCTTAGTTATATTAATGAAATCCATGCAGTTCACATATATATGCATACAATTACAGTATATGTATATAAGAGATGCAGATCTATGCTATCAATGTACATGTATAATACAAAACAAATTATTAGCATGTAATCTCAGTAAATACATATTCAAAATAGAAGCACCTTAATTGAAACCTAAATTGGATACAAGCTCAAATAGAGCTCGCGACTAGTTTAGTTTCTTCTAAAGGTCGCTAGGAGAGCTACTTACCAACTCTCTCCTAAATTAGACAAGAAGCTTTGGTCTACAAAAGTGACAACCAATTACTGCAATATTTTAGTAAGTTATTTACAATACATACATGCAAGAAGACCAATGCTCAGTACAGTCAGTGCTATACATAGTTCTTAAAGTGTAATTGATTATATATACTTAATATCTTGTTTCGTAGTTTTAATTAATATATAGTGGTTTTGAACATGTATTAATTTGGATAAGTGAGCGTATACATATGTACATACATACGTACTTATACGTATACAGAAAACAATATTAGCATTTCACTGAGGCACTGATCAGAAAAAGGTTCATATTATATATATTTTCAGATCTCGTATCCATAAGTAAAAGGGATACTGCTGGTGATGCAGTATTGTCTCTTGCTCATTCTACTGATGGAAGGTATTGCATAGCTATTCTGACATTGTTCACAGTAGCTGAAGCTTAAATGATCTTCCATATAGATACCCTATGTCAGTTGATATCTCCAAGTGGTGAGGTAAATGTACTTAGAGGAAAAAGGCTATCTTTTAACTGTACTAGAGAAGGATCAAGTCAATCAAGTATTTTACTCTTGTTAAATGATGTTGACGTTCATGAAGCTCAAAACTTACTGATGTCCATGAGTATACCCAATGGAGCTGCTGATTTGATGATCAGCACACAGTCATATGTATATAGTACTACTGCTATAGAACTGAATTGATAAAAAAATGAAAGGTCAGGAATAATGGATATCATTCACAAATCCTATGCATTTACATATGTATGTTTTTAGTATATCATAAACAAATTCTATAAAGTTGAATTGTTACTTTAAGTTTCAGTTGATATTCATGATCTTCAACAAATGAACAACTAGAATTTGTATTTATATGTACAGTAAATTCTGCATATTTCATATATACGTACAAGCAAGCTTTCTTGGGTATACCTACAGAAATATGCCTAATACTCTTATATAATACGCTTCGATCAGTTGGTAACAGACTGACTAAACACTTGTTTGACTGCAGCTTCATCTGACCAGTTCCTATGCTGATGTGGCCAGATGTAGAGATAATATGTTACAACACCATTCATGTAGACACTGTGTATGTGGACACTGTGTGTGTGGACACTGTGTATGTGGACACTGTGTGTGTGGACACTGTGTATGTGGACACTGTGTGTGTGGACACTGTGTATGTGGACACTGTGTGTGTGGACACTGTGTATGTGGACACTGTGTATGTAGACACTGTGTATGTGGACACTGTGTGTGTGGACACTGTGTATGTGGACACTGTGTATGTAGACACTGTGTATGTGGACACTGTGTGTGTGGACACTGTGTGTGTAGACACTGTGTATGTGGACACTGTGTATGTGGACACTGTGTATGTGGACACTGTGTATGTGGACACTGTGTATGTGGACACTGTGTATGTGGACACTGTGTATGTGGACACTGTGTATGTGGACACTGTGTATGTGGACACTGTGTATGTGGACACTGTGTATGTGGACACTGTGTATGTGGACACTGTGTATGTGGACACTGTGTATGTGGACACTGTGTATGTGGACACTGTGTATGTGGACACTGTGTATGTGGACACTGTGTATGTGGACACTGTGTATGTGGACACTGTGTATGTATGCTAAAATAATTTTACAATTTTGTAACAAAACATGGTTAGAGAGAGAGGCAATTTTAATTAATAATTTAATGATTTAATTCATTTATGAACTGTAATTATAATTTGAGAAATTCTATTATGTATAACCATTAAAGTATTCATAAATCAGTCATGGTCAATTTTCAACTTAATGTATTTCAGAACATGCACACAAACTGAATAACGTATATATAGTACGTAGTCTATGAAATGCATTGACTGTTTACAATATATTAATCATATTGATGAAAGTCTTGTCATGTTAAATAAATTGAATTCCCAACAGGTAATGAGATTCTATTTAATGCACTCCTTTCCCACAGCATGTGTTAGGAAATGGTATATAGGAAGCTATTTCCTGTCAACATGTTACAGTTTCACTGTCTGCAGTTCATTAGCTATAGGAGGACACAGTTTGTGTGTACACGTGCCGACCAAAATGTACAGACTTTATATGGAAGTGCTGTGGAGATATGTATTGTATTATACTATCAAAGGAATGCATAATATATATTTATAGTAATTTTAATTATATATAAAACTAGAACATCTGAATTTGAATAATGTTTTCAGTGCATATATACATATCTCAATATATCTTTTACCAGTTATATATACTGCATCAATAAGTGTTAAATTTACATGACATGTAAATGTACATGAATGTACATGAATATACAATACTCATAAATGAGTTTACTAAAGTAAATCAGTTGAAAGGGATGAAATGATCAAGTTTATTTTTTGACCTTTTGTACTTTAGTGTATATAACTGGTTGAATCTCTACCGGAGGCTTTCTTCTTCTTTGATCTTCTTCTGGAAATTTCAAATCTGCACTCAATATTTCCTAAATGTACAAATATATATATGTATACAGTACTAGTGTGAAAGTGTGTAAGCTGCTACTTAGATAACATATAATTAGATAACTGAGGACACAATAAAGGAAAGTACAAAGAATGGGAGAAATCCACTTCAGGCAATTTCATTATATATAATATCATGGTGAATATGAGATGTACAGTACCTCCACCTACATGCAGTATATAGGTATCTACTAATGAACATGTGGTTACGTATATATATGCACACATTCACTGAACTACAATACTAAGGCTATATACTATACTTATGAGACACCGTGATTATTTGTAAACTTAGAAACATAATTGTGTATTCCATTTCCATAATTTGTATAATAATATAAGATAAGTAATAACAATAAAAATAAATAGTTTTTTGTTATATACATAATAATAATTATAAAGACATCATTCACAAGTATTATATATTTTGAAAATACTGTATGAATTTGAAGTGTACGTATGTATGAAGAACACATTCAGTTGCTATGACTACTCGTAATGCAACTGTTCACCTCTCTGGTTGTGTCGGACTTTCTGTCACGTATCACATCAGCGTACATTGATACTGCATACATTGACTCTATCGGCTGCTGCTTGCTTTCAGTTGTGAAATGAACATCATCATTACTGAAGGGTTAAAAGAGAATAGTTCTGTAAGAGTATAATGAGTGACTTTCTATCACGTATCACATCAGCGTACATTGATACTGCATACATTGACTCTATCGGCTGCTGCTTGCTTTCAGTTGTGAAATCATCATTACTGAAGGGTTAAAAGAGAGTAGTTCTGTGAGAGTGAATATTGAGAGAAGCTTGTTTGTGTGAATCTGTATGTATGAATGTTCACTGCCACTGCTGATGATGCACTTTTAAAGAGTTGGGAAAGTAAACCAAATTCCTATAAAGGTTTAAAGGCAAGCTTATTTAATCACTCCTCTCTCTCTCTCTCTCTCTCTCTCTCTCTCTCTCTGATAATTCTTTTCTCATTTCTTCATTAGCTTTATTCTACTTACTCCTTTTTCAATTCTGTGTATGAAAAGATGTTGCATGTGTAAAGATGTCATATACTCAATATTCTAATTATATAACAATATCAGATTGCAATGGAAGTTGCACTAACCATTCTTCCTCCTCCGGAGGTAACAAAGTACAATAATCAGTATCATTAAGATGAGGAGGAGAATTACTACAATCACTCCTACAATAGCTCCAATGATAGTTAGTGTTGTATCTTCAGACACATGATTGGAATTAGCTGTATACATATACATGTATAATGACCATCTATAAAATAAAGTCATTAATATTTAATTGAGAAGAACGATCTACCAAATTAACACATTAATAAACTTACATGGTAAATGAGATGGAATTATATTAATCGATTAACATTGTTATTTCTGCATCACCTCAGTAAACTCACCTAACACATTCAAGTATGTTGCTATGGTAACACTCCCTGCTTTATTAGTCACCATACAAGTGTAGTTTCCACTATCTTCACTTCTCTTCAGAGAAGAGACAGTTAAGATGGATCCAATCACTCCTTCTGTGATGTTCACTCCATCTCTCTCAAACACATAACTACTAGGTGGAGGGTTGGCAGCTGATGGAGTACAGTTGAATGTGAATACTTCTGTAAAAACAACATTCTGCACTTTAGAGTGTACAGCAAATTCTGGGACATCTAGCAAAATATAAGAAAATGTATTGTATACTTTTAATATAGAATACAAAGAATACTAACTCACAGTACACATCCAAGTTGACAACAGCTGAATCACTTCCTGCTGTAGTAGTCACATTTACTGTAGTAGTCACATTTATTGTGTAAGATCCACTGTCAGTACGATTAACATTATCTATTGTAAAGTTAGATGTTCCATTACCAGATCCAATATTAACAGTAATCCTGCCATCTTGTACAGTAACTCCATCTTTAGTTATAACAATATCACTACTCACTGGAAATGGATTACCAGTTATAGTTAGAGAAGTAGTGAAGGATGTTCCTTCTATAGCAGTCTCGTTTGTGATGGGTGGAGTGATGGATGGAGGAACTATATATGAACACACATCAATATTAATTATACAGCTTATATATAATTACATACTTTTAGCCACCAAAAAGTTTAATTAGGCACCAATTATCACTGCCATGCACAATAAAACTACTAACATTAGAGCATTTCGGATGTTATAACAAACAAACACACATGATCTATATAACTTTATACTGCAAGTGAGTCTATACAAATGTTATATATATTAACCTATATTCAAGTTGATATATTACTTCAACTATAATTGTAGCATAACTTATACACAATATTCTGCAGTAACTCACACAACACAGATATTACAGGAAAGGGTTCTGGCTGATCCTGATCCACTGATTCTGAGCCTGCATTAGCAGCACAATGTACAGTAGCTCCATTCCAAACTCTAGTTATGTTAGACAAAGTGAGAGGAGAACGGTATTCACCTCCAAATGTTGTCATGGTACCATCTGATAGGGTCTTGTTAGAGGTAGTGGTAATGCTTGTCTCTGTACTGCTAATGTTCAAGTACCACTTTACATGCAGTCTAGTTCCATTGGATGTTATATTTACTGCTACACAAGTAAACGTGAGACTGCCTCCTTCCAATGTGGCTACATTGTCACTCGGATAGTAAAGAAAACTGGCCTGACCTTTATAACAGAGAAATTTAACTTGTATTAGCTGAAAGGCCCTAGCGCGTGTATCATCGCATGTCTAGAAGGTGGTGGTGTATGTCCAAACGTTGCGATATGACTTACTTTCACACAGATTATTGCGAAATGATCCAAAAAGAAAGATTACGACGTACAGACAAATCATAACTTTTAATCTTCTTCCTTGATAGTGTAGAGAAACGTTAAATAATATAAGTTCACGTGCAGTATAATATATAGCTGCTAGGTAAAAACGTTACATCTGACTCGCAATTTTTCCGTTGCCAATTTGAATGAGAGTGTGAATTCCAATGATATTCATATCCCCTAACCAGAAACGTTGTGCGACTTATGGTGGAGAGAGGTTCTACATTAGTATGTTGAGATACCTAATTATTCGGATGCGTATTAAGTTTATTAGAATATATTATATTCATTAGAATAAAGAATCAGATATTTTTAAAATGTGGTTAATACTGAGATGATAATTTATATAACACTGCATAAATATTTCATAATATAAAGTCTTGGCACAAGAGATATCTCCAAGTGGAAGAGTCAATACTCCAGTGGGAAGCGAGCTTGTATTTAACTGTACTAGAAATGGTTCGATACTGGAAGACATATTTCCTCAGCTGAATAATGAAGACATTACTGATACCAACCTTATTTGTGCAACTCGGATAGTAAACGGTGCTTCATACACTTTTGGGCCGGTAAAGATGGATCACGATGGCAGTAAACTGAGATGTAGATTTGAATTACTTGGAGGAAGCATTACCTCGAAATACACTTAAGTAAACAATAAAACCATTGTTACCATTTGTTGACCACAAATATGCTATGGACAGTTATATTTGCAATGATCAGTTCAAAAGCCATTTTATTGGGATTCACTAAATTAGGAAGAATTAGGAATATAATCACTAGCTGTGTAATTGTCAGATATTTAAATATACTTCTCACCCGCAGGTTCAGCTGGCATCCAATAGTGCTTATCTCAGTGTATTACTTCCATTGGTCATGTTTGTGCTATTACTTTTACTCTGATTTCATACAGTAAGAAGTACAATACAAATATATACATATAATTTATGTGTATACACCCGACTTATGTAGAGTATATAATGTATAGAGAGAATTGTATGTAAAGCATATTTAATACATACAATCAGAGTGTTTTCTCTCTCTTAAATATGTTACTCTGATGTGTATAAACTGGTGTCAAGGACAAGTTAGAAACCTTCACAAATTTTGTAATCACAGCTCTCATTAAATTACGGCAATATAGAGTAATCAATCAGAATTGGGACACATCAGAATTGGAACACCTGGTTCTCGGCGAATACAAGGGCTATGAACTTCAAACTTGGACTGACTTGTAGCTCTCATCAAACGTAATTCACATGCTTACAACAAGACTGATGCATCTGGATTTCGCTGAGAACGAGCGGTTTATCTAGCTGTCCCAAAACAATCAAAATTAGGACAGTTTAATCAGAAATGGGACACTCCCATCTGGTGCCTTCAGTTTTAGATGGATATGGCTCTAACTTGCACAGAAGGTAGCCCTAGCCTCCTCTAAGAAGTGTCCTACTTTCATCGGAAACCATCTGAAACCCACTGAATGTGGCCACGACGATCCTAACACATTCTCCCAATCGGAAATGGGACAGCTCCCCTATCAGAAATGGGAACAATGTTGGAAGCTGGTTCTCTGCGAATACCGGAGTTATCAGCTTCAAATAAGGATTGAAATGTAGCTCTCCTCGCAGATGATTGGCATCCTTACAACCAGACAGTTAGGTCCTGATTTTGCAGAGAACGAGCAGTTCATCTTGATGCCCCGAAACAATCAAAATTGGGACACTTTCATTATGAACAGAAGAAGTACATCTGACTCCTTCAGTTTTAGATGGACATGCATCTAAGTTGCACAGAAGGAAGCTCTATGTCTCCTCTAAGAAATAGTCCACTTTCAATGAAAACCGTTTGAATTCCACTGAATGCGGCCATGCACGACTATCACAACATAATACTCACCCAATCAGAAATTGGGGTCTTGTTTGCAGCTGGTTCTCTGTGAATACTGGGGCTATCGGCTTCAAACAAGGATTGAAGTGTAGCTCTGTTTGCAGCTGATTGGCAGCAGAGAATGAGCAATTTATCTGGATGCTCAAAAACATTCAGAATTGGGACATCGTATGCCTGGTCATGAGTGCATATGCTTGAACAGACACTTATAATCTTATGAATATTTACACAAAGCACACTAGGATACAAAAGGGAGATGCATACATGAACAGACATTAGGACATGAATATGTACAGAGCATATGGAGAATACAGTCCATGGTCAGGTTAAAAACGGGAAATACACATGAACAGATGTTACATGATAATCACAGATCTATACAGTACATAAGGAATATATAATAACTTAATTTAGTTAATTTAGTTACTTTCATGCAAATTTGTGTGTAGGGTTTATTAAATACTTTAAAAATGTAACTTTGAAAATTAACTGAGGTTCTGTTTAAAAAGCTTTCATTTCTGAGCTTTATAGAGTGATTCACAAGACTTGGCCAAAAGCATTTCTACCCTTTGACACTCATGTGTGCGGAGGCATGGTGGTTCAATTAGGAAATCACTGATTGAAGTCTTCTGGAGAAGAGGCACAGATTTACCACTGTGTAGTGGTGGTGACACCACACCTTGAACCTGGCATGTTTAGACATTGAAACAACTAAACATCTCTCTCTATCACTGCGCATTGCCCTTTCTGCCTCGTGATGAACTGCCAGAGGTACCATCACAATTGAAGTGACTGCACCAGCAGCAACCTTTTTTCTTCAGGTGCTTTTTACGGTGTCCCAATTCTGAATGTTTTTGAGCATCCAGATAAATTGCTCATTCTCTGCTGCCAATCAGCTGCAAACAGAGCTACACTTCAATCCTTGTTTGAAGCCGATAGCTCCAGTATTCACAGAGAACCAGCTGCAAACAAGACCCCAATTTCTGATTGGGTGCATGAGTATTATGTTGTGATAGTCGTGCATGGCCGCATTCAGTGGAATTCAAACGGTTTTCACTGAAAGTGGACTATTTCTTAGAGGAGACATAGAGCTTCCTTCTGTGCAACTTAGATGCATGTCCATCTAAAACTGAAGGAGTCAGATGTACTTCTTCTGTTCATAATGAAAGTGTCCCAATTTTGATTGTTTCGGGGCATCAAGATGAACTGCTCGTTCTCTGCAAAATCAGGACCTAACTGTCTGGTTGTAAGGATGCCAATCATCTGCGAGGAGAGCTACATTTCAATCCTTATTTGAAGCTGATAACTCCGGTATTCGCAGAGAACCAGCTTCCAACATTGTTCCCATTTCTGATAGGGGAGCTGTCCCATTTCCGATTGGGAGAATGTGTTAGGATCGTCGTGGCCACATTCAGTGGGTTTCAGTTGGTTTCTGATGAAAGTAGGACACTTCATAGAGGAGGCATAGGGCTACCTTCTGTGCAAGTTAGAGCTATATCCATCTAAAACTGAAGGCACCAGATGGGAGTGTCCCATTTCTGATTAAACTGTCCTAATTTTGATTGTTTTGGGACAGCTAGATAAACCGCTCATTCTCAGCGAAATCCAGATGCATCTGTCTTGTTGTAAGCATGTGAATTACGTTTGATGAGAGCTACAAGTCAGTCCAAGTTTGAAGCTCATAGCCCTTGTATTCGCCGAGAACCAGGTGTTCCAATTCTGATGTGTCCCAATTCTGATTGATTACTCTACTGAATATACAAATATAGCTACATGCAGGGTTGTCAATTCAAAACTAATAAAATGTATCAGTTACATGTGAATATTCAAATTTTGATCCAGTTGGAAACAAAATCCTAAGCTAATGAGAGAGAGCTATAGTGATAGCAGACTTCATTCATAGCACAATTCTACAGATTATATATTCTTAATGGCACCATCCCTACATCATCTATCAGCAAAAACATATTACTTAAAGTTACCAAATGTCCCTAATCTGCCCTTTCTGCCCATAACAAATTCTCTGCCAGTCTGGAGCATCGTAGGACCAATTCGCTGGGCCATAGTGGGCCATGACGTCATTAGAAAATGGAGGTCGGTGCAGCCTGACTACATACAGCGTTGATTGCAACAAAATGCTCGAGCGGTTCAAGCCTTAAAGGTATAAACAGTTAGGTATTGATGCAAAATTTTGTTATGACTAAAAAGGTGGGGCGGCTATGGCCGCCGGCCCTGGTTCATTATCGAGATGTTATTCATTGTTACTGCACCTGACTCAGGTATGTGAGATGTAGTTCCATGTAGTGTATAGTGAGTAAATATAAATTGACAACACCTTATGGATGTTGTATAAGATTCTTAATGGAGATGGTATAGACATAAAGTTAAAACTGAATACTTGGGTGCCGAATACTTCGGATGCGCGTATGTACGTCCGAATTTCGACTGAATATCACGTCAATATCGATTCAATTCGGACACCTCACTTAAGCCTATATAGAGCCTGTAATTACTGTACTTTAGCTATAGATGGTCTCCACAATTAGTGTATTACATTTTCACCTATACTGCTATACTGCACGTGCATTAACGCAAGATATATACGTTTCTCATTATCAAGGAAGAAGATTAGAACACTATCAAGGAGAGGTGGAATGATTTGGCTGTACGTCGTGATCTTTCTTTTTGGATCATTTAGCAATAATCTGTGTGAGAGTAAGTCATATCGTTTGGAAATACACCACTACCTTCTAGACATACGATGATACACGCGCTAGGGACTTTCAGCTAATACAAGTTAAATTTCTCTGTTACTAAGGTCAGGTCACTTTTTACAATAAGCTTTGTGAAAGTACGTTACAACCATCAGTGAGTCATTTGGACATACACCTTCTACATACACCTTCTACATACACCTTCTACATACACCTTCTACATACACCTTCTACATACACCTTCTACATACACCTTCTACATACACCTTCTACATACACCTTCTACATACACCTTCTACATACACCTTCTACATACACCTTCTACATACACCTTCTACATACACCTTCTACATACACCTTCTTCCTTCTGTGTTTTTATTAGTTCCTCCATCCATCACTCCACCCATCACAAACGAGATTGTTATAGAAGGAACATCCTTCTATATACACGATGATACGTATACACACGCTATAGGCCTATAATTGTTATTGTTATTGTTATTGTTATTATTATTTACCCCTTCAGCAACCAGGTATAAATGTATTCAAGTTTATATATTACTTCACTTATAATACCTTAATTATAGCATAACTTATTCACAATATTCTGCACACCTTTCAGCTAATGTCTAAGCTTATTTCTCTGTTACTAAGGTCAGGTCAGTTTTCTTGACTATCCGAGAGGCAATGTAACCACATTGGAAGGAGGCAATCTCACGTTTACTTGTGCAGCAAATAGTACATCCGGGAGACTGTATGCAAAGTGGTACTTGAACAATGGCAGTACAGAGACAACCATTACCTCTAACAAGACCCTATCAGATGGTACCATGGCAACAGTTGGTAGTGACTACCATTCTCATCTCACTTTGTCTAACATAAACAGAGTTTGGAATGGAGCTACTGTACATTGTGCTGCTAGTGATGGCTCAGAATCAGTGGATCATGATCAGCCAGAACCCTTTCCTGTAATATCTGTATGGTGTGAGTTACTGCAGAATATTATGAATATGTTTTGCTATAATAAGGTATTATAAGTGAAGTAATATATATAAACTTGAATACAGGCTAATATGTATAACTTAAAAGTAATACAATATATTTTCTTATATTTTGATAGATGTCCCAGAATTTGTTGTACACTCTAAAGTGTAGAATGTTGTTTTTACAGAAGTATTCACATTCAAATGTACTCCATCAGCTGCCAACCCTCCACCTAGTAGTTATGTGTTTGAGAGAGATGGAGTGAACATCAAAGAAGGAGTGAATGGATCCATCTTAACTGTCTCTTCTCGGAAGAGAAGTGAAGATAGTGGAAACTACACTTGTACAGTGACTAATAAAGCAGGAAGTGTTGCCATAGCAACATGCTTGAATGTGTTGGGTGAGTTGATTGAGGTGATACAGAAATAACAATGTTAATCGATTAATATAATTCCATAGCTTCACCTTCTGCTTCACATAATATCACATTTGAAGATGTAAGTCCATTCTCAGCTACTATCAGTTGGAGCCCTCCATCCGATAATGGAGGAACTGATCAACCACTCAAGTACTCCATCAGCATCACAAACAACACTGTCACTCTCTCCTTCACTGCATCAGATGTGACTACTCTGTCACTGACTAACCTTCAACACAGCACTCAATATGGAGTGGAAATAGTGGCTGAGAGTGAATATGGAGTGAGTCCTCCAGCAGCCAGTACCTTTACTACAAATGACTCAGGTATGTGAGATGTAGTTCCATGTAGTGTATAGTGAGGTATATGAGTATTTGTCTGTTATGTAGTTCCTATTATTGAGAGTGTATCAGTTGAAGCACTCTCACTGACTATTCTATCAGTGGATGTTGTACTACTGACTGATGGAGGACAGAATGTTACTAACTATACTGTGAGTGTTTAAAATATATAAAAATATGAATATTAATTTTACAAAGAATAAATTTTGTTTATGTAAATTTTCCTAAAATGTTGACAGGTGGAGATTTCTGAATGAAACTTCAGTTTCAACATGACCTTTCTCTCAGCTCATCTGAGATCTTACAGTGTCATGTTAGTAGATACATTGACTATTAGAGAGATTTATAACATTAATGTGAGTGCTATGAACAGTGTTGGGGAGAGTACTCCATTTCAGTTGTAATTAAGTGTGACTCATTTACCATGTAAGTTTATTATATTTATGTGTTAGTTTAGTAGAACATTGTTCTCAATTATAAATTAATGACTTTAGTTTATTTACGTATACGTATATATGTGTATATGGTCATTATACATGTATATGTATACAGTTAATTCCGATCATGTGTCTGAAGATACAACACTAGCTATCATTGGAGCTATTGTAGGAGTGATTGTAGTAATTCTCCTCCTCATCTTAAAGATACTGATTATTGTATTTTACTATCACAAGAAGAAAAGTGGTTAGTACGTATATGATATGATTATATATAATCAGTTAGGGTTATGTGAACTTTTGAGGATTAACAGCAGGAAAATTAGTAATAATAACAATAAGAATGTTCTTCATCAGCTGTACATGTAACACTAATGAGAGTGAGTGAGTGAGTATAGTGATTAGTGATAATGAGAAATTTACTTAAGTGTATAAACATAAACATTCTGTTATTGTTATTATTATACATTTTCCTGTTAATGCTCGAAATTTTGAAATCTAATAGTTACTATACGTAGCAATGAGGCTCAATGACATTATAGCTATAATTGTCTTCCTATAAAGAAGTACATTTTATACTTTTAGATGTTCCTACCGATTGCAATTCACAGCATGTTTCATATGAAGAGATTGAGATGAAACAAATTGATATGCTGTGTAATCCTGCTTATGCTGTGCCTTCTGAAGTAATTGAGAACAAAGGTTACCAAGGCAACAAGATGGCTGACACTGAGCACATTACTTATGAGACATTTTTAAACTAAATGAAACACAATTGTGTATTCCAATTCCATAATTTGTATAATAATATGAGATAAGTGATAACAATAAAAATATATAGTTTTTTGTTATATACACATAATAATAATTATAAAGATATCATTCACAAGTATTATATATTTTGAAAATACTGTATGAATTTGAAGTGTACGTACATATATTTATGTAATATGTAAATGACTAAGCCTAATATTCTTCAGTTGGTAACCTAGCTAACAGACTGACCAAACACTGCACAAGTAGTGGCTATCTACTACAAGTACTGCTATTTGAATGTTTTCAGTGCATTATATATCCATTTAGATTCTATATCTACTCCATCAATAAGTGTTAAATTGACATGACATGTGAATGTATGAACAAATGAATATACAATACTCATAAATGAGTTTACTAAAGTAAATCAGTTAAAAGGGATGAAATGATCAAGTTTATTTTTTGACCTTTTATACTTCAGTGTATATAACTGGTTGAATCTCTACTGGAGGCTTTCTTCTTCTTTGATCTTCTTCTGGAAATTTCAAATCTGCATACAATATCCCCTAAATGTACAAACTAGTACTACTATAGTGTGAAAGTGTACATGTGTAAATGCACCTTACCAAATAAGTGAACATCTAATTAGATAACATACATAGATAAGTGAGGAGAGATAACAAGTGATATTGCACAATAAAGGATACAGAGAAAGGTCCTTATATACATGTATACGTACGTATATACACATATTCACTGAACTACTATACTAAGGGAATATCTGACTGCATTATATGCACTTGTGTCAGGAGGAGGGGAGGGACATAGGGTACAGATTCATTCAAGCAAGACTCACTACTGAATGATGCAATGCGACCCTTAAGACTATAATTGAAGTATTGTGAAATCCACTTTCTCCACTAATATATCCACATATATATCCACATATTCACTGAACTACTATACTAATATACTAAAAGGGAATATTTGACTGCATTATATGCACTTGTGTCAGGTGTGTTTGTAACCAACACATTCCACTGTATCCAACAATTCTTGAAATTTGTGTTGAAACAGTGTAATTATTAAACTAGCTGACAGGGGTTACCCCATTATGAAGTTACGAAGTGAAATATATTAACCTTTTTCCGCCCGCGTTACAGCATAATCGTTACACCCCACCACTCCATACACTTTATATATAAAGGGATACACTCTACACTTGATATATAAAGGGATACCCTCTACACTTGATATATAAAGGGATACACTCTACACTTGATATATAAAGGGATACCCTCTACACTGGATATATAAAGGGATACCCTCTACACTTGATATATAAAGGGATACCCTCTACACTTGATATATAAAGGGATACCCTCTACACTTGATATATAAAGGGATACCCTCTACACTTGATATATTATTGACATCAGCAGGAGACTGAAGAGCTCACATGTGTAGTGTATACTTTTTCTCTGTATGCCTTATATGGAAGACAAGTATTGAAAGAAGAAAGACTGTTGGAGAGGATGATAAACTGAGATATGCACAAGTAGTGGCTATCTACTACAAGTACTGCTATTTGAGAGTCTCAAGGATATAGCAGAGATAATAAACAAGAGGGAATGTGACCATATATGGACATACAGGATATACCTGTACCACCTATAACTAGCAGAGATCGACTGACATACCACTTAAGTGAGTAGAATGTACTAGTAATAGAGTTAGTTATTTGGTATGGATACAGTATAATGAAATTTATGGCATCCATTAACATGTAGTATTAGCTACATTATACATACTAATATGTACGAACATTAGCACAATTAGGAGTGAGTACATTAGTATATACGTACAGTCTATTTGATAGACCAAAACTGGTACAGATCACCTCATATAGAACACATTCAGTTACTATGACTACTCGTTATGTAACTGTTCACCTCTCTGGTTGTGTTAGACTTTCTGTCACGTGTCACATCAGCGTACATTGACTCTATCGGCTGCTGCTTGCTTTCAGTTGTGAAATGAACATCATCATTACTGAAGGGTTAGAAGAGAGTAGTTCAGTAAGAGTGAATATTGAGAGAAGCTTGTTTGTGTGAATCTGTATGTATGAATGTTCACTACCACTGCTGATGATGCACTTTTAAAGAGTTGGGAAAGTAAACGATATTCCTATATAGGTTTTAAGGCAAGCTTATTTAATCACTCCTCTCTCTCTCTCTCTCTCTCTCTCTCTCTCTCTCTCTCTCTCTCTCTCTCTCTCTCTCTCTCTCTCTCTCTCTCTCTCTCTCTCTCTCTCTCTCTCTCTCTCTCTCTCTCTCTCGATAATTCTTTTCTCATTTCTTCATTATCTTTATTCTACTTACTCCTTTTTCATTTCTGTGTATGAAAAGATGTTGCATGTGTAAAGATGTCATAGAATCAATATTCTAATTGTATAACAATATCAGATTGCAATTGAAGTTGCACTAACCATTCTTCCTCCTCCGGAGGTAACAAAGTACAATACTCAGTATCATTAAGATGAGGAGGAGAACTACTACAATCACTCCTACAATAGCTCCAATGATAGTTGGCTCAGACACAATAGGAACTACATAACAGACAAATACTCATATACCTCACTATACACTACATGGAACTACATCTCACATACCTGAGTCAGGTGTAGTAAAGGTAGTGGCTGCTGGAGGACTCACTCCATATTCATTCTCAACTACTATTTCCACTCCATATTGAGTGCTGTGTTGAAGGTTAGTCAGTGACAGAGTAGTCACTTCTGATGTAGTGAAGGAGAGAGTGACAGTGTTGTTTGTGATGTTGATGGAGTAGTTGAGTGGTTGTTCAGTTCCTCCGTTATCGGATGGAGGGCTCCAACTGATATTAACTGAAAATGGACTTACATCTTCAAATGTGATATTATGTGGAGCAGACGGTGGAGCTATGGAATTATATATTAATTAAACAAACACACATGATCTATATGACTTTATACTGCAAGTGAGTCTATACATATATTAACCATACATATTACATAACCTGTATTCAAGTTTATATATTACTTCACTTATAATACCTTAATTATAGCATAACTTATTCACAATATTCTGCCGTAACTCACACAACACAGATATTATAGGAAAGGGTTCTGGCTGATCATGATCCTCTGTTTCTATTTTAACAGCACAATGTACAGTAGCTCCATTCCAAACTCTGTTTATGTTAGACAAAGTGAGATGAGAACGGTAGTCACTACCAACTGTTGCCATGGTACCACCTGATAGGGTCTCCTTAGTGGTAATACTTGTCTCATTGTTCAAGTACCACTTTACATGCATTCTAGCTCTATTGGATGTTCTATTATATTTACCTGTTACTGCACAAGTAAACGTGAGACTGCCTCCTTCCAATGTGGTTACATTGTCACTCGGATAGTCAGTAAAATTGGCCTGACCTTAGTAACAGAGAAATTAACTTGTATTAGCTGAAAGTCCCTAGCGCGTGTATCATCGCATGTCTAGAAGGTGGTGGTGTGTGTCCAAACGTTGCGATATGACTTACTTTCACAACGAATATTGCAAAATGATCCAAAAAGAAAGATCACGACGTACAGACAAATCATAACTTTTAATCTTCTTCCTTGATAGCGTAGAGAAACGTTAAATAATATAAGTTCACGTGCAGTATATTATATAGCTGCTAGGTAAAAACGTTACATCTGACTCGCAATTTTTCCGTTGCCAATTTGAATGAGAGTGTGAATTCCAATGATATTCATATCCCTAACCAGAGACGCTGTGCGACTTATGGTGGAGAGAGGTTCTACATTAGTATGTTGAGATATTTAATATTCGGATCCGTATTAGCATAATAAGTATATTAGAATACAGAATCAGATATATAGACATATATTTAAAATGTGGTTTATACTGAGATGATAATTTATATAACACTGCATAAATATTTCATAAGGCCAGGCAAATTCCAATCCCAGTTTATCGTCCCCGCCCGCATCCCAGTTAATAAGTCTCTTGTCTCCTGTCATTCAGTTTGGGACACATGAACTGATTAGCATCCTCAATCTCATTTGGATTGTTATATACTCTGTACCAATTGGGGTTCATTGGAGTATCTTCTCAGTTTCCATTCTAGATCTCAATGGTACATGTACAGTTCCACCAATCTAATTATACATAAGATAGGTGCAGAGATCAATTACTGTTGCTGCACTGAGCTGACATTATTGGGACAAACAGAGATTGTAAGGAAGCCTGAAACATTAATTTTGCTAAGGCCTATATAAGGCTAACCACATACACCATTTTTGTTAACCATTTCAATATGCTATAGTTGTATGTGCAATGATCAGTTTATTGGGATTCACTAAATTAGGAAGAAAGGATTATAATCACTAGCTGTGTAATTGTCAGATATTTAAATTAACTTCTCACCTGCAGGTTCAGCTGGCATCCAGTAGTGCTTATCTCAGTGTATTACTTCCATTGGTCATGTTTGTGCAATTACTTTTACTCTGATTTCATACAGTAAGAAGTACAATACAAATATATACATATAATTTATGTATACACACAACTGATTGGGCAAACTCATGTAATGAGAAGATATGCGAAGCACAATGGATTGGGTGTATATACACGTACATGTGTACATTTGTATTCAATTATTGTTTATGTAGAGTAATGTAGACAGAATTGTATGTAAAGCATATTTAATACATGTAATTAGAGTGTTTTCTTTTTCTCAAATATGTTACTCTGATGTGTATAAACTGGTGTCAAGAGCAAGAATTATCAAAACTTATTATTTTATTAGAAACCTTCACAAATTTTGTAATCACCACTCTCATTAAATTATGGCAATATACGTAAAACTAATTAAAATGTATCAGTGAATATGTACAGTATATGTGAATATTCAAATTTTGATCCAGTTGGAAACAAAATCCTAAGCTAATGAGAGAGAGCTATAGTGATAGCACACTTCATTCATAGCACAATTCTACAGATTATATATTCTTAATGGCACCATCCCTACTTCAGCTATCCATGGTGCACCCAAACAGAAGTTATGTGTATGGATAAGTATATAATTTAAATTTCAGTATGCCATGCTTACGTACTTCTGTATGGTTATCTCTCATAATCACTGTCTTGTTTGGTAGTACATTATCCAGATGTTATTCATTGTTATTACAACTGACTCAGGTATGTGAGATGTAGTTCTATGTAGTGTATAGTGAGGTATAATAAATATAAATCGACAACACCTTATGCATGTTATATAAGATTTTCAATGGAAGTGGTATTGACATAAAGTTAAAACTGAATACTTCGGATGCGCGTGTGTACGTCCGAATTTCGACTGAATATCATGTCAATTTCGATTCAATTCGGATACCTGACTTAAGCCTATATAGAGCCTATATTAGTATACTGTACTTAGCTATAGATTGTCTCCACAATTAGTGTATTACATTTTCACCTAGCAGCTGTATACTGCACGTGCATTAACGCAAGATATATACATCAAGGAAGAAGATTAGAACACTATCAAGGAGAGGTGGAATGATTTGTCTGTTGTACGTCGTGATCTTTCTTTTTGGATTATTTCGCAATAATCTTTGTCAAAGTACGTTACAACCATCAGTGAGTCATTTGGACATACCCCTTCTATATACACTTCTGTGTTTTTATTATATAGTTCCTCCATCCATCACTCCAAGCATCACAAATAGGACTGCTATAGAAGGAACATCCTTTACTACTCCTCTAACTATAACTGGTGATCCATTTCCAGTAAGTAGTAATATTATTATAACTAATGATGCAGTTACTGTACAAGATGGCAGGATTACTGTTAATATTGGATCTGGTAATGGAGCATCTAGCTTTAAAACACAAAATGTTAATCGTACTGACAGTGGATCTTACACAGTAAATGTGACTACTACAGCAGGGAGTGATACAGCTGTTGTCAACTTGGATGTGTACTGTGAGTGACTATTCTTTGTATTCTATATTTAAAGTATACAATATATTTTCCTATATTGATAGATGTCCCAGAATTTGTTGTACACTCTAAAGTGCAGAATGTTGTTTTTACAGAAGTATTTACATTCAACTGTACTCCATCAGCTGCCAACCCTCCACCTATTAGTTATGTGTTTGAGAGAGATGGAGTGGAGATAACAGAAGGAGTGAGTGGATCCATCTTAACTGTCTCTTCTCTGAAGAGAAGTGAAGATAGTGGAAACTACACTTGTAATGTAACTAATGAAGCAGGAAGTGTTACCATAGCAACATATTTAAACATTGTGCGTGAGTTGATTGAAGTGATGTATATAGAAATAACAATGTAAATCGATTAATATAATTCCATAGCTCCACCTTCTGCTCCACATAATATCACATTTGAAGATGTAAGTCCATTCTCAGCTACTATCAGTTGGAGCCCTCCATCTGATAATGGAGGAACTGATCAACCACTCAAGTATTCCATCAACATAACAAACAACACTGTCATTCTCTCCTTCACTACATCAGATGTGACTACTCTGTCACTGACTAACCTTCAACACAGCACTCTATATGGAGTGGAAATAGTAGCTGAGAATGAATATGGAGTGAGTCTTCCAGCAGCCAGTACCTTTACTACACCTGACTCAGGTATGTGAGATGTAGTTCCATGTAGTGTATAGTGAGGTATATGAGTATTTGTCTGTTATGTAGTTCCTATTATTGAGAGTGTATCAGTTGAAGCACTCTCACTGACTATTCTATCAGTGGATGTTGCACTACTGACTGACGGAGGACAGAATGTTACTAACTATACTGTGAGTACAGTGTATGTAGGCAATGAATGTGAATTTCAATTAGGTATGTAATATATATAATATATAAAAATATATAAAAATATGAATATTAATTTTACAAAGAATAAATTTTGTTTATGTAAATTTTCCTAACATGTTGACAGGTGGAGATTGCTGGAGGAAACTACAGTTTCAACATGACCTTTCTTTCGGCTCATCTGAGATCTCACAGTGTCATGTTAGTAGATACATTGACTATTAGAGAGATTTATAACATTAATGTGAGTGCTATGAACAGTGTTGGGGAGAGTACTCCATTTCAGTTGGAATTAAGTGTGACTCATTTACCATCATGTAAGTTTATTATATTTATGTGTTAATTTAGTAGAACATTTTTCACAATTAAAAATTAATGACTTTATTTTACAAATGGCCATATTATACATGTATATGTATACAGCTAATTCCATTCATGTGTCTGAAGATACAACACTAGCTATCATTGGAGCTATTGTAGGAGTGATTCTCATACTCATCCTACTCATCTCTATTATACTGATCATTGTATTTTATTATTACAAGAAGAAAAGTGGTTAGTATGTACGTACGTATATGATATGATGATATATAATCAGTTATACATTAGATTGTGAACTTTGGAGAATTAACAGCAGGAAAATTAGTAATAATAATACAGAATGTTCTTCATCAGCTGTACATGTAATGTGAATGAGTGAGTGAGTGAGTGAGTGAGTGAGTGCACATGATTAGTGATCATGAGAAATTTACTTACTTAAGTGAATAAATAAATATTCTGTATTGTTATTAATTTTCCTGTTCATAATTGAAAATTTGGAATCTAATAGTTACTATACATAGCAATGAGACTCAATGACCTTATAGCTACGTATAATTGTATTCCTATAAAGAGCTAATTTTATATTTTTAGATGTTCCTACTGATTGTAATTCACAGCATATTTCATATGAAGAGATTGAGATGAAACAAATTGATATGCTGTGTAATCCTGCCTATGCTGTGCCTTCTGAAGTAATTGAGAACAAAGGTTACCAAGGCAACAAAATGGCTGACACTGAGCACATTACTTATAAGACGCCATGATTTTTGCAAACTGAATTGAACATAATTGTGTATATTTTACAGTTAAAAGTATAAACATTCCACAATTTGTATAATAATCAATAATATATAAATAAACCTTTTTGAGATAACAATAAAATCAATCAGAAAAAGTAATGTTCTGCTGCGTATTATGTATATGTTGTTGAAAGAACTAAATAATTCAAAAGAAGATATTATTATAATGTATGTATATAACTAAATTGATAATAATGAATGGTCACGAATAATATGTGTCATATGTGTCGGGCTACTCAGCATAATATATATACACTGACAGCATTCACTTAATATTGATTCAATGCTCTTTGTGTGTATATACAATTTTATAACTTTGCTTGTTATGCAAGAGTTTACAAGAGTATACTGAATGCTTATAGATGGAATCTATAGTATACGATATAGATTTATTAATATCACCAACTTGGATTATATATACAATCAATGATCATTTGTGCAATATACATTTATACTTAAATTATAAAATGAGAAAAATGTTCAAACAATGTAGTTCTTAAAAACATGCTGTTTCTTCCTCCTTTTGAGTGGTTTGGATTGGTTTGTTGTAGTACTTCTTTTCGCATCACTTTACTGACTGTAAAGGTGACCCCAGGGCACACCACGTGGAGGTAGAAGTACTTCGTGCCCCAAAAGGCCTCCGGTTTCTCAACTCTGTTTGACACTTCCACTACTTGCGTCGTAAGAGAAGTTGCTCGGGAACGGTCCGGCGTACCTGACCGACCTGTGACCAGTTACTAGTCTTGCACTGCCTCACGCTACGGACAGAACAAGCCCGACCCTGGCGGACCACAAACTCCCACCAATGAGAATCATCATGTGCACACAACGCAGCTTGAGAGTACTGTACACAGACTTTAGCTCATTGGGATCGGCCAGGCGCTTTAGAGTAGGGACCCATCAGTTCACTGAACTGCAAGAAAAGAATTGAAAATACATAATATAAAATACAAAGAAACACTACTTTGAATGCAAATTAAATGCAAATTCCTTCCAAACCAACCTGAAGCTGCAGCCTACAACAGGGGTTCCTGACCGACTACGTAGTGGCACTGGACCACACCAACCTCCAGGTACGGGTCGTATAGCAAGAATCCCGCAAGTGCCAATTTAACACACAAGCAGGATTAATAGTGAGATACATCTCCAGGCACTAACCCATGATAGAGAGACCACCCCACTATACGAACACCGATGACCCTTCGGATAGGCATGTACCATTGCTCGTACTCCAAAAATGGTTTTCGCATCGATCCACACCAAAGTAGACCTCCAGAGTTGATAGCCCGGAGGCCAAAGACTGAAAATTTCCTTGCCTATTTATTAGAAATTGTCGGCGGGAAACATTGTGAACTTGGCGGAAAATCGTGGAACCAAATTGTTTTCGATGTCATGTTCGAGAACAATAGACAATTTGTAGTACATGCCCCGACCTATTCAGCAAGTTGTTATTTCTATTGAGTTCAAACTGGAAAACATGTATACATGGCTATCCAGCGAAGCCATAATTGAATCATATAACAATTGCATTGACCCCATGAATGGAAGTGTTTACACAAACTATTAATGTTTCAATGAACCTCAGTTGTTCAGCAAAAATCATTAAACATATACAAAAACGTTAATTAAACATACAAGCTCCTGCGATCGCGTGAATTGACATACATATGTCATGCGGCATGTTTCATGCACAACACGGGACATTGAGAATCATATGTTAAACAGAACAGGGTTCTTAATTATGATATACTGCCGGTATTATTGAATGAATCAAAGTTTAATTTTGTGAGCGATTGCTTCGTGCATACGTTTTATTGCTCAATCAATTTGTGAATCCAAAATGGCCGTTGCAACGTAGACTGCAGCTGAAGGCTAATTGCCTATTTTTGAGGAACTTTGGCGTTGTACATGCCCTAAACTTCACTGATTGGTAGGTCATCTTGTTTAGGGAATCAGACAAATTATAGTCTCTTTAAATGATGTTTGTTTTTCTTTTAAGTTACACGATTAGCATATTAATCAGCATCTTTACGTCAGTAATAATATTAACTTGTGAGACTGCTCAAAATGTAATTTATTTGATTACACACGTATATGGCTTATTGTGCAGCCTATACTTTATTTGCTTTATCTGCAGAAGAATTGTCATGGAAATCACATGTCAGTTACCTAGCAACATGTCCAATTAAGCAAGCAGAAGGACTGAGTGGTGGGAGATTATTAAAGTTATTGACTACACCAATATCCAGGTTGGAAAGATAGTGAAAGAAGGTATTGGATCAAGGGGAAATTTACATGGAATCAGCAGTGAGTATAACAATTGTAAAGGACCTGGGTTACATTTGTCCAATGGGACTACTAGATTAGCATCTCTACCAGTCCCTAGTAACTAGTAACTCCAAGCTACCATAGTTCAGTTGGAGGAGGTGTGTAGTACATGCTTATCAGGTTCTCTGTATCCTGTAGATCAGTTTACCTTGCATTTGGCTATGAAACTGTACAATTCCTTTGCACAAGATTATTAAAGTTTATTGGCTTAGTTATAGTTAGTAGGTAAATTGTGAAACTATTCAAAATCTTTCTTGTTTCTGTAGCTACTTAGATAATCTACTTGTTTTTAATCTTCTTGAGTATCCATGGTAACTAGACAGTTCAAAGAACACTAAATTTGTCCAACTGGTTTAGGTCCCCTTCCAGCTCCTAGTAGCTATGGCTATACTCATTTGGGGGAGTGGTTACAGTGCTGACCATCAGAGGTGTAAATAAGCAATTGTCTAAATGTGCTTACATTGTACATCTTGTTTACTTCTCTACCTAAAAATATATTATTATTATTTCTAATAATAGAAAGTCTCCATAGCAACCAGGTGCAGTTCCCTGGCAACCATCAAATGGAAATAAAGCAATCAGTTGTTCATGTGGCTCTCACTTGTAGAACAAACTTTACACATGTAAGTCAAAGTGGTATCTTCACCTAGTCAGCTGATCCTGATCGAGATCAGGCAGTTTCTCCAAAGTCAATATTAATGGATGTACATGAAGAAACAAACATTGTTGTGCAGTATGTAAAGGTGATGTAATATGTGTACAGTACTTCATGTCCTTTTAACAGGACCTATCTGTAACTACTGTACTAGTATAGGCTTTGTAGATTATAATTATCATTGAAACTTTCTGTCCAACTGCTTCATTGTAACAGCACATGACAGTGGTTGATGCAATAACATGTTTTGGAAAGATTTGTGTCTGAGCATACACTAATTGAATAGCAACTTCTTTGTGGGTTACAATGTATTCTTGTTAAAATGTTAATTTTATCATCCCTTATAAGTTATAAGAATTACAGTGCTCTATACTACATGTGAAGATAGGTATAGCAACCTTAACTTGCTGCAATGATCACCTTTATTTATAACTAGGATCAGGAAAGAGTCTCTCAAGGTCACTGTCTTGTTTTGATACTTTCTCTCTTGCAACACTTGAATGTGTTGGGTGAGTGTTTAGTATAATTATATTATTAGTAATAACAATAACAATAACAATGCAGAATGTTTAAATATAGTGATCAGTGAGAAACTTACCAGAAGAAAGTGTATAAATAAACATTCTGCTATTGTTATTATTAATTTTCCTGTTAATACTCAAACATTGGGAATCTAATAGTTACTATACGTAGCAATGAGACTCAATGACATTATAGCTATAACTGTCTTCCTATACAGAAGTACATTTTATATTTTTAGATGTTCCTACTGATTGCACTTCACAGCATGTTTCATATAAATAGAGATTGAGATGAAACAAATTGATATGTTGTGTAATCCTGCCTATGCTGTGCCTTCTGAAGTAATTGAGAACAAAATGGCTGACACTGAGCACATAGACATTTGTAAACTAAATGAAACATATATAATTGTGTATTCCATTTCCATAATTTGTATAATAATATAAGATAAGTAATAACAATAAAAATAGTTTTTTGTTATATACATAATAATAATTATAAAGACATCATTCACAAGTATTATATATTTTGAAAATACTGTATGAATTTGAAGTGTACTTACATATATTTATGTAATATGTAAATGACTAAGCCTAATATTCTTCAGTTGGTAACCTAGCTAACAGACTGACCAAACACTTGCACAAGTAGTGGCTATCTACTACAAGTACTGCTATTTGAATGTTTTCAGTGCATTACATATCCATTTAGATTCTATATCTAATTTACATGACATGTGAATGTATGAACAAATAAATATACAATACTCATAAATGAGTTTACTAAAGTAAATCAGTTAAAAGGGATGAAATGATCAAGTCTATTTTTTGACCTTTTATATTTCAGTGTATATAACTGGTTGAATCTCTACCGGAGGCTTTCTTCTTCTTTGATCTTCTTCTGGAAATTTCAAATCTGCATACAATATCCCCTAAATGTACAAATATATGTAAAATACATATACAGTACTACTAGTGTGAAAGTGTGTTAACCACCCTACCACTTAGATAATATGAGATAAGTGAACATCTAATTAGATAACATACATAGATAAGTGAGGAGAGATAACAAGTGATATTGCACAATAAAGGATACAGAGAATGGTCCATATATACATGTACGTATATGTATATAAATTTGTGTTCACACCAAGCAGGTGTTAATTATTAAACTAGCTGACAGGGTTTACCCCATTATGAAGTGAAATATATTAAACAAGAAGTAAGCTAGCGCCACCACCACCCTCTACACTTGATATATATAGGGATACCCTCTACACTCGATATATAAAGGGATACCCTCTACACTCGATATATAAAGGGATACCCTCTACACTTGATATATAAAGGGATACCCTCTACACTCGATATATAAAGGGATACCCTCTACACTTGATATATAAAGGGATACCCTCTACACTTGAGGCAAATTACTTAAGGTTATTCAAAGTATGTACTCTAATGTCCACTACACAATAAAGCTTAACGATACCTTTACAGAATACTTTAAGGTAGATCGGGGTGTAAAACAAGGATGCCCCCTCTCCCCTACACTTTTCAATATTTACATTAATGACTTAGCCATAGACCTCAAAAAGTGCCAGCTTGGCCTCAATATATATAATGATAAATTAAGTTGCCTTCTCTATGCAGATGATATTGCAACCTGTGCCGAATCAGTAAATGATTTACAACGTCTACTAGATATACTTCATGTTTGGTGTGCTAAATGGCAACTCCAAATTAACACCAATAAGACTAAGGTGATTCATTTCCGCCCGACTCAACACAAACTATCACAGTTCAAATTTCATATAGGCTCCTCTCACATAGAATACACCAAAGATTATAATTACTTAGGTTTATCACTAAATGAACATTTAACCTGGAGCAATTCCATTGCATTAATTTCCAAGAAAGCCTCCAAAGCTGCCAACCTCTTAACAGCTAAATCTAGAGCGTATGGTAACTTCCATTATAATGTCTTTAGTCATCTATACCGAACACTAGTCCTAAGTATAATTAGTTATAGCTCACATGTCTGGGGTGCAAAAGAATATCAGGCCCTTGAATTGGTACAAAACAATGTCATGAGATCATTTATAGGCCTTGGTAAGACTGCTCCTCTTGTCGGACTCATGGGTGAACTAAACTGGAAGCCATTACACTGGCATACTAAATTTACCACCATTAAATTCTGGCATCACGTTTGTGATCTCCCTATTAAATGCATGCCCAAGAAGGTATTATTGTTTTTAGCCAAACTTAACCTCAAAGATACATGGTATAGCAATGTTATGGATGTAATCTCTAAATTAATTACCCCCAATGATGCTCCTTATCCTGCTATTTCTAACCCCAGTAATTTCATGAACACCATCATGTATGATAGATCACACTTCCTCAGTTATACAATGCAACTTATAAATAAATTAGCCTTACAAGATTGGACCTTAAGACTAGACACTATAGACAAAAATAGTAGATCTGGGGGCAGGTTAGCTGACTACAGGCTCATTAAGAGAACGCCCTCAACTGATGACTATATAAGGACTGGTAATTTTGATAAAAGGAGAGTCCTGGCAGCCCTGAGGTGTGGGTGCCTCCCTCTCGAAATTGAGAAGGGCAGATTGAGACACCCTAAGGTTGATCTGGAGAGCAGGATTTGCCAGCTGTGTAACTGTGGTGCAATAGAGGACTCCACTCATTTTATTACAACCTGTCCAGCTTTCAATCATATAAGATGTAATCTTTTTGCTGAATGCTCACTTTTATCCCCTAACTTCTACTCTTACCCAAGTATCCAAAAAAACCACTTCATCCTAACATACCCAAATCAAAAGATCTCAAATTATATTTACAGTATGTACATTCATCGTAAATCTCTCACTCATTCTCACTAATTTTTGTTCCATAAAGGTTTTGTAATACATACACCCTCCCTGCATGGCCCTGGAAATGTATACCCCCTGCTAGTGACTTGTAAACCCACCATGGGTTGGGCTATTTCTGACTGATCTTTTTTTCAGAATAGCATGTCACATTAATAAAAATCATTATTATTATTATTATAAAGGGATACCCTCTACACTCGATATATAAAGGGATACCCTCTACACTTGATATATAAAGGGATACCCTCTACACTTGATCTATAAAGGGATACCCTCTACACTTGATATATAAAGGGATACCCTCTACACTTGATATATAAAGGGATACACTCTACACTTGATATATAAAGGGATACCCTCTACACTTGATATATAAAGGGATACCCTCTACACTTGATATATAAAGAGGAGACTGAAGAGCTCACATGTGTAGTGTATACTTTGTCTCTGTATGCCTTATATGGAAGACAAGTATTCAAAGAAGAAGGACTGTTGGAGAGGATGATAAACTGAGACATGCACAAGTAGTGGCTATCTACTACAAGTTCTGCTATTTGAGAGTCTCAAGGATATAGCAGAGATAATAAACAAGAGGGAATGTGACCATATATGGACATACAGGATATACCTATACCACCTATAACTACAGAGATCGACTGACATACCACTTAAGTGAGTAGAATGTACTAGTAATAGAGTTAGTTATTTGGTATGGATACAGTATAATGAAATTTATGACATCCATTAACATACAGTATTAGCTACATTATACATACTAATATGTACGAACATTAGCACAATTAGGAGTGAGTACATTAGTATATACGTACAGTTTATTTGATAGACCGAAACTGGTACAGATCACCTCATATAGAACACATTCAGTTGCTATGACTACTCGTAATGCAACTGTTCACCTCTCTGGTTGTGTTGGACTTTCTGTCACGTATCACATCAGTGTACATTGACTCAACTGGTTTAGTTCTCTTCGCCTCATTGAGCTGGTTGTCACTGTTTGAGTTTCCATTTGGTTCAGTTGGCCGATCACGAATAACTACTGCATACATTGACTCTATTGGCTGCTGCTCGCTTTCAGTTGTGAAATGAACATCATCATTACTGAAGGGTTAAGAGAGAGTAGTTCTTTAAGAGTGAATATTGAGAGAAGCTTGTTTGTGTGATACTGTATGTAAGAATGTTCACTGCCACTGCTGATGATGCACTTTTAAGGATTTGGGAAAGTAAAACAAATTCCTATATAGGTTTGAAGGCAAGCTTATTTAATCACTCCTCTCTCTCTCTCTCTCTCTCTCTGATAATTCTTTTCTCATTTCTTCATTAACTTTATTCTACTTACTCCTTTTTCAATTCTGTGTATGAAAAGATGTTGCAAGTGTAAAGATGTCATAGAATCAATATTCTAATTGTATAACAATATAAGATTGCAATGGAAGTTGCACTAACCATTCTTCCTCCTCCTGAGGTAACAAAGTACAATAATCAGTATCATTAAGATGAAGAGGAGAACTATTACAATCACTCCTACAATAGCTCCAATGATAGTTAGTGTTGTATCTTCAGACACATGATCGGAATTAGCTGTATACATATACATGTATAATGACCATTAATTTTTAATTGAGAAGAATATTCTACTAAATTAACACATTAATAAATTTACAAGATGTATTGTATGAGATGGAATTATATTAATTGATTAACATTGTTATTTCTGCATCACCTCAATCAACTCACCCAAAATGTTTAAGTATGTTGCTATGGTAACACTTCCTGCTTTATTAGTCACTGTACAAGTGTAGTTTCCACTATCTTCACTTCTATTAAGAGAAGAGACAGTTAAGATGGATCCACTCACTCCTTCTGTGATGTTCACTCCATCTCTCTCAAACACATAACTACTAGGAGGAGGGTTGGCAGCTGATGGAGTACAGTTGAATGTGAATACTTCTGTAAAAACAACATTCTGCACTTTAGAGTGTACAGCAAATTCTGGAACATCTATCAAAATATAAGAAAATGTATTGTATACTTTTAATATAGAATACAAAGAATACTAACTCACAGTACACAGCCAAGTTGACAACGGCTGTATCACTTCTTGATGAAGTAGTCACATTTACTGTAGTAGTCACATTTACTGTGTAAGATCCACTGTCAGTACGATTAACATTTTCTATTGTAAAGCTAGATGTTCCATTACCAGATCCAATATTAACAGTAATCCTGCCATCTTGTACAGTAACTCCATCTTTAGTTATAACAATATTACTACTCACTGGAAATGGATTACCAGTTGTAGTTAGAGGAGTAGTGAAGGATGTTCCTTCTATAGCAGTCTCGTTTGTGATGGGTGGAGTGATGGATGGAGGAACTATATATGAACACACATCAATATAAAGCCATGCCTATAAGTACATACTTTTACCCTGTATTCAAGTTAATATATTACTTCACTTATAATATAATTGTAGCATAACTTATTCACAATAGTCTGCAGTAACTCACACCATACTGATATTACAGGAAAGGGTTCTGGCTGATCTATTACTATGTGTGTTTTAACAGCACAATGTACAGTAGCTCCATTCCAAACTCTGTTTATGTTAGACAAAGTGAGAGGAGAACGGTAGTCACTACCAAATGTTGCCATGGTACCATCTGATAGGGTCTTGTTAATGTTAATAAGTATTTCTGTACTGCTAGTGTTCAAGTACCACTTTACATTCAGGCTCTCTTCTGATGTTACTGCACAAGTAAACATGAGATTGCCTCCTTCCAATGTAGTTACATTGCCACTTGGATAGTCAGTAAAATTGGCCTGACCTTAGTAACAGAGAAATTAACTTGTATTAGCTGAAAGGCCCTAGCGCGTGTATCATCGTATGTCTAGAAGGTGGTGGTGTATTTCCAAACGTTGCGATATGACTTACTTTCACAAAGATTATTGCAAAATGATCCAAAAAGAAAGATCACGACGTACAGCCAAATCATAACTTCTTCCTTGATAGTGTGAAGAAACGTTAAATAATATAAGTTCACGTGCAGTATAATATATAGCTGCTAGGTAAAAACGTTACATCTGACTCGCAATTTTTTCCGTTGCCAATTTGAATGAGAGTGTGAATTCCAATGATATTCATATCCCTTTACCAGGACGTTGTGCGACTTGTGGTGAAGAGAGGTTCTACATTAGTATGTAGAGATACTTAATTATTCGGATCCGTATTAGCATAATAAGTATTATTAGAATACAGAATCAGATATATAGACATATATATTCAAAATGTGGTTTATACTGAGATGATAATTTATATAACACTGCATAAATATTTCATAATATAAAGTCTTGGCACAAGAGATATCTCCAAGTGGAAGAGTCAATACTCCAGTGGAAGCGAGCTTGTATTTAACTGTACTAGAAATGGTTCGATACAGGAAGACATATTTCCTCAGCTAAATAATGAAGACATTACTGATACCAAGCTTATTAGTGCAACTCGGATAGTAAACGGAGTTTCATACACTTTTGGGCCAGTAAAGATGGATCACGATGGCAGTAAATTGAGATGTAGATTTGATTTACATGGAGGAGATGTATTTACGGTCGACATAATTCTCAATAGCGGTAAGCTATATATATATATAGCGGCTAGAAACATATAGCATTACCTCGAAATACACTTAGGTAAACACTAAAACCACAAATATGCTATGGACATCTAGTGCAATGATCAGTTTATTGGGATTCACTAAATTAAGAAAGAAAGGATTATAATCACTAGCTGTGTAATTGTCAGATATTTAAATATACTTCTCACCTGCAGGTTCAGCTGGCATCCAGTGGTGCTTATCTTATAGTGTATTACTTCCATTGGTCATGTTTGTGCAATTACTTTTACTCTGATTTCATACAGTAAGAAGTACAATACAAATATATACATATAATTTATGTGTATACACACAACTGATTGGGCAAACTCATATATAATGAGAAGATATGCGAAGCTCAATGGATTGGGTGTATATACATGTACATGTGTACATTTGTATTCAATTATTGTATATGTAGAGTAATGTAGACAGAATTGTATGTAGAGCATAATTAATTACATACAATTAGAGTGTTTTCTTTTTCTCAAATATGTTACTCTGATGTGTATAAACTGGTGTCAAGAGCAAGAATTATCAAAACTCATCACTTTTTTTTAGAAACCTTCACAAATTTTGTAATCACAACTCTCATTAAATTATGGCAATATACTGAATATACAAATACAAACTAAATGGTACCATCCCTACTTCAGAAGTGATGTGTATGGATAAGTATATAATTTAAATTTCAGTATGCCATGCATATGTATTTCTGTATGGTTATCTCTCATAATCACTGTCTTGTTTGGTAATGCATTATCCAAATGTGTTATTCATTGTTACAATCAACTTATTGAATTATCAACTTTACTACACCTGACTCAGATATGTGAGATGTAGTTCCATGTAGTGTATAGAAGGGGAAAGAAGGAAGAAAAGACTACTGTATCTTCATCTAAAGCTCTCTTTAGGTTTAGTTCCCCTATAGGCTCTTTTTACAGAATAGGCATATAGCATGCATGTAGGAAAATGGTATCTTAGATTTTTCATAGTGAGGTATAAGAGTATTTGTCTGTTATGTAGTTCCTATTATTGAGAGTGTATCAGTTGAAGCACTTTACTGATTATTCTATCAGTAGCTAGATGTTGTACTACTGACTGATGGAGGACAGAATGTGGATAATTTTACTGCAAGTTAGTATAACAATTTGTTAGCAGAAATTTCAGTTAAGGAAAAAATTAATAATAAAAATTATAATTAATTTTGTTGATGTAAATGTTCCTAAAATGTTGACAGGTGGAGATTTCTGGAGGAAACTATAGTTTCAACATGACCTATCTTTCAGCTCATCTGAGATCTTACAGTGTCATGTTAGTAGATATATTAACTATTGGAGAGACTTATAACATTAATGTGAGTGCTATATATGAACAGTGTTGGGGAGAGTACTCCATTTCAGTTGGAATTAAGTGTGACTCATTTACCATGTAAGTTTGTTTAAGTAAAATACCTTTAAATATCGAATGGATTATCTGTTGATGTTTTGATTGCCAAGGATTCACAGAAGATCAAGATAAAGAAAAGACAAAGACTCCCAGGATCACTGATGACGGCTGTCTGACCCAGTGGAGAAGAAGATGAAAGAAGGGAAAAGAAGGAAGAAAAGACTCCTGTAACCTCATCTAAAAGCTCTCTTCAGGTTTAATTCACCTATAGGCTTTTTACAGAATAGGCATATAGCATGTAGGAAAATGGTATCTTAGATTTTTCATGGCTTGTCAAATTCCTGGTGAAATAATTTCTATGTACATGTGTGTATATATGATATATAAGATTGTCTAAGATGAAATGTAAATATAAGTAGATACATACATGTGCAGCTAATTCTGTGTCTGAAGATTCACTGATACAAGCCATTGTTGGAGGAATTGTTGGAGTAGTTGTTATAAGTTTCCTACTCATCTCTATCATACTGATCATTGTGTTTTACTATCACAAGAAGAAAAGTGGTTAGTATTATATATACGTACGTATACGTATATGATATGATGATATATAATCAACTATTCATACATTCTTGATTGTGAACTTTTGAGGATTAACAGCAGGAAAATTAGTAATAATAACAATACAGAATGTTCTTCATCAAATTTAAATTTGAAATCTAATAGTTACTATACGTAGCAATGAGACTCAATGACATTATAGCTATAACTGTCTTCCTATACAGAAGTACATTTTATATTTTTAGATGTTTCTACTGATTGCACTTCACAGCATGTTTCATATGAAGAGATTGAGATGAAACAAATTGATATGTTGTGTAATCCTGCTTATGCTGTGCCTTCTGAAGTAATTGAGAGGAAAGGTTATCAAGGCAACAATTATGTCCAACACTGAGCACATTACTTATGAGACATCATAATTATTTGTAAAGAAGAAGAGGAAATGAAACATAATTGTGTATTCCATTTCCATAATTTGTATAATAATATGAGATAAGTAATAACAATAAAAATAAATAGTTTTTTTGTTATATACATAATAATGATAATTATAAAGACATCGTTCACAAGTATTATATATTTTGAAAATACTGTATGAATTTGAAGTGTACGTACGTATATTTATGTAATATGTAAATGACTAAGCCTAATATTCTTCAGTTGGTAACCTAGCTAACAGACTGACCAAACACTGCACAAGTAGTGGCTATCTACTACAAGCTATTTGTCTCAAGGATATAGAGATAATAATAAGAGGGAATGTGACCATATATACTATAACTACCAGAGATCGACTGACATACCACTTAAGTGAATAGAATGTACTAGTAATAGAGTTAGTTATTTGGTATGGATACAGTATAATGAAATTTATGACATCCATTAACATTCAGTATTAGCTACATTATACATATGTACTAACATTAGCACTATTAGGAGTGAGTACATTAGTATATAGGTACAGTCTATTTGATAGACCAAAACTGGTACAGATCACCTCATATAGAACACATTCAGTTGCCATGACTACTCGTAATGCAACTGTTCATCTCTCTGGTTGTGTTGGACTTTCTGTCACGTATCACATTAGCGTACATTGACTCAACTGGTTTAGTTTTTTTCACCTCATTGAGTTGGTTGTCACTTTTTGAGTTTCCATTTGGTTCAGTTGGCCGATCACGAATAACTACTGCATACATTGACTCTATCGGCTTTAGCTCGCTTTCAGTTGTGAAATGAACATCATCATTACTGAAGGGTTAAGAGAAAATAGTTCTTTAAGAGTGAATATTGAGAGAAGCTTGTTTGTGTGATTCTGTATGTATGTTCACTGCCACTGCTGATGATGCACTTTTAAGGAGTTGGGAAAGTAAAACAAATTCCTATATAGGTTTGAAGGCTTATTTAATCACTCCTCTCTCTCTCTCTCTCTCTCTCTCTCTCTCTCTGATAATTCTTTTCTCATTTCTTCATTATCTTTATTCTACTTACTCCTTTTTCAATTCTGTGTATGAAAAGATGTTGCAAGTGTAAAGATGTTATAGAATCAATATTCTAATTATATAACAATATCAGATTGCAATTGAAGTTGCACTAACCATTCTTCCTCCTCCTGAGGTAACAAAGTACAATAATCACTATCGTTAAGAAGAGGAGAACTATTACAATCACTCCTACAATAGCTCCAATGATAGCTAGTGTTGTATCTTCAGACACATGATCGGAATTAGCTGTATACATATACATGTATAATGACCAATTTAACTAAATTATATATAAAATAAAGTCATTAATTTTTAATTGAAAAGAATGTTCTACTAAATTAATTAATATTATATGTAGGAACTAACATGGTAAATGAGTCACACTGAATTCCAACTGAAATGGAGTACTCTCCCCAACACTGTTCATAGCACTCACATTAATGTTATAAATCTCTCTAATAGTCAATGTATCTACTAACATGACACTGTGAGATCTCAGATGAGCCGAAAGAAAGGTCATGTTGAAACTGTAGTTTCCTCCAGAAATCTCCACCTGTCAACATTTACATAAACAAAATCAATTGTATAATTTTATATATTATATACCTCACTGAAATTCATGCACATTCATTTCCTACATACTGTACTCACAGTATAGTTAGTAACATTCTGTCCTCCGTCAGTCAGTAGTACAACATCCACTGATAGAATAGTCAGTGAGAGTGCTTCAACTGATACACTCTCAATAATAGGAACTACATAACAGACAAATACTCATATACCTCACTATACACTACATGGAACTACATCTCACATACCTGAGTCAGGTGTAGTAAAGGTATATACATATGTAAGAAAAGTGGTTAGTATTATATTTATACACGTACGTATATGATATGATAATATATAATCTCATTTGATTGTGAACCTTTGAGGATTAACAGCAGGAAAATTAGTAATAATAATAACAATACAGAATGTTCTTCATCAGCTGTACATGTAACACTAATGAGAGTGAGTGAGTGAGTGAGTGAGTGAGTGAGTGAGTATATTATAGTGATTAGTGATCATGAGAAATTTACTTACTTAAGTGAATAAATAAATATTCTGTATTGTTATATTATATATTAATACTTGAAAATTTGAAATAGAATAGTTACTATACGTACCAATGAGGCTCAATGACAGTATAGATATAATTGTTTTCCTATAAAGAGGAAGCCTAATATTCTTCAGTTGGCTAACAGACTGACCAAACACTGCACAAGTAGTGGCTATCTTCTACAAGTACTGCTATTTGAATAACGTTTTCAGTGCATTATATATCCATTTAGATTCTATATCTACACCATCAATAAGTGTTAAATTTACATGACATGTGAATGTATGAACAAATTAATATACAATACTCATAAATGAGTTTACTAAAGTAAATCAGTTAAAAATGATGAAATTTATTTTTTGACCTTTTGTACTTTAGTGTATATAACTGGTTGAATCTCTACCGGAGACTTTCTTCTTCTTTGATCTTCTTCTGGAAATTTCAAATCTGCATATAATATCCCCTAAATATACAAATACATATACAGTACTAGTGTGAAAGTGTGCAAACCACCCTACCACTTAGATAATATGAGATAAGTGAACATCTAATTAGATAACATACATAGATAAGTGAGGAGAGATACGTAACAAGTGATATTGCACAATAAAGGATACAGAGAATGGTCCATATATATACATGTATACGTATATACACATATTCACTGAACTACTTTACTAGGGAATATCTGACTGTATTATATGCACTTGTGTCAGGAGGAGGGGTGGGACTGTGGGTGTGTTTGTATACATTCCACTCTATCCAGTACAACAGGGATCTGACTATTAAATTAGCTTAGTTACGAAGTGAACATAGTCTAATACCCTCTACACTTGATATATAAAGGGATACCCTCTACACTCGATATATAAAGGGATACCCTCTACACTCGATATATAAAGGGATACCCTCTACACTTGATATATAAAGGGATACCCTCTACACTCGATATATAAAGGGATACCCTCTACACTCGATATATAAAGGGATACCCTCTACACTTGATATATAAAGGGATACCCTCTACACTTGATATATAAAGGGATACCCTCTACACTTGATATATAAAGGGGTACCCTCTACACTTGATATATAAAGGGATACCCTCTACACTTGATATATAAAGGGATACCCTCTACACTTGATATATAAAGAGGAGACTGAAGAGCTCACATATATAGTGTATACTTTGTCTCTGTATGCCTTATATGGAAGACAAGTATTCAAAGATCGAAGAAAGACTGTTGGAGAGGATGATAAACTGAGACATGCACAAGTAGTGACTATCTACTACAAGTACTGCTATTTGAGAGTCTCAAGGATATAGCAGAGATAATAACAAGAGACCATATATGGACATACAGGATATACCTGTACCACCTATAACTACAGAGATTGACTGACATACCACTTAAGTGAGTAGAATGTACTAGTAATAGAGTTAGTTATTTGGTATGGATACAGTATAATGAAATTTATGACATCCATTAACATACAGTATTAGCTACATTATACATACTAATATGTACGAACATTAGCACAATTAGGAGTGAGTACATTAGTATATACGTACAGTCTATTTGATAGACCGAAACTGGTACAGATCACCTCATATAGAACACATTCAGTTACTATGACTACTCGTTATGTAACTGTTCACCTCTCTGGTTGTGTTAGACTTTCTGTCACGTGTCACATCAGCGTACATTGACTCAACTGGTTTAGTTCTCTTCACCTCATTGAGTTGGTTGTCACTGCTTGAGTTTCCATTTGATTTAGCTGGCCGATCATGAATAACTACTGCATACATTGACTCTATCGGCTGCTGCTTGCTTTCAGTTGTGAAATGAACATCATCATTACTGAAGGGTTAGAAGAGAGTAGTTCAGTAAGAGTGAATATTGAGAGAAGCTTGTTTGTGTGAATCTGTATGTATGAATGTTCACTACCACTGCTGATGATGCACTTTTAAAGAGTTGGGAAAGTAAACGATATTCCTATATAGGTTTTAAGGCAAGCTTATTTAATCACTCCTCTCCCTCTCTCTCTCTCTCTCTCTCTCTCTCTGATAATTCTTTTCTCATTTCTTCATTAGCTTTATTCTACTTACTCCTTTTTCATTTCTGTGTATGAAAAGATGTTGCATGTGTAAAGATGTCATAGAATCAATATTCTAATTGTATAACAATATAAGATTGCAATGGAAGTTGCACTAACCATTCTTCCTCCTCCTGAGGTAACAAAGTACAATAATCAGTATCATTGAGATGAAGAGGAGAACTATTACAATCACTCCTACAATAGCTCCAATGATAGTTAGTTTAGACACATGATCGGAATTAGCTGTATACATATACATGTATAATGACCAACTTAACGCAAACGACGGTGAAGCTATGGAATTATATATTAATTAAACATGCTTGTAAGTACATACTTTTAGCTACCAAAAAGTTCAGGCACCAATTATCACTGCCATGCACAATACAGCTACTAACATTAGAGCATTTCGGATGTTATAACAAACAAACACACATGATCTATATGACTTTATACTGCAAGTGAGTCTATACAAATGTTATATATATTAACCTGTATTCAAGTTTATATATTACTTCACTTATAATACCTTAATTATAGCATAACTTATTCACAATATTCTGCCGTAACTCACACAACACTGATATTACAGGAAAGGGTTCTGGCTGATCATGATCCACTGATTCTATTTTAACAGCACAATGTACAGTAGCTCCATTCCAAACTCTGTTTATGTTAGACAAAATGAGAGGAGAACGGTAGTCACTACTAACTGTTGCCATGGTACCACCTGATAGGGTCTCGTCACTGGCAATGCTTGTCTCTGTACTGCTAGTGTTCAAGTACCAAATTACAGACAGTCTCTCTCTATCGGATGATGTTCTATTTGCTGCACAAGTAAACGTGAGATTGCCTCCTTCCAATGTGGTTACATTGTCACTCGGATAGTCAGTAAAATTGGCCTGACCTTAGTAACAGAGAAATTTAACTTATATTAGCTGAAAGGCCCTAGCGCGTGTATCATCGCATGTCTAGAAGGTGGTGGTGTGTGTCCAAACGTTGCGATATGACTTACTTTCACAACGAATATTGCAAAATGATCCAAAAAGAAAGATCACGACGTACAGACAAATCATAACTTTTAATCTTCTTCCTTGATAGCGTAGAGAAACGTTAAATAATATAAGTTCACGTGCAGTATATTATATAGCTGCTAGGTAAAAACGTTACATCCGACTCGCAATTTTTCCGTTGCCAATTTGAATGAGAGTGTGAATTCCAATGATATTCATATCCCTAACCAGAGACGCTGTGCGACTTATGGTGGAGAGAGGTTCTACATTAGTATGTTGAGATATTTAATATTCGGATCCGTATTAGCATAATAAGTATATTAGAATACAGAATCAGATATATAGACATATATTTAAAATGTGGTTTATACTGAGATGATAATTTATATAACACTGCATAAATATTTCATAAGGCCAGGCAAATTCCAATCCCAGTTTATCGTCCCCGCCCGCATCCCAGTTAATAAGTCTCTTGTCTCCTGTCATTGAGTTTGGGACACATGAACTGATTAGCATCCTCAATCTCATTTGGATTGTTATATACTCTGTACCAATTGGGGTTCATTGGAGTATCTTCTCAGTTTCCATTCTAGATCTCAATGGTACATGTACAGTTCCACCAATCTAATTATACATAAGATAGGTGCAGAGATCAATTACTGTTGCTGCACTGAGCTGGTGTTATTGGGACAAACAGAGATTGTAAGGAAGCCTGAAACATTAATTTTGCTAAGGCCTATATAAGGCTAACCTCATACACCATTTTTGTTAACCATTTCAATATGCTATAGTTGTATGTGCAATGATCAGTTTATTGGGATTCACTAAATTAGGAAGAAAGGATTATAATCACTAGCTGTGTAATTGTCAGATATTTAAATATACTTCTCACCTGCAGGTTCAGCTGGAATTCCAGTAGTGCTTATCTCTCAGTGTATTACTTCCATTGGTCATGTTTGTGCTATTACTTTTACTCTGATTTCATACAGTAAGAAGTACAATACAAATATATACATATAATTAATGTATACACACAACTGATTGGGCAAACTCATGTAATGAGAAGATATGCGAAGCACAATGGATTGGGTGTATATATATGTACATGTGTACATTTGTATTCAATTATTGTTTATGTAGAGTAATGTAGACAGAATTGTATGTAAAGCATATTTAATACATGTAATTAGAGTGTTTTCTTTTTCTCAAATATGTTACTCTGATGTGTATAAACTGGTGTCAAGAGCAAGAATTATCAAAACTTATTATTTTATTAGAAACCTTCACAAATTTTGTAATCACCACTCTCATTAAATTATGGCAATATACGTAAAACTAATTAAAATGTATCAGTGAATATGTACAGTATATGTGAATATTCAAATTTTGATCCAGTTGGAAACAAAATCCTAAGCTAATGAGAGAGAGCTATAGTGATAGCACACTTCATTCATAGCACAATTCTACAGATTATATATTCTTAATGGCACCATCCCTACATCAGCTATCCATGGTGGACCCACACAGAAGTGATGTGTATGGATAAGTATATAATTTAAATTTCAGTATGCCATGCATATGTACTTCTGTGTGGTTATCTCTCATAATCACTGTCTTGTTTGGTAGTACATTATCCAGATGTTATTCATTGTTATTACAACTGACTCAGGTATGTGAGATGTAGTTCTATGTAGTGTATAGTGAGGTATAATAAATATAAATCGACAACACCTTATGCATGTTATATAAGATTTTTAATGGAAGTGGTATTGACATAAAGTTAAAACTGAATACTTCGGATGCGCGTGTGTACGTCCGAATTTTGACTGAATATCATGTCAATTTCGATTCAATTCGGATACCTCACTTAAGCCTATATAGAGCCTATATTAGTATACTGTACTTAGCTATAGATTGTCTCCACAATTAGTATATTACATTTTCACCTAGCAGCTGTATACTGCACGTGCATTAACGCAAGATATATACATCAAGGAAGAAGATTAGAACACTATCAAGGAGAGGTGGAATGATTTGTCTGTTGTACGTCGTGATCTTTCTTTTTGGATTATTTCGCAATAATCTTTGTCAAAGTACGTTACAACTATCAGTGAGTCATTTGGACATACCCCTTCTATATACACTTCTGTGTTTTTATTATATAGTTCCTCCATCCATCACTCCAAGCATCACAAATAGGACTGCTATAGAAGGAACATCCTTTACTACTCCTCTAACTATAACTGATGATCCATTTCCAGTAAGTAGTAATATTATTATAACTAATGATGCAGTTACTGTACAAGATGGCAGGATTACTGTTAATATTGGATCTGGTAATGGAGCATCTAGCTTTAAAACACAAAATGTTAATCGTACTGACAGTGGATCTTACACAGTAAATGTGACTACTACAGCAGGGAGTGATACAGCTGTTGTCAACTTGGATGTGTACTGTGAGTGACTATTCTTTGTATTCTATATTTAAAGTATACAATATATTTTCCTATATTGATAGATGTCCCAGAATTTGTTGTACACTCTAAAGTGCAGAATGTTGTTTTTACAGAAGTATTTACATTCAACTGTACTCCATCAGCTGTCAACCCTCCACCTATTAGTTATGTGTTTGAGAGAGATGGAGTGAAGATCACAGAAGGAGTGAGTGGATCCATCTTAACTGTCTCTTCTCTGAAGAGAAGTGAAGATAGTGGAAAATACACTTGTAATGTAACTAATGAAGCAGGAAGTGTTACCATAGCAACATATTTAAACATTGTGGGTGAGTTGATTGAAGTGATGTATATAGAAATAACAATGTAAATCGATTAATATAATTCCATAGCTCCACCTTCTGCTCCACATAATATCACATTTGAAGATGTAAGTCCATTCTCAGCTACTGTCAGTTGGAGCCCTCCATCTGATAATGGAGGAACTGATCAACCACTCAAGTACTCCATCATCATCACAAACAACACTGTCATTCTCTCCTTCACTACATCAGATGTGACTACTCTGTCACTGACTAACCTTCAACACAGCACTCTATATGGAGTGGAAATAGTAGCTGAGAATGAATATGGAGTGAGTCCTCCAGCAGCCAGTACCCTTACTACACCTGACTCAGGTATGTGAGATGTAGTTCCATGTAGTGTATAGTGAGGTATATGAGTATTTGTCTGTTATGTAGTTCCTATTATTGAGAGTGTATCAGTTGAAGCACTCTCACTGACTATTCTATCAGTGGATGTTGTACTACTGACTGACGGAGGACAGAATGTTACTAACTATACTGTGACTACAGTGTATGTAGGCAATGAATGTGAATTTCAATTAGGTATGTAATATATAAAATATATAAAAATATGAATATTAATTTTACAAAGAAAAAATTTTGTTTATGTAAATTTTCCTAACATGTTGACAGGTGGAGATTGCTGGAGGAAACTACAGTTTCAACATGACCTTTCTTTCGGCTCATCTGAGATCTCACAGTGTCATGTTAGTAGATACATTGACTATTAGAGAGATTTATAACATTAATGTGAGTGCTATGAACAGTGTTGGGGAGAGTACTCCATTTCAGTTGGAATTAAATGTGACTCATTTACCATGTAAGTTTATTATATTTATGTGTTAATTTAGTAGAACATTTTTCACAATAATTAAAAATTAATGACTTTATTTTACAAATGGCCATATTATGCATACAGCTAATTCCGATCGTGTGTCTGAAGACACAACACTAGCTATCATTGGAGCTATTGTAGGAGTGATTCTCATACTCATCCTACTCATCTCTATTATACTGATCATTGTATATTACTATCACAAGAAGAAAAGTGGTTAGTATATACGTACGTATATGATATGATGATAATCAACTATACATTTGATTGTGAACCTTTGAGGATAAACAGCAGGAAAATTAGTAATAATAATACAGAATGTTCTTCATCAGCTGTACATGTAATACTAATGATAGTGAATGAGTGAGTGAGTGAGTGAGTGAGTGAGTGCACATGATTAGTGATCATGAGAAATTTACTTACTTAAGTGAATAAATAAATATTCTGTATTGTTATTAATTTTCCTGTTCATAATTGAAAATTTGAAATCTAATAGTTACTATACGTAGCAATGAGACTCAATGACATTATAGCTATAACTGTCTTCCTATACAGAAGTACATTTTATATTTTTAGATGTTCCTACTGATTGCAATTCACAGCATGTTTCATATGAAGAGATTGAGATGAAACAAATTGATATGCTGTGTAATCCTGCCTATGCTGTGCCTTCTGAAGTAATTGAGAACAAAGGTTACCAAGGCAACAAAATGGCTGACACTGAGCACATTACTTATGAGACGCCATGATTTTTGCAAACTGAATTGAACATAATTGTGTATATTTTACAGTTAAAAGTATAAACATTCCACAATTTGTATAATAATCAATAATATATAAATAAACCTTTTTGAGATACCAATAAAATCAATCAGAAAAACTAATGTTCTGCTGCATATTATGTATATGTTGTTGAATGAACTAAATAATTCAAAAGAAGATATTATTATAATGTATGTATATAACTAAATTGATAAAAATGAATGGTCACGAATAATATTGAGACATTATTCACAGATTCTATATGAATGAAAAATGAATCTTTAATATTACAAATACATTAGTACTCAATAGTGCAATGAATGAATACATGTTTATGTGTGTACATATATATGTTGATATACACACTCCATATATATATATATAGTTGAAATGTGAAGGTACTCTTAAGTTTCAGTTGATATTCATGAGATTTCATACATGAACATGTGTAAATAGAGAATAGGATTTGTGTTATCATATATAAGATGTGTATATAATATGTGTAAATTTCATACAAGCTTGGGTATACGCATATTATGTAGTTATGTACACTTTGTGTCACTATGACTGACACTTAAACACACAACCAATGATCACATATCGGAGGATTTTTAAAGTATAACAAATTCTACAGTCGCCACATAGTACAAGTGTAAATCTTATATTAGTGATTGGGCATTTGATGTACATTTTGTGTCACAACTTGTAACTATTAGATACCATATAACTTGTGGTATATAGGATTAGTATGAAAATCATTTATGAAGTAGTACAATAAATATACAAAAATATTTTCAAAAGTAAAATATGTCATATATAATCTATATAGTGATTCTGGTAATAGCTGGTTCTTATAGACCTGTCATATGCTTGCAATTGTTACTTTTATGCAATGCTTTACATGCTTAATGGAAAATGAAAAAAAAATGAAAAAGTCTTATATAGATGAACATTGTAGTCATACCTCATTATCATTTTTTCCTTTTTTTCCTCTTTTCCTAACATGTTCTCCTACCTTACATAATATGTGTCATATGTGTCGGGCTACTCAGCATAATATATATACACTGACAGCATTCACTTAATATTGATTCAATGCTCTTTGTGTGTATAATACAATTTTATAACTTTGCTTGTTATGCAAGAGTTTACAAGAGTATACTGAATGCTTATAGATGGAAGCTATAGTATACGATATAGATTTATTAATATCACCAATTTGGATTGTATATACAATCAATGATCATTTGTGCAATATACATTTATACTTAAATTATAAAAAGAGAAAAATGTTCAAACAATGTAGTTCTTAAAAACATGCTGTTTCTTCCTCCTTTTGAGTGGCTTGGAATGGTTTGCTGTAGTACTTCTTTTCGCATCACTTTACTGACTGTAAAGGTGACCCCAGGACACACCACGTGGAGGTAGAAGTACTTCGTGCCCCAAAAGGCCTCCGGTTTCTCAACTCTGTTTGACACTTCCACTACTTGCGTCGTAAGAGAAGCTGCTCGGGAACGGTCCGGCGTACCTGACCGACCTGTGACCAGTTACTAGTCTTGCTCTGCCTCACGCTACGGACAGAACAAGCCCGACCCTGGCGGACCACAAACTCCCACCAATGAGAATCATCATGTGCACACAACGCAGCTTGAGAGTACTGTACACAGACTTTAGCTCATTGGGATCGGCCAGGCGCTTTAGAGTAGGGACCCATCAGTTCACTGAACTGCAAGAAAAGAATTGAAAATACATAATATAAAATACAAAGAAACACTGCTTTGAATGCAAAATGCAAAATCCTTCCAAACCAACCTGAAGCTGCAGCCTACAACAGGGGTTCCTGACCGACTACGTAGTGGCACTGGACCACACCAACCTCCAGGTACGGGTCGTATAGCAAGAATCCCGCAAGTGCCAATTTAACACACAAGCAGGATTAATAGTGAGATACATCTCCAGGCACTAACCCATGATAGAGAGACCACCCCACTATACGAACACCGATGACCCTTCGGATAGGCATGTACCATTGCTCGTACTCCAAGAATGGTTTTCGCATCGATCCACACCAAAGTAGACCTCCAGAGTTGATAGCCCGGAGGCCAAAGACTGAAAATTTCCTTGCCTATTTATTAGAAATTGTCGGCGGGAAACATCGTGAACTTGGCGGAATATCGTCGAACCAAATTGTTTTCGATGTCATGTTCGAGAACAATAGACAATTTGTAGTACATGCCCCGACCTATTCAGCAAGTTGTTATTTCTATTGAGTTCAAACTGGAAAACATGTATGCATGGCTATCCAGCGAAGCCATAATTGAATCATATAACAATTGCATTGACCCCATGAATGGAAGTGTTTACACAAACTATTAATGTTTCAATGAACCTCAGTTGTTCAGCAAAAATCATTAAACATATACAAAAACGTTAATTAAACATACAAGCTCCTGCGATCGCGTGAATTGACATACATTAGTCATGCGGCATGTTTCATGCACAACACGGGACATTAAGAATCATATGTTAAACAGAACAGGTTCTTAATTATGATATCCATAGGTATTATTGAATGAATCAAAGTTTGTGAGCGATTGCTTCGTGCATATGTTTTATTGCTCAATCAATTTGTGAATCCAAAATGGCCGTTGCAACGTAGACTGCAGCTGAAGGCTAATTGCCTATTTTTGAGGAACTTTGGCGTTGTACATGCCCTAAACTTCACTGATTGGTAGGTCATCTTGTTTAGGGAATCAGACAAATTATAGTCTCTTTAAATGATGTTTGTTTTTCTTTTAAGTTACACGATTAGCATATTAATCAGCATCTTTACCTCATGTAATAATATTAACTTGTGAGACTGCTCAAAATGTAATTTATTTCATTACACACGTATATGGCTTATTGTGCAGCCTATACTTTATTTGCTTTATCTGCAGAAGAATTGTCATGGAAATCACATGTCAGTTACCTAACAACATGTCCAATTAAGCAAGCAGAAGGACTGAACGGTGGGAGATTATTAAAGTTATTGACTAAACCAATATCCAGGTTGGAAAGATAGTGAAAGAAGGTATTGGATCAAGGGGAAATTTGCATGGAATCAGCAGTGAGTATAACAATTGTAAAGGACCTGGTTTACATTTGTCCAATGGGACTACTAGATTTAGCATCTCTACAAGTCCCTAGTAACTCCTAGCTACCATAGTTCAGTTGGGGGAGGTGTGTAGTACATGCTTATCAGGTTCTCTGTATCCTATAGATCAGTTTACCTTGTATTTTGAAACTTTGCACAAGATTATTAAAGTTTATTGGCTTAGTTATTAGGTAAATTGTGAAACTATTCAAAATCTTTCTTAATTGTTTCTGTAGCTACTTAGATAATCTACTTGTTTTTAATATTCTTGAGTATCCATTGTAACTAGACAGTTCAAAGAACACTAAATTTGTCCAACTGGTTTATGGCCTTTCCAGTACCTAGTAGCTATGGCTAGACTCATTTGGGGGAGTGGTTACAGTGCTGGCCATCAGAGGTGTTAATAAACAATTGTCTTAATGTGCTTACATTGTACATCTTGTTTACTTCTCTACCTAAGAATATATTATTTCTAATATAGAAAAGTCTCCTTAGCAACCAGGTGTAGTTCCCTGGCAACCATCAAATGGAAATTAAGCAATCAATTGTTCATTTGGCTCTCACTTGTAGAACAAACTTCACACATGTAAGTCAAAGTGGTATCTTCACCTAGTCAGCTGATTCCAATTGAGACCAGGCAGTTTCTCCAAAGTCATTATTAATGGATGGACATGAAGAAACGAACATTGTTGTGCAGTATGTAAAGGTGATGTAATATGTGTACAGTACTTCATGTCCTTTTAACAGGACCTATCTGTAACTACTGTACTAGTATAAGCTTTGTAGATTATAATTATCATTGAAACTTTTCTGTCCAACTGCTTCATTGTAACAGCACATGACAGTGGTTGATGCAATGACATGTTTTGGAAAGATTTGTGTCTGAGCATGCACTAATTGAATAGCAACTTCTTTGGGAGTTACAATGTATTCTTGTTAAAAAGTTAATTTTATAATATTCCTTTAAGTTATAAGAATTACAATACTCTATAATACATGTGAAGATAGGTATAGCAGCCTTAACTTGCTGCAATGATCACCTTTATTTATAACTAGGATCAGGAGAGAGTCTCTCAAGGTCACTGTCTTGTTTTGATACTTTCTCTCTTGCAACACTTGAAAGTGTTGGGTGAGTGTTCAGTATAATTATATTATTAGTAATAACAATAACAATAACAATGCAGAATGTTTAAATATAGTGATCTGTGAGAAAGTATAAATATACATTCTGTTATTGTTATAAATAATTCTCCTGTTAATGCTCGAAACTTTGAAATCTAATAGATACTATACGTAGCAATGAGACTCAATGACATTATAGCTATAATTGTCTTCCTATAAATATCTAAATTTTATATTTTAGATGTTCCTACTGATTGCAATTCACAGCATGTTTCATATGAAGAGATTGAGATGAAACAAATTGATATGTTGTGTAATCCTGCTTATGCTGTGCCTTCTGAAGTAAACAAAGGTTACCAAGGCAACAAAATGGCTGACACTGAGCACATTACTTATGAGACACCATGATTATTTGTAAACAAGAACAAGTTACCAACACTGAGCACATTATTTGTAAACTAAATGAAACATAATTGTGTATTCCATTTCCATAATTTGTATAATAATCAATAACTTGGTGAGATAAGTAATAACAAATAGTTTTTTGTATTTGAACTGAAATTGTGTATACACATATAAAGACATCATTCACAAGTCCTATATAATATTTTGAAAACTGAATCTTACTCAATCTTGCAATGAATGGAAGTGTACATCTAGATTTGTATTTATATCATGATATGTACAGTAAATATACATAAGTATAGCCTATATATACTGTATGAATTTAAAGTGAGTGTACGTACATACGTATATTTATGTATAGGAATATGTAGAACTTGTAAATAAGTACGACCAGTTGCTATGATCACATATTGGAAAATTATTTATATGTAGGTGGTTTATATAGAACTTAAATGCTTATATACACAGTATAATGGAATAAGGATTTCTTCTAACTGCGTCGAACTTATCTTTGTAACGGTTCATCTTTCGACTTTGGGAGCGTCTAGAGACGCAGTTTTTTCGATTGTTCTTTCTGCCAAACGTTTCGACCCTGGGGGTCTTCTTCAGTTACAAAGATATACACAGTATGTTTGACTTCAAAAAGAAAAACATTTACTTAATAGATATGAACATCATGTAATCATACCTCATGATTATAGATGAATTGTTTTCCTAACATGTTCTCCTTATTCTCATAACCTCTATACATTCAGGCAGTGGCTACTTAGCTATAATTATTATATGTATATGTTTTATATATATATGTACATACTTGCTGACAGGATACACATGTTTGTTGTAACTCTACTAAATGAGCTGATCTAATTGCTGGAAGAGATGGATTTCAGGAAATACCAAATCATTGATCTTCTGACAATGAATATTTTGTCATGATTTTTGTAGAAAATGTGAAAGTACTCAAAAAGTGAGTACTAGTTCTTCGGGCTGAAAATTGTAAAAGTGCTTTCATTAATTTATTCAGCTATTCTATGCCTCTAGTTTTTAAATATTATAATTAATTATAAACATTTTATTTGACCTTCGTATGTCACATGACCCCTCACCCAGTTATATCTCTCAAGTCACATGACCCCTCACCTAGTTATATCTCTCAGGTCACATGACCCGTCACGTAGTTATATCTCTCAAGTCACATGACCCCTCACCTAGTTATATCTCTCAGGTCACATGACACCTCACCCAGTTATATCTCTCAGGTCACATGACCCCTCACCTAGTTATATCTCTCAAGTCACATGACCCCTCACCTAGTTATATCTCTCAAGTCACATGACTCCTCACCTAGTTATATCTCTCAAGTCACATGACCCCTCACGTAGTTATATCTCTCAAGTCACATGACCCCTCACCAATATAGTTATATCTCTCAAGTCACATGACCCCTCACCAATATAGTTATATCTCTCAAGTCACATGACCCCTCACCTAGTTATATCTCTCAAGTCACATGACCACTCACCTAGTTATATCTCTCAAGTCACATGACCCCTCACCTTGTTATATCTCTCAAGTCACATGACCCCTCACCTTGTTATATCTCTCAAGTCACATGACCCCTCACCTAGTTATATCTCTCAGGTCACATGACCCCTCACCCAGTTATATCTCACAAGTCACATGACCCCTCACCTAGTTATATCTCTCAAGTCACATGACCCCTCACCAATATAGTTATATCTCTCAAGTCACATAAAGATAGATGATGTTCTCCTTATTTTAATATATATAAGTTCAGGCAGGGGCTACTATACGTATGTATATGTTATACGTATATACTTGCTGACAGCATTCACAGACATCTTAGTTGTAACTCTACTTAATGAGCTGATCTAATTGAATCTGACACAAGAAAGTGCTTTCATTAATTTATTCAGTCATTCTAGCATTCAGTTTTTAATATATTATACCTAATTAATTAAACATCATATATATATATATTTGTGTGTGATTCCCTTTAGTAATAATCTGATCTAAACCTCATTTTTCTATGGCATATATGAAGATGATTCAGACAGTTATTTTATTCTTGGCAGTAGCGTCTGGTCAGTGCATATGTATGTGCAAACTATACGATTATATTGTCATTGCTATAATGCTGATGATAGCTAACACTGTCAGTCAAGAGATTAATCCAAGTGGAACAATTCTTATTCAAGAAGGTGATACGATATCATTCAACTGCACTAACGAGGGATCGATGCAACCTGATATTGTAGTCCAGTTAAATGGACAAGTTATTCCATCAACTCAAGAACTTGTAGAGTTCACTTCTCTTCCTAACGGAGCTAGCTACACGTTCGGACCAGTTACTAGGGATCACAACGGAAGTACATTAAGATGTTGGTTTGTACTGTTGCCAGTTAAGATTCAATATTCTCCTGACATACTTCTAAATGTTGTTTGTGAGTTATCGAATAAGTTTGCTATGTATCTGAACTGGAATACAACGTGCTTGTATGGTGACTAATAAAGTAGGGAGTGTTACCATAGTGACATGCCTGAATGTGTTGGGTATGTTCTCTTTGTATGTACATTCTTCCTTTAAGTTCTAGCATGTCTCAATCTCAATCTCAATTAGGTCCTCCAAGTGTTCCACAAGACATCACATCTGATGATGTTGGTCCATTCAGTGTCACTCTAAGTTGGGAGGTACCATCTGATGATGGAGGAACTAGTCAACCTCTCTCCTACACTGTCAGAGTGATAAATGGCACTGTCAACTTGTCCTTCAGTACAACTTCAACTCAATTGACCTTAACTAAGGATGATGGAATATGGCACAGTTCAATGTATAGTATGAGAGTAGTAGCTGAGAATGAATATGGAGTGAGTCCTCCAGCAGCCAGTACCTTTACTACACCTGACTCAGGTATGTGAGATGTAGTTCCATGTAGTGTATAGTGAGGTATATGAGTATTATCTGTTATGTAGTTCCTATTATTGAGAGTGTATCAGTTGAAGCACTCTCACTGACTATTCTATCAGTGGATGTTGTACTACTGACTGATGGAGGACAGAATGTGGATAATTATACTGTGAGTGTTTAAACATTATTTTATTAATTAAATATTTCACTGTTTTTTCTTTTGCATTCAAAAAATAGATTATAATCACTGGATGCAATTACACTTTCCAGATGTCTGTTCCTTCAACAAAGTTAACACCATATATTTTGAATGTACACAACTTACTTGAAGGAGTGAATTATAGCACTATTGTAACTGCTACAAACAGTGTTGGTGTTAGTGCACCATTTAAAACAAGTTTCACTAGTAAGTATATATACCATATAGTCATCCTCTGTTTAAGTTATAGTCTAGTAAGTTACGTAAGTTTAATTTATAATATATTGACAATGTGAACATTTAAATACTGCAGGGACTTCCCCTCTGTGTACCTGTCCGACAACCACCTCAATAACTGGTACAGTGCCTGGATCATTTGGTGGATTAACAATTGGAGTGATCCTGGGAATCCTTATTTCTGTTTTCGTATTTGTCTGCCATCACAGACATCTTTGTGGCACTAAACGTGAGTTGTTAATAATGAAACTTGTTTATACGTTAAAGACAAGTTTTAACATGAAGAGGTTTATTTTGTTAATATAATATGGTATATGTGTCATTTAGTTGCTCAATTGCTCATATACAATAATATGTGACACAAAACTAAAGAAGTATACGTAGTATTAATATGAATATAGAGAGAGATTACATAGTAGATACATCTCTATAGTCTCAGTGTCTACTGGTACAGTGCTGCTGCTATTGGCCCCTACCATATGCATGCAACTTTGTACACACACTCTACAGATGCTTCCTCCAAATCTACCTCTCTAAGATAAGTGTGAGATGATGGTATACGTGCATATTTACTCTTCACAGATGTACCTTCCAGCAAGTCTAGTTCTGCTCCTGTTAATGTTACATATGAAGAGTGTGAGATGAAGAATGTTGTTGAAATGCAACAGAATCCTTCTTATGCTGTACCATCTCAATTGACTGAGAAGGAAGGACCTGGAAACAAGATGGCTGACAAAAAAGGAAACACCATTGTTCATGAACCTCCTTCTTGAGCTCCAATTATTACCTTGTGTGACATTCCATTTATATATGCATGTTCCGTGTTTTTTATGAACATGTTCAGTTTCAATTTCAATTTTGTTTGATATAACCAGTTCCTTTTCAAATGAACAACTAAGTGGAGAAATTTGGTCAAAATGAAGTTTTTTCAATTCTCCTACATTTCTATGCATAAGTTATTTATTAATAAGCATTTACTATATACGCATTTATGTTTGGTGGCATGGTAAGTCACATATATAGTCATCACATGATCATACCAGACAATCATAATCATAAAACTCATTTTTCAAGTACTATGAAATGCATTTCTTATGCTGTACCATTTCAACTGACTGAGAAGGAAGGACCTGGGAACAAGATGGCTGACAAGAAAGGAAATACCGTTGTTTATGAACCTCCTTCTTGAGCTCCAATTATATGAACTTGTTTACTTATGTGACATTGTTTATTGTTTATATATGTACGTATATATATATTCTGTGTTTTATAAAGTCTCAATTTCAATTTGTGTTTGCTTTTGATTAACAAGTTCCTTTTCAAATAAACAACAACAACAATGGAAAGGAGAAATTCATCATTCGTCTGCATGTAATATAACTCTTTGGAAGGTTTAATATTATATCATGTCTTTTCCATATCACTGATCTATGATATTATATTTTGATTCTTCAGTTTCTCCTGAGTTTGCAACTTTACTTCCAAAAGTGCAAATGCTAAAGCTAGCAGCTGGTTCTGTCTTCACACTCAACTGTACTCCATCAGCTGCCAACCCTCCACCTAGTAGTTATGTGTTTGAGAGAGATGGAGTGGAGATCACAGAAGGAGTGAGTGAATCCATATTGTCAGTTACAATTTTGAAAAGAGATAATACTGGAAATTATACTTGCACTGCTATGGGTGTTGTAAGAAGTGTTACCATAGCAACCTTTATTAGTTACAGGTAAGAAGCATTTTCATTTTCCTCTCTATCTTATGCATATTATAGACACAAATGTACATGATTCAGCACAGAGAGCCAATATCAACAAGAAAACAACTGCTAAGATTCCCTCGGTCACTGATGAAGATTTACATTCCCAGAACCAGTGGAGCAGAAGAATAAAGAGAAGACTCTTGTATCCTCATCCAAACTAGGTTTAGTTCTGTATATAGTACTTTTACTGTACAGCAGTTTGTAGGAAATGGAAGTTTATAGTGTCTCTAAGTTACATTCAAAAGTTCTAATTGACTGTTAATTAGGATTAGGTTTACATTTAGGTCTCGTAATAATTCTTTGCAATTTTGTTTGTTATAAACAGAAGGAATTGAATGGACAGGAATTGTTTTTTGACAATTGCAATCATTCATTATAACCAAAAATTTGTTATGAGCAAGTTGACTGTATGTATACTTATGTAGTTTGTAAGAAATTTATTTTTTTATCGAAATTCATTGTAACTTAATTAGTATTTCTATTATATTTCATATATAACTCCTCCAAATTTCATAGCTTCTCCAACTGATCCACAAATGATCACATTTGAGGATGTCAGTCCATTCACAGCTACTATTATTTGGAGTCCACCATCCGATAATGGAGGAACTGATCAATCACTCAAGTACTCCATCAACCTAACAAACAACACTGTCACTCTCTCCTTCACTACATCAGATGTGACTACTCTGTCACTGACTAACCTTCAACACAGCACTCAATACAAAGTGGAAATAGTAGCTGAGAATGAATATGGAGTGAGTCCTCCAGCAGCCAGTACCTTTACTACACCTGACTCAGGTATGTGAGATGTAGTTCCATGTAGTGTATAGTGAAGTATATGAGTATTTGTCTGTTATGTAGTTCCTATTATCGAGAGTGTATCAGTTGAAGCACTCTCACTGACTATTCTATCAGTGGATGTTGTACTACTGACTGACGGAGGACAGAATGTTACTAACTATACTGTGAGTTCAGTATGTAGGCAATGAATGAGAATTTCAGTGAGGTATATATAATTATACAATTAATTTTGTTTATGTAAATGTTCCTAAAATGTTGACAGGTGGAGATTTCTGGAGGAAACTTTAGTTTCAACATGACCTTTCTTTCAGCTCATCTGAGATCTTACAGTGTCATGTTAGTAGACATATTAACTATTGGAGAGACTTATAACATTAATGTGAGTGCTATGAACAGTGTTGGGGAGAGTACTCCATTTCAGTTGGAATTAAGTGTGACTCATTTACCATGTAAGTTTATTGTTTTATAATACCTTTAAATATACCTTTTGAATGGTTGATGTTTTGATTACTGATATATGGCTTGTCAAATGGTGAAATAATTTCTATGTGTTTGTATATAGTATATGATATAAGATTATGAGTTTAAGATTATCTAAGTGGATACATATATATATATCATGTGCAGCTAATTCTGTGTCTGAAGATACTCTGGTACAAGCCATTGTTGGAGGAATTGTTGGAGTAGTTGTTATAAGTTTCCTACTCATCTCTATCATACTGATCATTGTATATTACTATCACAAGAAGAAAAGTGGTTAGTATTATATATATGCATACGTACGTATATGATATGATGATATATAATCAACTATACATTAGATTGTGAACTTTTGAGGATTAACAGCAGGAAAATTATTAATAACAATAGCTATACAGAATAATCTTCATCAGCTGTACATATAATATACTGGAGTGAACTGCTACATAAAGTGATCAGTGAGAAATTTACTTAAGTGTATTGCTATTATTATTAGTTTTCCTGCTATAGGTACTATATGTAGTAATGAAGTTCTATGACATTATAGTACTCTGTTTTCCTATGAAGAACTAAATGAACTACATTTTATACTTTAGATGTTCCTACCAATTGCAATTCACAGCATGTTTCATATAAAGAGATTGAAATGAAACAAATTGATATGCTGTGTAATCCTGCTTATGCTGTGCCTTCTGAAGTAATTGAGAGCAAAGGTTACCAAGGCAACAAGATGGCTGACACTGTACATAATACTTATGAGACACCATAATTATTGTAAACTAAATTGAACATAATTGTGTATATTTTTCGGTTAAAAGTATAAATAATCCATAATTTGTATAATAATCAAATATACCTTTTTGAGATATAACTATTTTAAGAAAGACTGTTCTGTTGTGTAATAGAAGATGTTATTATTATAATGCATATATGTAGAACTAAATTGATAAAATGAAAGGTCACAAATAATATTGGGACATCATTCACAAATCCTATAAATGAAAAGTGAATCTTCAATATTACAATTACATTACTACTCAATAGTGCAATGAATGAATACATATTTACGTGTGTACATATTTAGTATATGTAGATATACACACTCTCTATATTTGAAATGTGAAGGTACTTAAGTTTCAGTTGAATTCATGTTTCATACATGAACATGTGTAAATAGAGAAAAGATTTGTATTTATATCATATAATAATTTAAATATGTATGTAAATTTCATACAGTATCAGCTTGGGTATACTGTACACATATTATGTAGGAATATGTAACTTTGTACATTTTGTGTCTTGTAACTTGTTGACACTTAAACACAACCATGATTTTTAAAGTTTAAACAATTCTACAGTTACCACAATTTGTATAATAATCAATAACTTGGTGAGATAAGTATGTAAGAACAACAAATAGTTTTTTGTATGTGAGATAAATAATAACAATAGAAACAAATTTTGTATTGAAACATACTGTAATTGTATATAAAGACATCATTCACAAGTCCTATATATTATGAAAGTGAATCTTACTCAATCTTGCAAAGAATGAATGTATAAATAGAGAGCATCTCATTTTGTATTATGTGATATATATGTACAGTAAATATATGATTCTATGATGTACATATATACGTATGCACAGTCTATACTGTATGAATTTGAAGTATATGTATAGCTTGTAAATGATCATATATAGGAAAATCATTTCAGATTTTCTATACATAGGTTTTATATATGCTTGACTTTAAAAAGAAAAACTTTTATGAACATCCTGTAGTCATACCTTATGATGATCGTTTTCTTTTTCCTATACTATAGCTAATAATAATTCATTCCGGCAGGGCTACTTAGCTATAATAATATATGTATATATATGTTATATATACTTGCTGACGGCATTCACAGACATCTTAGTTAGTTATAACTCTACTAAATGAGCTGATCTAATTGCTAGAAGAGATGGATTTCAGGAAATACCAAATCATTGATCTTCTGCCTTAGCAATGAGTATTTTGTTATGATTTTAATGACAAATTGTAGAAAATATGAAAGTACTCAAAAAGGTGAGTACTAATTCTTCTGGGTGAAAAATGTAAAAGTGCTTTCATTAATTTATTCAGCCATTTTATTCAACCTATCTATATATGTAATTCCTTTTAGTAATAATCTGATCTAAACCTGATTTTTTTCTATGGCATGTATTCAGAGAGTTATTATATTCTTGGCAGTAGCATCAGGTCAGTGTATATGTATGTAATTTACATTACATGTTTATATGATATTGTTAAGTTACCCTGTCATATACTGAACACTCACCCAACATAACACATATACATCATAGTTTTTGATATACTTCTAGATTGTCTATACGTATATGTTCAAATCAACAGGTCCTTACTGCCAAAAAATTCAGCCAAGCGGAATGCTGATTATTCAAGAAGGAGATACGACATCGTTCAACTGCAGTAACGAGGGATCAATGCAGCCTGATATTGTAGTCCAGTTAAATGGACAAGTTATTCCATCAACTCAAGAACTTGTAGACTTCACTGATATACCTAACGGAGCTAGCTACACGTTCGGACCAGTTACTAGGGATCACAATGGAAGTACATTGAGATGTTGGTTTGTACTGTTGCCAGTCGAGAGTCAATATTCTCCTGAAATACTTCTCAGTGTTGTTGGTGAGTTATCGCCTCGGTTTGTTATATAGCTGGACGGTGCTACGTTCATACGCATGGTGTATACACATATATATGGTCAATTAAGTTTACTGTCCTCTGCCGTACTCTTTATTTGTACATATAGTACCTCCTTGGCCGGTAATCGCTCCACCTATCACAAACGAGTCTGTTATAGAAGGAACATCCTTCACTACTCCTCTAACTATAACTGGTAATCCATTTCCAGTGAGTAGTAATATTGTTATAACTGAAGATGGAGTTACTGTACAAGATGGCAGGATTACTGTTAATATTGGATCTGGTAATGGAGCATCTAGCTTTACAATACAAAATGTTGTTCGTACTGACAGTGGATCTTACACAGTAAATGTGACTACTACAGCAGGAAGTGATACAGCTGTTGTCAACTTGGATGTGTACTGTGAGTTGAGACATAAATTTATATAAGTGTATGAATTACTGTTTCTAAACGTACGTAGATCCTCCAGAATTTGCTGTTCAACCAGCTCAGATGCAGAATATTGTGTTTACTGAAAATTTCACATTTAACTGTACTCCATCAGCTGCCAACCCTCCACCTAGTAGTTATGTGTTTGAGAGAGATGGAGTTGAGATCACAGAAGGAGTGAGTGGATCCATCTTAACTGTCTCTTCTCTGAAGAGAAGTGAAGATAGTGGAAACTATACTTGTATGGTGACTAATGAAGCAGGAAGTGTTACCATAGCAACATGCTTGAATGTGTTGGGTGAGTGTATTGGGTATGTATTTTTGTATGTACATTCTTCCATTTAGTTTTGACATGTCTCAATCTCAATAAGGTCCTCCAAGTGTTCCACAAGACATCACATCTGATGATGTTGGTCCATTCAGTGTCACTCTAAGTTGGGAGGTACCATCTGATGATGGAGGAACTAGTCGACCTCTCTCCTACACTGTCAGAGTGATAAATGACACTGTCAACTTGTCCTTCAGAACAATTTCAACTCAATTGAACTTAACTATGGATGATGGAATATGGCATAGTTCAATGTATAGTGTAAGAGTAGTAGCTGAGAATGAATATGGAGTGAGTCCTCCAGCAGCCAGTACCTTTACTACACCTGACTCAGGTATGTGAGATGTAGTTCCATGTAGTGTATAGTGAGGTATATGAGTATTTGTCTGTTATGTAGTTCCTATTATTGAGAGTGTATCAGTTGAAGCACTCTCACTGACTATTCTATCAGTGGATGTTGTACTACTGACTGACGGAGGACAGAATGTTGATAATTATTCGGTTGGTTAATAGAATAATATATGTAAAATATTATATTTTACATATTCTGTAGGTATGAATCTATATATATTAGCTGTGCATGCATACGTATGTATGTAGATAAAGCTTAATGGAAATCGCTACAGTTTTGTGTTGACCATTAGTGTGGCTCATTTGACGTCTTACAATATTGCTGTAAACAACCTTAAAAGAGGAGATATATATAATGTTAATGTAATTGCTACAAACGGTGTTGGACAGAGTAAGCCATTATATACAGAAGTAAAAATACCAAATACATGTGAGTTTAAACATATATATATATGTAACCACATCTGACATTCTCTTTGACATATTTCTATCTACAAAGTATACATAACCCTATTGATATTGCATAAAATATTTAGTCTCATCATATCACTTATAGCTAAAAGTACCAGTTTAATGTTAAGTCACTTAAATTTCAATATATACGTATACTGGCAATTCTAGATTGATAATTCTTTTTTCCAGATGCGTATATAACCATCATATACGTACGTACATGTAAGCACATTAGTTAATATACATATAATTACAATTGTATAATGCTATTTATTCTATCAATGCATTAGTAAGTACTACACCACCTGAAGCTCCCTCTTCCTCCACATTAATAGCAGCATGTACAGCCACTGGAGTAGTTACAGTGATAGTTGGTGTCCTAATTTCTGCTGTAATATCTTTAGTCTATAACAAGTACAGAGCTCGAGGAAAATGTAAGTTTTTGCCTTTATTGTATATGCTCTTATATATGTGTCTATCATGAATATATCAGATTGATAATGGTGGAATTGTATACCATGGCCATATACAGTGTTATATGCTGATTAAGGAAGATATATATGTACCATGTGTAATATTTATTCACAGGAAGTGAAGCATGCACATCTCACATTCCTAGCTCTCTTATATTATTGATCATAGATCCTGAGCTCTCTCTACATACCATTAAGTATACAACAGTTACAGCTCAGAGGCCAGTACTGATATATACGTATACATGTATCTCATAATTAGCCTCAGTCTCGTATATATATAGTATATATAATTTGGCTATATATAGTCATTGCCTTCGAACTATTACTATGCATTCTTTGTATATAGAGTGCATCTTATATTGAATTGAATAATAATTTTACAGAAGAATATGCATCACCTTTGATAGATTCCAAGTCTACTCCTCAAGTTCCTCCTGTTCTTTATGAAGAATGTAAAATCAAAGATGTAGAAATGCAACAGAATCTTTCCTACATTGTAACTAGTCAACTGACTGGATTCATAGATAATTTGAAGAAAGAACAAGGAGAGAGCAAAGTGACTGACAGAGAAGGAGGAACAATTGATGAACCATCTTCATAATTATAATATTGAAGGATTATATTTATATTTGTATGCATATACGTACAATGATTTACCTATGCAGTGACTGCATGGTTGTAAACTCTACTAATTATCAATAATTGCTCTGTGTTAATTCTTGTGACCATTGCAATTGAAGAAACAGAATAATAAATTGGATGAGATGTTAGTCATACATATGTACATGTGAAAGTGACAAATTGAGATATGGAATTATACATATACTGATCATGAGTTGCAGTATATAATCTACTGAGGTGTGCCATGATCAGCCAGTTTTACTTCATAGTATTCAACAGTTTGTATCCCCGGTATTCTCAATCTTTTTAGTTCTTCATCTTTATCTTTCGGAAAGACTAAGTTTGCATATAAAACTCCCTAAAAATGATATATATATATTATATGTGGCATTGTGTGTTATATTTGCTATATACATGTACATTCAGGCTCTCATAATTTTTGATTTCACTGTATAATTAGAGTGCCATATGCAGTGCCTTATGATTATGTGTATGCTTTCGGTTAAATTATAGCTAAACATTATTTTTTTAATTTACAATAACCCTACTATAGAAAATGACTATAACTATACAAACTTAATATTAAAATTATATAGTTTCAATTAAATATAATACACTTGATCAGTCTCAATATATATAGATTACCTTTCTATTAATGTTGTTGCTTTGCAATGTTTGGCTCACTTCACATGTTTCTTCATATATTAGAGTTTCAGCATACATTGATTCCACTATTTCAGTATTATTGACTTCATTAGTGACACAGATATTCCTTTCAATTAAAGGTACAATGTCATGTTTTTAGAAATCAATATATGTATGTATATGTGAGGCTAAAGAAAAACATTTAAAATGTATTCCCCGAGTCATTACTTATAGAAAATCTATATAATAGCATTGGGTGAGGATACAGTTTTTATATACAACAATGCTACTTCCTTTTATATACGTATGTACAAATATATTGTATATCTACCCATGCATATGTGCATGTACGGTATTAGATATATATATCAGGAATTGAATGCGGGTGTCAGACTTCCTGTACACCTAAGCTTTATCTCACATTCTTTTAATCACGATGTTTACTTAAACCGGTAATTAGCAATCTTTTACACTCGCATTATATCCTGATACATGTATATATATGGTATTATAAGTTATTTCAACTTCAATCCTTTTGCATCCTTCTACAAGCTAACTGGTAACTGTGTCTTTAGAATTGACTCACTCTGTTTTATCCTCTGTATACAAAATGTATGGGATTATGTAAAACTATATTATCTATAGATTAAATCAAACAAGACAAGCTACTAATTTAACTCACTTAAATCTGTTTCCTTTCTTTTCATAAGGCAAAATACAATAACCAGCATGACAGAGATTACAAGAATAATTAGTGAAACAGCTCCTCCCACAGCACCTCCAATGATGGTTGACACGGAACACTCTGATAGTAAATAAAATTATACAGTTATATAATATATAACTGTATAACTATATATTATATATATGGATCTCTCTGCATGTACGTATCCCAAAATGCTAATTTGTAAACCAATTTTACAATTTCTAAATTAATATTTCACAGCCAGCTTACTTTTAAATTTCTAGGTCACTATAGACCTTTTGTCTACAATTGCAACCTTTTGTATATATATATTTAAAAGTCAGATCTATATTTTATATATATTATGTATATCTAACTGTCTTTATTTTATTATTATTATTGTAACATATATATATAATATTATGGATGTTATGTATATATACGTATGTAGAGATTTTCTGTACTATACATATTATATACACGTATGCAGTCTGTATTAACAGACTAACTTGGTTCTCCAAAGGAATAATTAGAATTTACTGTAAAAAAGATATAAAATCATGATCAGCAACTAAATTATATGTATAAAGTGAATCAGGGGTATATGTTGTGATCGTAATGTATAGGATACAGGAAATATTGAGCAACTGCAATATGAATTCTTAAAATAGAAAGTTTCAACCTGGAGGTCTTCATCAGCACAATTAGCATATATATATATATAGACTATGTAGTGCTATACAGATACTTACATTTTACAGTGAAATTCGAGTAAAACTGACAACTTCCAATACTGTTTGTGGCAGTGACACTGATGTTAAAATGTTTTCCTTCAGTTAAGTGGCCTACTGTCAAGTGGCATTTTGCCAATTTCTTTAGATGAACCACACTTTCATTAAAGTAATCCCTTGATAAAATTTCTATCTAAAAACCATATTGATAATTACTATATATATTCAGATAAATGTATATTTGAAGTAATATAAGCAGGACTTGTTGCGTTTATAATAATTTGGTTATAATTTGAGCATCAGCAACACTTGTTATTAATCAAAGTATTAGGATATTTTGACCCGTAAGTCAGTTCATGTTAAGACAGTGGTGTGTGTTCTGGATTCTTAATCTTCTTCTTAAACTTTCTTCTATTTAAACTGGTTGTATCCCCCTCCTCTTCATTTATTGCTGATGAAACGTTGAAACATCTAATACTTTGATTACTAACAAGTGTTGTTGATGCTCAAATTATAACCAATTCAAATGTAAATTTATAATTCTTGAATAAACATACTCACTGTATAATTATCCACATCCTGTCCTCCGTCAGTCAGTAGTACAACATCCACTGATAGAATAGTCAGTGAGAGTGCTTCAACTGATACACTCTCAATAATAGGAACTACATAACAGACAAATACTCATATACCTCACTATACACTACATGGAACTACATCTCACATACCTGAGTCAGGTGTAGTAAAGGTACTGGCTGCTGGAGGACTCACTCCATATTCATTCTCAGCTACTACTCTTACACTATACATTGAACTGTGCCATATTCCATCATCCATAGTTAAGGTCAATTGAGATGAAGTTGTACTGAAGGACAAGTTGGCAGTGTCATTTATCACTCTGACAGTGTAGGAGAGAGGTTGACTAGTTCCTCCATCATCAGATGGTACCTCCCAACTTAGAGTGATACTGAATGGACCAACATCATCAGATTTGATGTCTTGTGGAACACTTGGAGGACCTTATTGAAATTGAGACATGTCAGAACTAAAAGGAAGAATTACTATACATACATACAAAAAACTCACCCAACACATTCAGGCATGTTGCTATGGTAACACTTCCTGCTTCATTAGTCACATTACAAGTGTAGTTTCCACTATCTTCATGATCCCTTCTCTTCAGAGAAGAGACAGTTAAGATGGATCCACTCACTCCTTCTGTGATGTTCACTCCATCTCTCTCAAACACATAACTACTAGGTGGAGGGTTGGCAGCTGATGGAGTACAGTTGAATGTGAAATTTTCAGTAAACACAATATTCTGCATCTGAGCTGGTTGAACAGCAAATTCTGGAGGATCTACGTACGTTTAGAAATAGTATTTCATACACTTATATAAATTTATGTCTCAACTCACAGTACACATCCAAGTTGACAACAGCAGTAGTCACATTTACTGCAGTAGTCACATTTACTGTAGTAGTCACATTTACTGTAGTAGTCACATTTACTGTGTAAGATCCACTGTCAGTACGATTAACATTTTCTATTGTAAAGCTAGATGCTCCATTACCAGATCCAATATTAACAGTAATCCTGTCATCTTGTACAGTAACTCCATCTCTAGTTATAACAATATTACTACTTACTGGAAATGGATCACCAGTTATAGTTAGAAGAGTAGTGAAGGATGTTCCTTCTATAGCAGTCTCGTTTGTGATCGGTGGAGTGACTACCGGCCAAGGAGGTACTATATATACAAATAAAGAGTACGGCAGAGGACAGTAAACTTATACGTGTATACACCATGCGTATGAACGTAGCACCGTCCGGCTATATAACAGCGATAACTCACCAACAACACTGAGAAGTATTTCAGCAGAATATTGACTCTCGACTGGCAAGAGTATAAACCAGCATCTTAATGTACCTCCGTTGTGATCCCTAGTAACTGGTCCGAACGTGTAGCTAGCTCCGTTAGGAAGAGAAGTGAACTCTAAAAGTTCTTGAGTTGATGGAATAACTTGTCCATTTAACTGGACTACAATATCAGGCTGCATCGATCCCTCGTTAGTGCAGTTGAACGATGTCGTATCTCCTTCTTGAATAATCAGCATTCCGCTTGGCTGAATTTTTTGACAGTAAGGACCTGTTAATTTGAACATATATAAGCAATCTATAACGCCATACATCGGTTTTCATGAACTATAAGGAAGATATAAACTTAAAACACAATATTCTTCGACTAATTACTACCTAAGAGCTCTGGATGAGGATACTGTTATCTAGGCTTCTCTTTTTTTTCCTCCAATGGGCCAGACAGCTGTTTCTGCATGAATGGGAATTCCACCCAATCGTCAACGATCCTAGGAGTCTTTGTCTTCATTGGTGGGTTTTCATTGAGTCCTTGGCTCTTGTAAACTCGATAAAGGCAAGACTATGGACACGTTCTAATGTTTTTGCTACCTGGTAAATAATACCATATGAACAGAGTTAGCTTAAAGATTCTCATCCCTTGATTCATTAGCAAAACTCATTTGTACAATGGTTGCTAATAATTAACCTAATTTTAATATACTGAAAAAAGAAAGCAAAACTTATAAACTATGCATAGTGGAGTTGCAGTTTCGCAATTAAACGACTGTTCAGAAGATGGCTTCCCTCTAATCGTCGATCTATATACCAAAGGTTGCTGAACTACCGCTAACGGTTTAAAAGTATGCGGGTCTAAGATATTTTCAAAAAAGTAAAGCTATAAAGTTATATGCAGTTCGGTAGTTTGTTCGAATACAACCAATACTCCTGGATGTATCACTGAATAGAGATATTACAAAGGTTAGTATACATATGATATATTTCCTGTCTACGCACTGGGAGTTGGACTGTAATTTTCATTAGGTCAATCACTCCTAGAAATTGTTTACATACAACTCTTCCCTAGCATGTATTTATTGTTGAAAGTGTGATAATGAAAGAGATAGTGGAGTGAACAGCTTTACATGCATGTATTTTAGCATTTCAGTGTATATAGCTAAAAACATTGTTTGCCAGGCATTAATGTTTGCATAACTGTCTATGAATACACTTAAATAGTTCCTGTTTACTGTAAGCTGTTCTATATATATGGTACAATGTCAGTTGATTTGTATAATGCTTATGTGTTAGTGACTGTATTGCATAATTGTCTATGAATACACTTAAATAGTTCCTGTTTACTGAAAGCTGTTCTATTTATATATGGTACAATGTATATATAATGCTTGTATAATGTATATATAATGCTATAATTGTACAATGTATATATAATGCTTATGTTTTAGTTAGTATTGCATAATTGTCTATGAATACACTCAGCTGTTCCATATATAAAGGATAGAGACAGCTGTTTAGCAAATCCTCTGTGCAAGATGTATACCATTTTTGCAGAATTATTTCTAATTATGTTATGCCATGCTTCCACAGGTGAGTATTGTAAAATGTAAGATTAGGAATGACAGCTGTAGACAGTAAAAGGATCGAGAATTTATAAACCAATCCACCATATAATATAATATTCAGCTGTAGCTATATATTGGAGTGTTATTTCTGTATACATTCATTAGGTAATGTCCAGTTTACTGAATATCCTAAAGGGAATGTAACTGTATCAGAAGGAGAGGAATACCTATTCTCTTGTGTTGCTTTGCTTGATCAAGCTAGAGTCCAACTGCTTTGGTTCCTGGAAAATGGTGGAGAATATGCCCTTGGTAGTAACAGAACATTTCCAGATGGAATGGTGGCTACAGTAGGAAGTGATTATCGTTCTCCTCTCACTCTGTCAAACATTACAACATTTTGGAATGGGACTGTAATTAGATGTGTTGTGAACAATGGAGAGATAGTGAATCAACCACAACCTTTTCCTATGTTGATTGTGAATGGTCAGTATATACATGATTACTAGTATAAGATATAAACTAAGTAAAAAAGTGATAAATTGTAGAGATGATTTGCTCGATTCCAACCTAATGATTCACAATAGATCATTACTAATGTTTTGACATAGCCAACCTAGAATGCCACTTTGTGATAAATTGTATATAGTTTATCAATAATACGCATATAATTCATTACTACTATTGTCTCTGTATAAATCTTTAGAAAAGCAGATGAACAGTGCTTCTACTGTGCATGCAGCTTGGTGTGTGCCACTGTTGCTTTCAGTGATCAACTTTATACATCAGATCTTGTAGTCTAGTAGGTGATAACAGTTAGCCATATGAGTTTATTCTCCATTTTTTTGAAACTAAACTTCTACGTATACATATTTTAGCTGAATAGATTACAATGTCATGTAATGTCATCAAGAATTTGCATATATATAAGGGAGTTACTAATTGCACTGCTCAGTACAATTAACTTTCATAAGACTGAAGGACAGATGAACCAAATATCTAACTCAGTCAGTGTCCCTGTGTGTGCAAAATAAGAAGAATATGCAAGAATGCCTCTCTAGAATCAACAATTAGGGTTCTACTGGTCAAGCAACACTTTCAGAGCTAGGGAAGGCTTATTCAATTATACCTCAGTTTAACTATTCAAAATTAAAGTTAAGAAATAAACCCTGAAGGCTGGAAACCAGAAAATTAGATTCATTGTTTATTTGTTTATTTACAGTAATGTCGCCTGTTGTAATGTTTTGGTTGCCACACAGCTTTCTATGCAAACTTATTACCTAACACCTTTTTATCTATGTGCATTAATCTTGTTGGGGGAATTCCCAAAGTGCTGTGCAATTTGATTGTCCTGACATGAATAGTGTTTAATTTTATTTTTGTACCAGTACCTGAGGTAAGACTTTATAGAAAACTTTGTTAATACATAGAAAATAACATCATTATATATATGCTGCATGAGAATGTCATTTTGTTAGTATATAGGGTTCAAATTTTGAATGCTGGCTAAGATACAAAATAGATTAGAGCTGGCTTGTCACCAATTATGATAACTAACAAAACTTCCATGACTTGCAAAAACAGTTTTGATATCTGCCTGAGAAAGGATAAAGTTATGAATATTGTTCACCTATTCCTACAGTCACTCCACTATGCTGGTAAATAACTATGCATAATGAAAGTGTTAAATGTTCATATAATTCTCATATGTATGCATACCTGGCCATACATAGAATAAATATTACATTAAATGATTCTACATTAGTATGCATATTATGAATTGCTATCTAAACATGCGCACAAATTTTATTCCCGTGGGTACTATCAGAAGTTGCTGATCACAACTCATTGTGCTTGACTAAGCACTAGAGATCTTCGTCCAGTAAATGAATCATGTCCTTGTTCCCTTACACAACTAATGCTTCATTGTGTAACATCCTTTCTTGTAATTGTTTCTGTATGTTTGCGCCATCCCTACATCTTCACTATATATTCTTATAGAAAGAAAATTTTTACATTTATCTTTAAAGTTATGAAATGCAGAAATATTGACAGCTGTTCATTTTTGGACACAAACTTATTTTGTAACAAGACATGGTGAGAAATAGAGCAATTTTAATTTCTATCAAACTTTCCTAATCTCAAAGGTATACTTTAAGAGCACTTCCACCATTGTCTGCTGATGGACTAGCAACTTCCTACAGTGAGGACAATGAACAGGTGGAAGGTATTGGAAGATGAATAGCTATAGATTTTCTTTGGATTTGGGGGGTTAGACCATCAGAAGATAATGAATGTGTACTGCATATCTAATAGTACATGTCTAACTCCTCGTACTTCCTGTGCAGAGCAAACTGACCTTTTCCAAGATGGCGTCGTTTCGCAATTAAACCCGACTACCGGTCAGGATTCGTACTGACCTACCGCTACTACCTCAGGATGACGTAAATTTAGTTGCTGACAATAGAGATGTTATTACAAAGGTTAGTATGCATGGCATATAGCCTGTTAACGCACTGGGACTGTTAAGTCAATCACTCCTGAAAATTACTGGAACAACAACTCATTCCTTTGCCCATTGCTGAATGATAATGGCAGCAGATGGTAATTTTATGGCTGGAATAAATAGGGGAGAGTTATTCACATACAGCTCTAGTGTAGTATATAGCGCATGAAAGAATTACCAGATGAAACTTTCATTAAACATTAATTGGACTGTAGACAGTAAAAATATTGAAAAAGAATCAAAGCAAGAAGTTAATAACCAATTTGAAACCAGCTTTTAATTAAAAAGTGTTCAATGGCTTTTGAAAGATTTTTGTTGTACAACGAATGGTTACAAGCATAGGTTGGTCCAAAATAATATAGGGTTAGGCTGTAGCTATATATTGGAGTGTTATTTCTGTATACATTCATTAGGTAATGTCCAGTTTACTGAATATCCTAAAGGGAATGTAACTGTATCAGAAGGAGGGGAATACCTATTCTCTTGTGTTGCTTTGCTTGATCAAGCTAGAGTCCAACTGCTTTGGTTCCTGGAAAATGGTGGAGAATATGCCCTTGGTAGTAACAGAACATTTCCAGATGGAATGGTGGCTACAGTAGGAAGTGATTATCGTTCTCCTCTCACTCTGTCAAACATTACAACATTTTGGAATGGGACTATAATTAGATGTGTTGTGAACAATGGAGAGATAGCGAATCAGCCACAACCTTTTCCTATGTTGATTGTGAATGGTCAGATAATATACATGATTACTAGTATAAGATATAAACTAAGTAAAAAAAGTGATAAATTGTAGAGATGATTCGCTCGATTCCAACCTAATGATTCACAATAGATCATTACTAATGTTTTGACATAGCCAACCTAGAATGCCACTTCATGATAAATTGTATATAGTTTATCAATAATACGCATATAATTCCTTACTACTATTGTCTCTGTATAAATCTTTAGAAAAGCAGATGAACAGTGCTTCTACTGTGCATGCAGCTTGGTGTGTGCCACTGTTGCTTTCAGTGATCAACTTTATACATTAGATCATGTAGTCTAACTGTGGTAACAGTTAGCCAAAAGAATTTATTTTCCATTTTTTTTATTTTTCTGAAACTGAACTTCCACATATACATATTTTAGCTGAATAGATTACAATGTCATGTAATGTCATCAAGAATTTGCATATATATAAGGGAGTTACTAATTGCACTGCTCAGTACAATTAACTTTCATAAGACTGTTCTACTGCCCTTTTCTATGTGGTTAAGCAACACGTTCAGAGCTAGAGAAGGCTTATTCAATTATACCTCAGTTTAACTATTCAATTATAAAGTTAAAAATAAATAAACCCTGAAGGCTGGAAACCAGAAAATTAGATTCATTGTTTATTTACAGTAATGTCGCCTGTTGTAATGTTTTGGTTGCCACACAGATTTCTATGCAAACTTATTACCTAACACCTTTTTTATCTATGTGCATTAATCTTGTTGGGGGAATTCCCAAAGTGTTGTGCAATTTGATTGTCTTGACATGAATAGTGTTTAATTTTATTTTTGTACGAGTACCTGAGGTAAGACTTTATAGAAAACTTTGTTGATACATAGAAAATAACATCATCATATACCAAATACTTGTATTGTGACACCTGCTTGGATAATTGACAAATTTTAGCATTAAATAATCCATCTACTCTGAAATATGAGGCAAATGTTGTGGACTATATAATTAGATTTTTTTATCATTCTTGTATACTCATGATCAGCACAATATGTATACAGTACTACTGCTACTACTATAATACATAAAACATCATATATGCTGCATGAGGATGTCATTTTGTTAGTATATAGGGTTCAAATATTGAATGCCAACAAAGATACTAAGTAGATTAGAGCTGACTTCATAACTAACAAAACTTCCATGACTTGCAAAAAAATATCTTCCTGATAAAGGATAAAGTTATGAATATCGTTCACCTATTCCTACAGTCACTCCACTATGCTGGTAAATAACTAGTAAAAGTGGCTACTTAAATATTAACTGAGGTCATCTATATATACGTACATTCCTACAGTCACTCTGGTCCACTATGCTGGTAAATATCTCTGCATAATGAAAGTATTACCATAATCTAAATGTTCATATAATTCTCATATGTACACATACCTGGCCATACGTAGAATAAATATTACATTAAATGATTCTACATTAGTATGCATATTTTGAATTGCTATCTAAACATGCGCACAAATTGTATTCCGTGGGTATTATCAGAAGTTGCTGATCACAACTCATTGTGCTTGACTAAGCACTAGAGATCTTCGTCCAGTAAATGAATCATGTCCTTGTTCCCTTACACAACTAATGCTTCATTGTGTAACATCCTTTCTTGTAATTGTTTCTGTATGTTTGCGCCATCCCTACATCTTCACTATATATTCTTATAGAAAGAAAATTTTTACATTTATCTTTAAAGTTATGAAATGCAGAAATATTGACAGCTGTTCATTTTTGGACACAAACTTATTTTGTAACAAGACATGGTGAGAAATAGAGCAATTTTAATTTTTATCAAACTTTTCTTAATCTCAAAGGTATACTTTAAGAGCTGACAATGCTTCCACCATTCCTACAGTGAGGACAATGAACAGGTGGAAGGTATTGGAAGATGAATAGCTATTGATTTTCTTTGGATTTGGGGGACTAGACCATTAGAAGATAATGAATGTGTACTGCATATCTAATAGTACATGTCTAACTCCTCGTACTTCCTGTGCAGAGCAAACTGACCTTTTCCAAGATGGCGTCGTTTCGCAATTAAACCCGACTGTCGGTCAGTTGAGAAGATGGCTTCCTTTGATCTCTGATGGCGATTCGTACTGAACTACCGCTACTACCTCAGGATGAACTTAAGCTTGTAAATTTAGTTGCTAGGGGAGAGTTATTCACATACAGCTCTAGTGTAGTATACATCAACAAATTGTGTACAGCATTTCCAAGTGTATTGATAATTAAGATCAGGCAGTTTCTCCAGGAAGAAACAAACATTAATTTGTTGTATGTAAAGGTGTAATGTGAGTATGTACTTATGTAACAGGACCTACATATCTGTGACTACTATAGGCTTTAATACTTTAATAGATACTTTAACTGTAACCCCATTTATGGATATATATATTATATTCATAGTTGGTATTATACTAATGAATTAATGAATAAATGTCCCTTAAGAGGTGTGTCCCGTAACTATATATATAAGGAGGGACTCCAGTCTGAGGGTCACTTGTTATATATTATTATGCATAATGTATTCATAGTTGGTATTATACTAATGAATAAATGTCCTCTTTTGGTTAGGGGGAGTACCTCCAGTGAGGGTCACTTGTTTGTGTGGTCAGTTCCCAAGGGAATATTGACTGTGTGCTATTCCAGTAATAAATGGCCTGTTTTCAATGTAACTGTCAAATGCACAGAATATGAAAACTTTTGTATGCAACAGAAAATGCTATTGTGTGTATAGTACATGAGCTCAACAAATTGTGTGCAGCATTTCCAAGTGTATTGATAATTAAGATTAGGCAGTTTCTCCAGGTACGTATGTACGTATTTAGTATATATGTACTTTAATATATACTTTAACTTGCATTTTCTACATACAAAAGTCTCAATATTCTGTGACTTTGTAAATACAACTGGATCAGCTGCAATCAAATAACAGTTATTACTACCTACTCCTTGGGAACTGAACCCCATATATGGATATATATATGGATATATATATTATATTCATAGTTGATATTATACTAATGAATTAATGTCTCTTAAGAGGTGCATGTGTCCCGTAACTAAGGAGCTAGGGGCTCCAGTCTGAGGGTCGCTTGTTATATATATTATGCATAATGTATTCATAGTTGGTATTATACTAATGAATAATGTCCCCTTTTAGTTAGGAGGAGGTACCTAAAGTCTGAGGGTCACTTGTTTGTGGGTCAGTTCCCAAGGGAGTATTGGTAGTAATGAATGTATGCTATTCCAGTAATGGATGGCCTGTCCTCAATGTAACTGTCAAATGCACAGAATATGAAAACCTTTGTATGCAACAGAAAATGCAAAATTAAAGTATCTCATTTAGATAGCACATGCAAAGTAGGACAAAACTGAGTTGAGTGACAATTTAGTTGTATATGTTATACTGCTTTAGTGGAATTGAAATGTTAATTGCCAACAACAAAGTAGCCGTGATTCCTCAACCAATGCCATATCCTGTTATTACTGTGGTTGGTGAGTGGCATGAACATTTCTATGCAGATAATCGCAAAAGCAGACTTTAGTATACAGTACTTGTCATTTGAGTTAGTTTACATGAAATACTTCATTATTGAACCTGTAAATAAATAAGAGGATGAGATATGAATGGGACACTACTGTGGCAATGGTAGCATATAGCCTTACAGCACTGATGGTCATAACCAGCTATCCTTGGTTTGATTTCCATGTTCTCTACAGTTATTGCTACTCACTTCATGATGTTTTAAGTGTGATTGCTGTGTTTGTTGGTTTGAGTATAAACTAAATTGCATGATTTAATTTTTTGAACTGGTGACATAATTCATAATTTTTTTATTGATTTGCATTAATTTTATTACAGATCCTGATCCAGATAATGCAACTTCTATGACTCCTATCCTGTATATCTCTGTCGTTATATCTACAATTCTTTTATTTTTACTCCTGTAACAGTTGTGGGATCGCATATTTTTTCAATTGCTAATCTTCAGTGTTGTATGTAATAGAAAATATATTGTGTCAATTGAATAATATTGCATTATTAGTCTTAGTTATATTAATGAAATTCATGCAATTCACACATATATGCATACAATTACAGTATATGTATATAAGAGATACAGATCTGTGCTATCAATGTACAGTACATGTATAATACAAAACAAATTATTAGCATGTAATCTCAGTAAATACATATTCAAAATAGAAGCACCTTAATTGAAACCTAAATTGAATGCAAGCTTAAATAGAACTCGTGACTAGTTTAGTTTTCTTCTAAAGGTCGCTAGGAGAGCTGCTTACCGACTCTCTCCTAAATTAGACAAGAATCTTGATTGGTCTACAAAAGTGACAACCAATTACTGCCATATTTTAGTAAGTTATTTACAATATGCAAGAAGACACAGGCTCAGTACAGTCAGTGCTATACATAGTTCTTAAAGTGTAATTGATTATATACACTTAATATCTTGTTTTGTAGTTTTAATTAATATATAGTGGTTTTGAACATGTATTAATTTGGATAAGTGAGCAAATTCTATATACATACATACATACGTACATACGTATACGTATATGCCCTTAAGATCTGATAATATGAACCTTTTTCTGATCAGTACATACGGCACTGATCAGAAAAAGGTTCATATTATCAGATCTCGTATCCTAAATCCATAAGATTCCATAAGTAAAAGGATACCAACAGATGATGCAGTATTGTCTCTTGCCCATTCTACTGGCAGAAGGTATTGCATAGCTATTCTGACATTGTTCACAGTAGCTGAAGCTTAAATGATCTTCTATATAGATACCCTATGTCAGTTGATATCTCCAAGTGGTGAGGTAAATGTACTTAGAGGAAAAAGGCTATCTTTTAACTGTACTAGAGAAGGATCAAGTCAATCAAGTATTTTACTCTTGTTAAATGATGTTGCGACGTTCATGAAGCTCAAAACTTACTGATGTCCATGAGTATACCCAATGGAGCTGCTGATTTGATGATCAGCACACAGTCATATGTATATAGTACTACTGCTACTACCCTACATAAAACATGCTGCATGAGGATGTCATTTTGTTAGTATATAGGGTTCAAATATTGAATGCCAACAAAGATACTAAGTAGATTAGAGCTGACTTCGTAACTAACAAAACTTCCCTGACTTGCAAAAGAAACATGTTAAGATATCTGTCTGAGAAGGGATAAAGTTATGAATATCGTTCATCTATATATTCCTACAGTCACTCCACTATGATGGTAAATAACTAGTAAAAGTGGCTACTTAAATATTACATTAACTGAGGTCATCTACGTATATATACAATCAGAAATACTTTGCTAGTGTTCTACTGCATATATTGTTAATATTATAATGAGATGTGGTGTGTATATGGAACTGAATTGATAAAAAAATGAAAGGTCAGGAATAATGGACATCATTCACAAATCCTATGCATTTATGTATGTACGTATTTAGTATATCACAAACACATTCTATAAAGTTGAATTGTTACTTTAAGTTTCAGTTGATATTCATGATCTTCAACAAATGAACAACTAGAATTTGTATTTATATGTACAGTAAATTCTGCATATTTCATATATACGTACAAGCAAGCTTTCTTGGGTATACCTACAGAAATATGCCTAATACTCTTATATAATACGCTTCGATCAGTTGGTAACAGACTGACTAAACACTTGTTTGACTGCAGCTTCATCTGACCAGTTCCTATGCTGATGTTGCCAGATGTAGAGATAATATGTTACAACACCATTCATGTAGACACTGTGTATGTGGACACTGTGTGTGTGGACACTGTGTATGTGGACACTGTGTGTGTGGACACTGTGTATGTGGACACTGTGTGTGTGGACACTGTGTATGTGGACACTGTGTGTGTGGACACTGTGTATGTGGACACTGTGTATGTAGACACTGTGTATGTGGACACTGTGTGTGTGGACACTGTGTATGTGGACACTGTGTATGTAGACACTGTGTATGTGGACACTGTGTGTGTGGACACTGTGTGTGTAGACACTGTGTATGTGGACACTGTGTATGTGGACACTGTGTATGTGGACACTGTGTATGTGGACACTGTGTATGTGGACACTGTGTATGTGGACACTGTGTATGTGGACACTGTGTATGTGGACACTGTGTATGTGGACACTGTGTATGTGGACACTGTGTATGTGGACACTGTGTATGTGGACACTGTGTATGTGGACACTGTGTATGTGGACACTGTGTATGTGGACACTGTGTATGTGGACACTGTGTATGTGGACACTGTGTATGTGGACACTGTGTATGTGGACACTGTGTATGTATGCTAAAATAATTTTACAATTTTGTAACAAAACATGGTTAGAGAGAGAGGCAATTTTAATTAATAATTTAATGATTTAATTCATTTATGAACTGTAATTATAATTTGAGAAATTCTATTATGTATAACCATTAAAGTATTCATAAATCAGTCATGGTCAATTTTCAACTTAATGTATTTCAGAACATGCACACAAACTGAATAACGTATATATAGTACGTAGTCTATGAAATGCATTGACTGTTTACAATATATTAATCATATTGATGAAAGTCTTGTCATGTTAAATAAATTGAATTCCCAACAGGTAATGAGATTCTATTTAATGCACTCCTTTCCCACAGCATGTGTTAGGAAATGGTATATAGGAAGCTATTTCCTGTCAACATGTTACAGTTTCACTGTCTGCAGTTCATTAGCTATAGGAGGACACAGTTTGTGTGTACACGTGCCGACCAAAATGTACAGACTTTATATGGAAGTGCTGTGGAGATATGTATTGTATTATACTATCAAAGGAATGCATAATATATATTTATAGTAATTTTAATTATATATAAAACTAGAACATCTGAATTTGAATAATGTTTTCAGTGCATATATACATATCTCAATATATCTTTTACCAGTTATATATACTGCATCAATAAGTGTTAAATTTACATGACATGTAAATGTACATGAATGTACATGAATATACAATACTCATAAATGAGTTTACTAAAGTAAATCAGTTGAAAGGGATGAAATGATCAAGTTTATTTTTTGACCTTTTGTACTTTAGTGTATATAACTGGTTGAATCTCTACCGGAGGCTTTCTTCTTCTTTGATCTTCTTCTGGAAATTTCAAATCTGCACTCAATATTTCCTAAATGTACAAATATATATATGTATACAGTACTAGTGTGAAAGTGTGTAAGCTGCTACTTAGATAACATATAATTAGATAACTGAGGACACAATAAAGGAAAGTACAAAGAATGGGAGAAATCCACTTCAGGCAATTTCATTATATATAATATCATGGTGAATATGAGATGTACAGTACCTCCACCTACATGCAGTATATAGGTATCTACTAATGAACATGTGGTTACGTATATATATGCACACATTCACTGAACTACAATACTAAGGCTATATACTATACTTATGAGACACCGTGATTATTTGTAAACTTAGAAACATAATTGTGTATTCCATTTCCATAATTTGTATAATAATATAAGATAAGTAATAACAATAAAAATAAATAGTTTTTTGTTATATACATAATAATAATTATAAAGACATCATTCACAAGTATTATATATTTTGAAAATACTGTATGAATTTGAAGTGTACGTATGTATGAAGAACACATTCAGTTGCTATGACTACTCGTAATGCAACTGTTCACCTCTCTGGTTGTGTCGGACTTTCTGTCACGTATCACATCAGCGTACATTGATACTGCATACATTGACTCTATCGGCTGCTGCTTGCTTTCAGTTGTGAAATGAACATCATCATTACTGAAGGGTTAAAAGAGAATAGTTCTGTAAGAGTATAATGAGTGACTTTCTATCACGTATCACATCAGCGTACATTGATACTGCATACATTGACTCTATCGGCTGCTGCTTGCTTTCAGTTGTGAAATCATCATTACTGAAGGGTTAAAAGAGAGTAGTTCTGTGAGAGTGAATATTGAGAGAAGCTTGTTTGTGTGAATCTGTATGTATGAATGTTCACTGCCACTGCTGATGATGCACTTTTAAAGAGTTGGGAAAGTAAACCAAATTCCTATAAAGGTTTAAAGGCAAGCTTATTTAATCACTCCTCTCTCTCTCTCTCTCTCTCTCTCTCTCTCTCTCTGATAATTCTTTTCTCATTTCTTCATTAGCTTTATTCTACTTACTCCTTTTTCAATTCTGTGTATGAAAAGATGTTGCATGTGTAAAGATGTCATATACTCAATATTCTAATTATATAACAATATCAGATTGCAATGGAAGTTGCACTAACCATTCTTCCTCCTCCGGAGGTAACAAAGTACAATAATCAGTATCATTAAGATGAGGAGGAGAATTACTACAATCACTCCTACAATAGCTCCAATGATAGTTAGTGTTGTATCTTCAGACACATGATTGGAATTAGCTGTATACATATACATGTATAATGACCATCTATAAAATAAAGTCATTAATATTTAATTGAGAAGAACGATCTACCAAATTAACACATTAATAAACTTACATGGTAAATGAGATGGAATTATATTAATCGATTAACATTGTTATTTCTGCATCACCTCAGTAAACTCACCTAACACATTCAAGTATGTTGCTATGGTAACACTCCCTGCTTTATTAGTCACCATACAAGTGTAGTTTCCACTATCTTCACTTCTCTTCAGAGAAGAGACAGTTAAGATGGATCCAATCACTCCTTCTGTGATGTTCACTCCATCTCTCTCAAACACATAACTACTAGGTGGAGGGTTGGCAGCTGATGGAGTACAGTTGAATGTGAATACTTCTGTAAAAACAACATTCTGCACTTTAGAGTGTACAGCAAATTCTGGGACATCTAGCAAAATATAAGAAAATGTATTGTATACTTTTAATATAGAATACAAAGAATACTAACTCACAGTACACATCCAAGTTGACAACAGCTGAATCACTTCCTGCTGTAGTAGTCACATTTACTGTAGTAGTCACATTTATTGTGTAAGATCCACTGTCAGTACGATTAACATTATCTATTGTAAAGTTAGATGTTCCATTACCAGATCCAATATTAACAGTAATCCTGCCATCTTGTACAGTAACTCCATCTTTAGTTATAACAATATCACTACTCACTGGAAATGGATTACCAGTTATAGTTAGAGAAGTAGTGAAGGATGTTCCTTCTATAGCAGTCTCGTTTGTGATGGGTGGAGTGATGGATGGAGGAACTATATATGAACACACATCAATATTAATTATACAGCTTATATATAATTACATACTTTTAGCCACCAAAAAGTTTAATTAGGCACCAATTATCACTGCCATGCACAATAAAACTACTAACATTAGAGCATTTCGGATGTTATAACAAACAAACACACATGATCTATATAACTTTATACTGCAAGTGAGTCTATACAAATGTTATATATATTAACCTATATTCAAGTTGATATATTACTTCAACTATAATTGTAGCATAACTTATACACAATATTCTGCAGTAACTCACACAACACAGATATTACAGGAAAGGGTTCTGGCTGATCCTGATCCACTGATTCTGAGCCTGCATTAGCAGCACAATGTACAGTAGCTCCATTCCAAACTCTAGTTATGTTAGACAAAGTGAGAGGAGAACGGTATTCACCTCCAAATGTTGTCATGGTACCATCTGATAGGGTCTTGTTAGAGGTAGTGGTAATGCTTGTCTCTGTACTGCTAATGTTCAAGTACCACTTTACATGCAGTCTAGTTCCATTGGATGTTATATTTACTGCTACACAAGTAAACGTGAGACTGCCTCCTTCCAATGTGGCTACATTGTCACTCGGATAGTAAAGAAAACTGGCCTGACCTTTATAACAGAGAAATTTAACTTGTATTAGCTGAAAGGCCCTAGCGCGTGTATCATCGCATGTCTAGAAGGTGGTGGTGTATGTCCAAACGTTGCGATATGACTTACTTTCACACAGATTATTGCGAAATGATCCAAAAAGAAAGATTACGACGTACAGACAAATCATAACTTTTAATCTTCTTCCTTGATAGTGTAGAGAAACGTTAAATAATATAAGTTCACGTGCAGTATAATATATAGCTGCTAGGTAAAAACGTTACATCTGACTCGCAATTTTTCCGTTGCCAATTTGAATGAGAGTGTGAATTCCAATGATATTCATATCCCCTAACCAGAAACGTTGTGCGACTTATGGTGGAGAGAGGTTCTACATTAGTATGTTGAGATACCTAATTATTCGGATGCGTATTAAGTTTATTAGAATATATTATATTCATTAGAATAAAGAATCAGATATTTTTAAAATGTGGTTAATACTGAGATGATAATTTATATAACACTGCATAAATATTTCATAATATAAAGTCTTGGCACAAGAGATATCTCCAAGTGGAAGAGTCAATACTCCAGTGGGAAGCGAGCTTGTATTTAACTGTACTAGAAATGGTTCGATACTGGAAGACATATTTCCTCAGCTGAATAATGAAGACATTACTGATACCAACCTTATTTGTGCAACTCGGATAGTAAACGGTGCTTCATACACTTTTGGGCCGGTAAAGATGGATCACGATGGCAGTAAACTGAGATGTAGATTTGAATTACTTGGAGGAAGCATTACCTCGAAATACACTTAAGTAAACAATAAAACCATTGTTACCATTTGTTGACCACAAATATGCTATGGACAGTTATATTTGCAATGATCAGTTCAAAAGCCATTTTATTGGGATTCACTAAATTAGGAAGAATTAGGAATATAATCACTAGCTGTGTAATTGTCAGATATTTAAATATACTTCTCACCCGCAGGTTCAGCTGGCATCCAATAGTGCTTATCTCAGTGTATTACTTCCATTGGTCATGTTTGTGCTATTACTTTTACTCTGATTTCATACAGTAAGAAGTACAATACAAATATATACATATAATTTATGTGTATACACCCGACTTATGTAGAGTATATAATGTATAGAGAGAATTGTATGTAAAGCATATTTAATACATACAATCAGAGTGTTTTCTCTCTCTTAAATATGTTACTCTGATGTGTATAAACTGGTGTCAAGGACAAGTTAGAAACCTTCACAAATTTTGTAATCACAGCTCTCATTAAATTACGGCAATATAGAGTAATCAATCAGAATTGGGACACATCAGAATTGGAACACCTGGTTCTCGGCGAATACAAGGGCTATGAACTTCAAACTTGGACTGACTTGTAGCTCTCATCAAACGTAATTCACATGCTTACAACAAGACTGATGCATCTGGATTTCGCTGAGAACGAGCGGTTTATCTAGCTGTCCCAAAACAATCAAAATTAGGACAGTTTAATCAGAAATGGGACACTCCCATCTGGTGCCTTCAGTTTTAGATGGATATGGCTCTAACTTGCACAGAAGGTAGCCCTAGCCTCCTCTAAGAAGTGTCCTACTTTCATCGGAAACCATCTGAAACCCACTGAATGTGGCCACGACGATCCTAACACATTCTCCCAATCGGAAATGGGACAGCTCCCCTATCAGAAATGGGAACAATGTTGGAAGCTGGTTCTCTGCGAATACCGGAGTTATCAGCTTCAAATAAGGATTGAAATGTAGCTCTCCTCGCAGATGATTGGCATCCTTACAACCAGACAGTTAGGTCCTGATTTTGCAGAGAACGAGCAGTTCATCTTGATGCCCCGAAACAATCAAAATTGGGACACTTTCATTATGAACAGAAGAAGTACATCTGACTCCTTCAGTTTTAGATGGACATGCATCTAAGTTGCACAGAAGGAAGCTCTATGTCTCCTCTAAGAAATAGTCCACTTTCAATGAAAACCGTTTGAATTCCACTGAATGCGGCCATGCACGACTATCACAACATAATACTCACCCAATCAGAAATTGGGGTCTTGTTTGCAGCTGGTTCTCTGTGAATACTGGGGCTATCGGCTTCAAACAAGGATTGAAGTGTAGCTCTGTTTGCAGCTGATTGGCAGCAGAGAATGAGCAATTTATCTGGATGCTCAAAAACATTCAGAATTGGGACATCGTATGCCTGGTCATGAGTGCATATGCTTGAACAGACACTTATAATCTTATGAATATTTACACAAAGCACACTAGGATACAAAAGGGAGATGCATACATGAACAGACATTAGGACATGAATATGTACAGAGCATATGGAGAATACAGTCCATGGTCAGGTTAAAAACGGGAAATACACATGAACAGATGTTACATGATAATCACAGATCTATACAGTACATAAGGAATATATAATAACTTAATTTAGTTAATTTAGTTACTTTCATGCAAATTTGTGTGTAGGGTTTATTAAATACTTTAAAAATGTAACTTTGAAAATTAACTGAGGTTCTGTTTAAAAAGCTTTCATTTCTGAGCTTTATAGAGTGATTCACAAGACTTGGCCAAAAGCATTTCTACCCTTTGACACTCATGTGTGCGGAGGCATGGTGGTTCAATTAGGAAATCACTGATTGAAGTCTTCTGGAGAAGAGGCACAGATTTACCACTGTGTAGTGGTGGTGACACCACACCTTGAACCTGGCATGTTTAGACATTGAAACAACTAAACATCTCTCTCTATCACTGCGCATTGCCCTTTCTGCCTCGTGATGAACTGCCAGAGGTACCATCACAATTGAAGTGACTGCACCAGCAGCAACCTTTTTTCTTCAGGTGCTTTTTACGGTGTCCCAATTCTGAATGTTTTTGAGCATCCAGATAAATTGCTCATTCTCTGCTGCCAATCAGCTGCAAACAGAGCTACACTTCAATCCTTGTTTGAAGCCGATAGCTCCAGTATTCACAGAGAACCAGCTGCAAACAAGACCCCAATTTCTGATTGGGTGCATGAGTATTATGTTGTGATAGTCGTGCATGGCCGCATTCAGTGGAATTCAAACGGTTTTCACTGAAAGTGGACTATTTCTTAGAGGAGACATAGAGCTTCCTTCTGTGCAACTTAGATGCATGTCCATCTAAAACTGAAGGAGTCAGATGTACTTCTTCTGTTCATAATGAAAGTGTCCCAATTTTGATTGTTTCGGGGCATCAAGATGAACTGCTCGTTCTCTGCAAAATCAGGACCTAACTGTCTGGTTGTAAGGATGCCAATCATCTGCGAGGAGAGCTACATTTCAATCCTTATTTGAAGCTGATAACTCCGGTATTCGCAGAGAACCAGCTTCCAACATTGTTCCCATTTCTGATAGGGGAGCTGTCCCATTTCCGATTGGGAGAATGTGTTAGGATCGTCGTGGCCACATTCAGTGGGTTTCAGTTGGTTTCTGATGAAAGTAGGACACTTCATAGAGGAGGCATAGGGCTACCTTCTGTGCAAGTTAGAGCTATATCCATCTAAAACTGAAGGCACCAGATGGGAGTGTCCCATTTCTGATTAAACTGTCCTAATTTTGATTGTTTTGGGACAGCTAGATAAACCGCTCATTCTCAGCGAAATCCAGATGCATCTGTCTTGTTGTAAGCATGTGAATTACGTTTGATGAGAGCTACAAGTCAGTCCAAGTTTGAAGCTCATAGCCCTTGTATTCGCCGAGAACCAGGTGTTCCAATTCTGATGTGTCCCAATTCTGATTGATTACTCTACTGAATATACAAATATAGCTACATGCAGGGTTGTCAATTCAAAACTAATAAAATGTATCAGTTACATGTGAATATTCAAATTTTGATCCAGTTGGAAACAAAATCCTAAGCTAATGAGAGAGAGCTATAGTGATAGCAGACTTCATTCATAGCACAATTCTACAGATTATATATTCTTAATGGCACCATCCCTACATCATCTATCAGCAAAAACATATTACTTAAAGTTACCAAATGTCCCTAATCTGCCCTTTCTGCCCATAACAAATTCTCTGCCAGTCTGGAGCATCGTAGGACCAATTCGCTGGGCCATAGTGGGCCATGACGTCATTAGAAAATGGAGGTCGGTGCAGCCTGACTACATACAGCGTTGATTGCAACAAAATGCTCGAGCGGTTCAAGCCTTAAAGGTATAAACAGTTAGGTATTGATGCAAAATTTTGTTATGACTAAAAAGGTGGGGCGGCTATGGCCGCCGGCCCTGGTTCATTATCGAGATGTTATTCATTGTTACTGCACCTGACTCAGGTATGTGAGATGTAGTTCCATGTAGTGTATAGTGAGTAAATATAAATTGACAACACCTTATGGATGTTGTATAAGATTCTTAATGGAGATGGTATAGACATAAAGTTAAAACTGAATACTTGGGTGCCGAATACTTCGGATGCGCGTATGTACGTCCGAATTTCGACTGAATATCACGTCAATATCGATTCAATTCGGACACCTCACTTAAGCCTATATAGAGCCTGTAATTACTGTACTTTAGCTATAGATGGTCTCCACAATTAGTGTATTACATTTTCACCTATACTGCTATACTGCACGTGCATTAACGCAAGATATATACGTTTCTCATTATCAAGGAAGAAGATTAGAACACTATCAAGGAGAGGTGGAATGATTTGGCTGTACGTCGTGATCTTTCTTTTTGGATCATTTAGCAATAATCTGTGTGAGAGTAAGTCATATCGTTTGGAAATACACCACTACCTTCTAGACATACGATGATACACGCGCTAGGGACTTTCAGCTAATACAAGTTAAATTTCTCTGTTACTAAGGTCAGGTCACTTTTTACAATAAGCTTTGTGAAAGTACGTTACAACCATCAGTGAGTCATTTGGACATACACCTTCTACATACACCTTCTACATACACCTTCTACATACACCTTCTACATACACCTTCTACATACACCTTCTACATACACCTTCTACATACACCTTCTACATACACCTTCTACATACACCTTCTACATACACCTTCTACATACACCTTCTACATACACCTTCTACATACACCTTCTACATACACCTTCTTCCTTCTGTGTTTTTATTAGTTCCTCCATCCATCACTCCACCCATCACAAACGAGATTGTTATAGAAGGAACATCCTTCTATATACACGATGATACGTATACACACGCTATAGGCCTATAATTGTTATTGTTATTGTTATTGTTATTATTATTTACCCCTTCAGCAACCAGGTATAAATGTATTCAAGTTTATATATTACTTCACTTATAATACCTTAATTATAGCATAACTTATTCACAATATTCTGCACACCTTTCAGCTAATGTCTAAGCTTATTTCTCTGTTACTAAGGTCAGGTCAGTTTTCTTGACTATCCGAGAGGCAATGTAACCACATTGGAAGGAGGCAATCTCACGTTTACTTGTGCAGCAAATAGTACATCCGGGAGACTGTATGCAAAGTGGTACTTGAACAATGGCAGTACAGAGACAACCATTACCTCTAACAAGACCCTATCAGATGGTACCATGGCAACAGTTGGTAGTGACTACCATTCTCATCTCACTTTGTCTAACATAAACAGAGTTTGGAATGGAGCTACTGTACATTGTGCTGCTAGTGATGGCTCAGAATCAGTGGATCATGATCAGCCAGAACCCTTTCCTGTAATATCTGTATGGTGTGAGTTACTGCAGAATATTATGAATATGTTTTGCTATAATAAGGTATTATAAGTGAAGTAATATATATAAACTTGAATACAGGCTAATATGTATAACTTAAAAGTAATACAATATATTTTCTTATATTTTGATAGATGTCCCAGAATTTGTTGTACACTCTAAAGTGTAGAATGTTGTTTTTACAGAAGTATTCACATTCAAATGTACTCCATCAGCTGCCAACCCTCCACCTAGTAGTTATGTGTTTGAGAGAGATGGAGTGAACATCAAAGAAGGAGTGAATGGATCCATCTTAACTGTCTCTTCTCGGAAGAGAAGTGAAGATAGTGGAAACTACACTTGTACAGTGACTAATAAAGCAGGAAGTGTTGCCATAGCAACATGCTTGAATGTGTTGGGTGAGTTGATTGAGGTGATACAGAAATAACAATGTTAATCGATTAATATAATTCCATAGCTTCACCTTCTGCTTCACATAATATCACATTTGAAGATGTAAGTCCATTCTCAGCTACTATCAGTTGGAGCCCTCCATCCGATAATGGAGGAACTGATCAACCACTCAAGTACTCCATCAGCATCACAAACAACACTGTCACTCTCTCCTTCACTGCATCAGATGTGACTACTCTGTCACTGACTAACCTTCAACACAGCACTCAATATGGAGTGGAAATAGTGGCTGAGAGTGAATATGGAGTGAGTCCTCCAGCAGCCAGTACCTTTACTACAAATGACTCAGGTATGTGAGATGTAGTTCCATGTAGTGTATAGTGAGGTATATGAGTATTTGTCTGTTATGTAGTTCCTATTATTGAGAGTGTATCAGTTGAAGCACTCTCACTGACTATTCTATCAGTGGATGTTGTACTACTGACTGATGGAGGACAGAATGTTACTAACTATACTGTGAGTGTTTAAAATATATAAAAATATGAATATTAATTTTACAAAGAATAAATTTTGTTTATGTAAATTTTCCTAAAATGTTGACAGGTGGAGATTTCTGAATGAAACTTCAGTTTCAACATGACCTTTCTCTCAGCTCATCTGAGATCTTACAGTGTCATGTTAGTAGATACATTGACTATTAGAGAGATTTATAACATTAATGTGAGTGCTATGAACAGTGTTGGGGAGAGTACTCCATTTCAGTTGTAATTAAGTGTGACTCATTTACCATGTAAGTTTATTATATTTATGTGTTAGTTTAGTAGAACATTGTTCTCAATTATAAATTAATGACTTTAGTTTATTTACGTATACGTATATATGTGTATATGGTCATTATACATGTATATGTATACAGTTAATTCCGATCATGTGTCTGAAGATACAACACTAGCTATCATTGGAGCTATTGTAGGAGTGATTGTAGTAATTCTCCTCCTCATCTTAAAGATACTGATTATTGTATTTTACTATCACAAGAAGAAAAGTGGTTAGTACGTATATGATATGATTATATATAATCAGTTAGGGTTATGTGAACTTTTGAGGATTAACAGCAGGAAAATTAGTAATAATAACAATAAGAATGTTCTTCATCAGCTGTACATGTAACACTAATGAGAGTGAGTGAGTGAGTATAGTGATTAGTGATAATGAGAAATTTACTTAAGTGTATAAACATAAACATTCTGTTATTGTTATTATTATACATTTTCCTGTTAATGCTCGAAATTTTGAAATCTAATAGTTACTATACGTAGCAATGAGGCTCAATGACATTATAGCTATAATTGTCTTCCTATAAAGAAGTACATTTTATACTTTTAGATGTTCCTACCGATTGCAATTCACAGCATGTTTCATATGAAGAGATTGAGATGAAACAAATTGATATGCTGTGTAATCCTGCTTATGCTGTGCCTTCTGAAGTAATTGAGAACAAAGGTTACCAAGGCAACAAGATGGCTGACACTGAGCACATTACTTATGAGACATTTTTAAACTAAATGAAACACAATTGTGTATTCCAATTCCATAATTTGTATAATAATATGAGATAAGTGATAACAATAAAAATATATAGTTTTTTGTTATATACACATAATAATAATTATAAAGATATCATTCACAAGTATTATATATTTTGAAAATACTGTATGAATTTGAAGTGTACGTACATATATTTATGTAATATGTAAATGACTAAGCCTAATATTCTTCAGTTGGTAACCTAGCTAACAGACTGACCAAACACTGCACAAGTAGTGGCTATCTACTACAAGTACTGCTATTTGAATGTTTTCAGTGCATTATATATCCATTTAGATTCTATATCTACTCCATCAATAAGTGTTAAATTGACATGACATGTGAATGTATGAACAAATGAATATACAATACTCATAAATGAGTTTACTAAAGTAAATCAGTTAAAAGGGATGAAATGATCAAGTTTATTTTTTGACCTTTTATACTTCAGTGTATATAACTGGTTGAATCTCTACTGGAGGCTTTCTTCTTCTTTGATCTTCTTCTGGAAATTTCAAATCTGCATACAATATCCCCTAAATGTACAAACTAGTACTACTATAGTGTGAAAGTGTACATGTGTAAATGCACCTTACCAAATAAGTGAACATCTAATTAGATAACATACATAGATAAGTGAGGAGAGATAACAAGTGATATTGCACAATAAAGGATACAGAGAAAGGTCCTTATATACATGTATACGTACGTATATACACATATTCACTGAACTACTATACTAAGGGAATATCTGACTGCATTATATGCACTTGTGTCAGGAGGAGGGGAGGGACATAGGGTACAGATTCATTCAAGCAAGACTCACTACTGAATGATGCAATGCGACCCTTAAGACTATAATTGAAGTATTGTGAAATCCACTTTCTCCACTAATATATCCACATATATATCCACATATTCACTGAACTACTATACTAATATACTAAAAGGGAATATTTGACTGCATTATATGCACTTGTGTCAGGTGTGTTTGTAACCAACACATTCCACTGTATCCAACAATTCTTGAAATTTGTGTTGAAACAGTGTAATTATTAAACTAGCTGACAGGGGTTACCCCATTATGAAGTTACGAAGTGAAATATATTAACCTTTTTCCGCCCGCGTTACAGCATAATCGTTACACCCCACCACTCCATACACTTTATATATAAAGGGATACACTCTACACTTGATATATAAAGGGATACCCTCTACACTTGATATATAAAGGGATACACTCTACACTTGATATATAAAGGGATACCCTCTACACTGGATATATAAAGGGATACCCTCTACACTTGATATATAAAGGGATACCCTCTACACTTGATATATAAAGGGATACCCTCTACACTTGATATATAAAGGGATACCCTCTACACTTGATATATTATTGACATCAGCAGGAGACTGAAGAGCTCACATGTGTAGTGTATACTTTTTCTCTGTATGCCTTATATGGAAGACAAGTATTGAAAGAAGAAAGACTGTTGGAGAGGATGATAAACTGAGATATGCACAAGTAGTGGCTATCTACTACAAGTACTGCTATTTGAGAGTCTCAAGGATATAGCAGAGATAATAAACAAGAGGGAATGTGACCATATATGGACATACAGGATATACCTGTACCACCTATAACTAGCAGAGATCGACTGACATACCACTTAAGTGAGTAGAATGTACTAGTAATAGAGTTAGTTATTTGGTATGGATACAGTATAATGAAATTTATGGCATCCATTAACATGTAGTATTAGCTACATTATACATACTAATATGTACGAACATTAGCACAATTAGGAGTGAGTACATTAGTATATACGTACAGTCTATTTGATAGACCAAAACTGGTACAGATCACCTCATATAGAACACATTCAGTTACTATGACTACTCGTTATGTAACTGTTCACCTCTCTGGTTGTGTTAGACTTTCTGTCACGTGTCACATCAGCGTACATTGACTCTATCGGCTGCTGCTTGCTTTCAGTTGTGAAATGAACATCATCATTACTGAAGGGTTAGAAGAGAGTAGTTCAGTAAGAGTGAATATTGAGAGAAGCTTGTTTGTGTGAATCTGTATGTATGAATGTTCACTACCACTGCTGATGATGCACTTTTAAAGAGTTGGGAAAGTAAACGATATTCCTATATAGGTTTTAAGGCAAGCTTATTTAATCACTCCTCTCTCTCTCTCTCTCTCTCTCTCTCTCTCTCTCTCTCTCTCTCTCTCTCTCTCTCTCTCTCTCTCTCTCTCTCTCTCTCTCTCTCTCTCTCTCTCTCTCTCTCTCTCTCTCTCTCTGATAATTCTTTTCTCATTTCTTCATTATCTTTATTCTACTTACTCCTTTTTCATTTCTGTGTATGAAAAGATGTTGCATGTGTAAAGATGTCATAGAATCAATATTCTAATTGTATAACAATATCAGATTGCAATTGAAGTTGCACTAACCATTCTTCCTCCTCCGGAGGTAACAAAGTACAATACTCAGTATCATTAAGATGAGGAGGAGAACTACTACAATCACTCCTACAATAGCTCCAATGATAGTTGGCTCAGACACAATAGGAACTACATAACAGACAAATACTCATATACCTCACTATACACTACATGGAACTACATCTCACATACCTGAGTCAGGTGTAGTAAAGGTAGTGGCTGCTGGAGGACTCACTCCATATTCATTCTCAACTACTATTTCCACTCCATATTGAGTGCTGTGTTGAAGGTTAGTCAGTGACAGAGTAGTCACTTCTGATGTAGTGAAGGAGAGAGTGACAGTGTTGTTTGTGATGTTGATGGAGTAGTTGAGTGGTTGTTCAGTTCCTCCGTTATCGGATGGAGGGCTCCAACTGATATTAACTGAAAATGGACTTACATCTTCAAATGTGATATTATGTGGAGCAGACGGTGGAGCTATGGAATTATATATTAATTAAACAAACACACATGATCTATATGACTTTATACTGCAAGTGAGTCTATACATATATTAACCATACATATTACATAACCTGTATTCAAGTTTATATATTACTTCACTTATAATACCTTAATTATAGCATAACTTATTCACAATATTCTGCCGTAACTCACACAACACAGATATTATAGGAAAGGGTTCTGGCTGATCATGATCCTCTGTTTCTATTTTAACAGCACAATGTACAGTAGCTCCATTCCAAACTCTGTTTATGTTAGACAAAGTGAGATGAGAACGGTAGTCACTACCAACTGTTGCCATGGTACCACCTGATAGGGTCTCCTTAGTGGTAATACTTGTCTCATTGTTCAAGTACCACTTTACATGCATTCTAGCTCTATTGGATGTTCTATTATATTTACCTGTTACTGCACAAGTAAACGTGAGACTGCCTCCTTCCAATGTGGTTACATTGTCACTCGGATAGTCAGTAAAATTGGCCTGACCTTAGTAACAGAGAAATTAACTCGTATTAGCTGAAAGTCCCTAGCGCGTGTATCATCGCATGTCTAGAAGGTGGTGGTGTGTGTCCAAACGTTGCGATATGACTTACTTTCACAACGAATATTGCAAAATGATCCAAAAAGAAAGATCACGACGTACAGACAAATCATAACTTTTAATCTTCTTCCTTGATAGCGTAGAGAAACGTTAAATAATATAAGTTCACGTGCAGTATATTATATAGCTGCTAGGTAAAAACGTTACATCTGACTCGCAATTTTTCCGTTGCCAATTTGAATGAGAGTGTGAATTCCAATGATATTCATATCCCTAACCAGAGACGCTGTGCGACTTATGGTGGAGAGAGGTTCTACATTAGTATGTTGAGATATTTAATATTCGGATCCGTATTAGCATAATAAATATATTAGAATACAGAATCAGATATATAGACATATATTTAAAATGTGGTTTATACTGAGATGATAATTTATATAACACTGCATAAATATTTCATAAGGCCAGGCAAATTCCAATCCCAGTTTATCGTCCCCGCCCGCATCCCAGTTAATAAGTCTCTTGTCTCCTGTCATTCAGTTTGGGACACATGAACTGATTAGCATCCTCAATCTCATTTGGATTGTTATACACTCTGTACCAATTGGGGTTCATTGGAGTATCTTCTCAGTTTCCATTCTAGATCTCAATGGTACATGTACAGTTCCACCAATCTAATTATACATAAGATAGGTGCAGAGATCAATTACTGTTGCTGCACTGAGCTGGTGTTATTGGGACAAACAGAGATTGTAAGGAAGCCTGAAACATTAATTTTGCTAAGGCCTATATAAGGCTAACCACATACACCATTTTTGTTAACCATTTCAATATGCTATAGTTGTATGTGCAATGATCAGTTTATTGGGATTCACTAAATTAGGAAGAAAGGATTATAATCACTAGCTGTGTAATTGTCAGATATTTAAATTAACTTCTCACCTGCAGGTTCAGCTGGCATCCAGTAGTGCTTATCTCAGTGTATTACTTCCATTGGTCATGTTTGTGCTATTACTTTTACTCTGATTTCATGCAGTAAGAAGTACAATACAAATATATACATATAATTTCAGTGTATACACACAACTGATTGGGCAAACTCATGTAATGAGAAGATATGTGAAGCACAATGGATTGGGTGTATATACATGTACATGTGTACATTTGTATTCAATTATTGTATATGTAGAGTAATGTAGACAGAATTGTATGTAAAGCATATTTAATACATGTAATTAGAGTGTTTTCTTTTTCTCAAATATGTTACTCTGATGTGTATAAACTGGTGTCAAGAGCAAAACTTATTATTTTATTAGAAACCTTCACAAATTTTGTAATCACCACTCTCATTAAATTATGGCAATATACGTAAAACTAATTAAAATGTATCAGTGAATATGTGCAGTATATGTGAATATTCAAATTTTGATCCAGTTGGAAACAAAATCCTAAGCTAATGAGAGAGAGCTATAGTGATAGCACACTTCATTCATAGCACAATTCTACAGATTATATATTCTTAATGGCACCATCCCTACATCAGCTATCCATGGTGCACCCAAACAGAAGTTATGTGTATGGATAAGGATATAATTTAAATTTCAGTATGCCATGCATATGTACTTCTGTATGGTTATCTCTCATAATCACTGTCTTGTTTGGTAGTACATTATCCAGATGTTATTCATTGTTATTACAACTGACTCAGGTATGTGAGATGTAGTTTTATGTAGTGTATAGTGAGGTATAATAAATATAAATCGACAACACCTTATGCATGTTAGATTTTTAATGCAAGTGATATTGACATAAAGTTAAAACTGAATACTTCGGATGCGCGTGTGTACGTCCGAATTTCGACTGAATATCATGTCAATTTCGATTCAATTCGGATACCTCACTTAAGCCTATATAGAGCCTATATTAGTATACTGTACTTAGCTATAGATTGTCTCCACAATTAGTGTATTACAATTTCACCTAGCAACTGTATACTGCACGTGCATTAACGCAAGATATATATATCAAGGAAGAAGATTAGAACACTATCAAGGAGAGGTGGAATGATTTGTCTGTTGTACGTCGTGATCTTTCTTTTTGGATTATTTCGCAATAATCTTTGTCAAAGTACGTTACAACCATCAGTGAGTCATTTGGACATACCCCTTCTATATACACTTCTGTGTTTTTATTATATAGTTCCTCCATCCATCACTCCAAGCATCACAAATAGGACTGCTATAGAAGGAACATCCTTTACTACTCCTCTAACTATAACTGGTGATCCATTTCCAGTAAGTAGTAATATTATTATAACTAATGATGCAGTTACTGTACAAGATGGCAGGATTACTGTTAATATTGGATCTGGTAATGGAGCATCTAGCTTTAAAACACAAAATGTTAATCGTACTGACAGTGGATCTTACACAGTAAATGTGACTACTACAGCAGGAAGTGATACAGCTGTTGTCAACTTGGATGTGTACTGTGAGTGACTATTCTTTGTATTCTATATTTAAAGTATACAATATATTTTCCTATATTGATAGATGTCCCAGAATTTGTTGTACACTCTAAAGTGCAGAATGTTGTTTTTACAGAAGTATTTACATTCAACTGTACTCCATCAGCTGTCAACCCTCCACCTATTAGTTATGTGTTTGAGAGAGATGGAGTTGAGATCACAGAAGGAGTGAGTGGATCCATCTTAACTGTCTCTTCTCTGAAGAGAAGTGAAGATAGTGGAAACTACACTTGCAATGTAACTAATGAAGCAGGAAGTGTTACCATAGCAACATATTTAAACATTGTGGGTGAGTTGATTGAAGTGATGTATATAGAAATAACAATGTAAATCGATTAATATAATTCCATAGCTCCACCTTCTGCTCCACATAATATCACATTTGAAGATGTAAGTCCATTCTCAGCTACTATCAGTTGGAGCCCTCCATCTGATAATGGAGGAACTGATCAACCACTCAAGTATTCCATCAACATAACAAACAACACTGTCACTCTCTCCTTCACTACATCAGATGTGACTGCTCTGTCACTGACTAACCTTCAACACAGCACTCTATATGGAGTGGAAATAGTAGCTGAGAATGAATATGGAGTGAGTCCTCCAGCAGCCAGTACCTTTACTACACCTGACTCAGGTATGTGAGATGAAGTTCCATGTAGTGTATAGTGAGGTATATGAGTATTTGTCTGTTATGTAGTTCCTATTATTGAGAGTGTATCAGTTGAAGCACTCTCACTGACTATTCTATCAGTGGATGTTGTACTAGTGACTGACGGAGGACAGAATGTTACTAACTATACTGTGAGTACAGTGTATGTAGGCAATAAATGTGAATTTCAGTTATGGTCAGGTATGTAATATATAAAATATATAAAAATATGAATATTAATTTTACAAAGAATAAATTTTGTTTATGTAAATTTTCCTAACATGTTGACAGGTGGAGATTGCTGGAGGAAACTACAGTTTCAACATGACCTTTCTTTCGGCTCATCTGAGATCTCACAGTGTCATGTTAGTAGATACATTGACTATTAGAGAGATTTATAACATTAATGTGAGTGCTATGAACAGTGTTGGGGAAAGTACTCCATTTCAGTTGGAATTAAGTGTGACTCATTTACCATGTAAGTTTATTATATTTATGTGTTAATTTAGTAGAATATTTTTCACAATAATTAAAAATTAATGACTTTATTTTACAAATGGCCATATTATACATGTATATGCATACAGCTAATTCCTATCGTGTGTCTGAAGACACAACACTAGCTATCATTGGAGCTATTGTAGGAGTGATTCTCATACTCATCCTACTCATCTCTATTATACTGATCATTGTATATTACTATCACAAGAAGAAAAGTGGTTAGTATATACGTACGTATATGATATTATGATAATCAGCTATACATTTGATTGTGAACCTTTGAGGATAAACAGCAGGAAAATTAGTAATAATAATACAGAATGTTCTTCATCAGCTGTACATGTAATACTAATGATAGTGAATGAGTGAGTGAGTGAGTGAGTGAGTGAGTGCACATGATTAGTGATCATGAGAAATTTACTTGCTTAAGTGAATAAATAAATATTCTATATTGTTATTAATTTTCCTGTTCATAATTGAAAATTTGAAATCTAATAGTTACTATACGTAGCAATGAGACTCAATGACATTATAGCTATAACTGTCTTCCTATAAAGAGCTAATTTTATACTTTTAGATGTTCCTACTGATTGCAATTCACAGCATGTTTCATATGAAGAGATTGAGATGAAACAAATTGATATGCTGTGTAATCCTGCCTATGCTGTGCCTTCTGAAGTAATTGAGAACAAAGGTTACCAAGGCAACAAAATGGCTGACACTGAGCACATTACTAATGAGACGCCATGATTTTTGCAAACTGAATTGAACATAATTGTGTATATTTTACAGTTAAAAGTATAAACATTCCACAATTTGTATAATAATCAATAATATATAAATAAACCTTTTTGAGATACCAATAAAATCAATCAGAAAAACTAATGTTCTGCATGCTGCGTATTATGTATATGTTGTTGAAAGAACTAAATAATTCAAAAGAAGATATTATTATAATGTATGTATATAACTAAATTGATAAAAATGAATGGTCACGAATAATATTGAGACATTATTCACAGATTCTATATGAATGAAAAATGAATCTTTAATATTACAAATACATTAGTACTCAATAGTGCAATGAATGAATACATGTTTATGTGTGTACATATATATGTAGATATACACACTCTATATATATATAGTTGAAATGTGAAGGTACTTAAGTTTCAGTTGATATTCATGAGATTTCATACATGAACATGTGTAAATAGAGAATAGGATTTGTGTTATCATATATAAGATGTGTATATAATATGTGTAAATTTCATATATAGAGTACAAGCTTGGGTATACGCATATTATGTAGTTATGTACCCTTTGTGTCACTATGACTGACACTTAAACACACAATGCAACCAATGATCGGAGGATTTTTAAAGTTTAAAAATTCTACAGTCGCCACATAGTACATGCGTAAATCTTAGTGATTGCATTGGCACTTGATGTACATTTTGTGTCACAACTTGTAACTATTGGATATAACTTGTGGTATATAGGATTAGTATAAAAATCACTTATGAAGTAGTACAATAAATATACAAAAATATTTTCAAAAGTAAAATATGTCTTATATAATCTATATAGTGATTCTGGTAATAGCTGGTTCTTATAGACCTGTCATATGCTTGCAATTTTTACTTTTATGCAATGCTTTATATACCTAATGGGAAATGAAAAAAAATGAAAAAGTCTTATATAGATGAACATCTTAGTCATACCTCATTATATTTTCTTCTTTTTTTCCTTTTTTCCTAACATGTTCTCCTACCTTGCATAATATGTGTCATATGTGTCGGCTACTCAGCATAATATATATACACTGACAGCATTCACTTAATATTGATTCAATGCTCTTTGTGTGTATAATACAATTTTATAAATTTGCTTGTTATGCAAGAGTTTACAAGAGTATACTGAATGCTTATAGATGGAAGCTATAGTATACGATATAGATTTATTAATATCACCAATTTGGATTGTATATACAATCAATGATCATTTGTGCAATATACATTTATACTTAAATTATAAAATGAGAAAAATGTTCAAACAATGTAGTTCTTAAAAACATGCTGTTTCTTCCTCCTTTTGAGTGGCTTGGATTGGTTTGCTGTAGTACTTCTTTTCGCATCACTTTACTGACTGTAAAGGTGACCCCAGGACACACCACGTGGAGGTAGAAGTACTTCGTGCCCCAAAAGGCCTCCGGTTTCTCAACTCTGTTTGACACTTCCACTACTTGCGTCGTAAGAGAAGCTGCTCGGGAACGGTCCGGCGTACCTGACCGACCTGTGACCAGTTACTAGTCTTGCACTGCCTCACGCTACGGACAGAACAAGCCCGACCCTGGCGGACCACAAACTCCCACCAATGAGAATCATCATGTGCACACAACGCAGCTTGAGAGTACTGTACACAGACTTTAGCTCATTGGGATCGGCCAGGCGCTTTAGAGTAGGGACCCATCAGTTCACTGAACTGCAAGAAAAGAATTGAAAATACATAATATAAAATACAAAGAAATACTGCTTTGAATACAAATTAAATGCAAATTCCTTCCAAACCAACCTGAAGCTGCAGCCTACAACAGGGGTTCCTGACCGACTACGTAGTGGCACTGGACCACACCAACCTCCAGGTACGGGTCGTATAGCAAGAATCCCGCAAGTGCCAATTTAACACACAAGCAGGATTAATAGTGAGATACATCTCCAGGCACTAACCCATGATAGAGAGACCACCCCACTATACGAACACCGATGACCCTTCGGATAGGCATGTACCATTGCTCGTACTCCAAGAATGGTTGGCGCATCGATCCACACCAAAGTAGACCTCCAGAGTTGATAGCCCGGAGGCCAAAGACTGAAAATTTCCTTGCCTATTTATTAGAAGTTGTCGGCGGGAAACATTGTGAACTTGGCGGAAAATCGTGGAACCAAATTGTTTTCGATGTCATGTTTAAGAACAATAGACAACATGCAGTACATGCACCGACCTATTCAGCAAGTTGTTATTTCTATTGAGTTCAAACTCGAAAACATGCATGCATGGCTATCCAGCGAAGCCATAATTGAATCATATAACAATTGCATTGACCCCATGAATGGAAGTGTTTACACAAACTATTAATGTTTCAATGAACCCTCAGTTGTTCAGCAAAAATCATTAAACATATACAAAAATGTTAATTAAACATACAAGCTCCTGCGATCGCATGAATTGACATACATATGTCATGCGGCATGTTTCATGCAACAACACGGGACATTAAGAATCATATGTTAAACAGAACAGGGTTCTTAATTATGATATCCATAGGTATTATTGAATGAATCAAAGTTTGTGAGCGATTTCTTCGTGCATACGTTTTATTGCTCAATCAATTTGTGAATCCAAAATGGCCGTTGCAACGTAGAGCTGAAGGCTAATTGCCTATTTTTGAGGAACTTTGGCGTTGTACATGCCCTAAACTTCACTAATTGGTAGGTCATCTTGTTTAGGGAATCAGACAAATTATAGTCTCTTTAAATGATGTTTTTTTTCTTTTAAGTTACACGATTAGCATATTAATCAGCATCTTTACGTCAGTAATAATATTTACTTGTGAGACTGCTCAAAATGCAAACCAACATTTGATTACACACGTATATGGCTTATTGTGCAGCCTATACTTTATTTGCTTTATCTGCAGAAGAATTGTCATGGAAATCACATGTCAGTTACCTAGCAACATGTCCAATTAAGCAAGCAGAAGGACTGAGTGGTGGGAGATTATTAAAGTTATTGACTACACCAATATCCAGGTTGGAAAGATAGTGAAAGAAGGTATTGGATCAAGGGGAAATTTGCATGGAATCAGCAGTGAGTATAACAACTGTAAAGGACCTGTGTTACATTTGTCCAATGGGACTACCAGATTAGCATCTCTACCAGTCCCTAGTAACTAGTAACTCCAAGCTACCATAGTTCAGTTGGAGGAGGTGTGTAGTACATGCTTATCAGGTTCTCTGTATCCTGTAGATCAGTTTACCTTGCATTTGGCTTTGAAACTTTACAATCTATTTGCGCAAGATTATTAAAGTTTATTGGCTTAGTTATAGTTTGTAGGTAAATTGTGAAACTATTCACAATCTTTCTTGTTTCTGTAGCTACTTAGATAATCTACTTGTTTTTAATATTCTTGAGTATCCATGGTAACTAGACAGTTCAAAGAACCCTAAATTTGTCCAACTGGTTTATGGCCCCTTCCAGCTCCAAGTAGCTATGGCTACACTCATTTGGGGGATTGGTTACAGTGCTGACCATCAGAGGTGTAAATAAGCAATTGTCTAAATGTGCTTACATTGTACATCTTGTTTACTTCTCTACCTAAAAATATATTATTATTATTTCTAATAATAGAAAGTCTCCATAGCAACCAGGTGCAGTTCCCTGGCAACCATCAAATGGAAATAAAGCAATCAGTTGTTCATGTGGCTCTCACTTGTAAAACAAACTTTACACATGTAAGTCAAAGTGGTATCTTCACTAATGTTTGTTTCTTCTTGTACATCCATTAATATTGACTTTGGAGAAACTGCCTGGTCTCAATTGGAATCAGCTGACTAGGTGATTTGTTGTGCAGTATGTAAAGGTGATGTAATAGTACTTCATGTCCTTTTAACAGGACCTATCTGTAACTACTGTACTAGTATAAGCTTTGTAGATTATAATTTTCATTGAAACTTTTCTGTCCAACTGCTTCATTGTAACAGCACATGACAGTGGTTGATGCAATAACATGTTTTGGAAAGATTTGTGTCTGAGCATGTACTAATTGAATAGCAACTTCTTTGGGAGTTACAATGTATTCTTGTTAAAAAGTTAATTTTGTAATCCCTTAAGTTATAAGAATTACAATGCTCTATACTACATGTGAAGATAGGTATAGCAACCTTAACTTGCTGCAATGATCACCTTTATTTATAACTAGGATCAGGAAAGAGTCTCTCAAGGTCACTGTCTTGTTTTGATACTTTCTCTCTTGCAACACTTGAATGTGTTGGGTGAGTGTTCAGTATAATTATATTATTAGTAATAACAATAACAATGCAGAATGTTTAAATATAGTGATCAGTGAGAAAGTGTATGAATAAACATGTTATTGTTATTATTAATTTTCCTGTTAATGTTCAAAACTTTGAAATCTAATAGTTACTATACGTAGCAATGAGGCTCAATGACATTATAGCTATAATTGTCTTCCTATAAAGAGCTAATTTTATACTTTTAGATGTTCCTACTGATTGCAATTCACAGCATGTTTCATATGAAGAGATTGAGATGAAACAAATTGATATGTTGTGTAATCCTGCTTATGCTGTGCCTTCTGAAGTAATTGAGAGCAAAGGTTACCAAGGCAACAGGATGGCTGACACTGAGCACATTACTTATGAGACATCATGATTATTTGTAAACTAATAATTGTGTATTCCATTTCCATAATTTGTATAATAATCATTTGAAACATACTGAAATTGTGTATACACATAAAGACATCATTCACAAGTCCTATATAATATTTGAAAACTGAATCTTACTCAATCTTGCAATGAATGGAAGTGTACATCTAGATTTGTATTTATATCATGATATGTACAGTAAATATACGTATGTATAGCCTATATATACTGTATGAATTTAAAGTGAGTGTACGTACATACGTATATTTATGTATAAGAATATGTAGAACTTGTAAATAAGTACAACCAGTTGCAATGATCACATATTGGAAAATTATTTCAGATTTTATTTATATATGTACGTACGTAGGTGGTTTATATAGAACTTATGGTGCTAATATATACTTAACTTTAAAAAGAAAAACTTTTATTTACTCAATAGATATGAACATCATGTAGTCATGATTATAGATCTTTTTCTTTTTTTTCCTTTTTTTCCTTTTTTCTTAGCATGTTCTATAGCTAATAACCTCCATACATGGTAGGGCTACTTAGCCATAATATATGCACTGTATCGTATATGTTATATATACTTGCTGACAGCATTCACAGACATCTTAGTTAGTTGTAACTCTACTAAATGAGCTGATCTAATTGCTGGAAGAGATGGATTTCAGGAAATACCATCTTCTCCTTAGCAATGAGTATTTTGTTATGATTGTAATGACAATTTGTAGAAAATATGCAAGTACTCAAAAAGGTGAGTAATTCTTCTGGCTGAAAAATGTGAAAGTGCTTTCATTAATTTATTCAGCCATTCTATGCATTCAGTTTTAGTTAATTAAACATTTTATTCAACCTATCTACTCTTACTATTGGGATCACAACGGAAGTTCATTGAGATACTGGTTTGTAGGATTACCAGTTGAGAGTCAATATTCTCCTGACATACTTCTCAATGTTGTTGGTGAGTTATCGAATAAGTTTGTTATTACCAGAATACAACGTGCTACATAAGTTTTACTGTCCTCTACCGTATTCTTTTGTGTAGTACCTCCTTGGCCGATAATCACTCCACCCATCACAAACGAGTCTGCTATAGAAGGAACATCCTTCACTACTCCTCTAACTATAACTGGTGATCCATTTCCAGTAAGTAGTAATATTGTTATAACTGGAGATGGAGTTAGTGTACAAGATGGCAGGATTACTGTTAATATTGGATCTGGTAATGGAGCATTTAGCTTTACAATAGAAAATGTTAATCGTACTGACAGTGGATCTTACACAGTAAATGTGACTACTACAGCAGGAAGTGATACAGCTGTTGTCAACTTGGATGTGTACTGTGAGTTTCTGGATCTATACATGTATATAATATTAGCATTAAATATGTGTTATAAAGGCTCATAGCTATGTGCATTCAAGTATTCATTGGTAAAAACTTTCAAGTAGGTCACAGCTGTCAATTTATAGGATCAATAATGTTTCATTAATTTAATTTATCCAGAAAACACCATATATATATTCAGCACTTCGTATCATTAGAAATTATTATAGGACAGCATGTGTAAATTATTCATGTGGCATATATGTACATTAATGTCATTAATGTTTTGTTGTATATGCATTCTAGTACACATTTTCAGCTAATTAATGTTGTCCTGCATTGCAACGAGCTGATAATGGAAAGGCCTTATCTACTGTATACAGCAAGAATCGCTGATTGATAAGATATACAGCGTGAACAAGTTTTAAACAGAAAGTTAAATATATAGGCTTTCATTTTCTTACTTACCTGTGATTTCTCTTTAGTCGAATTTCATACATACATAGCATTTGGAAAAAAGGGAAAATATTCACTCCTTCAACCATTCAACTGCACAGCTCAACTAATCACTATTTAACTTGATTTAGTAATGTTGCTGTTTACATATTGAGCTAAACCTATTATATTGCTGTATCTATGCTATTATCACTGTACTTCTTAACTGATGTGTTGAGAAATGCGTATGTAGGGCAAATGTTTGTATAGATATATGGATGTCTGTGAATAGTATTTAATATTTAGCTATCAGGATATTGTCACTGATCATGAACAGTTCAGTAAAGTGTTCCTTTCATTCACATGTACAAGTACAAGTCATAGAATGTTTAAATTACAAATGTTAAATGTTTGCTGCATAAAGTGTGCACATGCCAAGGACATACAAATAGGACAAAGACTCCCAGGATCACCGATCACCACAATCCTAGACCACATCTGGGATGATATTCTCATTCCCTGGTTCATGTTCATGTGTTGATCAGCTTCTTTAATCTTCTTCTCGTCACTTTCACACCTTCACATTGCTGTAGAGTGGTAGAGTGATGTGAACATACGTATGTACAGTCTATACTGTATGAATTTGAAGTATATGTATAGCTTGTAAATGATCAGGATATAGGAAAATTATTTCAGATTTTCTATACATAGGTTTTATATATATTTGACTTTGAATTGTTGAGTTCAACTGTGCAGTGTAACATGCACTCAGCATTGTCAAGTGTATTGCTAATTGTGTCCTATCCTATCCTATGTACACTTCTGGTTGGCTTCAAAAAGTAAATTGAAATGTTAGCTATCTCTTGAACAAAAAGTGAAAAAGAAGAAAAAGGATCACTCAAGTCTTGCACATACAGACCCTTCTAGAGCAGACATGATGTTATGGGCAAAGTCACTTTGGCAAAACATTCTCCTAAACCTAATAAGTTATCATAACATTATTGTAATTGGTAATAACCCTTTTAAACATTCAATAACACCTCATACCTATATGGAAAATGAGACGCATTACATGAATAACATACACACCGTCAGCTAATGGAAATAACAAGTTATTCAATCACTAGTACTACTGTACTGAGAGTGTACATATACTATAGTATGTATGTCTGTAACATTGGTACACCCTTTAATACTATATAGGAGACTATTATTATGCATAAAATAGAAGCTGCATAATTGGATTTAGGATTTAGGAGGATATTCAGATATTTGTAGGATAAAATGATCTGTCACTCTATTTGTGTCAGTTTCCCAATGATATCAGTATATACAATAGTTCCATTGTGCAGGATCCACTGTATATACATACCACTTCATATATCATGATTTGACAATTTGAATTGAAGCCTTTTACAGTAATAGTTTTCCATCCTCTAAAATATGTTACTATTTTATGTGTAGACAAGAATGAACTAGTTTGTACTGATACAGTTTGTAGAACAATGTTACATGTAGTGTGTTAGCATTGCTACATAGGAACAGACCTCACAACTACTGCCCAACACTTTATCTGTGGTCACCTTGGCATAGCAAGGGAGGGTAGGTTGTGGTTATCTAATGTTCCACATGAGCAGTAGTGGGAAGTTGGAAAGATACTGGTTACTTCTATATATGGATGTATCTATTTATAGTAACAGACAGAGTAACTGAATTCTAATATTCAAGTGCATTCCTACTGTACCAACGGAAGACAGACTGTATATGTACTAGTGTAGGTTGTAATGTATAGCAGTTTCAACTGATAAACCATAAACCCATTGATGTACTCAAACTACTAAAGATACATGACCATTGAAGAATGCAAGAAGAATTGAAAGAGTATTACGAAGGAGTTACAGCTCATAACAAAAGATATTACTACACTCACTCAATATACAGTGTAATATGTATAAGCTATTCATTTATTTATTTATTGATGAGTTCAATATACATGAACAACTGTTTTAGATTACTACACAATAGCATTATCGACTATACATACATCACCTGTAGTTGTTATATTATATATCCCATTTAGCCAGTTCCATATACTATCTAAATGAGATACTTAATTTTGCATTTTCTATTACATACAAAGGTCTTAATATTTTGTGTATTTGACAGTTACATTGAGAACAGACTGTCCTGGCCATTCATTATATTACTACCTACTCCCTTGGGAACTGAACCACACAAACAAATGACCCTCAGACTGGAGCTTGAGGTACCTCCTCCTGACCAAGGGGGACATTTATTCATTAGTATAATACCAACTATGAATACATTATGCATAATATTTCAGAAATAGTCGGGTTCTTGGAAAACACATGAAGTAGGAAAGAGGAAACTGAATACACACCCTTAGTTACAGGACACACCTTGATATTGTACATTCTTTTACAATGTAAGTAAGTCAACAGTAGTTAAATAAGAAGATGTTTTACAGAAACCTTGTATATGTCAACATTTACTAATTTACACATTTTTCATGTTATAGCAGTTTCATATTCTTCATTTCTCAATACTAGTATAGAAGGGGTCTAGTATGGCTTATTATTGCACACCAATGTGGTGCAATACAAGGGTCACGTGATGATTCAACCAGCATTCCAAATATATCCTTACTGCTGAAATGTGCTGCTTTACTAGCGTTGTTATTCACTTCATGTTTACTGTTACGGAATTTTTTGAAACCATAAGTTGTGTTTACCATTCAATTTAGTGTTATACTGGTACAGTGAAATTGAAAGTTAAGCAGTTAACTGAAAACCTTGAAATTGAGTCTTCTCATTGTCTGTTCAGTGGGAAACCTTTCTCCTACAAACATGTCATCACTTGTACTCGTGACTCTGTACACACTACATTCACTAGACACTCGAATAACTCACTTCATTCGAGATCAACCTTCCTTTACGTATCAGTTGTGACAATCGTGACAACTGAGAAATGATGATTACGTCTGAGCTAGCCAGTGGCTTCTTCAGGGATCTTCCAAAATCTTGCCCTTGGCTTAACCTGTCACGTGACAGTATACGTTTGAGGAATTCTTAATCTGTTTTCCCTTATGAGCGCTTTGAAATTAATTACAGGTTCTGCAGTAATAATACATATGACAGTGGAAAACCTCTGAATAAGTCAATTGTCGTATATCATACATATAGTTGACACTTTATATAGATGGTTATGGAACACCGTATTGCAATTCAACTGCATGGGGCATATGTAATTAAGAGACCTCATGAAATGAGTTGCAGTATATTACTAGTCAGTTCTTGTATTATTGTATGTGAAATGAAATATGCAGTAAGTATTATAAATATTTATTTTTATGTATTAATCAAATATTTATAAAATTGTTTAGTAAATCTCACTCACAATGAAAATAACACTGTTTTCAATGAATGTTCAGTGTCAGTAAATTGTGATGGTGAATTATGTAGTTTTAGTTTTAAAGTTTACAATAATTTTCTGTTCTGCGCATGCATTATGCGCAATGTGGAAGTAATTAATTCCCTCTATTAGACAGCATATGTATGGCAGTGAAATGAGATGAGATACATTTATTAGATGTGCACACATCTAAAAGTGTAGAGAGGTGTGCTGTATCTAAGTTCAAGTGATTGTGCATAACTTGAGAAATAGAAAAGTAGCTAATTTAGAAGGAATATATAGCTCTGTAATGTTATCACATTCGATATACACATTTGTGAGACATTGTATTCACTAAATTGATCTCACTGGTGATTTGATGTTGCATCACATCTCATAATAGACACACTTGTACATGTATTCACACATATCTACCGTCAAATGTAGTTTATATATAGTTTCACACGCATCACATGGGATGTATATGTAGTCTTGAGAGAGCAGGATTTAAATATGTATATAACAACACACTACACAACTGCATTAAGTTGACCTCCTTCCCTCTTATCCCTCCAGTTCTACTCAGTCAGCCACTCTCACTTCAGAGTAGATGACTGCCTCTTCTTGTTTAACATCTTTTGGAGGCTTCTTTGTTGACTTGTTTGCAAATGCTAAATCTGCATACACTAGTCCCTGTACATGGAGAAGTGGAATGTCATGTCTTTTGATAGTAGTATTGTCAGTGGTAGTTAGAAGGATATACTACTATTATAAGAACTGATATTATAAAATCAGAGCTATATATCCACCATAGAATACAAGTATTATACCTATCCAGCAATAGATCTTCCCTGGGTTAAGGTCACAAGTGATCCTGACATTATGAATGCACTAGACACATAACATAATGAGTAAGAGCAAGTTGATTCAAATATAAAACCAACACTGTGTGTGGACAAGAGAGAATGAAAGCGGAAAAGAAGTCGGAAACGAAGACACCACAAGAGCAGGAAGCTCTACACATGTATATAAATAGGGAGAGAAGAGCTGAGGAATAGTTTAGTAACTAAAGACAACTGCTTGTAGATGAAACCAGTGACTTACTGTAGCTTAAGGTGAGTCAATATAATATGTGTATGTACATATATACTAATGGTACTAGGGGCAAATGGATAATAGTATAGACTAAGCTTTATATGATCATATATGTGTATATAGATAGATTGGTGCTGCAAAAGGATTAAATTAGAAGATAGGGAATTCTTCTAACTGCACCAATGTATCTTTGAAATGGTTCACCTATTAGTCTTACAAGGGCTGAAGAAGACTCCAAACCTAAAAGAACCAATTGGGTCTCTAGACACTCAAACGACTAAAAGATGAACCATCTCAAAGATAAGGAGTATATTGTTACATACATACAATCCCTGCAAATGTATCTACAAATGCACTTATTACTTTAAGGATCAAAGGAGAGAAGAGAAGGGATGTGAAAGTTTAATAATGTACCAGTCTAAGAATAAGTCACATATCAGGTCACAGCTACAGGTACACTCTATTATACTGTCAAGCTATACCTAACAATTGTTTTCAATACATTAGTAGATACTATTTCTTACAGTTGTGTAACTTCACCTCTTTATTGATATTGCTAGTCTCAGACTTTTCATTAATTGGTTCATCATGTATAGTGTCAGCATACATTGAGACAATTGGTTCTGCCTTATTTACTTCTCTCTCTTTAGTTAAGTGTAGACCTGCTGCCTTGTTCCTGTAACATTTGAAGGTAACTAAGTAAAATGGGAGTTAATTATAACAATGTCATAGCAATTGCAATGTGGACAAAATGTGAACAGTAAATTATAACTTTGCAAAATCATTCCAAAGGGTTGGAGGTGAAGTAAAAAGATATTCCTGGACAGAAGTTTTTAGTATGGAAGTCCCATAGTTCAATTGTCTGCAACTTTTATATTTCACTTACTCCTTTGTAACTCCTACAAAAGGTACCAGAAAAATAATTTTTCAAATTGTACAAATTTCTTTGCTATTACAGATAGACATTTTATGCAACATATTGAATGTATGTTAAATTACATTGCAATAGGACAAATTACATGTTATATTATATATAGGCATTATAGCAAAATTCACAGTACTGTATATACGTATAAATGTACATTCACATATTACAAAGCTTACTTATCTCTTTCCTCTTAAGGTAGCACAACAGGATAATTAAGATGACCAAGATGATGAGGAGAATAAGCACAACTGCTCCTATAACACCACCAACAATGGCTGGTGTGTTCACTTGTGGAAATGGTGTATATATAGCTACAGTATATACAGTAATACACAGAATGTCAAGACTACTATATATATATATAGCTATATATTCATTCATAAAAGATAAATTTAATTTTATTACAGTGTATATCTGATTCAAGTTACAAATTAAAATATTGCATGAAAAATCGATGTGATAATCAAACCACAAGTAATTATCAATGAAACATCATAAAGAGGGAAAAACACGAAAGAAGCAATTGCTGGGAATTGAACCCTGGACAGCTGGTTATGACCACCAGTTGCTCTGCCACTGAGCATGTCTTTCTTACTTGGCATGTTAATGTTAACAGTAAAGCCAGTCTGAAATGTTTCACTTGGTCCAACTCTGTTTACAGCTCTTACATTAACATTATAATACACTCCTTCTCTTAATGTTTCTACAGTAAAATTATGAGACATCAGTTGAGCTGTAGAAACTACATTCTCATTCATGTAGCCTGCTGATGTAATCAGTATCTATAGATTAGAATATAAAAAATATTAATTCTAAACATACGTATATTCAAATTGTAAGTAATCACTTCCAGCAATCACCACCTATTTCAGTAGTTGGATTGATACATATAGAGAGGTCGTTTTGAAGCACATGGCCTATATATACGTAGTTTTCCCCACTACTTGCAAATTTTATTTATCTGGTCAACAAATTATGTTGGTCTGGTATAAATTAGCCACACATTTTGGTGCAGTACCACATGGAAGCATGCAGTTGTTCTTGAAAAACAGCAATTACAACTGGTCTATATAACCAAAGATTATCTATATTTACTGGGATCCAAAATGTTTTACATTTATATACTCTATCTGCACAATACATGTATACACAAGTTATATATGTGAAACATTTTTTCAGAAATTTCAGGTTTTTAGCCCCTTATATGGTTTTCATTTGCTGATTACGTTGTATGGCTTCATGTTACGGAAAATGTTGATAATATTATATATAATGCATGTGTTCATACGCAACTATTACAACAGTTAATTTATACGTTGATATTCCACCGGCAATTGCTTACCAACTACATCAGCCAGCCCCCGGAAAGAGGAAATAAGAAATGGAGGTAGAAATGAAGATTTGATCGATGAGGAACAATACAGGATAAGAAAGATCATGAAAGAAAGGACTAGAAATGAAAGGAAGAAAGTGGCAGCTGAAATCAGTGACCAACTATCTCCAACCATGAAGAAGGCCGTCTGAGATATGGATGGCGACCACAAGGAATGTCAAGTGTCTGTATATGTGGAAAACAGAATAATGTCAGCCATGCACTAAGTTGTGCCAGGGGAGGGTATGACATCATGAGACACAACGAGATTTGAGACATAACGGCCACCTTGCTCTGGGAGGTGACCTCAAGTGTCAAAGTGGAGCCCATACTCCAGCCGATTACAGGTGAGAGAATGAATCATAAATCAGCCAAGGTTGATGACAACTGCTGACTAGACGTGAAATGTAGAGGATTCTGGTCAAGCTCTCATGCATTCTTTGATGTGAGGGTTTTTAACCCCCTAGTGTCAAGCCATCAGAGTACTACCACCTACTACCTACAAAGCACGGGAGCAGGAGAAGAAGAGGACTTATGATCAAAGAGTCCGTGAAATTGAGCATGGATCATTCACACCCCTTGTTATGTCCGTTACAGGTGGGATGGGCATCAATCATGCCACTCAATCAGGACAGGATCTTGACAGTGTCCAAATAATTACTGCAGAGGGGTCTTGTTTCCTCTGCAGCTGACTAAACTCTCATGCATGTCTTCTTATTATATATTTAATCACCTTTATCTTTTATATGATTGCATTGTAAACGTTACATTTTGATTAGTTTGCTCTTTTTCTCATTTGTTGTATTTTTACATATAATACGAGTTCATACGTAACTATTATAACACTTAATTTATACGTCAATACATCGTTTTGCAAATGGCGGCGTTAAGAATGCTTTAGTTAACGAAGCTTTTCTGTCGCTATTTATAATGTTCAGGTCACTTAAGTGTCCTCAATCGTTAGGATTAGGATGTTAAAGCCGAACGATGCGGCCAGGTAGTTCGAGTTAATTCGGGGGCAGCAGTTTTTAAACTCAAAATACTTGTTAAGTTAATTAAGGTAACTTAAAGTGTATACATATAAGATTTCAAATTAATGATTTTTGTTTAATGCTTGGCAATTGCATTGCAACAAAGTATAATATTTCATTATCTACTCACATTATAATTATCCACATTCTGTCCTCCCTCAGTCAGTAGTACAACATCCACTGATAGAATAGTCAGTGAGAGTGCTTCAACTGATACACTCTCAATAATAGGAACTACATAACAGACAAATACTCATATACCTCACTATACACTAAACATGGAACTACATCTCACATACCTGAGTCAGGTGTAGTAAAGGTACTGGCTGCTGGAGGACTCACTCTATATTCATTCTCAACTACTACAGTTACGCTATACATTGAACTGTGCCATATTCCATCATCCATAGTTAAATTCAATTGAGTTGAAGTTGTACTGAAGGACAAGTTGACAGTGTCATTTATCACTCTGACAGTGTATAAGAGAGGTCGACTAGTTCCTCCATCATCAGATGGTACCTCCCAACTTAGAGTGACACTGAATGGACCATTGACTAGTAACATCAGTTGTTTTGGAACAGTTGGAGGAGCTGAAGATATACATTAATATATGTATAGCATATGGAAAAACAAACTTTGTAAATTACCCACCTCTAACCATTAACTGTACAGTCACTGAATCCCTCCCAACTCCATTGCTCACTTCACAACTGTAGTATCCTCTGTGGTTCCTAACTACTGAAGATACACTCAACACATAACCAGTTGTAGTGACACTCTCCACAGCTGCTCCAGTGTTGTTGTGAGAGAAGGAGACAGTAGCTGGAGGATTTCCCTCATCAACTGGAGTGCAGTTCAAAGTGAATGGAGCACCAGCATTTAGTGTAACACTCTGTTGAATATCACCAACAAGTACAGGAGGATCTGAAAAGCATACATACATGTACATATTATTGACTGGCATCAATCTGGAGGTAAAAATACTTCCTCTCGCTAACCCCTGCTTATTCATCTGCAGTGGGCGAACGAATACTTTCTCGCCCCTGCGCAATCATTGTCAACGGGCAGAAAGTTACCCATAGAGCTCCCCAAGCTACGTACCACAATGCTCAAAGCAATTATCTCACTTACAGGAGACGATCAATAACAAATCTTCTGACACCGCATTCGGGTCACTTTTAGGCAGCAAATTGTCTAGGCAACTGAATATTGACCCAGTATAGCTTCTGTTAACCGGACCGAGTGAATAGGTCACCGAACGAGCAGTTTCGTTTAAAGTCCTACTTCCCATTTCATAAGGGAGCTCGGAACCATTTCTATAAAGAAACAATCCTCTGGGGTTGATATTTCCTTCACCCGCACAACATGTGATTTCCAAACTTGATCCTTCAACTAATTGTACTCGGAGACTAGGAGAAATGGTTGGAGCTGCAGTAGTTACATCAAGAAAACCTGGAGGATTCAAAATACAGCCATATCGTGTTTGCATTTACTTAGTATATAAGTGATTGTTGCTTACCAAGGAGACTCAGGAGTAGATACCACATTCTGAATAAAGAGTATTACAATCGCATAGTTGTCGCATCTCATGTAATTTATGCATAATGCTAGAGCACTTCCTAAAAAAATACCACGTGTTTTATTTAGGACCAAATTTCCGGTGACTAGAACCACTACATCCGATTCCTACCTTTTGCCCGAAGATATGATGAAGAAACTGATCGTAGTATTTCTTCTGGGCTCTTTCTTTTTTAACTTAAGTGGTTAGTTGACTTAATCACATACTAGCGAATATGGGTTTATAGCGAAGATAATTTTCTTCATTTAGATGGACAAGCCTCTATCACGACAGAGCCTACGAACACCAATGTGATTGAGGGTAAAAATGCTAATTTTACCTGTGTAATAGAAGAAAATGCAATGCAGCTTAATCCTATTCATATATTTTGGAGGATTATAGTTCCTACTTCGTCTTCTAAGAATCCATTTGTTAACGGAACGACAAGGATTCCTGGTATAGAGAACGCCTATCTAAGTAGTGATGCAACCATGTTTATGCTTGATAATGTAAATCGGACAGCCGACGGATTGATAGTGGACTGCCGAGGACTTGGCATGGGAGGTGATGCTCCAACCTCACCTGAGGTTAAGTTAACTGTCAATTGTAAGTTCCATTACAAGTATAAGACGGACGGCACATATACATTCCGTCTGTATATACAGTACAAGTTACAATATACTAAGGTAATCTAATATAAATGATATAAATAAATGAATAATGTAATGTAATTCAATAATTCATATGGCTCCAAGAAAGGACCTAGAAACAAAATGGGCATATCATCATAAAGTTGAGGGTATAAAACTCATTTTAAATTAAGGGATTTCTTATTTAGGCCTCCGTTTGTTAGAAAACGGAGGACAAAGTCTGCATATAAAATGCCATAGGACTATAGAAAACATTTAGGAAATTTATATTGAAACCAGGTGTTATATCTAACATCTGGCAAAATATAGTTTAATTAAAATTGCAAAACAATTGAGATATAATTCACGGTTATGATTGTGCAATCTGGTGATGTATTATGATGTCTTTGTATTACGTCACCGACACCCTTGTATGTCACTTCGTACATGCACAGGGTTGTGAATCTGTGACGTTGCAAAAACGTCACCACCTCGTTGCTAAAGAAGATCATCCTTCTGTTGATGGCTATGACAAGTCGACGCTCTCCTACGAGAAGGAGCTACCGAACAGGCGAGTTGTAGCGAAGGTTAGATAAAGCGTTTTTGTATACGTTCCCGTCAAGTTTGAGGCAGAGTTGTTCCTACCGTATTCTCTCTAAAATTTCGTCACTCTATATTTTCGTCATCCGCTAGAAACCTGTGCAAACGCATTCTAATAGGTGACGAATTTCCATTTTCTAATATTCGTCACATCACTCTAATTATTCGCCAGACAGCTGGAAGGCGTGCCTGTCGTGTCCATTGGCCCATTCTTGGTAGCCGATGAATTCTTCCCCGACTGTCGGCGCCCAGGAGTCTTTGTAAATGTGATACCCTCGAACTGCTGTCCATACGGTGAGTTCAAAACCCGCCATTTCGTCTCGAGAAACGCCCCTAACAAAGTGCTCCAAGGTTTCGCCGTCCGCTCTAATGTTTCGTCGAAATAATCTAAATATTCGTCACCCTCGGCCAGCTTGTTCATTCCAACTCTATTTGCGACCAAGTGACGAATTTTCCTGGACAAAGTTAGTGACGAATATTTAGAGAGAATACGGTATATTGATGCGAAAGACTGAATTCGTTTGTTACTTTGGTAATTTAAGCTCTGTCTTCTCTTCTTACGTTATCTGTTAATAATTTTACTTGTCCATGTGTAGGAATTAGGAGTATTTGTTGCGATCATTATGAGAATAAAACCTTGTTGAGTGTCAGCAACATGAATTTACTAATTTCCTATTTATACTGAATTGTATTCCCATTTCTCATGTATTGCTGATGAAGACCTCTGTTTTGAAACGTCCAGAATTAGTAAATTCATGTTGCTGACGTTCAACAAGGCTGTATTCTTATCCATGTGTACTACATACAGTAACGAAATTGCTCATAGTGAATGTCTATAAGTATAGTGAAATACTTTGTTAGCTAATTACACTCAAGTACACTACACAGTGCAATATATATAAGTACACACATGGATAAGAATAAATCTTAGTTGAACGTCAGCAACACGAAATATAGAGATATATATATCTAATATAGGGTGCAAGTTACTGATAAATATATATATATAAAATACTAAAATTACAATCAAGTACTACACAGTACAAGTTACAAATTTATGAGAGCCAACTGACTATACAATATTAAAATTACAATCAAGTACTAGCTACACAGTGCAAGTTACAAATGTAAGACGGCCAACTGACTATACAATATTAAAATTGCAATCAAATACTAGCTACACAGTGCCAGTTACAAATTTAAGAGGGCCAAGTGACTATACAATATATATTAAAATTACAATCAAGTACTAGCTACACAGTTCCAGTTACAAATTTAAAGAGATCCAAGTGACCCCTATAGGATAATCAGTATTTTAAATAGTACGTATAATATATATATATATATATATCTTTCCGTAACATGAAGCCGTACAACGTAATCGGCTAATGAAAACAATATAAGGGCAGGCCCCTAAATTAATGGTTAACAGAAACCAGATAATACCAGTTGGTGATTCACGGCTTTCAGTTAACGGTTAACAGTTTAATAGTGAATGTTTAATGGTTAACGGCTGCCCTATCGAAGTAACAAAGTGTAACGAATATGCGGTAACCCTTACACTTTTTTCGGTAAACGGCAAAAGAAATTATCATTTAGTTATTTATGATCCGTACTGTATTTTTATTCACCTGGCCTGTTATCCTGTCCATCATATCCAGGATTATACCAACATTGATTTCCAACCAGGAGATTCATCTTGGCTGCAGGCATCATTGCTTTAGGTTTAGGAGTGCCTCCCATCTTGCACCTTCTGCCTTGTTGGCCTCTGCTGATGGAGCCTTCACCCTGGTGCAGCAGCTTCCACCACACCTGGCATCCACCTGCTAGAGCGAAAGAGATTCAGCATATCTGTATAGCTTATTGGCTCCCAGAAGACACTCCTTTTCCCATTTGCAGCTCACATAACCGACAAAAATCATAGGACAAACCAAGGGTTGGTCAAATGTTCCATGCTCTCCTGTCAAATTACAATGATGAGGTGTCCAGAGCCCACCTCTTAGCAGCTTGTTCCGGCCAGTCTGGTGCATGGCTCAATGCACCCCCAAGTCTTGTCTCTTGGTCTACAAATGTCTAATGACACCATTTGGATGCTCTGGCCTCAGAGTGAGGGTAACAATTTGTCAACTACATGCCTCTGTGTTCTGCAGCAGGATCAGTTCCTTCATCATGACCTGTCTTGTACGTCACCTTCGAACACCTACCATCAGAACAGTTCACCCATACAGAGTTCAAAATGCAGAGTTACCAAGATGTTCAGCCCAATCTTTCTCCACACAACTGCACACCACACTCCTCACCATTTTCCTGAGTTGTCCCCTAGACACCCCAGCCAAAAGAGGCACAGCTGCAGTTATGCCAACCAAGGGCTTCAAAACAGGTTCTCAGCTTCATTCACTGACCTCTTCCCGGTGCCATCAAAGCCACATAAACCAATCTCTGTATCAAATGATGATGATACCACTGGTCTGTCAATATTCTAAGCCAGAAAAGAATGCACCTTATTCTGCCTTCCCATTCCACAGACAATAATTTAATCTCTGCAAAAAGTGATGTCCTAGGATATAGGCGTTGGAACCAGGGGGGCATGGTTCTTAAGTTTTACGGAAAGGAAGCCAAGTGAATTTAAGTATTCTGACACCTCATAGTCCTAGTGCCCTAAGGATTTGTGAGCTGGAGAGTTCGACAAAGGGTGATGATGTTCCAAAATAACAGCTTTATCTGTTTCGTTCAATTTGAAAACACCCAGGGCAAATCATATTGAACTGGCTGCCACTGATATAATTTTATTCCTCAACCACAGTAGCCAGCCTCTCCTTTAGAATATGACAAAAACCTTGCACACCACTGAAGTTATTGCAATTCCTTTAAATCTATCAGCCATTCCAAGGGAATCATACCACTCTTCCAACATGCTCCAAAGAAGGCAAGCCACAAATCTCTTAGAACATCAACAGTCATCATTTGAAAGGAGATACCATCTTTTGATGGAGCTGCTGCTTCTTTTTTAACCTGGGAGAAAGCAAGATCCACTTCATCCTGGAGTATAGGCATATCCAGCTGGCTACTCAAGTCCAATTGATAGTCATCTCCATTGCAAACAGATGGCCACAGAACATCAAATTCACCTCCAGTGTCAGATTCACCCTGCTCAGTTTTACTGCCCAATGCGAAATAAGACCATCTCACCTCTGCAGTATTATTCCCAGTTTTGACCTCACCCTGCTTGTCATATACCTCCTCCAAGTTAACCATGGGTCTACACTTATTGGCCAAACCAATAGACCTGACTCACTTCCAAAAAAACACTAGAACCAGCATTCTCTTCTAACTTCATTTTCAGACTCCATAGCTATAGGAAGTCTGACATTGGTATAACCTCAAAGCCATGAAATCTATCAAGATCTTCACATTTAACTAAACAGTAACTAATAGCGATGACACACTGATAAAATTGTCCCAATCAGATCTACTATTCAAAGTGAGGAAGGAGACCTTCAAGTTAAAATATCTATTAAACATTAATATAAAGTGTTAGTCATGCGCAGAACCTTTAATATAACATACCTGTTATCTCTCAAAAAACCTAATAATATTTCCCCACTGCTATTTTTACTATCATCTATGGGTTACAATTATTTCGTAAAATATTTGTTTGGGAATGTTTAAAGTTGATTGTGTAAAATATAGGGTGTTCATGAACACCCTATATTTTACAATGTAGTTGAATATTCCTTGTGTGACTATACTTTGTAACTTACGCTGGTTAGTATATAACTTCATAACAACTATTCATAATTGAGTTAATTTATATATATATTTAAAAGTTTTATCCTAGGTATATGGTTACATGTAGGGACAGCTGTATTTCCAGACCCTTCGGAAAATGAAACTCTAAGCACATGCAACAATGGATATTATACTTTTGTCTTTGAAGAAGGAAATCCACCGGTGGAAAGTTGTACTTGTACCTTCAGAGGTGATAACCCAGATCCTTTTCCTGAGACCATTTTAGGAATAAATAACTGTAGTCTGGAGTTTTTAAATGTCACTCTTGCGCATCATGGTACATATGATTGCGTTGTATCGAACAGTTATGAAGAACTGAAAGCCACATTTACATTCAACCTCATTGTCCAAGGTAAGGCATATATTTAAAGATCTGCAGCCAAGTTTATTATGAAGTTAATAAACTGCTAGGATGCTTGCTTAATATATTTAGCGTAAATTGTAGTAAAGTCTTGACATTTGAAATGTGCAGCTTTACTATAAATTTCTTTGTATACAGTAAGAACTCACTTAAACATAACTCTCATACCCTGTTCCCACACATTCTGTTGCTGATTTGCTTGTAACACGTTTACATTGTATAATTTTACCGCACTTATAAGGAACCTCAGTGTCTGCATCCAGTTACGTTGTTTTATATACAAACGTTAACTTTCAGTATACTTTTCCCTCGAGAGTCCAGCATTATTTTAGCGAAATAGGGAATGGTTGTTTGTTTACAACTAAAAAGGCCAGGGAACACACTGACAGGAAAAGATAAGAAAGAAATATGTCTGTACATGCAGGAGGGTGTGATTGCTTATACAGACATATTTCTTTCTTATATCAACATATGATGCCATTTAGGTGCATTTTCTGACCAATTTTTATATATATGCAAGTAAATTAAAATAAGCATTTACAAAAATGATGTTAGAAGTAGGAATGGCAGTGCTCACTAATACATCTGCAAAAAGTATCGAAACAAAGACAGTGATTATATGATAAGGCTAATCATACAGAAGTTGCATATATACTGAAATTTAAGTAACTTAATTGCATATACGTACACTTCTGTGTCTGGGCGCACCTATTTCAGCTTGTTTCAATACTTTTTGCAGATGTGCTGTATTCCTACTTCTAACATCATTTTTGTAAATGTTTTTATTTAATTACTTGTATTCCCCATTTTCTTGTTAAAATTACTTGCTCTAATTAGTTTTGTTTTCTTGGCAAAAATCTCAAAATAATGTCTCAGAGGGAAAAAATATGCCAAAAACCATGATCTCTTATTTAAAACTGGCCAAGAAGACAATTAATATGCTTCATGTAGAGTGCATTCAGACTTAGGCCTGTCAATTCCCTAGTTTGGAAAAATTTATGATTTATAACTTGTAGCTGCCCACATAAGTTCATATATACGTAAGCGCTAGTCCATTCAAAAAAGATAATGATGAAAAAATGAATTTTGAAATGGGCCTATTCCTGGTTAGCCACTTTTTGAACGCTGTAGAACATGTAGAGAAACATATTTTGGCATTTAGAAAAGCTTACATAAATGGCTGCAAATTATCAAATATAACCGAAAATCGCTTCGTTGGTGATTTATGAGGTGTTGCTTGCTAATACTTTAGATAGGGCAGCCATGTTCTTTCGACCATTCCTACTTAGAGAGTACTACCGTACTCTCTGATGATTATATATACATATATAGAGAACAATAAAAAAATTCTCCAAAAATAATAGAAGATGTAGGGATGGCATAAAAAGCACATAAACAAGAAAGGGATGTTACACAGTGAAGCATATAAGCTATGCATGAATCATACAACACCCTTGCTTGTAGGATTCATGCATAGCTAATGCTTCACTGTGTTTGGGTGCACCAAGTTGAAGTAGGAATGGTGCACCTAAACACAGAAGTGTATGGTTAAGTTACTTCTATGTTAGCTTTATCATATAATCATGTGCACTGCCTTGTTTCGATAGTTTTTGCAGATGTAGTAATGAACACTGCCATTCCTACTTCTAACATTATTTTTATAAATGTTTTTTCCTTGTATTCCCCCTTTTTCTTGTTAAACTTACTTACTCTAATTATTTTTTAAAGGTTTCTTGGCAAAAATCTCGAAATAACGTCTCAGACAAGAGAAATATGCCAAAAACCATGATCTCTTATCTTAAAATGGTGGCCGAGAAGACCACAATTTTCTCTTTTCATAATTAACCTGTTTCCTGTAGAGCGCATTCAGATTTAGGGCTGTCTATTCCCTAGTTCGGAAACATTTATAACGATTTATAACTTGTACATGCCCGCATAAGTTTGCATATTAGCACTAGTCCATTTGACAAAAGAAGAAGAAAAAATGAATTTTGGAAATAGGCCTATTCCTGGTTAACCGCTTTTTGAACACTGTAGAGCGTCGAAAGACGTTTTGACATTTAGAAAAGAGTGCATGAATGGTTGAAATAACCGAATATAACCGAAAATCGCTTCATTGGCAATTCATGAGGTGTTAATTGGTAATACATTAGCCAAGGATTCACAGAAGATCAAGATAAAGAAAAAGACAAAGACTCCCAGGATCACTGATGAAGGGTGGAATTCCCAGAAACGGCTGTCTGACCCAGTGGAGAAGAAGATGAAAGAAGGGAAAAGAAGGAAGAAAAGACTACTGTATCTTCATCTAAAGCTCTCTTTAGGTTTAGTTCCCCTATAGGCTCTTTTTACAGAATAGGCATATAGCATGTAGGAAAATGGTATCTTAGATTTTTCATTAGATATGGTGGCCATCTTCTTTCGGCCATTCCTACTTAGAGAGTACTCCCGTAATCTCTAATATATAGACCGATATATATATACTATATGTGTTCATACGCAACTATTATAACACTTAATATATATCATCATCATTGAACTCTGGATATTATCCCTGCCCACTCATGTCCCTTGAGGAGTGCAATGAGCTAAAGGGCGGAACCGAAGTTCACTTGATGGGAACCAGAGTCTAGCTCCCCCTAGCCACTCAAAAAGATGGTCGAGCCATAGACAGCTGTTTCATCCTTATTATGACTCATCAGTATGGCATACAATGAAAGTTTGAGTGGCTAGTCTGTTAATAAATATTCCCAAAAGCAAAAAACCTGTGGTTTCCTTATCAGCAGATAAGGGGTACAGCTAAAAGTGTGGCTGACCACTAATATGGAGAATTGCGCTCCTTAGGGGACATGAGTGGGCGGGGTAATATCCAGAGTTCAATGATGATGATATCGATGCTTTAAGATCGGCTTTAGATCTTAAAGTTCCCCTATTTTTCCACTTAATTTATACGTCAATACATCATTTTGCAAATGGCGGCGTTAAGGATGCTTTAGTTAACGAAGCTTTTCTGTCACTATTTCGAGTTAATTCGGGGGCGGCAGCCCTACAAGATTTTAAACTTGAAATACTTGTTTTTGATTCGCAATCTTTGACTGAATATTACATCATTAAAATGGTGACTTTAGCCTTGACTCTCTTGGGCCATAAAAACTGTCAGCTCAATAATAACGTTATCGTTCTTGCTTCTACAAAAGAAAACACCGCAGAGTATTTTCACTTAAGAAGTAGTCTGAAAGCTTATTTGCTTTTTTAGTTATAGCAGGCGAAGGAGATGAAGAAGAAAACGAAAATGGGAAATTTCAAAGTTCGTTCATTTGCCAGCGGAACATGGTCGCTTGCCTTCAAGGCCAGCTTATAGCATGGTTGTTCTATATTTAACTGTATGTAGTCTTATTTCGAAATTTTGCTCCTATACCAATGTATTGGGAAAACGAAACAACCAGTACCATCCCTACATAAACATATTTTATATCAATGATATATCCCTCACTTACCCAATTCCCTCAGTTTATCTGGATATTTGCATGAAACAGATATGTGCGGTTAAGTGAGGTATGTATAGGGCTTTCATTAACTATACGTATGTTGAATAATAATTTTCTGTCTTTATTTAATGGTATAGAAGTTGTGCCTGATGAGTACCCAATTAATTGTGGTTGGCTGGAGTTTGGGTTAGATCTCCCATGGAATCACATAGTAAATTGCAAACGTCAACCTATTATAACATGCAACAGCAGTGTATATAATGGTGTTCAGTTTCAATTTCCTTGTAATTATGGCTCCAGTATGTACACGTGTCAAGTGGATAACCCAACTAAGGAGTTTACAATATCTGGTTAGCTTTTATGTTATTGTATAACTGTAGTTTTATAAACAGATATTTTCTCTTTGCAGTGGATCGACCATGGGATTTTGTGATATTCATGTGTGTACTAATTCCAGGACTTGTAGTAATTCTTATTGCTGTGGTACTGATTACTGTTGTTTGCAAAGTGAAAAAGAAGAAAGTGAGTTCTCAGTTATTACAGATATATTCTATATACAATATGTGTAAGGTAGAACTGCACGCTTCATACAAAAATGTATACCACCATGTGTACTAGAACTAACAACCTTTGCTCTAAATTTGTCACCTGGCATTCGCCCCCCTTGGATTTAGGTTTTGCCACTTAACTATTTTATCAAGGTATGACAGAATATATTGTCAGTGCTGACGAAGTGCTAATTGGTCCTGCCAGTTAGCTATTAATACGTATATATTCAATAATTAGTACTGAACAACATGTCATTGTGTAGACTAGTGTAACTGTTGTTCATGCCTTAATTTGGCTTCGGCTTAGAAGATACACCAGAAGCACTTTTAAACAGTTTAAAAATCAAGGAGCATGTGCCATTGCCCAAAACCCTCTTAGATCACATGTTATTGTGCATATTTCCACCGCCCCTGCAAAAATTTTAAAAGTCAATTTTTGCCCCCCTTACAAGCATTTCTGGATGAAACCCTGCCTGGGGTAACGCATTTTGATTCATCAACTCTTAAATTGTACCCCAGTTTTTGCACTGCTAATGATTTCAAGCCCTGACTTCATGTGCCTTTTCCACACGGCTTGATCCTGCATTTGCACTGTAACACCTTTGATGCTCTGAGAGTGCTAAAGGTATGCATAGTCATAAGATATGTTTTGAAGCAACTGTATTGCCCATCGCAAACTTCTTGGTTTACCTTATACATTTTCAATAGTTACATACCAAAGGTATTATACTTATTTAGGTTACAGCTCAAGGCTCAAAGCCTCTTTGAAAGGAAAAGAAGAAGAAAGGGCATATATGTAGTTTTATTGCTTAGTGCTTTAGTTTTTTACAGAAACTTTGGTTGGTTAATTTTAAATGGGGCATCATAGACCTTGCATTGTGTAATTGTTACATGATTTCTTTAACGCACGCGTTTACGCACTTGCGCGATATGTCATATATGCGACGAGATTCAATAATACTCTTTATACAGAATGTGGTATCTACTCCTGAGTCTCCTTGGTAAGCAACAATCACTTATATACTAATATATAAATATAATAAATGCAAACACGGTATGGCTGTATTTTGAATCCTCCAGGTTTTCTTGGTGTAACTACGGCAGCTCCAACCATTTCTCCTAGTCTCCGAGTACAATTAGTTGAAGGATCAAGTTTGGAAATCACATGTTGTGCGGGTGAAGGAAATATCAACCACAAAGGGTTGTTTCTTTATAGAAATGGTTCCGAGCTCCCTTATGAAATGGGAATTAGGACTTTAAACGAAACTGCTCGTTCGGTGACCTATTCACTCGGTCCGGTTAACAGAAGCTATACTGGGTCAATATTCAGTTGCATAGACAATTTGCTGCCTAAAAGTGACCCGAATGCGGTGTCAGAAGATTTGTTATTGATCGTCTCCTGTAAGTGAGATAATTGCTTTGAGCATTGTGGTACGTAGCTTGGGGAGCTCTATGGGTAACTTTCTGCCCGTTGACAATGATTGCGCAGGGGCGAGAAAGTATTCGTTCGCCCACTGCAGATGAATAAGCAGGGGTTAGCGAGAGGAAGTATTTTTACCTCCAGATACTCGATTGATGCCAGTCAATAATATGTACATGTATATATATGTATGCTTTTCAGATCCTCCTGTACTTGTTGGTGATATTCAACAGAGTGTTACACTAAATGTTGGTGTTCCATTCACTTTGAACTGCACTCCAGTTGATGAGGGCAATCCTCCTGCTACTGTCTCCTTCTCTTACAACAACACTGGAGCAGCTGAGGAGAGTGTCACTACAACTGGTTATGTGTTGAGTGTATCTTCAGTAGTTAGGAACCACAGAGGATACTACAGTTGTGAAGTGAGCAATGGAGTTGGGAGGGATTCAGTGACTGTACAGTTAATGGTCAGAGGTGAGTATATATATGAAAAACTAGAAAGCTGTGGTTACATTTATAAATCTCTACAGCTCCTCCGACTGTTCCGAGACAACTGATGTCACTAGTCAATGGTCCATTCAGTGTCACTCTAAGTTGGGAGGTACCATCTGATGATGGAGGAACTAGTCAACCTCTCTTCTACACTGTCAGAGTGATAAATGACACTGTCAACTTGTCCTTCAGTACAACATCAACTCAATTGAACTTAACTATGGATGATGGAATATGGCACAGTTCAATGTATAGTGTAAGAGTAGTAGTTGATAATGAATATGGAGTGAGTCCTCCAGCAGCCAGTACCTTTAGTACACCTGACTCAGGTATGTGAGATGTAGTTCCATGTAGTGAATAGTGTGGTATATGAGTATTTGTCTGTTATGTAGTTCCTATTATTGAGAGTGTATCAGTTGAAGCACTCTCACTGACTATTCTATCAGTGGATGTTGTACTACTGACTGATGGAGGACAGAATGTGGATAATTATACAGTGAGTAGTAGTATCTTCATGCTTAGCTGTAACACATTTTTGAGGGAATGTTTAATTATTTACAGGTCAGAATTTTCAATAGTAACATTACAATTTTAGCTCAGCCAAACAGAACCTCTTATAACTTGACAGTAAATGAGTCAACAGAAGGAACGAGTTACACAGTAACTGCTACAAACAGTATTGGCAGGAGTGTTCCAATTGAATCAAGATTATATATACCAGGTAAGGAACTCCGTTAATTAAATATTCGTATCACTATATTCGTATGATTTCATAAATGATGAACAAACTAGTAAGACTTAGTATTATATTATACCAAGAGTATGTACACATAGGAAGCACTGAGGGACATGGCCCCTTCAATTCTGTTTCCAATTTGTGCCCCATCAAACATCAAGTCCTTTGTGATTGATGCTGTTACTACTTATATGCTTACAAGATTTATCCATAAAGTATATATAGATGAACAATGATACCTTAAATACTTTATTATCTTTGCAATTCATAAATTCAAGTGTAATTGTCAGTGTGTTACATGTTAATTTTGCCTTTAACACATGCTATGGAAACTAATGGGAAAAATGGCTGCTCATTGTTGGAGCTCTATGGTTCTCATGAGAATCCTTAATTACAAGCCAACTTAATGAATTTGAAAAGGAAGACATTTGATGAGTAATTATAATAAATTATACATACTACAATATTTTTGATATCCCCCCCATTTCTGTTCTACCTTGTATTTTTACTGTTATATATTCGTTGGTTTTCTATAATAGTGTTAACATCACCAGGGACTTCCCCTTCATGTTCCTTCAGACAACTGGTAGCTGGTTCAGTAGCTGGTTCACTTGGAGGACTCATTCTTGGTCTGATAATGGGAGCAGTGATCACTACAATCATATTCATCTGTTGTGGTAAACAGTGCAACAGAACTAGTGAGTGTTGTAGTGCATTCTAAACATTATTTATCTATACATAGAGAATAATACAGTATTTCTGGGTCAGTTGTCCAGACTGCACAGTGCAATCGATAATCTGAAAAGGTTATCGCTGCATGCACGGTGACGTCAATCTAGTGGGAATTTTCAAATGGTAGTTGTTAGTTACCGATTGCAACATCCAGTCTGGACAATACAACATACGTACATGTATATATAGGAGACATTATATATAAACATATCAGAGACATTCAATTGCATGATATAGCTCAGTGCATTTACATTACATTAAAATTGTTGATTGATCTATGCATTAAACTTACTATTTTCACAGATGTCCCTTCCAAACCACCTCCTCCTAAAAATCCCACATATGAAGACTGTGAGATGAAGAATGTTGTTGATATGCAACACAATCCTTCTTATGCTGTACCATCTCAAGTAACTGGATCTCAAAAGAAGGGAAAAGCAGAGAAGATGGTAGACATAGAAGGAGATGTTGTTACGTATGAAATGCCTTCTTAAAACTACACTACTGTTTTGTATTCTTAGGTAGTGTGTTTTCAGAATGAGTTCCTAATTATATAAACCTGCTTTTCAGTATTTGTGTTATTTACTATATTTCTAAGTTAACCACATGGGTTTTGATTTGTTAGAGTTTATATTTCTATATTTGAGTTATATAGCATGTTTCATGACTATATGTATGACATTAATGTAATGAAATTCTAAAGCACACATATTAACATATGCATCAAATATATTAATTAGCTACGTATGTACAGTATTTCTATAAGTTAATCTAATCTCTAATCTTAAGAAAGTGTTTCATATGTAACTATATATCCCCTTCTATATCAGCCATTTTTTCTTCCTGCTCTTTCTTCTCATGCAGCTCATTGGTACAGGCCTAGGTATAGCTATAGGTTGTGCTGCATCAGGATAATACTAAAGTCATTTCTACTCTGTCACTTTGTCTCTTTGCACTGACTCTATACCCAACACTCACTGTCACATCTCCTCTGGTACCATATGTGTATTCTATAACACCACTTTATATATAATGAAGCCAATTTTAACATCTGTATCTTATACACAAGTGTAAGTGTACATATGTACGTACGTGTACATTTGCTCTCATTAATCCTCCATATTTTGGTCATATTCCTCATAATTATTAGAAATGTTGTGCATTGTTGTTGATTGTATACTTCTGTACTTCTTATGTTTACAGGTAACAAGAATCTCCCTTAGTCAGGGTGGACACAAGATTGACACATTGATTGACAGGTGACACAAAATATAGGATGACACAAGATTGCTTACTGTCATGTGCTTTGCTATTCCACTTCAACTCACCATCAATCCATTTCCCCAAAGTACTTGACCTTCTTACTCATTGAAACTTCACCTGTACCTCTTCAACTTCTGCTGCTTGCTTAACACATCTCTAAGTCAGCATTTAGTACTTGAAGTTTGACCAAAATTCACGATCATATACAGAAAACGAAAAATAAAGACTTGAAGATTTACGGTACGTAGCTCTAATATTGGGACCCATTTCATAATATGGAGATCTAGGGATATCGAAAGTAATTGATGTCTATACTCTCAGAGTTACAGATCGTCTTTCTCGCCTACATATTCACCTTAAGTGAGTCACTCCTCCAGAATCTATTCTTATTAAATGGTGTCTTCAAATTCGTCAGTTGCAGGTCAGTCAGTCGATAACTTTCCAACAGAAGATGTGACTGTTGTGTTAGGAGGAACCGCTCAACTCTCTTGTACTCCAACTGTCAATGGAGCGAGGACTACTGTCGCCTGGTTTATATCACCTCCAAATGGTGGAGGCGATATTATAATAATCAATAACCAAACCGTTCTAGGAACAACTGTGTTTGTTGGCAATGAATATCGTTCTCCTCTTGTATTCACTAACGCGTCGCGAGAGCTAGATGGAGCTATAGTTGGTTGCCTATATGATGATGGAGTGAATGGTATTGTCCAACCACAACAGAGCAGACCTACTGTAACAGTTTTGTGTGAGATAGTTTTGAAACTATATATTTTGCAATTGCAAACCACTCAATACCTCCATCTTTTTATATATCAATAGCTCCTCCAAAAATCACATCTGCTGTAACTACTAGCAGTTCAGTAGAAGGAAAAACGTTCACTTTCTCATTCAGTGTTGATGGAGTTCTGGATCTAGACCTTGCTAACTTTACAGTGTCCAGGAATGGAAAGACTATCTTGTTAACTGGAGGAAGATTTAGTGTAGACTTGACAAGTTTGACTATCAGTAATGTGATTCGTAATGACAGAGGAAACTACACCATCACAGTGACTACATTAGCTGGGAGTTACTCTGTGTCATTCTATCTAGATGTGTACTGTGAGTTGATGGAGAAGTGACCTTTAATATAACTGTAACAATATCCTTCTCTCTCTGACACATCAGATGTTGCAGAGTTCACTGAAGTGAAGAGAATGGAGGAGATTGAACAAGGGAACACATTCACATTCAACTGTACTCCATCAGCTGCCAACCCTCCACCTAGTAGTTATGTGTTTGAGAGAGATGGAGTGGAGATCACAGAAGGAGTGAGTGGATCCATCTTAACTGTCTCTCCTCTTAATAGAAGTGAAGATAGTGGAAACTACACTTGTATGGCGACTAATGAAGCAGGAAGTGTTACCATAGCAACACACTTGAATGTGTTGGGTATGTGTTTTGTATGTATGTGTAGTAATTCTTCCTTTTAGTTCTGACATGTCTCAATCTCAATAAGGTCCTCCAAGTGTTCCACAAGACATCACATCTGATGATGTTGGTCCATTCAGTGTCACTCTAAGTTGGGAGGCACCATCTGATGATGGAGGAACTAGTCAACCTCTCTCCTACACTGTCAGAGTGATAAATGACACTGTTAACTTGTCCTTCATTACAACTTTAACTCAATTGAACTTAACTATGGATGATGAAATATGGCACAATTCAATGTATAGTGTAAGAGTAGTAGCTGATAATGAATATGGAGTGAGTCCTCCAGCAGCCAGTACCTTTACTACACCTCACTCAGGTATGTGAGATGTAGTTCCATGTAGTGTATAGTGAGGTATACGAGTATTTGTCTGTTATGTAGTTCCTATTATTGAGAGTGTATCAGTTGAAGCACTCTCACTGACTATTCTATCAGTGGATGTTGTACTACTGACTGACGGAGGACAGAATGTTACTAATTATACTGTGAGTACACTCATATTACACCTATTGCTTGCTAGACACATATTGTTTAATTGATCATAATTTCTCTCATCCATTGTACGGTATATGTAATTAAGAATATTTAAACCATAATATTTCACTGTTTGTTCATTTGCATTCAAAATTAGATTATAATTACTGGATGCAATTACACTTTCCAGATGTCTGTCCCTTCAACAAAGTTAACACCATATATTTTGAATGTACACAACTTAATTGAAGGAGAGAATTATAGCTTTATTGTAACTGCTACAAACAGTGTTGGTGTTAGTGCACCATTTAAAACAAGTTTCACTAGTAAGTATACCATATAGTTTCCTCTGTTGAAGTTATTCTTATATATATACGTACGTATATTATGTACGTTTATTATGTTACCATTGCTAGTACTTATAAGTGTTATTTATTATGTGTAAACATTTAAATACATGCAGGGACTCTGTGTACATGTACCTGTCCGACAACCACCTCAATAACTGGTACAGTGGCTGGATCTTTTGGTGGATTAACAATTGGAGTGATCCTGGGAATTCTTATTTCTGTTTTCATATTTGTCTGCCATCACAGACATCTTTGTGGCGCTAAACGTGAGTTGTACATTAGACATGTCTTTAATAATGAAACTTGTTTATAAAGAAATGTTAAATACAAGTTTTAAAATAATTTACATAAAGAGGTATATTTTACTTTGTTGCATATGACACAAAACCAAAGAAGTAGTATTAATATTAATATTAATACATTAGAGAGATTATATATATTTCTACTGGTACAATGCTGCTATTGGCCCCTACCATATACATGCAACTCTTTATGTACACACTCTACAGATGTCTCCTCCAAATCTACCTCTCTAAGATAAGTGTGAGATGAATGGTATACGTGCATATTTATTTACTCCTCACAGATGTACCTTCCAGCAAGTCAGGTTCTGCTCCTGTTACATATGAAGAGTGTGAGATGAAGAATGTTGTTGATATGCAACACAATCCTTCTTATGCTGTACCATCTCAAGTAACTGGATCAACTGGGAAGGAAGGACAGGACAAGATGGTTGACAAAAAAAGGAAACACCATTGTTTATGAATCTCCTCCTTGAGCTCCAATTATATTTCTTGTGTTACATTGTTTATTTATACATGTACAGTTTCAATTTCAATTTGTGTTTGCTTTTAATTAGCAAGTTCCTTTAGTAGACTAAACACTGCAAAATTAGGCACTCATCTATATCAACTAGGTGGGGTTGGTTTGAAGATGGCGTATTTCCTATAATACAGTAGTAACTTCTAAAAGCACAATTTGGTCAGTATAAGTTCAGTGTCTTGGTCTGATCCAAAAGTGATGAAAGTCGTTTATATTTCTTTGGGATATTATTAAGCAGTTTTCCAGGTACGTATAAGTTCGTAAACTAAGGACCATACTCGTGTACGTTATACAATGTAGAATTATAATATGCAACGCAATTCCATCGTATTTAATTCCTATCAGGATTACCTATAATATAGTACCGCTTCTACATTTCACAGGTGGAGTCAATTCCATCTCCATCTCTCCGGAAGGTGAAGTACTAGTAGTAGAGGGTAGTACACTAAGACTGACCTGCACTCCAGAGAGCACTGAACAGCTTCTTGGTGCGATTAGACTGTCCGAGGTCGTAGGGATTAATACGATAGCAGACTTAGCCCCTTCCGAATTAGACACAGTTAATCACGTAGTCATATACAGCTTCGGACCAGTCACCAGACAACAAAGTGGAACAACACTTGTCTGCAAAAATATCTTACTTGCTACTTCATCTAAGAAAGCTATTCTCAACGTAGCATGTGAGTTAATCCCTTTGTGGACTATAATATCGATATAGCTTGTTTACATATCTTTCTACAGATCCTCCCTCCTACACTCCATCTCCATCAGTCCAGTCCACTACTCCAACTGAAGGAGACACCTTTATGTACAACTATATTATCAGTGCTGACCCTCAACCAGATAGTTACACTTGGAGAAGGAATGGTCAGATTATCTCTAATAGTAGCAGAATTACTGTAACTGTAAACAGTATAACAATCAGCGATGTCAATAGAAGTGATTCTGGAGTGTACACTATATTCAGTAGTAATGTAGCTGGAAATGGATCTGCCAACTTTACACTGAATGTATACTGTGAGTGGCAGTTTAGTTATCTAATAAAAGTGTATACATGTGTTATGTAGTGTTCCATACTTTCAGATCCTCCTGTACTTGGTGATATTCAACAGAGTGTTACACTAAATGCTGGTGCTTCATTCACTTTGAACTGCACTCCAATAGAAAGCAATCCTCCAGCTACTGTCTCCTTCTCTTACAACAACACTGGATCAACTGATGAGAGTGTCACTACAACTGGTTATGTGTTGAGTGTATCTTCAGTAGTTAGGAACCACAGAGGATACTACAGTTGTGAAGTGAGCAATGGAGTTGGGAGGGATTCAGTAACTGTACAGTTAATGGTTAAAGGTTAGTAGTGGAATAATAGGAAGGAACTTAAATTATCAGAGAGTACGTATACGGTAGTACTCTCTAAGTAGTAATGGCCGGAAAAACATGGCCACCCTATCCAATGTATTAGCAAGCAACACCTCATAAATCACCAACAAGGCGATTTTCGGTTATATTCGGTTATTTGCAGCCATTGATACACACTTTCCTAAATGCCAAAACATGTTTCTATACGCTCTACAGCATTCGAAAAGCGGCTAACCAGGAATAGACCCATTTCCAAAATTCATTTTTTCTTCTTTTTGGGCGCACCATTCCTACTTCAGCTTGGTGCGCCCAAACACAGAAGTGTATAGTTAAGTTACTTAAATTTCAGTATATATGCAACTTCTGTATGATTAGTCTTATCATATAATCAGTGTCTTGTTTCGATACTTTTTGCAGATGTATTAGTGAACACTGCCATTCCTACTTCTAACATCATTTTTGTAAATGTTTTTTATTTACTTGTACATATAATGTCTCCCTTTACAGCTCCTCCAACTACTCCAAGACAAATGAATTCATCAGATGTCAGTCCATTCTCAGCTACTATCAGTTGGATCCCACCATCCGATAATGGAGGAACTGATCAACCACTCAAGTACTCCATCAACATCACAAACAACACTGTCACTCTCTCCTTCACTACATCAAATGTGACTACTCTGTCACTGACTAACCTTCAACACAGCACTCAATATTGAGTGGAATTCCTATAGTAAGACTTAGTATTATACCAAGAATATGTACACATAGACGATTCACTGGGGCAACTCCCTTCAATTCGGTTTCCAGTTTGGGCCCCATCAAATATCAAGTCCTCTGTGATGCTCCTCATATGATTTATGCATAAAGTGTTATTGAGATGAACAATAACTCAAAATTATGATTCCTTATAATTAAATGCTTTAATATCTTTGCAATTCGTTTCATAAATACAAGCATAATCATCTGGTGTGTTATGTGTTAATTTTGCCTTTAACACATGCTACGGAACCTAACTGGAAAAATGGCTACTCATTGTTGGAGTTCTATGGTTCTCATGAGAATCCTTTACAAGACGAATTCGAAAAGAAAGACATTTGATGAATATAAACATCATGGCAGTGCTCTCTATACTGAATTTACAATATATACGTACTACAATTTTTATTTTTAACCAGCTGATGTGTCTCCCTATTTTAATTTGCCTTTCCCACGCCTATGGTAAAATTTCCTTCATCACAATGGGATATATAGTACCACGGATATTCATATTCCGTACAAATATCCTTATCATCCTTGATGACAATTACTAGATATACACATATATATCACACATATATATATATGTAAATGTTAGTTTGGAGCACCTCATAAAACCATACCAGCCATTGTTGGAGTTATTGTATGAGCTGTTATCCTAATTCTCCTCATCATCTTGATTACACTCATCATTCTGTTCTATCTGAAACACAAAAGTATTTTTACTGTTATATATTTGTTGGTCCTCTATATAGTGTTAACATCACTAGGGACTTCCCCTTCATATTCCTTCAGTCAACTGGTAGTTGGTTCAGTAGCTGATTCACTTGGAGGACTCATTCTTGGTGTGATAATGGGAGCAGTGATCACTACAATCATATTCATCTGTTGTGGTAAACAGTGCAACAGAATTAGTGAGTGTTTTAGTGCATTGTAAAATAAGGTCACACTGACTGAGTATATTCTATACGTATATGTACATACGTATATAGATTGTAAATGAAAAATCTAAGATACCATTTTCCTACATGCTATATGCCTATTCTGTAAAAGAGCCTATAGGGGAACTAAACCTGAAGAGAGCTTTGGATGAAGATACAGGAGTCTTTTCTTCCTTCTTTTCCCTTCTTTCATCTTCTTCTCCACGGGGTCAGACAGCCGTTTCTGGGAATTCCACCCTTTATCAGTGATCCTGGGAGTCTTTGTCTTTTTCTTTATCTTGATCTTCTGTGAATCCTCAGGTATATGGATTGTTAATCATTTATAAAAATTGTTTATGTGTGAATGTAATTAACAGTGTCTTACACGACAAGCTAATTAAGAATCTAAGCATGATAATCTGTGTACATACCGTTTACGTATAGAAGACATTAATTATAAACGTATCAGAGACATTAAAAGTGTTCAACTGATATAGCTCGCTCAGTTCATTTACATGTATCTCTACACATTAGAATTGTTGATTGATCTATGCATTAAACTTACTGACTTTTTTGTAGATGTCCCTTCCAAACCTCCTCCTCCTAATAATCCCACTTACGAAGACTGTGAGATGAAGGAGGTTGTTGATATGCAACACAATCCTTCTTATGCTGTACCATCTCAAGTAACAGGATCAGAGAGGAGAGGAAATGAAAACAAGATGGCTGACAGGGGAGGGGACATTGTTACATATGAAACACCATCATAAATATACAAAAATGGAGTGTTGTGTTTAGTTCTTTTTGAGTTGCTATTTTAAACTAATTTTCTATATCTGTGTTCTCACATTGTAAGAAGACTTTTTTGGCATAGAAAGAAACAATTGTGGTTTTATAATAAGAAACAGCTCTCTGTACTTCTCTATTGGTTTCCATCTTGGATTACGTATATTGGGAGGAAATCACTGGTTTCAGGGAGTACCATGAGTCCATATTGTAGGTTCTGTTCCTCCTGATATGGGACTCACTCATTAGAACATTTGTTTAATTAGTCAGATACACACTGTGCATGTTTTTGTTTATCTCTAAATCCCACTATTGTATTTTTCAGACCAGATTGCAATTGCTCTCATCATTCTTCATGTTTTGGTCCAATACATATTCTACATGCAGTATATAAAAATTTATTACAGTATACGTATGTATATAGGAATGTTGTGTATTGTTATTGATTGTTAAGTGACTTCCTATAGCTATATACGTACTATTAACTGTTAACTTCATTTTTTATCAGTTTGTTTGCAAATGTCTTTTGTTATACATTGTCACACTTCCTCATTTATGATAAACAGTCGATTCAGTTGTTTATATAATGAAGTAAGAGGAATGATATACAAGTTTACCTTATATGGACAGAAGTACATATTTGACATGTTATAGCCAGTGTGCATGTATGTATATGTATGTACTATATAATTATCTCTGTTATTCATGCATAATTAAATTTAAATGAATCTCATAAACACAATTTCTGCAATGGACTATTTCAACCTTTTTGAGGTCTTCATCAGCAACAAATAAAGAAATAATATCTACCTACCTTACACTGTCACATGTATATACACTTTGTTAATTAAGATATTGCTCAATCCTACAATGTCATATATAAATGTATTATTCTTATTAGAGCTTTACTGTTCTTTTGCTTAACCTGATCAGTAAAACTGCATATGTACTTACTAATAAAATCAGATTTTACCCTCTCATATCTCCTGAGCTAAGAGTACAAAAAGGTTAAAGGGTGGAATTAAAGAGGATTGAAGCTTTAAGATTGGCTTAGATCTATATAGGAAAGGAAGGTTACCGTTATATGTGGTAAGAAGAAACCTGAAAATGACCTTTGTATTCTTTCTGGTTATCCTTTCAGTCTACTCTTTCTTTGGCTGTTGAAAAAGTTGAATATGATTATTGCATTCAAGTTTTGAATGGGAATTACCAATTGCATGGTAAATATGCCAATAGTATATGGCATTGGCTTGTAATACGTACTAATGTACCAGTCTAAGTATATTATGTACATGTGGTCAAATAATCTAAATGTATATCCCCATGCAGGATAGAAAGGTGTCTGCTGTAGCTAGAAGCATATATCTGACTTGCACACTACCACAGGCTGGACTGAAGGTAATTGTATATACATTTATGGAGTTGATGAACAAGTTTGGTAAATTTAAATATTATTCTTTCACATTATCCTGGATGAAGACTGTACTGGTTATGACCACCAGTGCTCTATCAGCGATTTATATGTTGCTGATATTCACATCACATCACTGGAAAGTGAAAGGGTAATACCTTATCTAATTGGTCATATAGGAGAGTACAGAAACACTCTAAAATTCATTTCCTATTTACAAACTACATCAGCATATAGTAAAAGGTAGGCCTTTTACTATAGTTTAGTGTTCTAATAGACATCTAAACCTAATGAGAATTGGATGAGGATACAAGAGTCTTCTTTTTATTTATTCAGGCTTCTTCTCCACTGGGCCATGCAATTTACACATACTCTAAAAGCAAGAACTAAGCAACCAGCGAGACAACATGTTCTCTATATTTTGGGGGACTGTGTTTAGACTACTTTAACTAAAGAAGAATTGAGGGAAATATTTTATCCCACTTCCCGATATAGTACAGTAGGATCATTTGGTGGACTAGTACTTGGAGTGGTCCTTGGAGCTCTGCTTACTGCAGGCATATGCAAATACCAACGTGGTGAATGTGAGTATGTTGCACCACTCAAACAGATACAAGTAAAAAATAAAGTTAGAAATAGGCATTGCAGTACTTACATATACATATGTACATTTAATAGTATCTACAGATGACCCCTTAGAATCTAGCTGATAATGGTACTTATGAAGAGTGTGAGATTAAGAATGTTGTTGATATGCAACACAATCCTTCTTATGCCGTACCATCTCAACTGACTGATACGTCAAAGGCACACTTGATTGTTAAGAAATTTTCATGTAGAAAGTAGTGATGTTTAGCTGTCTGTGAATAATTGTAGATACAGTGAAACTTCAATTATAATCAATTGTCAATTATCATTAAGAGGAAAAAGAAACAAAAAATTAAGCCCAGGACCGGCACTGGGTAACAATTGTATGCTATAGATGTATGTTTCCCTCCCATCTATGTAACTAAACAAGTATTTCGAGTTTTTTAGATTAAGCTATATAAACATCAGAGACCAGCCTTCTGTGGGGTGGTCATCTTGTCACAGGCAACCCACGTTTTATATCCCTACAATGATTAGAGGTTAAGACATAAGCTAGCATTTTATGACATAAATAATTTTAACACTTTTTTGTACTGGTTACTTAGAGTACTCTTTCAGGAAATATGTTATGCCAAATTCACTCATTCAATTTAAGGCTCTAAATTTCCTTGCAGAATTTATTGAAAATGTTAACAGTCTTATTTTCCCCTTTTAGGAAACAAGCTATGAAGTAAGCGATCATGAAATTTCTACACAGTCTACATTACATTATTAGGATGCACAAAGATGTAATCATGTGTGGAACTTGGTACAGAAATTACTTAGAACAGTTAAGTTGGCTTCAGATGAAGTTGCAATATCTCCTCCAGTACCAAAACCACGACAGTCCATAACTGTATTGTTGGCACGTCTATCGACACTTTTAAGGATAAGCTATGTAGCATTACTACTCAGATATGCCTCCCGTACACCCAGAATCGTTGACGTACCATTAAAAAGGTACTCGGTACAATAGAGCCCATTGAAGGAACTCTAAACCTCCACTCAATGTTACCAGGAGGAAGAATCATATCATTTTCTTCTGCAATACAGGTGAAAACAGCGACATTCCCCTCTACCACGAAAGTGTCCTCTGGTGAAGTATTGATAACCGCCTGTCCCCCTATGGAAGGGAAAATAATTCTGCTATTCTGTTCCCAAAACTAGATTTCGGTAAACTAACAACATAAATGAAGACAGCCAAAGAGGAGTGCTAAAATCAATGACTTCATCTTGTAGAACAGCTCCCCTATATTCTATATTGGTCTGATAATGGGAGCAGTGATCACTACAATCATATTCATCTGTAGTGGTAAACAGTGCAACAGAACTAGTGAGTGTTGTAGTGCATTCTAAACATTATTTATCTATACATAGAGAATAATACAGTATTTCTGGGTCAGTTGTCCAGACTGCACAGTGCAATCGATAATCTGAAAAGGTTATCGCTGCATGCACGGTGACGTCAATCTAGTGGGAATTTTCAAATGGTAGTTGTTAGTTACCGATTGCAACATCCAGTCTGGACAATACAACATACGTACATGTATATATAGGAGACATTATATATAAACATATCAGAGACATTCAATTGCATGATATAGCTCAGTGCATTTACATTACATTTAAATTGTTGATTGATCTATGCATTAAACTTACTATTTTCACAGATGTCCCTTCCAAACCACCTCCTCCTAAAAATCCCACATATGAAGACTGTGAGATGAAGAATGTTGTTGATATGCAACACAATCCTTCTTATGCTGTACCATCTCAAGTAACAGGATCTACTGAGAAGAAAGAGACCATCACAATGAAAGGATTAGAAAGGAGAGGAAATGAAAACAAGATGGCTGACAAGGGAGGGGACATTGTTACATATGAAACACCATCATGAATATACAAAAATGGAGTGTTGTGTTTAGTTCTTTTTGAGTTGCTATTTTAAACTAATTTTCTATATCTGTGTTCTCACATTGTAAGAAGACTTTTTTGGCATAGAAAGAAACAATTGTGGTTTTATAATAAGAGACAGCTCTCTATTGATTTCCATCTTGGATTACGTATATTGGGAGGAAATCACTGGTTTCAGGGAGTACTCTGAGTCCATGTTTGTAGGTTCTGTTCCTCCTGATATGGGACCCACTCATAGAAATTTGTTTAATTAGTCAGATACACTCTGCATGTGCATGTTTTTTGCTTGTCTCTAAATCCCACCCATCATCACCCAATCATTACTTTTCAAATTTTTTAAGTTGTGAAATCATTTGCCTGATGAAGCCCGAGAAACATTGCAATAATTTGAACTTTCATTCGATGGTGATCTAGATCTTCCAATAAAAAACAGTATTGTATATATTTTTCAGACCAGATTGCAATTGCTCTCATCACTCATCATTCTTCGTGTTTTGGTCCAGTACATATGTATTATACAGTATATAAAAATTTCCTTGTATATACAGTATATGTATAGGAATTTTGTGTATTGTTATTGATTCCTAAGTGACTTCCTATATATAAATTGATTAATTGTTAACTTTATTTTCTATCAGCTTGTTTTCAAATGCCTTTTGTTACATGATATTTGTAACACTTCCTCATTTAATATACATTCAGTCTAAACAATTTGAATGTGAACCTTTATGACACAACTATATGTTATGTGTGTAACCTAGCTGATCATGATTATGATAAACTTGTGAGATTACTGATATATAAAAAACACAACTACATACTTACCAGAGTGGTGATTGAGGAGAACCCTGCTCTAATTATAACACTTTAATACAATGTCGTATTTTTGGTTTTACTGATATTAAGTCATAAGGTACTGAAGTATGTTTTTAAATGTAAATTTATCATAATCAGCTATACACACTCTTCAATATATAACAACATATAACATTCACATTGCTTATAATTAAACTTAACAAAAGACTGAAACCTTTTTAGTAAAATTATTCGTGTATAAGAAAGTTAACAATAATGATCATAATGGGCACATTAGCATAATTAGCATAATTAAGATGGCATAGTAGCATCAAAACTTCAAAAAAGCACTAATTTGGTCAGTACAAGTTCAGTGTCTAAGGTCTCTGATCCAAAAGCGATGAAAGTTGTTTACTTCATTTCGATATTATTAAGCAGTTTTCCAGGTACGATCTATCTATTTCCTATCAGATCAGGATTAGTCCCGCTTCTACATCTCACAGGTGGAGTCAATTCCATCTCCATCTCTCCGGAAGGTGAAGTACTACTAGTAGAAGGTAGTACACTAAGACTGACCTGCACTCCAGAGAGCACTGAACAGCTTCTTGGTGCGATTAGACTGTCCGAGGTCGAAGGGAATAATACGATAGCAGACTTAGCCCCTTCCGAATTAGACACAGTTAATCACGTAGTCATCTACAGCTTCGGACCAGTCACCAGACAACAAAGTGGAACAACACTTGTCTGTAGGAATATCGTACTTGATACTTCATCTGAGAAAGCTATTCTCAACGTAGCAAGTGAGTTAATCACATTGTGGACTATAATATCGATATATCTTGTTTACCTATCTTTCTACAGATCCTCCCTCCTACACTCCATCTCCATTAATCCAGTCCACTACTCCAACTGAAGGAGACACCTTCATGTACAACTATATTATCAGTGCTGACCCTCAACCAGACAGTTACATTTGGAGAAGGAATGGTCAGAGTATCTCTAATAGTAGCAGAATTACTGTAACTGTAAACAGTATAACAATCAGTAGTGTCAATAGAAGTGATTCTGGAGTGTACACTATATTCAGTAGTAATGTAGTTGGAAATGGATCTGCCTACTTTACACTGAATGTATACTGTGAGTGTCTCAGTTTAGTTATCTAATAAAAGTATATACATTTGTTATATAGTGTTCCTTATATTCAGATCCTCCTGTACTTGGTGATATTCAACAGAGTGTTGCACTAAATGCTGGTGCTCCATTCACTTTGGACTGCACTCCAGTAGAAAGCAATCCTCCAGCTAATGTCTCCTTCTCTTACAACAACACTGGAGCAGCTGAGGAGAGTGTCACTACAACTGGTTATGTGTTGAGTATATCTTCAGTAGTTAGAAACCATAGAGGATACTACAGTTGTGAAGTGAGCAATGGAGTTGGGAGGGATTCAGTGACTGTACAGTTAATGGTTAGAGGTGAGTAGTTGGAACAATGGAATAGGAATGATACTTAAATTATGTAATGTCACCCTTTATACAGCTCCTCTAACTGCTCCAAGACAAATGAATTCATCAGATGTAAGTCCATTCTCAGCCACTCTCAGTTGGAGCCCATCCGATAATGGTGGAACTAAACCACTCAAGTACTCCATCAACATCACAAACAACACTGTCACTCTCTCCTTCACTACATCAGATGTGACTACTCTGTCACTGACTAACCTTCAACACAGCACTCAATATGGAGTGGAAATAGTAGCAGAGAATGAATATGGAGTGAGTCCTCCAGCAGCCAGTACCTTTACTACACCTGACTCAGGTATGTGAGATGTAGTTCCATGTAGTGTATAGTGAGGTATATGAGTATTTGTCTGTTATGCAGTTCCTATTATTGAGAGTGTATCAGTTGAAGCACTCTCACTGACTATTCTATCAGTGGATTTTGTACTACTGACTGATGGAGGACAGAATGTTACTAACTATACTGTGAGTCTTGGAATATAATGGCTAAATATATAATATAATCTTTATGTATATGTATATCTATACATACATTTACAGGTATTACTTGTTGGATGTAACTATAGCTTTGAGGAAACCATTCCTTCATCTTCTGAATTGATGATTGAAAATCTTATGCTTAGGATCGGACAGAAGCTTACAATTACAGTAACTGCTACAAACATTGTTGGAGAGAGTGATCCATTTCAATCAAACATTACTGTAAATGACATGACAACAGGTAAACGGTTTTAAGTGTTTTATGTTTTAACTGTGTTAAATTAATAGTGTATTTGGGGTATATGTACACTCTCTTATATAATAGTCATAGAACATTAGTTTATTGCAGTCTATAACTGTCTTTTTACTTGAATAACATGTCTAATAAGAAACCATGGGATCTCTTGTATGAAATTTGTGAATCCATTTCCATTTTAGTTTCTGCTGTTGTATTTATATAGCCAATACTGCCATTTATATTGCCAATCATGCATTTCTTTGTTCTCAGGTAATCATAATTGTCCAATTCTGCTGTATATAGCTATACCTGCAACTGAAGGCTACATACCAGCTGTAGTTGGTATAGTTGGAGGAGTTATAGGAACTATTCTTGTAATTATATTAACCACCACATTCGTACTGCTTATTGGACTGTATTGGAGACATAAGACTAGATCTCAAGGTTTGTGATGCTTTAAAGGCAGACATTTTCTTAACCAATACAGTGTACATACGTACATACATACATGATGTTAATTTATGTATTTGTAAAATTATATTCATACATATATACTATATTCATTGCATTTATTTTTACCATATATTTACTGTACTCTAATAGGTCACACAAAACAGACTAAAGAGGTGGTGTATGAAGATGTAGATTCTAAAGAGGTTCACCTCCTCCAGCCCAACCCCTCTTATGTAACTGTTTCCTCTCCCCTCTCCTCACCTGGTCTGTCTGGTCAGGTGAAGGGTCCAGTGTATGAAGAGTGTGAGATGAGGGACAGAGTGGTGATTGAGGAGAACCCTGCTTATGGTGCTCTGACCAAACCCACAGAGTACAACAACCTTTAACAACAAAGATGTTCAATATTTATAATGAAGCCATTTTTATAACATTCTGATTTTTTGTGTAATTTCTGTATCTGGCGGTTTATTATTGAACTTGCCATAGCGTTATGAAACAAGAATTTCAAGACGTTTCAGGCTGTGGACCTTCATCAGTTGAAAAACATCTTGAAATTCTTGTTTCATAACGCTATAGCAAGCTCAATAATTAACCGCCATATACTCAACATAGTAATAAACCTCTACTCTATTACTTTCTGTATCTTTCACAGCAGACTAGATTACAATGGCTCTCATCATTCTTCGTGTTTAGTCCAATATGTATTATACAGTATATTACGTACTGTATATGTACATATATATATATTGCATAAAATTTCCTTGTCTACATGTATATATGTAAATAGGAATGTTGTGTATTGTTATTATTCCTACTGTAAGTGACTTCCTATATACTGTTAACTGTTAACTAACTTCATTTTCTATCAGCTTGTTTTCAAATGTCTTTTGTTACACTTCCTCATTTAATATTCTTTCAGTTTAAACAATTTGAATGTGAACTTAACTCTTTTCTGATATGCAAAACACGACTACTTGTTTATAGTAAAGTTGGTGTTGTCTGACTATGATAAACAGTCAATTCAGTTGTATATTAGAGTATAATATATATTATATTTCTGCATTTTACCCTACTAATCCCTGATGGTTCCATCCATTAGCTTTTTTGTGCTCTTAGCTCATGAGAGGGTAAAATCTGATTTTAATATTGAAGCTTCAAGATTACCTTAGATCTATATACGTAAGAAAGGAATTAATGTTCCTGTTATATGTGGTAAGAAGAAACCTGAAAATGACCTTTGTATTCTCTACTCTTTCTTTGGCTGATGGAAAAGTTGAATATGATTATTGCATTCAAGTTTTAAATGGGAACTATCAATTACATGGTAAATGTGCCAATAGTATATGGCAATGGCTTGTAGTACGTATGGCCAGTCTAAGTCTATACTGTAGATGTGGTCAAATAATCTACGTATATATATATATACATGTGTGTATCCCCATACAGCACAGGAAGCGTGGGCATCTGCTGTAACTAGAAGCATATACCTGATTGGGACTAAAGGTAATTGCATGGAAGTTGACAAGTGCTACTAATACCAATATAGTGGGTACAAAACATAAAACTTTTGAAGACATTTAACAACTATATTGTGACACTGTTGGAGATATATACACCAAGCCCATCCCTTACACTAATTGTTATGACTTATATATATATAGGTCTGAATATTCTCTTTCTCTTTCAATGCACTCGCTCAGTATTGTAGGCTTTGATTGTAAATTTAGCCATGAACGGTCAATTGGTATAGATGTACATGTGTACATGTGGTTATATATTTGTTCATCATTTGTAGCCTTTTGCTTTTTTGATACCTCCACCTCAGGACACAAGCAGTCCAACCCAACCCAACAAAAACCATGAATAGTACAACTCCAGACCCACCTCAACCTACAAATACTCATTCCCAACTGAGCCTCCAGATAGTGGCGTGTTGCAAGATGAGATCATTTATAGCAGTTTTTTATCAACTGATTTATGAAGTTGATAAACAAGCTACAATAGCTGTCAGAGTGATGAATGACACTGTCAACTTGTCCTTCAATACAACTTCAACTCAACTGAACTTAACTATGGATGATGGAATATGGCACAGTTCAATGTATAGTGTAAGAGTAGTAGCTGAGAATGAATGATTATGGAGCGAGTCCTCCAGCAGCCAGTACCTTTACTACACCTGACTCAGGTATGTGAGATGTAGTTCCATGTAGTGTATAGTGAGGTATATGAGTATTTGTCTGTTATGTAGTTCCTATTATTGAGAGTGTATCAGTTGAAGCACTCTCACTGACTATTCTATCAGTGGATGTTGTACTACTGACTGATGGAGGACAGAATGTTGATAATTATACTGTGAGTGTTTGAATATTACACCTATTGTATATAGACACATTAATTGTTATTGCGTTGTTTAATTGAGCATCATTTCTCTCATAAAAACCAGACATAAATACATAGATGTAGATGTAATTAAGAATATTTAAACCATAATATTTTACTGTTTTTACTTGTGTATTCAAAATTAGATTATTATTGCAATTACAGCTTCAAGATGTCTGTTCCTTTAACAAAGTTAACACCTTATATTTTGAATGTACACAACTTACTTGAAGGAGAGAATTATAGCACTATTGTAACTGCTACAAACAGTGTTGGTGTTAGTGCACCATTTAAAACAAGTTTCACTAGTAAGTATATATACCGTATAGTCGTCCTCTGTTGAAATTATAAGGCCCCTAGATTTAGCATAGAGAGCCAAGGATTCACAGAAGATAAAGATAAAGAAAAAGACAAAGACTCCCAGGATCACTGATGAAGGGTGGAATTCCCAGAAATAGCTGTCTGACCCAGTGGAGAAGAAGATGAAAGAAGGGAAAAGAAGGAAGAAAAGACTCCTGTATCTTCATCCAAAGCTCTCTTCAGGTTTAGTTCCCCTATAGTCTCTTTTACAGAATAGGCATAGCATGTAGGAAAATGGTATCTTAGATTTTTCATATGTACATTTAATATATAGTATCTACAGCTGCAGATGACCGCTCAGAATCTGATAATGGTACATATGCATATACGTATATATGGAGACTGTGAGATGAAGAAAGTTGTTGATATGCAACATAATCCTTTTTATGCTGTACCATCTCAACTGACTGAGTCAAAGGCAAGGGGCAATGTAAACAAGATGGCTGACAAGGAAGGGGCAATTTTACTTAATCATCTTAAGCTTGCTAACATATGGCATAATATTTAATTAAGAATTTTGTTTAAGAAAATGGCGAAGCTTATAAGGTACATGAAAACTTGAAAAATGAAACTACTTTATTTTCAGAACTTAAAGTTTTTCTTTTTTGATCCAAACAGGGTTTGGTTAGTAGAGATCAAACAAGCTTTCAATATCAATCCATAAGTCTCTAGTTTGAGTTTACAACAACCATTGAAATGTATTGCAACATAATATAGCTACTTGCATATAATGTTTCGACTATATATAAATAGCTGCTATCATTTATTGAGTCTTTGACAATATATTTCAAATAGAAAATGCCAAACGAGTACAGAAATAGAGTTTCTTATGTCATCATACACATTCAACTTCCTTTAGACTATATAAAAAAGAAAAAGAAACAATAGATATTTAATACATTATCGTTGACTTACGTACCTTATGTTTTAGAATACATGCAACAGCTACTATTATAACTGCTATGATGATGATGATGAGAAGCATCCCGACAACCAGAACAGCAGTGGCACCAGCTGAATGCATATACAAAAATAAGACATCATATAGTAGAGTGGAGCCTCTTTTTCCAGACCTTAGAAATTGGCAGTCATTCGTATGAATATGTAAACATATAATATAATTCACAATAATCTAACACACCAATTTTGAATACATTACATCCTACTTCTATAGGGAACTAAACCTAAATAAAAGGTCTAATTAAATCTTATGTTTGGTAATCTCACTTGTACAGGAAACTTATCTACTAGAGGTCATAGAAACAGTTCTTAGGAGGTGGTGTAACATGAGACAGTCCTAAAACATACTAGCTACTGTTTGCTTATATACTTCCAACTATATATATAGAGGTTGACAGGATAGAAAGTTTTAAAAATTGACTCATGTTTATTGTATTTGTAACCTTGCTTATAAGTCTGATACATATATAACTTTTAGCCTGGAAACTAGATGTCACCAATTGACGATTCACAGGAATTGTTTACACATAAGAGGTCATTAATATATATGTAGGTATTGGAAAATTTTATGGTTAGGGTAATAATATGCATTATTAGGCAAGGCAATAATACCACAAAGCTGCTACAAAAAGTACTTAAAATAAATTAATTACCTGTATTATAGCTTGTTGAGCACAATGGATTAGAATATACCAATGTTAGCTCTCCAAAAGTAAAGCTACCAAAGCCTTTAATTTGAATGCTACTTCCATCATCCTCTAGTTCCATATCACTACCAGGTAAGCTAGGAATTGACAATGAAGCATTCTCTGAATTTACTATTTTATACTGTATTGTCAATGATCCCGTAAAAGATACATCCTGGTTCACAACTCTAAAGTTTTCATATATATAAGGACATACTACATAAAAGATTAAGACAATTATATATACACTTGATTGTTAAGAAATTATTCATGTAGAAAGTAGTGATGTTTAGCTGTCTTTGAATAATTGTAGTTACAATCAAACTTCAATTATAATCAATTTCTGTTGTGATCATTAAGACATAAATAATTTTAACCTGGTTACTTAGAGTACTCTTTCAGAAAATATGTTTTGCCAAATTTATTCATTTAATTTAAGGCTCTAAATTTCCTTATTGAAAATGTTAACAGTCTCATTTTCCCCTTTTAGTAAACAAGCTATGAGGTAAGTGATCATGAAACTTCTACACAGTCTACATTACATTTGGATGCACAAAGATGTAATCATGTGTGGAACTTGGTACAGAAATTACTTAGAACAGTTAAGTTGGCTTCAGATGAAGTTGCAATATCTCCTCCAGTACCATAACCACGACAGTCCACAGTTGGCACGTCTTTCGACACTTTTAAGGATAAGCTGTGTAGCATTAGTACTCAGATATGCCATTTTCTACACACGAAATCGTTGATGTACCATTAAAAAAGATACTCGGTACATTAGAGCTCATTGAAGGAACACTAAACCTCCACTCAATGTTACCAGGAGGAAGAATCATATCATTTTCTTCTGCAATACAGGTGAAAACAGCGTCATTCCCCTCGACCACAAAAGTGTCCTCTGGTGAAGTATCGATAACCGCCTGTCCCCCTATGGAAGGGAAAATAATTCTGTTCCCAAAACTAGATTTCGGTAAATTAACAACATAAATGAAGACAGCCAAAGAGGAGTGCTAAAATCAACGACTTCATCTTGTAGTACAGCTCCTCTATATTCGAAATTAAGCCGGATCCGGAAATTTCGCAAAAATCAAAATGCCTGCACAGATAGCAGTCCCCAGAGTTCTGAGTCCAACATCATCATTACTTCGTATACTGGTCGATAGGTTTTCTACAGAAACTTCACCTACAGATTTATTAATATTTGATATGATGGCTGTACTCATCTCCTTTCTTGGTAAGTAGGTTGAAATAAGAGTGAATTAGAATGCACGGAAGTTTGGATCTCTCCATGTATTTAGGTTTGGCTATGATATGTGGTACAACAGCAGTTCCCACCATCTCGTCCGGTAACCTCGGCAGACTGGAAGTGATAGAGGGATCTCCACTAGTCATTACCTGTCTAGCAGGAGTCGAAAATAACCTTGTAATGTTACTCCTTTACTGGAATGGCACTGAGGTACAAGCGATGGGGCCGCCAAAGAGAACTATCAACGCAACTGCTCGTGCGGTAATTTACCAACTCGGTCTCGTAGCAAGAAGTGACAACGGGTCTGTACTAAACTGTTAAGATCACTCGAAACCTCCAAGTGATACAGACAGAACTTCGAATACTGTGACATTGATCGTTTCATGTAGGTTATAGGACCGCTACTAAATTGACTTACTATATCCTTTTATTCACTTAATACTAGATGCTCCAAGTTATTCAGCAGTTTCAGACCAGCTGCTTAATCCTGTGGAAGGAGACACTTTCACCTACAGTTACGTAATAAGGGCGGACCCTCAACCAGACAGCTTCACTTGGACCAGAGACACTGTTCCCTTCTCTTCTACTGAAAGGATAGCCTTGAATGTAGATAGTATATCAATCAGTAGTGTCAGTAGAAGTGACAGTGGAGTGTATGTAGTAACAGCTTCTAATGTAGCTGGAAGTGGATCTGCCAACTTTACATTAAATGTGTACTGTAAGTTAAATACTCAGCCTTATGTATCTATATGATATGTATTATGTATGTATCTACATTATATGTGTACTGTGACCTTCCATCATATATATCATGTCTTTTCAATATCACTGATCTATATATATTTTGATTCTTCAGTTACTCCTGAGTTTGCAACTTTACTTCCAAAAGTGCAAAAGCTAGCAGCTGGTTCTGTATTTACATTAAACTGTACTCCATCAGCTGCCAACCCTCCACCTAGTCGTTATGTGTTTGAGAGAGATGGAGTGGACATCACAGAAGGAGTGAGTGGATCCATATTGTCAGTTACATTTTTGAAGAGAGATGATACTGGAAATTATACTTACACTGCTATGGGTATTGTAAGAAGTGTTACCATAGCAACCTATTTATTAGTTACAGGTAAGAATCATTTTCATTTTCCTCCATATATCTTATGCATATTATAGACACAAATGTACATGATTTAGCACAGAGAGCCAAGGACTCACAAACAAGAGGACAAAGACTCACTAAATGAAGGGTGGTATTCCCAGAAACAGCTATCTGGTGCAGTAGAGCAGAAGAATAAAGAGGAGAATCTTGTATCCTCATCCAAAGTTCTCATTAGGTTTAGTTCCGTATATAGTTCTTTTATGTACTGTACAGTAGTTTGTAGGAATGGAAGTTTAAATTAATATATAGTGTTTCTATATAAGTTACAAAAGTTCTAATTGACTGTTGTAAACTTTAATTTCTCATTATAATTCTTTGTAACTTTGTATTTCTACTAAATTTCATAGCTCCTCCTACTGTTCCACAAATGATCACATTTGAAGATGTCAGTCCATTCTCAATTAATATCAGTTGGAGCCCTCCATCCGATTATGGAGGAACTGATCAACCACTGAAGTACTCCATCAACATCACAAACAACACTGTCACTCTCTCCTTCACTACATCAGATGTGACTACTCTGTCACTGACTAACCTTCAACACAGCACTCGATATGGAGTGGAAATAGTAGCTGAGAATGAATATGGAGTGAGTCCTCCAGCAGCCAGTACCTTTACTACACCTGATTCAGGTATGTGAGATGTAGTTCCATGTAGTGTATAGTGAGGTATATGAGTATTTGTCTGTTATGTAGTTCCTATTATTGAGAGTGTATCAGTAGAAGCACTCTCACTGACTATTCTATCAGTGGATGTTGTACTACTGACTGACGGAGGACAGAATGTGGATAATTATTCTGTGAGTGTTTAAGCATACATATATACATGTATATGATGATTTATATTCCATATAAATACATATAGGTATTGATTACATCAGCAGGCTACAGGAATGAGAATGTAGTTTCTACAGCTCAACTGATGTCTCACAATTTGACTGTGGAAACATTAAGAGAAGGAGTGTATTATATTGTAAATGTAAGAGCTGTAAACAGGGTTGGACCAAGTGAAACATTTCAGACTGGCTTTACTGTAAACAATTACATGTCAAGTGAGGAACTGTATAAAATTGAAATATGTTCTTTTATGATGTACATTTACCTATATAGTTATGCTTTATACCATTCAGCCAAATATACACGTATAATATATGTACGTACGTATACGTATAAGAGTTATTACATTTGTTTTCTGCACAGCTACAAGTATGTTGGTAACTCAAGACTACTCATCAGTCATAATTGGAGGTGTCATCGGAGTTATTCTTGTAATTCTACTACTTATCATATTCATACTATTTACAATCCTTTATTGGAGACATAAGACAAGATCTAAAGGTTTGTGAGACATTATTTAGAGCCAATAGTCATGCAACCAACTAATATTATAGTACATTTATGTTATTAAACTATAATTATAACTGCAACTACTTTTATGCTATTTTATAACTGCAAGTTTCATGTTTATATATGTAAAATATTTATATTTTCATCTTTATATCCATATAGTTGTAGGTCAGACAAAACAGACTAAAGAGGTGGTGTATGAAGATGTAGATTCTAAAGAGGTTGACCTCCTCCAGCCCAACCCCTCTTATGTAACTGTTTCCTCTCCCCTCTCCTCACCTGGTCTGACTGGTCAGGTGCAGGGTCCAGTGTATGAAGAGTGTGAGATGAGGGACAGAGTGGTGATTGAGGAGAACCCTGCTTATGGTGCTCTGACCAAACCCACAGAGTACAGTAACCTGTAACACAACTTCAACACAAATATACACACTTTATCTTGAAGCCATTTTAATTCCGATTTTACTATATAATCTGTATCTATTATATAAGAGCATAACATTAGCTCTCATTTTTCTTAAGTTTTAAGTTATATGTACATACATACAGTACGTAGTACTAGTGTAATATGTAAATATAGGAATAATATTTTGTGTGTTGTTATTGATTCTTAGGTGACTTCCTACATATTCTGTTAACTGTTAACTTCATTTTCTATCAGTTTGTTTTCATATATCTTTTGTTGCATGGTATTTGTAACACTTCCTCCTTTTAATGCACATTCAGTGTAACATCTTTGAAACCAGTAACACAACCACAAGTGTTTCAAAGTGGACTTACAATAACATATGGAACTGCTAGGGTGTATACTTAAAGATTCTAAAATTTCCATTTCATTCCATTCCAGTTTTAATGTTTTCAAATGGACAATATATATACCAAACAAGTCTATCTGACTCTGTCTATATGAAGGCAGATACGTAATAATAATGAGTATTGATAAAGACTGTCTCAGCCTAAACAGTCCATGTAGACTTTATCAGTGTGACTGTATGTAACTATATATGTACAATACAAATCAGGTAAAACACTTGACGGAACAGATAGATCTCTACTGAATATATATCTTCAGTCCTGGAGAGGTATACATGTTCTGACTCTACATGTTACCACCAGCTAATATAGCCATCATTAAGGAAACATTTGTCTTGAGACAGTGTCAATTAATGTACCACCTGATAGCAGCACATTGGGGAGAGAGCAGATTTACATTGGGCTCCCCACAAACCAATCCCCTGATTAATGTAATTATAGTGAAATACATAAGACCCACATATTACTGCCAGATGGCGATCGACCACAGTACCAAACAAAGTCATTGTCAAATTTCAATCAAGACATAAGAGGCTTTATCTCACTGAAACTGTGCATCTGATTCAGATAATGAAGTTAATAATGAAGAATGCAGACCTGTTCTAGCTACCAGTAGTTTCTCCATCACAGTCTACTGTGCATGCCTCCAAAGTATTAGATAGTATATATGTAGGAATAGATCTGAAGTGTTGATAGGCAATTCACCAATTACAACTATATTTCCACATATATATTATGGAACCAAGTGGTTTAGGTTTGATGAGACTTGCTGCTTTTGGGCATATTTGATCGATAGGTGGCTGCTTCAACTTCTGGAAATGAAATTTAAGTAAGTATATGACTTATAGAGAACCAAATTCTACAAGACCATTGTTAGGATTATCTCTCCTTACTTCCTGTTTGTACTCCCCAAGTCTCACCTTAAGAGTCCTCTTCATCTCACCTTAAGAGTCCTCTTCATCTCACCCTAAGAGTCCTCTTCATCTCACCCTAAGAGTCCTCTTCATCTCACCCTAAGAGTCCTCTTCATCTCACCCTAAGAGTCCTCTTCATCTCACCCTAAGAGTCCTCTTCATCTCACCCTAAGAGTCCTCTTCATCTCACCCTAAGAGTCCTCTTCATCTCACCTATATAGGTCCTGTTGCCATCCTTACAAGGGACTGGTACACTACCCCTCTCTTCTTATTCTCTGGAGTACACATGTATGATATCTTTTTTCCTTTTTTTGTTTTATTACTTTGAACCTATGCTTTGAAATTCTTCATTTTTTCTTTTTTTTTCTTTTTTCGTTTGTATACATGTGCATTATTCATTTTTCTTTTTTTCCTTTTTCGTCTTCCCTTGTATATGTCTGTGTTGTTATGCAATAATTTACGAGAGTATACTGAATGCTTACATGCTATATGCGATGCGCTGGGTTATATTTTAATGTATACCTTCCTATTATACCAATTTTATTATCATCATTATCGGAATTGGGTTTCTATATAACACAATGATCACTTCTGTTTAACTTTTGAAATATCCATATACATGATTTTAACTTAAATAAAATCTTAATAATGCAGTTCTTAATCAAGTTCTTCTTGCTGTTTCTTGTGTTACTGGAATAATCTTATAACTATGCAAGCATTTACAAGAGTATACTGAATGATTATAGATGGATGCGTTAGCTGTAGTATAAGATATAGATTTTCGAATATATATATTACCAATTGGGATTGTATATACGATCAATGATCATTTGCAATGTACATTTACACTTCAAATTAAAAAGAGAAAAATGTTTAAACAAATATAGTTTTAGTTCTTCAAACAATGTAGTTCTTAAAAACAAGTTCTTCATAGTGTTTCTCTTCCTTTTGAGTGGCTTGGAATGGTTTGCTGCAGTACTTCTTTTCGCATCACTTTACTGAGTAAAAGTGATCCCAGGGCACACCACGTGGAGGTAGAAGTACTTTGTGCCCCAAAAGGCCTCCGGTTTCTCAACTCTGTTTGACACTTCCACTACTTGCGTCGTAAGAGAAGTTGCTCGGGAACGGTCCGGCGTACCTGACCGACCTGTGACCAGTTACTAGTCCTGCTCTGCCTCACGCTACGGACAGAACAAGCCCGACCCTGGCGGACCACAAACTCCCACCAATGAGAATCATCATGTGCACACAACGCAGCTTGAGAGTACTGTACACAGACTTTAGCTCATTGGGATCGGCCAGGCGCTTTAGAGTAGGGACCCATCAGTTCACTGAACTGCAAGAAAAGAATTGAAATACATAATATAAAATACAAAGAAATACTGCTTTAAATGCAAATTAAATGCAAATTCCTTCCAAACCAACCTGAAGCTGCAGCCTACAACAGGGGTTCCTGACCGACTACGTAGTGGCACTGGACCACACCAACCTCCAGGTACGGGTCGTATAGCAAGAATCCCGCAAGTGCCAATTTAACACACAAGCAGGATTAATAGTGAGATACATCTCCAGGCACTAACCCATGATAGAGAGACCACCCCACTATACGAACACCGATGACCCTTCAGATAGGCATGTACCATTGCTCGTACTCCAAGAATGGTTTTCGCATCGATCCACACCAAAGTAGACCTCCAGAGTTGATAGCCCGGAGGCCAAAGACTGAAAATTTCCTTGCCTATTTATTAGAAATTGTCGGCGGGAAACAGCGTGAACTTGGCGGAAAATTGCGGATCCACATTGTTTTCGATGTCATGTTCGAGAACAATAGACAACATGTAGTACATGCCCCGGATTATTCAGCAATTTATTATTTCTATTGAGTTCAAACTCGAAAACATGCATGCATGGCTATCAAACAAAGTTATAAGTGAATCATATAACAATTGCAGTGACCCCATGAATGGAAGTGCGTACACAAGCTATTAATATTTCAATGAACTTCAATTGTTCAGCAGAAATCATCTATCTTAATTAGACATATACAAGCTCTTGAGAGCGCATAAATTGACATACGTACGTATGTCATGCGACATGTTTCATGCACATTGAGAATCAAGGAGGTTTCTTATTTATATCCATATTAATGAAGAAAGTCTTTTGAGTGATTGCGTCGTGCATATACGTTATGTTATTGCTCAATCAATTTGTGAATCCAAAATGGCCGTTGCAACGTAGCCGCTAATTGCCTATATATTTTGAGGAACTTTGGCGTTGTACATGCCCTAAACTTCACTGATTGGTAGGTCATCTTGTTTAGGGAATCAGACAAATTATAGCCTCTTTAAATGATGTTTGTCTTTCTTTTAAGTTACAAGATTAGCATATTAATCAGCATCTTTAACTCATGTAAGAATACTAACTTGTGAGACTGCTCAAAATGTAATTTATCACTGTAGGTACACTTTATGCAAACCAACATTTGATTGCACACGTATATGGCTTATTGTGCAGCCTATACTTTATTTGCTGTATTTGCAGAAGAATTATCATGGAAATCAAATGTCAGTTACCTAGCAACATGTCCAATTAAATAGGAGATTATTAAAGTTATTGACTAAACCCATATCAGTGGAAAAGATAGTGAAAGACAGTGTTGGATGAAGGGAGACATTTCCATGGAATTAGCAACATGTTCAATTAAGTAAGCAGAAGGACTGAGTGGTAGAGGATCTTTAAATTATTGACTACACCAATATCCAGGTTGGAAAGATTGTGAAAGAAGGTATTGGATCAAGGGGAAATTTGCTTGGAATCAGCAGTGAGTATAACAACTGTAAAGGACCTGGTTTACATTTGTCCAATGGGACTACCAGATTAGCATCTCTACCAGTCCCTAGTAACTCCTAGCTACCGTAGTTCAGTTGGGGGAGGTGTGTAGTACATGCTTATCAGGTTCTCTGTATCCTATAGATCAGTTTACCTTGCATTTGGCTTTGAAACTTTACAATCTATTTGATCAAAATCTTTCTTGTTTCTGTAGCTACTTAGATAATCTACTTGTTTTTACTCTTTTTGAGTATCTATTGTAACTAGATATAGGAATACTCCGTTATATTTGTCCCACTGGTTTGTTTGTTTAATTCTCTACCGATATTATTTCCAATTTTATATAGAAAAGTCTCCATAACAACCAGGTGCAGTTCCCTGGCAACCATCAAGGAAATAAATATTCAAATGGCTCTCACTTGTAGAACAACTTCACACATGTAAGTCAAAGTGGTATCTTCACCTAGTCAGCTGATCCTAATTGAGACCAGGCAGTTTCTCAAAAGTCATTATTAATGGATGTACATGAAAAAAACAAACATTAATTTGTTGTACAGTATGGAAAGGTGATATAATGTTTATATGTACTTCATGTCCTTTTAACAGGACCTATCTGTAACTACTGTACTAGTATTGGTTTTGTAGATTATAATTTTCATTGAAACTTTTCTGTCCAACTGCTTCATTGTAACAGCATATGACAGTGGTTGATGCAATAACATGTTTTGGAAAGATTTGTGTCTGAGCATGTCCTAATCGAATAGCAACTTCTTTGAGGGCTACAATGTATTGTTTTTAAAAAAGTTAATTTTATCATCCCTTATAAGTTATAAGAATTACAGTGCTCTATACTACATGTGAAGATAGGTATAGAAACCTTAACTTGCTGCACTATATACACACCTCTATTTGTGGATGTATACTTCTAACATGTTGAGAGATACATTGGGCAAATGTTGGTATATATATATTATGTATTTATATATCAAAATATCTAAAACTAATTGGACATGCTTTATGGATGTCTGTAAATTTGAACACAGTTTGTATTTAGCTATCAGATTAATTGATTATTTAGATTGTCACTGATCATGAACAATTATTTTCATTCACATGTAATTAATACAAATCATAGAATGTTTAAACTACAAATGTTAAATGTTTTGTTGTATAAAATGTGCCATGGACATACAAATAGGACAAAGACTCCCAGGTTCACTGATCCTAGACCACATTTGGGATGATATTCTCATTCCTTGGTTCATGTTCATGTGTTGATCAGCTTATTTAATCTTCTTCTGGTCACTTTCACACCTTCACAAGAGTGGTAGAGAGAGGTGAACAAGAGTGGCAGAGAGATATAAACAAGAGTGGCAGAGAGATATAAACAAGAGTGGTAGAGAGAGATGTGAACAAGAGTGGTAGAGAGAGGTGAACAAGAGTGGTAGAGAGATGTGAACAAGAGTGGTAGAGAGATGTGAACAAGAGTGGCAGAGAGATGTAAACAAGAGTGGTAGAGAGATGTGAACAAGAGTGGTAGAGAGAGGTGAACAAAAGTGGTAGAAAGAGAGGTGAACAAGAGTGGCAGAGAGATGTGAACAAGAGTGGTAGAGAGATGTGAACAAGAGTGGTAGAGAGAGGTGAACAAGAGTGGTAGAGAGAGGTGAACAAGAGTGGTAGAGAGAGGTGAACAAGAGTGGTAGAGAGAGGTGAACAAGAGTGGTAGAGAGAGATGAACAAGAGTGGCAGAGAGAGATGTGAACAAGAGTGGCAGAGAGATGTAAACAAGAGTGGTAGAGAGAGATGAACAAGAGTGGTAGAGAGATGTGAACAAGAGTGGTAGAGAGAGATGAACAAGAGTGGTAGAGAGAGGTGAACAAGAGTGGCAGAGAGATGTAAACAAGAGTGGTAGAGAGAGATGAACAAGAGTGGTAGAGAGATGTGAACAAGAGTGGTAGAGAGAGGTGAACAAGAGTGGTAGAGAGAGGTGAACAAGAGTGGCAGAGAGAGGTGAACAAGAGTGGCAGAGAGATGTAAACAAGAGTGGTAGAGAGAGATGAACAAGAGTGGTAGAGAGATGTGAACAAGAGTGGTAGAGAGAGATGAACAAGAGTGGCAGAGAGAGATGTGAACAAGAGTGGCAGAGAGATGTAAACAAGAGTGGTAGAGAGAGATGAACAAGAGTGGTAGAGAGATGTGAACAAGAGTGGTAGAGAGAGATGAACAAGAGTGGTAGAGAGATGTGAACAAGAGTGGTAGAGAGAGATGAACAAGAGTGGTAGAGAGATGTGAACAAGAGTGGTAGAGAGAGATGAACAAGAGTGGTAGAGAGAGATGAACAAGAGTGGTAGAGAGAGGTGAACAAGAGTGGTAGAGAGAGATGTGAACAAGAGTGGCAGAGAGATGTAAACAAGAGTGGTAGAGAGAGGTGAACAAGAGTGGTAGAGAGAGGTGAACAAGAGTGGTAGAGAGAGGTGAACAAGAGTGGTAGAGAGAGGTGAACAAGAGTGGCAGAGAGATGTGAACAAGAATGGTAGAGAGAGTTGAACAAGAGTGGTAGAGAGAGGTGAACAAGAGTGGTAGAGAGAGGTGAACAAGAGTGGTAGAAAGAGAGGTGAACAAGAGTGGCAGAGAGATGTGAACAAGAGTGGTAGAGAGAGGTGAACAAGAGTGGTAGAGAGATGTGAACAAGAGTGGCAGAGAGAGGTGAACAAGAGTGGTAGAGAGAGGTGAACAAGAGTGGCAGAGAGAGGTGAACAAGAGTGGTAGAAAGAGAGGTGAACAAGAGTGGCAGAGAGAGGTGAACAAGAGTGGCAGAGAGAGGTGAACAAAAGTGGTAGAAAGAGAGGTGAACAAGAGTGGTAGAGAGAGATGAACAAGAGTGGTAGAGAGAGGTGAACAAGAGTGGTAGAAAGAGAGGTGAACAAGAGTGGTAGAGAGAGGTGAACAAGAGTGGCAGAGAGAGGTGAACAAGAGTGGTAGAGAGAGGTGAACAAAAGTGGTAGAAAGAGAGGTGAACAAGAGTGGTAGAGAGAGATGAACAAGAGTGGTAGAGAGAGATGAACAAGAGTGGTAGAGAGAGATGAACAAGAGTGGTAGAGAGAGGTGAACAAGAGTGGTAGAGAGAGATGTAAACAAGAGTGGTAGAGAGAGGTGAACAAGAGTGGTAGAGAGAGGTGAACAAGAGTGGTAGAGAGAGGTGAACAAGAGTGGCAGAGAGAGGTGAACAAGAGTGGTAGAGAGAGGTGAACAAGAGTGGCAGAGAGAGGTGAACAAGAGTGGTAGAGAGAGGTGAACAAGAGTGGTAGAGAGAGGTGAACAAGAGTGGTAGAGAGAGGTGAACAAGAGTGGCAGAGAGAGGTGAACAAGAGTGGTAGAGAGAGAGGTGAACAAGAGTGGCAGAGAGAGGTGAACAAGAATGGCAGAGAGAGGTGAACAAAAGTGGTAGAAAGAGAGGTGAACAAGAGTGGCAGAGAGATGTGAACAAGAATGGCAGAGAGATGTGAACAAGAGTGGTAGAGAGAGTTGAACAAGAGTGGTAGAGAAAGAAGGTTACATGGAAAAATGATTTGTATTAGTAGTGTTTGGTATATTGATAATTGTATCCTATGTACACTACTGGTTGCCTTCAAAAAGTAAATTGTTATATCTTGAATATGAAATGAAAAAGAAGAAAAAGGATCGCTCAAGTCTTGCACATACAGACCCTGCTAGAGCAGACATGATGTTATGGGCAAAGTCACTTTGGCAAAACATTCCCCTAAACCTAATAAGTTATCATAACAATATCGTAATTGGTAATAACCTTTTTAAACATTCAATAACACCTCATGTACCTATATGGAAAATGAGACGCATAACATGAATAACATGAATAACATACACACTGTCAGCTAATGGAAATAACAACTACTATATAGTGTACTGAGAGTGTACATATACTATAGTATGTATGTCTGTAACATTGGTACACCCTTTAGTACTACTAATATTATGTATAAAATAGAAGCTGCATAATTGGATTAAGGATTTACTAGGTTTATATTCAGATATTTGTAGGATAAAATGATCTGTCACTCTATTTGTGTCAATTTCCCAATGATATCAGTATATACAATAGTTCCATTGTACATAATCCACTGTATACACGAACCACTTCATATATCATGTTTTGACCATTTGAATTGAAGCCTTTTACAGTAATAGTTTTCATCCTCTTAAATATGTTACTATATTGTGTATACATAAAAATGAACTAGTTTGTACTGATACAGTAGAACAATGTTACATGTAGTGTGTTAGTATTGCTACATAGGAACAGATCTCACAACTACTACCAACACTATATCTGTGGTCATCTTGGCATAGAGGGTAGGTAGGTTGTGGTAATATAATGTTCCACATGAGCAGTCTGGTGGGAAGTTGGAAAGATACTGGTTACTTCTATATATGGATGTGACTATTTATAGTAACAGACAGAGTAACTAAATTCTAATATTCAAGTGTATTCCTACTGTACCAACAGAAGACGGACTGTATACTTACTAGTGTAGGTTGAAACAACCTAGCAGTATCAACTGATAAACCATTTCCACACTAAACCCATTGATGTACTCAAACTACTACAGATACACAAATAATGAAGAATGCAAGAAGATATGAGTAGGAGTTACAACTCATAACAAAGGATAGTAGAATTTGAAAGATTAAATATATGACTACATTCACTCATCAATATAGTAAGCTATTCATTTATTATTATTGATGAGTTCAATACACATGAACAGCTGTTTTAGATTACTACACAATAGCAATACCATTATAGACTATACATACATCACCTGTTGTTATCTTATTATCATATTTAGACAGTTCCATATACTATCTAAAAGATATGCATTAATTTTGCATTTTCTGTTACATAAAAAGGTCTTAATATTTTGTGCATTTAAATTGAGAACAGACTGTCATGGTCATTCATTACATTCATTACTGGAACAGTCATTACTACCTACTCCCTTGGGAACTGAACCACACAAACAAATGATCCTCGAACTCAGACTGGAGGTACCTCCTCCTGACCAAAAGGGGACATTTATTCATTAGTATAAAACTAACTATGAATAAATTATACATAATATTTCTGAAAGTTAATAACTACATACATGGTTCTTGGAAAACACACACACATGAAGTAGGAAAGAGGAAACTGAATACACACCCTTAGTTACTGGACACACCCCTTAGTTACTGGACACACCCTGATATTGTACATTCTTTTACAATGCCAGTAAGTCAACAGTAGTTAAATAAGAAGACGTTTTACAGAAACCTTGTACATAGGTCAACATTTACTAATTTACACAGTTTCATTTCTCAATACTAGTTTATTTATAGATAGATCTTCTATACTAAGTATAGAGAAGGTCTAATATGGTTTATTATTGCGCACCCGTGTGATACAATACAAGGGTCACGTGATTCAACAGAAGTAAGGCATTCCAAATATATCCTTAATTGCTGAAATGTGCTGAAATGGTCTTTACTAGTATTGTTATTGGCTTCATGTTTACTGTTACGGAATTGTTTGAAACCATAAAGTTGTGTTTACTATTCAATTTAGTGCTATACTGGTACAGTGAAATTGAAAGTTAAGCAGTTAACTGAAAACTTTGAAATTGAGTCTTCTCATTGTCTGTTCAGTAGGAAACCTTTCTCCTACAAACATGTCATCACTATGAGTGTACTCGTGACTCTGTACAGCAGCACTACATCACTAGACACTCAAATAACTCACTTCATTCGAGATCAACCTTCCTTTACGTATCAGTTGTGACAATCGTGACAACTGAGAAATGATGATTACGTCTGAGCTAACCAGTGGCTTCTTCAGGGATTTTCCAAAATCCTGCCCTTAATCGGTCAGGTGACAGTAAACGTTTGGTTTCCCCTATGGCTTCACACAGGCGCTTGGACTAAACATGAACGCATCTTATGTATATACACACTTTAGAACTACATGTGCATGTGAATGACTATATCCATATACGTACATATAACTGACTACCACGAAATCAACATCTTATTATTCTGTTGATAAAAGACCTCAGATAATGATAATAATTGTCCTATTTGCACTCTTCTCTTGCAGAGGTATGGTAATGCATGACTGTCCAGTGCTGTGCAGCAAAGCTTAATAAGAATATTTAATTTTGGGGTTTCTGTATAGAAATTCTTGTACTGTAATATGTTTTAAGGTAAACAAGTTGTTAATAATTAGTAATTCTTACACACAAAGTTATTTTAAGTTGTAACATTGAAAATAACACTGTTTACAATGAATATTCAGTGTCATTAAATTGTGATGGTGAATTATGTAGTTTTAGTTTTAAAGTTAACAATAATTTCTGTTCTGAATTATGCAATGACAATGTAAAATATTGACCTTCTTTAGACTGTATGTGTACAACAGTGTTAATATGAGACGCATTTCTTGGACTGTGCACATGTATATAGCATTACATTGTAGTGGATTCACTATGTAAGAGTGTATGTTGTTGATACTGCAGAGAGCTGCTGTAACTAATTAAGATCCAGTAATTGCATACTATTTGAAGAATTGAAAAGTAGCTCATTTGAAGGAACTCTGAATTGTCATCGCACTCAATTACATGCATTTGTGAGATGTTGCATTCTCTAAATCATGAGTGATTTGACATTGTATATAATATGTACACACACACACATACTAACTAGTTAATTAGTTCCTCACACATTACATGTGGATGTGGATACAAAGTTGAAAGCAAGGGGTTAAAATATGAGTTAATACACACTTTTAACAACATTAAGTTGATCTCATTCCTTCTTATCCCTCCAGTTCCACTCAGTTGGCCACTCTAACTTCAGAGTAGATGACTGCCTCTTCTTGTTTAACATCTTTTGGAGGTTTCTTTACTGGTGCATTTGAAAATGCTAAATCTGCATACACTAGTCCCTGTACATGGAGAAGTGGGAAGGACATGTCTCTTTTATTGTTATAGCTGCAATCACAAGACTATTTTACATTGAAGTTGCATGGAATAACAGCATAAGAACTACATATTCATAACCAAGTAACAAGCTCATCAAATGAATTCATAGAACTATAGTTGTTCCTATATGGTTGCTGTAAAACCAACACTGTGTGTGGACAAGAGAGAATGAAAGCGGAAAAGAAGTCGGAAATGAAGACACCACAAGAGCAGGAAGCTCTACACACTTATATAAATAGGGAGAGAAGAGCTGAGGAATAGTTTAGTAACTAAAGACAACTGCTTGTAGATGAAACCAGTGACTTACTGTAGCTTAAGGTGAGTCAATATATATGTCTGTACACATATGTACTAATAGTACTAAGGGCAAGTGGATAATAGTATAGACTAAGAGGAGTGCTAAATGGAAGCAAGGTTCTGTAAAACATCAAATTTTAAGAATTGAATGCTTTTTATGATCATATATGTGTATCTAGATAGATTGGTGCTGCAAAGGGAATATATATATTAGATGACAGGGAATTCTTCTAACTGCACCAAACGTATCTTTGAGATGGTTCATCTATTAGTCTTTTGAGCGCTGAAGACCCCAAACCTAAAAGAACCAATTGGGTCCCTAGACACTCAATTGACTAAAAGATGAACCATTTCAAAGATAAGGAATATATTGTTACATATATGTACAATCCCTGCAAATGTATCTACAAATGCACTTTATTATTTTAAGAGAGAAGAGAAGGGATGTAAAAGTATAATGTCTAAGACTGTCAAACTATACCTAACAATTGTTTTCAATATATACGTACATACTATTAGTCTATTATATATTATTTCTTATATGTATATTAGCTTGTGTCACTTCATCACAAGACACACAAGAGCAGGAAGCTCTCTAAGCACAGTATATAAATAGGGAGAGAAGAGCTGAAGAACATTTAATATTCATTCAATCCCTAAGTGATGATGGTGTGAGTCTCTGCCTGTGTAGTAATGAAAGATAACTACTTTCAGCTAAAACTATTGACTTGTTTATTGTTACATATGTACAATCCCTGCATATCTACAAATGTACTTTATTACTTTAGGGAGCTAAGGAGAGAACAATGAGAAATTTAATAATGTACCAGTCTAAGACCAGAATAAGTCACATATTACGTAGGTCACAGTTACAGGTACACTCTATTACACTGTCAAACTATATACATAACTACACTTGTTTTAATAAAATTACAATTAGACTATGCATTTCTTATATATACTTATACTTGTGTCACTTCACCTCTTTACTATATATACTGTACGTATGTATGTAATATTGTGTCGCTTCACCTCTTTATTGGTATTGCTAGTCTCAGACTTTTCATTATTTGGTTCATCATGTATAGTGTCAGCATACATTGAGACAATTGGTTCTGCCTTCTTTACCTCTCTTTCATTAGATAAGTGTAGACCTGCCTCATTCCTATAGCATTTGAAGGCAATGTTTAAAATACTAAATTACATATCACTGTGCACAGCTGTGTATTACACATGAACAATAAATAATAAATTTGCAAAAACATTGATGGGGTTGGGAGTATACTAAAGAATATTTCTGGAGGCGAAGTCCCATCTGCATCCTTTGCATTTCATATTTCACTTACTCCTTTGTTATTCCTACAAAAAGTATCAGATCATGTGATAATTGATAATTGTATCATGTAGATTTCTGAATTAGAAATACATGGAATAATTCATTTAAGGTTTGCAACATATACCTTACACATATATCACAACAGTATTCTGCCATGGTAACATTGAATGTATTGTACACTGATCCCTCAGAAATCAACAACTAATAGGTTTTTTAACAGTTTCTCTTGTACGTATGTACATAGGTTCCTGCTGTAACTCTTAGAGCCTCTTATAAGTGCATAATTGAAGTTTTGAAGAGTATACTGTTAACTTGCACATCATTTTATCTATATGTTCCTCCACCCCCAAAGTCTTCCATTCGAAATCCCTCCATAACTCACGAACATGACGGACGTACAGTACATATATGCTTACATGCTGATCAACATGTCCGCCGGATGAAAATGGGCATTGTGACCAAACCTTCCCAGTACTAACTTAAACCATTTATTTGTTAACTATCAATGACCTGTCTGATGTAGCTGTGATGGGCTTCTCTGCTAGTATATGTATACTAAGGTAATTTATCTATATACATATATCTTAAAAACTACATCAAAATAGTGTAACTCCATTTTGCTTTTTTATTTCCTGTGGGAGATTTGATATTACCTTAAGGCTACTAATTTTAGCGATTAAGGGATTGCTCGCTAAATTTGCTAAAATTAATACCTGTTAAAATTAGTAACCTTAAGGTATAGGTATGTAATTCTCAAAATTATTTTCAGGCTCCACATTTTAAACATACAGTAAATGTACTCATGATCAACGGGATGCAACCATTCCAATTAGGAAGCTGTTTGCTGATCATTGAGTGAGTAACTTACTAATAATGTATCACTCACTCACTTCTTTCTTTTCTTTTCAAATAATACAGTACAAGGAGCAGTATGATCAAGATGATTATTAGAACTAGAATAACTGCTCCAACAACACCTCCAACTATGGCTGATGTAGACTGAGCTGGAATAATGTTATGAATATATTTATGTAGATACCATATACTGTACAATAGAATTACAATAGTATTGTATAATAGTATGTATAAAATGTAAGACCAACAATATGTATATTTAATAATGCAATAAACAGTTTAACACTTACTAACTGCAGTCATGTTTTCAGGTACTGCAATTATATACAAAGAAGTAAAGCAGTAAATGCATATTTTAGAGTTAATATACACATTTTGAATCACTTACCTGTTACGTTGTGCACAGTGAAATTTGATTGAAATGGATCACTCTCTCCAACACTATTTGTAGCAGTTATTATAATTGTAAACTTCTGTCCAATCCTAAGATTATGATTTTCAATCCTCATTTGAGGAGATGAAGGAATGACTACATCAAAACTATAGTTACCTCCAAAAAGTTCTAGTATTACCTGTAAACATATGTATATACTATATAGACATTTTTTAATTTTTGTAGTTCGATCTGTGATAACCTTGTTTTGTACAGAAGAATAACATTGAAATTGCATTCAAACACTCACAGAATAATTATCCACATTCTGTCCTCCGTCAGTCAGTAGTACAACATCCACTGATAGAATAGTCAGTGAGAGTGCTTCAACTGATACACTCTCAATAATAGGAACTACATAACAGACAAATACTCATATACCTCACTATACACTACATGGAACTACATCTCACATACCTGAGTCAGGTGTAGTAAAGATACTGGCTGCTGGAGGACTCACTCCATATTCATTCTCAGCTACTATTTCCACTCCATATTGAGTGCTGTGTTGAAGGTTAGTCAGTGACAGAGTAGTCACTACATCTGATGTAGTGAAGGAGAGAGTGACAGTGTTGTTTGTGATGTTGATGGAGTACTTGATTGGTTGATCAGTTCCTCCATTATCGGATGGTGGGCTCCAACTGATAGTAGCTGAGAATGGATGAATTTCATCAAATGTGATACTTTTAGGAGGTGTTGGAGAACCTATATGTATTAATATATAATATTAGCTATCATAATAGAAATTAAATACCTATATTATAATAAAATTCACCCAACACATTCAAACATGTTGCTATGGCAACACTCCCTGCTTCATTAGTCACCATACAAGTGTAGTTTCCACTATCCTCACTTCTCTTCAGAGAAGAGACAGTTAAGATGGATCCACTCACTCCTTCTGTGATGTCTACTCCATCTCTCTCAAACACATAACTACTAGGTGGAGGGTTGGCAGCTGATGGAGTACAGTTGAATGTGAATGTGTTCCCTTGTTCAATCTCCTCCATTCTCTTCACTTCAGTGAACTCTGCAACATCTGATGTGTCAGAGAGAGAAGGATATTGTTACATGTTACATTAAAGGTCACTTCATCAACTCACAGTACACATCTAGATAGAATGACACAGAGTCACTCCCAGCTAATGTAGTCACTGTGATGGTGTAGTTTCCTCTGTCATTACGAATCACATTACTGATAGTCAAACTTGTCAAGTCTACACTAAATCTTCCTCCAGTTAACGAGACTGTCTCTCCATCCTTGGTCACTTTAAAAGTAGCGAGTTCTAGACTAGAAACTTCAGCAACACTGAATGAGAAAGAGAACGCTTCGTCTTCCACTGAACTGTCCATTGTAGTGTCAGATGTGATGTTTGGAGGAGCTATATATTATATTATATATAAATAAATATATAGCATAATACAGCCGATTATTATCTGTCTAGATCTGGTAATAAATCAACTCACACAGAACTGTGATGGTAGGTCTGCTCTGTGGTGATTGGGTGTGTGAATCTATTCCCTCAAGGTATCGGCAAGCAACTCTAGCTCCGTTAAAATCCCTCGAGATACTATCTAGTATAAGAGGAGAATGATACTCACTGCCAACAAACACAAGTGTACCCAGGATGGTTTGGTTCATTGATAAGTTTATAGTTGAACCATTCGAAAGTGATATCAACCAGACGACAATAACCCTCGCTCCATTGACAGTTGGAGTGCAAGAGAGTTGAGCAATTCCTCCTAACGCAACAGTCACATCTTCTGTTGGAAAGTTATCGACTAACTGACCTGCAACTGAGGCAACGGAGCAGCCACTTTAACTTTAGTCGACAGACAAGACTAAACTACAAATACATATGTAAAGACGTTTTACCTGTAACTTTATAAATGGATGCGAGAACACTGAAAAGTAGAGCAGACGTTAAAACAAAAGTGAGCATTATATCGATCTAACGTTGACAATATAATGGTGTCAATCTACAGCTATACCCTAGCTTGTAATATACTAAGAAGCGATTTCCGTTATGTTCAATGGCAAGCAGCAATTTCCGTTAACGATTTGGCTTTGAGAAAACGTTTATAGTTACATACAAGGAAACTTAATAATCCTGGCAAAGAGCAGTATCCAAGCGGCATTCCGATTGAGGCTTCTCTAACACTTACAAAAGGCACTAAAAGACAACAGGAAGCTGAAACAATGGGAAGGGACACGTGTATAGAAGTACCATCTGTAGTGACACCATCACTAGAAGTTCTCGGTTGACAGAGACTGAGATAGATAGATAGCTTAGCCATGGCAGAAGTGCAGCTGAAAGAGCTTAAGCAAAATTGCATAAAATTACAAGAGCCTCGAAGAATGCTGCTTTGAGGGCTGAAAAGAAGCAGAGAAATCAAAAGAATTGAATGAAGACGACAATGAAAAAGTTAGATACTATACTGGTTTGATAAACTGGACATATATACTCTACAAGAGGCTGAAGCACTTCATTTTATGGCCGGAGAGAAGCAAATTAAAGAAGACTATGCCCATGGATTTTAGAAAGCATTGTCCTGACTGTGTATTCATTATTGACTGTTTTGAAATCTTCATTGATCGACCCTAAGCACTTCTTGCTAGGTCACTGACATATACTCTTCATACAAACATCATAATACTGCTAAATATTTAATATGAATAACATCACATGGCATTGTTAGTTTCATTTCTACTGGATGGGGAGGGAGAGTAAGTGATAAACATTTAACAGAGAATTGTGGAATTTTAAAGAACCTATTAGACACCATATTAGCGGATCGTGGATTTGACATAAAGGATAGTGTTGGTTTGTACTGTGCTATACAATAAAGTTACCAGCATTCACAAAAGGAAAAAGCAACTGATCGGGATAGAAGTCGAGCAAACCAGAAGAATTGCGAATGTCAGAATATACATGTAGAAAGGGTGATTGGGAACGTAAGGAAGAAAGCCCCCTAAAGCTGTATTGAATACTATCTGCATGCTTCTTAGCTATAGATAATCAGCTGGTGGCACTTTGGTGCCGAGACAAAAAGATGTAGGGATGGCATAAAAAGCACAGAAACAAGAAAAGGATGTTACCCAGTGAAGCATTAGCTATATATGCATTAAACATACAACACCCTTGTGGCATAGCTAATGTTCAATATCATGTACGTACAGTCAATAACATGCATTTACTGGATAAAAATATATAAAATATAATATTTAATATGAAACAGTAATCATAATAACCCATTGCTACATATAATTTAACTCGCATGCACTCTATTTCTGCATGCACACAACCTAGATATATGAAATGAATATCGGATTGTTTATATCAACAGAGAATTCGGACCATGATGCTGCCTCAATGAAAAATTAAACATCATACCGTCCGGTCACCTGATGACATCGTATCCGAGCTTTGCGCGTGACAAGCAAATTTTAATCACGCGTAAGAGACGCTTATACCGTATGTCCGAAAGGATGAAGTTCCTTGTAGTGCTAGCTGTTATGATCATACAAGGTTAGCAGTAGCGATACAATATTCGCAAAATGGACTAGTTTGAAGAATTATATACTTTAAAAGCGTTATTATTGTTGACAGTGTTTAAGGTGTGTACCCCTAATTTCTTCTAGGATCTCCTGTGTTTACGCAAGATATAACTCCCAGTGGAAGACAGAATGTACAGGAAGGGTCAAATATTGTCTTTAACTGTACCATAGAGCCTAGACAGACTTTTGCTGTAAGAGTTAATAACACACCTATTGACCTGAGAGGAGAAGGCATTCCTCTGGGGAATAGATTTACATATGGACCAGTTTACAGGAATCAAAGTGGAGAGAGAATTCAGTGTGAAATCGCTTTAACTAGTCAATTATCAGGCGTCCTAGAATTAAATGTACTCTGTGAGTAGCTTTCTTTGTAGATTGCATTGATTATCAGTTTGTTCTGATAAAGAGAATTACCACTAATTAAGAAGACATGTATAAACTAATTATTAGACAAACTATCTAACTAGTTGTGAACACAGTTCATGACCTCGCTTTTTATACTCTTTGGTTGGAATGAAGAGAGCTAATGTGTTGTAAAGCTTAGATGATGCAATAATCCACTGCAGGTTAAACTGGAGAAAACAAAATGGCTGCTTATTTGAAACTACCGTTTTTGTGTACAATATACATGCCCATATATGGTAATAAAATATCTGTTTGAGTGTTCTGAAGTGAAATTACGTACTAGTCCCTGCTCTTCCAATAAAAAATGTAGCTGCAGGAAAGTTTAAACTCGTAATTTCAAGACAATGGACATTATCCCCGATAGGATAGGATAGGAACTTGATCTCTGGGCCTGTGACAATGAAAAACATTTCAGCCATTTTCACACATCCAGTATGTTACCTAAATTGAAATGCCCACCTTTGTTTGATGCCTCAATGTTGTCCCTATAGGGTATAGAGTATGATAGCCTCGTAGTCCTTTTGTAACTTCATAAGACCTCACTTCCGCTATGTTCAGTAATTAAAGAATGCATATGATCAAAGATAAAAGCATTTAAAAATGATATGTTGAAGTATAGGGAATGGCAGTGCTGCAACAGTGACTGGGACATCTAGAAAACTTGAAACCACAGTGATCATGTAGGATTTAGGTTGCCCCTTAACTATTTTATCAAGGCACACATCGCTCCTGTAACAATTTTAAAAGTCTATTTTTGCCCCCAGCCCTCCTTACAAGCATTTCTGGATGAAATCATGCATACAGAAGTAGCATAATTTAAGCATATTTGCCCTGGGTACAGTGGACATATGCCTAACTTCATAAACCATTCATGATATATACCTATATATCACGTTACCGGGGCAACCGGGTGATATCTGGGGTGTTATAAACCTTATATTTCACAATTAAACTAGAGATAAATGTTATATCACCAGTAGGCCTACTCGTGTTTACTTATCATCACCTTTATAGGACATACTGCTTTGGGCCAATAGTGTGATAAAGGAATATTATAGATCCTCTTCTATAGCTGTTTCGCTTCAAATTCCTTATTAACTTTCTTCTCCATAACCTCCTTCTGCTATTTATCTGATATTTAATATAAATATTGGTATTTAGTTATGTATATGTCACGATTTTTAGTTATACATATATCCGATATTTATTATATTTTACATATGTATTCATATAGGGAATGCTCGTATTCATCCTCCAAAGAGAGTATTTACAAATTTTTCAGGCTTAATTGGTCAGAATTTGACTGTGACTTATAACATCTCAGACAGAGGAAATCCTCCAATTCCAGAGCCTAGCTGGACATTTCAAGGTGGAACACCATCCAACCTTACAAACTCTACATTTCCAAATGTCATGATTATTTTTGGTGATAATGGAGGACTGCAGTTCACTAATATTACGGAGGAACAGCAAGGCCTTTATACTGCTACCTTTGGAAATGGCACAAGGAGTCCTACATTTATTATTGAGTTGGGAATTTCGGAAAGAATGCCTGAAGGTTAGTTATATTGCAGTATCTCTTTCAAAGACTTATTCTACATATATTTCTACAGGGAAACCATGGTCCTTAGTTTCTTAGGTATACCTTTTATAACAATTAGCCATAACTGTGTTTAAAATAATAACATTTGCAATTTTAAAGTTTAATCTTAAGAAACTATTTATCCTGGTCCAGGAGATGGTTATTAAATACATTATAAGAAGTTTAGCCACTTTAATTTGAGGCATTCTAGCTTGTTGCCATCAGAGAGTGCTGTACTCTCTAAGTAGGGATGGCACAAAAAACATGGCCTGCCTATTCAATATTTATTATAATATTACTAGCATAGAGTGAATCATCGAATCGTTGCTTCTATGTTGCGAGGGAGCCAGCAACCGGAAGCGATAATTAGAAAATATGGCTGTCCGTCGCGAAGGAAAAAGCCGGAAGTGGAAGGAGAACACCAGAACAACGGTAGGACGAGCTTCTTTGACCCATGGAGGATACTTTCCAGGCCGTTCTCCGTAATCCGTGTAGGTTAGGCAGCGTTTGCTGCTGTAGTTTAGGAGGAGTTAGCTAACAAGCAAACACACACACACACACACACACACACACACACACACACACACACCTCCTCCTCCTCTTTACTCCTTATCCATTGCGGATGTTGGGCGGGATCTAGAAACAGGATACTATCACATGGTGGCAGATTAGGAGTGGTGGATAGCGGCTCGCCATGTGGCACGGTCCTTCACCATCTCCTGCCAGTTGGTCAGCTTGGATAGGTCTCTGCTGATGAGGTCGATCCATCTCAGGGGGTTTCCCCCTTGTGGTCTCTTCTTCCCTTTTGGTCTGCACTTCAAGAGTTGCTTCTGGGGGCGTTCATCTTGCATTCTCTTCACATGACCAAACCACTGCAGGCGTTTCTTCCTCAGCTGTTCATCAATTGGCAGTTCTCCAGTCACCTTCAAGATGTCAGCATTCCTTTGCATGTCCCACAGTGTGATTCCCAGGATGTCACGGAGGCATCTCATGTGGAAGGTCCTCAGCTTCCTGATGTCTTGCTGTGTGACAGGCCATGTCTCCGCACCGTACAGAAGGATTGGCATCACTAATGTGCGGAGAGCACGAAGCTTGGTGGTCTTGCTGAGATTACGGCTTCGAAAAACCTTCCATCTCCACATCTGGTACACTGTACCAGCCTTCCTCAGTCTCACCATCACCTCTCTTTCTACTTTGGCAGTTTGACACACTTCGCTCCCAAGGTAGGGGAAGGATTCCACTTCCTCTAGCTGCTGGCCTTTGAGCTTCAGTGGTGGTTGATTGGCTGTCTCACCCACTGTGAGGACCTTTGTCTTCTCGCCATTGATGTGCATTCCCCATCGCTCACATGCCTTGTCCAGGGTGGTAATCATATGCTGTAGCTCATTCCTAGTTTCAGCAATCAAGGTCACGTCATCAGCATACAGTGCATCTTGGACGCAGCTTGAGGCTGATGTCTTGTCACACACACACACACACACACACACACACACACACACACACACACACACGGTCACGGTTAACACCTTTTCACCTTTACAAAACCAATAAAGCATTTTTAACATGCACAGAAAGAATCATCTTTCAAAAGATAAGTTCAACGAAGTTAGAAGAAATCCTTATTCTATTATGTACAGCTATAGCCCTACTTCCAGTTTTCTTTATTTTTATTCCTTTTCTTTCATGATAGTATCCAAAACTTAAACCCTATAAACAAATTTTTCTTAGATTTGAATGCATAAAGTAGTAAGTTAGCACTTACTACTTTAACTTACTAAGGGACTAAATTTTAGGACACCAGTTTTTAATTAAGAGCTCTTAGTCATCTGCTGGCTGAAAAATTATTGCCAAGAAACTTTCAAAACAATGGAGGGATCACATAAAGCTTTGCACTATTGTGCATCATTATCATGATGATGCACCCAAACACAGAAGTGATGTAATGGTTAAGCCACTTATGTAAATTTCAGAATGCCACCTCTGTAGATTAGACTTTCCATATAATCACTGTCTTATTTTGGTACTTTTGCATATGTGTCAGTCACTATACCACTTGTGACACTTGAGTACAGATATTCTAGTATGAAGTATTTATAGTATGTAGAATCTAAAATATTTTTTGTCCTGTTTCACTTCCCATATAGGCTAAAATTTACAGTTTCTATATAGCAATACTGTAACTAATTTACTGTATATCTACTATACCCTGTACTGTTCATTTTATCAATTTCAAGTTGTCTATGTGTTTTCTTCACTTTTGTAGATGATCCAACAATACTCCCAACTGGGGCTATTGTTGGTATTGCCATTGGTGGTGTTGTGCTTGTTATTCTACCGATTGCTATAACTGCCATAGTGTGTGTTGTGGTAGCTAAAAAAAGTAAGAATCTAAATAAAAAATTGATTTAAAGAAATTAACAACTATTACCTTTCACTCATGTAGAATCTTAAAGTATACAAAAGGAGATGTTGAAGTCTTCAGTATTACATAGAATTTCTACATTTAAGCTTTTGTAGGTATTCAGATTGCTTTGTGCAAATAATGTAATGCATGCATGTTTCTGATAAGATGTTCTGTATGTATAGACGAAACATGTATTATCATATTAATTTTGATTTCATGCTGAAATGTTGATGTTAGATCTAGACAGGCATGCACTTCCGGATCCATTGGTAATTTATGTATTACAGTCACTTTCAGATCTGTAGCTCACTTTTAATGCCATAGTGATATCGAATGTAGCAGATGAATATTATAGCTGTGGTCACAGCTCCTAATATTATTCCAAGTACTAGTCCCCCAAGTGATCCAGCAAGAAGTGTGGTCAATGTGTAGTAAGAGGAGCCTGCTTGAATGATATAAGCATGAACAATCTAAGATACCATTTTCCTACATGCTATGCCTATTCTGTAAAAGAGCCTATAGGGGAACTAAACCTGAAGAGAGCTTTGGATGAAGATACTGGAGTCTTTTCTTCCTTCTTTCATCTTCTTCTCCACTGGGTCAGACAGCCGTTTCTGGGAATTCCACCCTTCATCAGTGATCCTGTCTTTTCTTTATCTTGATCTTCTGCGAATCCTTCTGCATGCACAAATGTCTTTAATCCTAGATAACCTAGCTCTGCATGACCCTGCAAATGGCAGCGAAAGAGGAAGGAGTAGCAAGAACAATAGAGAAGATGTGGGTCAAGAGATTCCAGTGTCGGACATAGCTAATGTATATCATCTTGTATACTTAAATGGATTTATTAATGTGTTTGTTTGTTTATAATTTGCATGGACTGGACTGTTATTCTTCTCAATGATGGAATCGTTAACGGAAATTGCTGCTTGCCATTGAACATAACGGAAATCGCTTCTTAGTATATTACAAGCTAGGGTATAGCTGTAGATTGACACCATTATATTGTCAACGTTAGATCGATATAATGCTCACTTTTGTTTTAACGTCTGCTCTACTTTTCAGTGTTCTCGCATCCATTTATAAAGTTACAGGTAAAACGTCTTTACATATGTATTTGTAGTTTAGTCTTGTCTGTCGACTAAAGTTAAAGTGCACGTGGCTGCTCCGTTGCCTCAGTTGCAGGTCAGTTAGTCGATAACTTTCCAACAGAAGATGTGACTGTTGCGTTAGGAGGAATTGCTCAACTCTCTTGCACTCCAACTGTCAATGGAGCGAGGGTTATTGTCGTCTGGTTGATATCACTTTCGAATGGTTCAACTATGGTCATATCAATGAACCAAACCATCCTGGGTACACTTGTGTTTGTTGGCAGTGAGTATCATTCTCCTCTTATACTAGATAGTATCTCGAGGGATTTTAACGGAGCTAGAGTTGCTTGCCGATACCTTGAGGGAATAGATTCACACACCCAATCACCACAGAGCAGACCTACCATCACAGTTCTGTGTGAGTTGATTTATTACCAGATCTAGACAGATAATGATCGGCTGTATTATGCTATATATTTATTTATATATAATATAATATATAGCTCCTCCAAACATCACATCTGACACTACAATGGACAGTTCAGTGGAAGACGAAGCGTTCTCTTTCTCATTCAGTGTTGCTGAAGTTTCTAGTCTAGAACTCGCTACTTTTAAAGTGACCAAGGATGGAGAGACAGTCTCGTTAACTGGAGGAAGATTTAGTGTAGACTTGACAAGTTTGACTATCAGTAATGTGATTCGTAATGACAGAGGAAACTACACCATCACAGTGACTACATTAGCTGGGAGTGACTCTGTGTCATTCTATCTAGATGTGTACTGTGAGTTGATGAAGTGACCTTTAATGTAACATGTAACAATATCCTTCTCTCTCTGACACATCAGATGTTGCAGAGTTCACTGAAGTGAAGAGAATGGAGGAGATTGAACAAGGGAACACATTCACATTCAACTGTACTCCATCAGCTGCCAACCCTCCACCTAGTAGTTATGTGTTTGAGAGAGATGGAGTAGACATCACAGAAGGAGTGAGTGGATCCATCTTAACTGTCTCTTCTCTTAATAGAAGTGAAGATAGTGGAAACTACACTTGTATGGTGACTAATGAAGCAGGGAGTGTTGCCATAGCAACATGTTTGAATGTGTTGGGTGAATTTTATTATAATATAGGTATTTAATTTCTATTATGATAGCTAATATTATATATTAATACATATAGGTTCTCCAACACCTCCTAAAAGTATCACATTTGATGAAATTCATCCATTCTCAGCTACTATCAGTTGGAGCCCACCATCCGATAATGGAGGAACTGATCAACCAATCAAGTACTCCATCAACATCACAAACAACACTGTCACTCTCTCCTTCACTACATCAGATGTAGTGACTACTCTGTCACTGACTAACCTTCAACACAGCACTCAATATGGAGTGGAAATAGTAGCTGAGAATGAATATGGAGTGAGTCCTCCAGCAGCCAGTATCTTTACTACACCTGACTCAGGTATGTGAGATGTAGTTCCATGTAGTGTATAGTGAGGTATATGAGTATTTGTCTGTTATGTAGTTCCTATTATTGAGAGTGTATCAGTTGAAGCACTCTCACTGACTATTCTATCAGTGGATGTTGTGCTACTGACTGATGGAGGACAGAATGTGGATAATTATTCTGTGAGTGTTTGAATGCAATTTCAATGTTATTCTTCTGTACAAAACAAGGTTATCACAGAACTACAAAAATTAAAAAATGTCTATATAGTATATACATATGTTTACAGGTAATACTAGAACTTTTTGGAGGTAACTATAGTTTTGATGTAGTCATTCCTTCATCTCCTCAAATGAGGATTGAAAATCTTATGCTAAGGATTGGACAGAAGTTTACAATTATAATATCTGCTACAAATAGTGTTGGAGAGAGTGATCCATTTCAATCAAACTTTACTGTGCACAACGTAATGGGTAAGGAAATTGCATTTGTGATTTGTAAGTGATTCAAGATGTGTATATGAACTCTGAAATATACATTTACTGTTTTATTTCTTTATATAGTTGCAGTAACTGAAAACATGACTGCAATTAGTAAGTGTTAAATTATAAATTTGCATCAAACTGAAGTTGTATGTAATACATACATGCATATGCTATTGCAAAATAAAATCTTTAAACAGTTTTTATTATATCATTCAAGCAGGCTCCTCTAACTACACATTGACCGCACTACTTGCTGGATCATTTGGGGGACTAGTACTTGGAATAATATTAGGAGCTGTGACCACAGCTATAATATTCATCTGCTACAATCGATATCACTATGGCATTAAAAGTGAGCTACAGATCTGAAAGTGACTGTAATTACCAATGGAAGTGCACTCATGATAATCAACCACAACCATGTACACCGACATGCATGTGATGCTAAGGAAGTTATATAATTCTACCGGTATATATGAGAGATGAGTTTTATATTTAACTTGTAGATCTCCCTTCTGATAAGCCTGCTCATCCAGAACATGTTACATACGAAGTCTTGGAGATGAAGGATGCTGTTGAGTTACAGCGAAATCCTTCTTATGCTGTACCATCTCAAGTAACTCGATCTCAAAAGAAGGGAAAAGCCGAGAAGATGGTTGACAAGGGAGGAGATGTTGTTACTTACGAAATGCCTTCTTAAAACTACACCACTGTTTTGTATTCTTAGGTAGTGTGTTTTCAGAATGAGTTCCTAAACCTGCTTTTCAGTATTTGTGTTATTTATTATATTTGAGATTGTTTGAAGTATAATATAAGTCTCCTCAGTAATTAACCATGGGCAGAGGTTTGGGGAGGGGGACTCTATATATATACCTAGAATTGTAGTGTACAGAATAGAGCCCTCAGAGGTTTCCTAGGAGTAAACATCCACCACAACTTACTGCACTGGAAATATACAGTGAGTCAATGGTTACCAGCCAGATATAGTGTACAAGTAAGATTATTGATGTCCTGGCATAGGTTGAAGGAGATGTCTACTGAGACTTCGTACAGTACATATACGTATATTCCGATTATTATGATATTATATGTCTAGATCACTTGATAACTTATAAACTTTATACTTGAAAACTTCAAAATGCAGGATCAGACAATCAATTACCTTATATATAGCAATGCATGCAAGATCATGCAGTCTCACAACTGTATATGTTTAAAGCCTCCAACTCTAAGTTAATCTCTTAAGAAAGTGTTTCATATGTAACTATATCCCCTTCTTTGTCAGCCATTTTTTCTTCCTGCTCTTTCTTCTCAGCTCCTGATGATTGAGTTGGTACAGGTATTGCATATGAAGGGTTGTGCTGCATCTCCAAAACATCCTTTACTTCATAATCTTCATAGACAACATTAACAGGACGAGACTTGGAAGGAATTTCTGCAGTATAAAATAGCAGGATTTTATCTGTATACAATATAATAATAAATTCACAAAAGGCTGAATTGAATTAATAACTACTTAAACAATATATATATATACAAATTTCAAGTTTAATTAATTGGCACTTACGTACATAGAAACTATAATATATAGAAAACTACAAATGGAAAAGATTATTTTGTGGAAACTTTGATACCGTCCATATTCATAGCTCCCACTGACCTTTTTTCTTGTGGTATAACTTCAAAGCTAATAAGACTAAGATCACTAAAAGAAAAGCAATCACGATTGTCCCTCCCCCAACTGCTCCACCAATTATAATATGAATATCAGTTATAGCTGCTGTACAAATGTAAATAAAAATGGTAAAAATAGAGATTCAAAATTATAGACAGAAGATCTAACTGAATCCATGCATGACTTTGTATATGTACCTTCTCTCTTCACAGTAAATACATCTGATTGTGAAGACGTAGATACTCCAAATTTATTTTCAGCTCTAACGGTAACAATAAAGTCTCCAACAGGTAGACCTTCAAAGGTCATTTCTCCCATTACTGGACCAGCTGATGAGTTGAATAATGTTAAAGTCATTTCTACTCTGTCACTTTGTCTCTTTGCACTGACTCTCTGATACCCAACACTCACTGTCACATCTCCTCTTGTACCAGGATAGGGGACATCTACAGACACCTTGATATTTTGATCATTTACTGTGACCATTGGCTTCATTGGAGTAAGTGGTATCCCTATATAATAATAACATGACCAACATTTATTAGTCTCCAGAATATAAACTCAGACAATAATATGGCTTAATTGATAATTAAGAATACCTCACTAATTGAATGATGGCAAATTTATGCACGCATTCAATAAAAGTTAGGAAAAAAACAGAATTAGCACTGAGCAAACCTAGGAGTGGTCTCGTGTTGAATGTCCTTATTTCCTTTTTGTATTTGTTAGCTATAATAACTTGTATAATGTATTCTTTGCCAGCTACCACATCCTGTACAAAGAGGTGGTCGCCTTTCTTGGTAAAATTATGGACAAAAAGGGTGTCATTTACAAATGCTTGCACTTCAAATGTAAGATCAGCATCATTTGGATTCTGCAGTCCCAGCCTTATACCAGCACAACACACATTCAAAGGAATATCAGAAAGGTCCATTAAAGTTGAATTCCTAATAAATCTTGGAGGATCTATAACCATGTTGAAGCAGAATATAATAAAAGAATTAATGGTTGACGGACTAGACTTAATATATATATAAACCAAACTTACAAACTAAAATAACACGAGCTCCTGGAAGCTTTGGCTGATGGACAATATTTACACCATCATCAATTCTACAAAACACTCTTGCATCATCCAATTCTTTGGTTACATTAGAAAGCTTCAGTGAAAAACCATAAGTATCTTCAATTGTTACAAACGTGTCTGTGTCTCTGAATGTACCATTTCTGTTCACTGCCATAGAAGATCCATCATCTATTACCCAATATACCTGCTTGTTAGCACAATTTCCTGTTACATTACAAATGAAGTGTACTATGCCTCCTTCACAAACAGTCCAATTACCAGTTGGATACTCATTAAATGTAGCTAGACCTGTTTATAAATACATAAACATATGAACATGTATACAAATCTTTAGGTACATAATACGGATTCTGAATCAATATTACATAAATGATAAATATCTATATACTTACAATAAACACTCAAATAAAAGCTTATGGAATCGCTTCCAGATACAGTTGACACACTAATAGTGTATGTTCCAGTATCTGCATACTGCATGTTGGATATCATGAGACTTGACGAACTGAAGGTGTATCTACTTCCATATTGCACTGCTCCAGCTTTAGCCAATTGAAAATTGGCAGGTGTAGGAATTGGATTGCCATCCACACTGAAATGATATGTAAATATGCTGGCCAGAGCAGCACTCACGAAATTAAGGCTTCCAACTAAGTTTGGTCTATCTGAGAATGGATAATTGAACAGGCATAGACACTGATAGTTGATTAAAGGAAATTGTAATGTCATAATATACATATGTATGTATATAATGCTGCAGGTATTGCATGGATGTGTATATATATTCACATACAGGTGCTGTTATACTTAGCGACAGGTTATCTGAGTCAGCACTCACACAAAACATTCACACTACCGTAGCCTGACTGGAAACTATTAGTGCCTCCATCACTGGCTCCACACCTAACTGAAGCTCCATGAAGCTCCTTTGAAACACCAGTAAGAGTCAAAGGAGAGAGGTACTCTGAGCCAACATAGAAGTTGGTACTCCTGAACCTCTGAGTAGAATTAAGAGTGATGCTATGTCCTTTGGTAATCTTCCAGAACACGTTACTCCTCACACCATTAACTGTCACTACACAACTAAAGGCAGTTGTTCCACCTTCCATCACGCTGGTAGATCCGGTGGGAAAACTACTGAAGTGGACTGCACCTATTTTAGCACAACGAATTTATACATATGTAACTAACCATGCAACGTACTTAGAAACTTACACTCTGAAATTGTAGCTAGAGCTAGAACGAGAAGCTTTAGCCTGTACATCGCGATTCTTATCGTATCGCCAAATAAATCTTCGGAATATGGCGATTTCGCTGCTATAATTCACACACATTTGTTATTGTTATTGTTATTATGAGCACATGGCATGGAAGCTGCAATGACACACACATTTGTTATTGTTATTGGTGTATGCTAAGCCAGGTTGTTCGTTGTTTATATAATAGGTCCACAGTACCTGAGGGACTTCCTCAGCTTACTTGATGTATGAGGAGGATATAAGAATCACCCTCATAGCATAGTTTTGTATATACTCTTTCAAGCTTCTGAGAAAGTGACTGGTTGCATGAGTGCCATACAGTTGAGCAGTACTGTAAATGTGGGAGAACTAAGTTGTTGTAAAGAAGCTTCCGTATATGTACCGTAAGGTATCTGCTTGTATAACGCATGCTGCTAATAGCAGCAAAGCTTAATTTCTTTCTAATGGAAGTTAGCTATATGGCTCTTCCAACTAGTTAACGTTTATATACAGTCCCAAAAGAGCGTCAGCTGGCTGTAGAGTAATGCTGGCACAAAATTGCCTTGCCTAAATTGCTAGAAACCCGCCGCCATCTTGAGAACTTCTCTTTTGCAGTCCTCTTATATAGGACGGAAACAATTAACTCGCTCATAAATTCGCTAGTAATAATAATCGAATTCGAAGTGTAGCTCCAATGTCATTGAGAGCGTACATAGCTGAAGTCATATGCATTTGGATATCAGTGATTGTGTCAGTTGCAGGTCAGTCAGTCGATAACTTTCCAACAGAAGATGTGACTGTTGTGTTAGGAGGAACTGCTCAACTCTCTTGTACTCCAACTATCGATGGAGCGAGGACTACTGTCGCCTGGTTTATATCACCTCCAAAGGGTGGAGGCGATATTATAATAATCAATAACCAAACCGTTCTAGGTACACTTGTGTTTGTTGGCAGTGAATATGGTTCTCCTCTTGTATTCACAAATGTGTCGAGGGAATTAGATGGAGCTATAGTTGGTTGTCGATATGATAATGGAGTGACCATTATTGTCCAACCACAACTGAGCAGACCTACTGTAACAGTTTTGTGTGAGATGGTTTTGAAACTATAATGTACATCTTCACATACATTATTTGCAAACCACGTGATACTTTCATGCATCTTTTGTATATCTCTAGCTCCTCCAAACATTACATCTGCTGTAACTACCAGCAGTTCAGTAGAAGGAGATACATTTACTTTCTCATTCAGTGTTGATGGAGTCAGTGATCCAGAACTTGTTAACTTTATTGTGTCCAGGAATGGAGAGACTGTCTTGTTAACTGGAGGAAGATTTAGTGTGGACTTGACAAGTTTGACGATCAGTAATGTGATTCGTACTGACAGTGGAAACTACACCATCACAGTGACTACATTAGCTGGGAGTGACTCTGTGTCATTCTATCTAGATGTGTACTGTGAGTTGATGAAGTGACCTTTAATGTAACATGTAACAATATCCTTCTCTCTCTAACACATCAGATGTTGCAGAGTTCACTGAAGTGAAGAGAATGGAGGAGATTGAACAAGGGAACACATTCACATTCAACTGTACTCCATCAGCTGCCAATCCTCCACCTAGTAGTTATATGTTTGAGAGAGATGGAGTGAACATCACAGAAGGAGTGAGTGGATCCATCTTAACTGTCTCTTCTCTGAAGAGAAGTGAAGATAGTGGAAACTACACTTGTATGGTGACTAATGAAGTAGGGAGTGTTGCCATAGCAACATTCCTGAATGTGTTGGGTGAGTGTTTTATGTATGTATAGTAATGTACATTCTTCCATTTAGTTCTGTCTGTTCTGTCTCAATCTCAATTAGGTCCTCCAAGTGGTCCACAAGAAATCACATCTGATGATGTTGGTCCATTCAGTGTCACTCTAAGTTGGGAGGTACCATCTGATGATGGAGGAACTAGTCAACCTCTCTCCTACACTGTCAGAGTGATAAATGACACTGTCAACTTGTCCTTCAGTACAACTTCAACTCAATTGACCTTAACTATGGATGATGGAATATGGCACAGTTCAATGTATAATGTAACAGTAGTAGTTGAGAATGAATATGGAGTGAGTCCTCCAGCAGCCAATACCTTTACTACACCTGACTCAGGTATGTGAGATGTAGTTCCATGTAGTGTATAGTGAGGTATATGAGTATTTGTCTGTTATGTAGTTCCTATTATTGAGAGTGTATCAGTTGAAGCACTCTCACTGACTATTCTATCAGTGGATGTTGTACTACTGACTGATGGAGGACGGAATGTTACAAGTTATATGGTGAGTTTATATTGTAGTAATATCTGTATAGAAGATTTGAAGTTCCATGTATCCAATATTATTTTACAGATTACAATTAAAGGAAATGCTTATATATCTCAAGGGGTTATTCTTTCAGTTCAGTTGATAACTCACAATTTAACAGTAGACAACTTAACTAAAGGAGAGTATTACAGTGCTAGTATAACTGCTACAAATAGTGTTGGAATGAGTGAACCAGTTTCATATAACTTTTCTGTACCTTGTAAGTTAGTGTACATTATATATTATATTCATACTAAGACGTGAAACTACATAATTATTCATGACTATTGTATAATACATACTATACTTATATATAAGTATTGCATGTGCTATGCATTTTTATAGTTCCTCCAAACTTCACTTCTCCCTCAACTCCACTGGACCTCTCTGCTATTCCTCCCAACACATGTTGTGCTGGTATACAGTTGGGACTACAGAATCCTAATAATCCTGTTGAGATACAAGTACAAGTGTCTACTGGTGGAGGAGACTTTAGTGAAGCAAGTTTAACTAGAAATACCACAGACATGGACATTATCTATGTAGAAGGTCTGGTAGCTGGTACTGAGTATACTATAAAAGTTACAGTGTCCAATGTGTTTGGAAGTGAAATGAGAAGTGTGACTACAACACCTTTAATAGGTAAGGTTACATTCTTGTGTGAAGGTCATCACCATGGTAACCACCCTCTCCACTAGGTACCCCCTCTAAGCCGTCCCGACCCGCTGTCACTGTAGCAGGTAGCAGTGTCACAGTGTCTGTAGGTGTGTGTAAGACTATGTAGAGTCAATGGTAGTGCTTGAAGAAATAATTATAATGATATACATACTATAAGCTAGCGTTTCTATATCTACTTTATACTTTATCTACAGGTGCTCCATCTCAGCCAAGCACACCAACCTATTCTGTGAGTGGTGCAATAGTAACAGTGTCAGTAACAGTCCAATATCCTGGTACTAGAGGACTACTGAGGTTGTATGTTGGATATCAATCAGTTGGTAATGCACAGAGTGGAGAAGTGGAGGAGGATGTTCTAGTTACTGATCCAAGTCAAGGGATAATGAGAAGGATAGATATAGAGTTACCAGTTGGACAGTACAGGGTTTATGTGAGAGCTGAGAATGAGTTTGGAAATTCAACTTTTGAAATATCTGACGTGTTCACTATAACAAGTAAGCTTCACATTGACTACATATAATTGTTACTTATTATATGGATTTGTTTGCTTCAACTGAAGTACGTAAGAACTTTCTGTAATAACAATATAAGCTATGATATGAATAGTATTTTTATCTGCACAGTTAAGTCCTTGTCAGCCATAGTTGGTGGTGTTATTGGAGCTGTAGTTGGAGGAGTACTAGTCGTCATACTAGTTATTGGACTATGTATGGGACACAATAAAATTAAAAAAGGTTTGTGAACTTATTTTATATAGTAACTATCCAGAAATATGGAAGAGGAATTACTAATTATATCTAATTTTGCAATGAGGTATAGTACAAATTCATAAACACATACATACAGTAATTTTCACTACTTTAATAGGTCGCATAAAAGAGACTAAAGAGGTGGTGTATGAAGATGTAGATTCTAAAGAGGTTGACCTCCTCCAGTCCAACCCCTCTTATGTAACTGTTTCCTCTCCCCTCTCCTCATCTGGTCTGTTTGGTCAGGTGCAGGGTCCAGTGTATGAAGAGTGTGAGATGAGGGACAGAGTGGTGATTGAGGAGAACCCTGCTTATGGTGCTCTGACCAAACCCACAGAGTACAGTAACCTATAACAACATGTTGATATTTATAATGAAGCCAATTTTATAACATTTTGATTTTGTTTGTATAATTTCTGTATTTTTACATCAGACCAGATTGTATAATTACTCTCATCATTCTTCATGATTAGGTCCAATATGTATTATACAGTACGTATATTATATGTACATGATAGATAAGTTTATCAGACCTATCTGCAAAGAAAATCGAGCTAGATTGGATTTTCGTTGCAGATAGCTCCGATAAACTAATCTATCATAATGAACGCAACTAAAATTACTCCCTATCATTTTGTATAAAATTTCCTTATATGTAATAAGGAATGTTGTGTATTGTTATTGATTCTTAAGTGACTTCCTACAAATACTGTTAACTGTTAACTTCATTTTCTATCAGCCTGTTTTCAAATGTACTTTTGTTATATGACATTGTCACACTTCCTCATTTCAGTTTAAACAATTTAAATGTGAACTTAACTCTTTTCTGATAAGCAAAACACAACTACTTGTTTATAATAAAGTTTGTGTAACCTAATTGATTATGATAAACATGTGAACCTGACTTCTTATATTGATTCATACAAAACACAGCGTACATTTTTAGTAAAATTGTTTATGTGTAATACTAATGCATACATTGCATTGGTTCAATTCCCAGCAATTGCTTCTTTCGTGTTTTTCCCTCTTTATGATGTTTCATTGATAATTACTTGTGGTTTGATTATCACATCAATTTTTCATACAGTGGTAATACATATATATGCAAAGTCTAGATTCATTTGTTTCATAAAATAAATAATTATGATTACATATACGTACATGAACACTATATATGTCATTACAAGAGCAGTCCAGAGTTCCAAATAATTTATGTACATATATGTACATACGTATATAGTTATAATAATATAACAAATCAAAGAAGTTATATTTACAATGCAACAATGATACTAAGCTATATATATATGTACAGTATATTGAAATGTATACACATCTAACACTTAATTAATGTAGTCATAAGGCACCAGTGCATTCTAAAGTCATGCGCATCACTTCTATTATGTCTTGCTATGAGGTTGAGGGAAATTTGACTGTTTTTATAACAGAACTTTGATGAGTATGTACGTATTATCAATTTTTCTTCTTTTTTTCCTTTTTTGCTAGACTCTATAACATATATTCACCATCAGCTATATGTGTCCTATTTAAGTAGCAAATATTAATTTATGTGTTTTTAGGTGTTCTACAGTATTTTGCAAGCAAATAATATCTATTATATCTATATTGTTTTGTCCTGATAATAGTAATTGGTGTACAGTATTTCAACTGATGGTCTCATTATATTCATGGGAGCAATATGAGTGCATGTTTGGCTATATACATACGTATAGCATAGCCAAATGGGAGAGAATGTACATGTATGTAATTATATAATTAAAATGAAATACTGTATATTATGTACGTATATGAGATTTACTTGCATTGAGACCTTTTAATTTCCATTGTAATTTACGTACGTATGCACAGGTAATACAAGCATGATGCTAATATAATTACTTACATTATTACAATTGTTCACTATACCACTTCAAATTGATGACAATGTGTGAAAATGTGCAAGATAATTGAAGAATAGCAAATAGAAAATTAAGTGTTTAATTACAGAAAATGGTGAAGTACACAAGAATTGATAATGTATGTATGTATGTATTATGTAAGTATGTGAATTGTTAATTTTTACAAAACTATTTCAAATGTTTATCTAGGTAATTTGGAGTGATTACTTTCAAATTGAATAATTGTTGAAACACAGTTCAGATACGTGTCGTTGGGGAGACATCCTCCGTGTTGGCTACCGTCACTTCTGCGTAGATGGTGGCCGGTTCCGGTTGCTTAGTCTCTCTCTGTGCCTTCTGCATCTCATTCCTTGAAAAGTCTAAATCAGCATACATCAACCCCTGTATGGGGGGAGGAGGGAGAGGGTAAAATGGGACATTGAAAGATACATTGAGTTTACATACAGTTACTTGTTTAATGGACCAAGTTTACTGATGTTACTTATGGAGGAGGTGACATATGGAGAATGAGAAGACTCTCCAGTTTTAGACAGATATGTCTGTACACATTTCCTTTCCCGAGACATGTGTAAGGTCCTTCAGAGGACTATGGAAAGACTACATACAACTAATGACGGATAAAATTCCAGAAATATATGTCCAGACCAAAGGGGTAAAAGATAAAGAAAAGATAAAGCATTACTCAATCTCAGCTTGTATTATGCAATATATTGGAGTGATGCTCATGTTTGTAACTGGTCTGTTTGGAGGAAAAAGAATCTTAAAAAACAGTAATTACAACATTGTAAAGTTACTTAACAATGCGTGACAGTCAAGGACAGAAACTAGATTACCCACAATTACATTTTCATTATACGTATATTAGACCCTTAATGAGTGTTATTAAAACATGCAGCCTCATTTCAGAGATATAGAACTTTATATCTGCTATCAATAAACATGTTTTTACAATACATACCTACCACCACCCTAAGACAGCCATTTTTAAACATTGGCCAAGCACTAATGCTGTGTACACTTAGGATATCTTTAAGAATTTAGATTGCCTAGTCAGGCGAAGTTTAGTCTAGTCAGGCGAAGTTTAGTCTAGTCAAGCGAAGTTTAAGCAAAGTTAGTCTCTTAGTATTCCAAGGTGACCCATCTAAAAGGTTGAGCTAGATTAAGGAAATCCTTCTTCTAACACATTAAACATATACTTAATAACTGGAGTCTCTATTCCTGTGCTGTATTCACACATTTCAGTATGTAATGGTTTAAAAAGGACAGAAACTACATTACCAACAATTACATTTTCATTATATGTACGTACGTATATTAGACCTTAATGAGTGTTATTAAAATATGCAGCCTGATTTTAGAGATATAGAACTTTATAATAAACATGTTTTTATCTAATTACATCCTTAAACAGCCATTTTTAAGTTTTGTAATCTTAATACATTGGCCAAGCACTAATATTGTATTCACACATTTCAGTATGTAATGGATCATAAAGTATGTTTATAAATGGTACTTATGATAGCAAGGTAATTCATGCAAGTAATGTATCCGTTGTTAATGAAGACTTATCAATATCACAATATACTGAAAACAACCTCATAACAATTAGCATACAGAAAATAACAGTTAAAAAGGAAAACACACTTTCAGAAGGACAAGCTCGACCTGTACCCGACACTCAGTCCATCACCACAACTTTGAAGTAGGAGAGAAGCCATACATATGTTGAACTATTGACTGCTACAGAGTTCTGCCATTGGTCAAGTACAACTGTACTGACATGTAGTGAAGGCTGCATGATATGTACTTTATTCAGTATAAGAACCATATGGATTGTCTAACTGTAACTCAATAACAAAATTTATCATAATCAGCTATACACACTCTTAAATATATAACAACATATAACATTCACATTGCTTATAATTAAACTTAACAAAGACTGAACACAACTACACCTTTTTATTTGTGTATGATAAGAAAGTTAACAATAATGATCATGAATCACAATGGGCATATTAGCATAATTAGCATAATTAAGATGGCGTGGTAGCATCAAAACTTCAAAAAAGCACTAATTTGGTCAGTACAATTAAGTTCAGTTTCTAAGGCCTCTGATCCAAAAGCGATGAAAGTCGTTTATTTCATTTCGATATTATTAAGCAGTTTTCCAGGTATGTATAAGTAGTATCTAATTCCTATCAGATTAAGATTAGTCCTGCTTCTACATCTCACAGGTGGAGTCAATTCCATCTCCATTTCTCCGCAAGGTGAAGTACTAGTAGTAGAAGGTAGTACACTAAGACTTACCTGCACTCCAGAGAGCACTGAAGATCCTCTTCTTGCGATTAGACTATACGAGGTCCAGGAGGGTGATAGTCTAGTAGACTTGCAAGTCCCTTCCGAATTAGACACAGTTAATCACGTAGTTATCTACAGCTTCGGACCAGTCACCAGACAACAAAGTGGAACAACACTTATCTGTAGAAATATCGTACTCGCTACTTCATCTAAGAAAGCTATTCTCAACGTAGCAAGTGAGTTATTCCCATTGTGGACTATAATATTGATATATCTTGTTTACATATCTTTCTATAGATCCTCCCTCCTACACTCCATCCCCACCAGTCCAGTCCACTACTCCAACTGAAGGAGAGACCTTCATGTACAGCTATATTATCAGTGCTGACCCTCAACCAGACAGTTACACTTGGAGAAGGAATAGTCAGATTATCTCTAATAGTAGCAGAATTACTGTAGCTGTAAACAGTATAACAATCACTGATGTCAATAAGAGTGATTCTGGAGTGTACACTATATTCAGTAGTAATGTAGTTGGAAGTGGATCTGCCAACTTTACACTGAATGTATACTGTGAGTGTCTCAGTTTAGTTATAACATAAAAGTGTATACATGTGTTATATAGTGTTCCTTACATTCAGATCCTCCTGTACTTGGTGATATTCAACAGAGTGTTACACTAAATGCTGGTACTCCATTCACTTTGAATTGCACTCCGCTAGAAAGCAATCCTCCAGCTACTGTCTCCTTCTCTTACAACAACACTGGAGCAGCTGAGGAGAGTGTCACTACAACTGGTTATGTGTTGAGTGTATCTTCAGTAGTTAGGAACCACAGAGGATACTACAGTTGTGAAGTGAGCAATGAAGTTGGGAGGCATTCAGTGACTGTACAGTTGATGGTTAGAGGTTAGTGGTTGGAACAGTAGAATAGAATGATACTTAAATTACGTAATGTCTCCTTTACAGCTCCTCCAACTGCTCCAAGACAATTGAATTCATCAGATGTTAGTCCATTCACTGCTACTATCAGTTGGAGCCCACCTTCCGATAATGGAGGAACTGATCAACCACTCAAGTACTCCATCAACATCACAAACAACACTGTCACTCTCTCCTTCACTACATCAGATGTGACTACTCTGTCACTGACTAACCTTCAACACAGCACTCAATATGGAGTGGAAATAGTAGCTGAGAATGAATATGGAGTGAGTCCTCCAGCAGCCAGTACCTTTACTACACCTGACTCAAGTATGTGAGATGTAGTTGCATGTAGTGTATAGTGAGGTATATGAGTATTTGTCTGTTATGTAGTTCCTATTATTGAGAGTGTATCAGTTGAAGCACTCTCACTGACTATTCTATCAGTGGATGTTGTACTACTGACTGACGGAGGACAGAATGTTGATAATTATACTGTGAGTGTAAGATTTTCAAACATCACTTAACTGTAACACATTTTTGCACCCATGTATTCAGTTGAAATGGTTGCTTATTTACATGTGAATATTTGCATATTTACAGGTCACAATTTTCAACAGTATTAACACAATTTTAGCCCAGCCAAACACAACCTCATATGTTTTGACAGTAAATGAGTTAACTAAAGGAATGAGTTACACAATTACAGTAACTGCTACAAACAGTATTGGCAGGAGTGTTCCAGTTGAATCAAAATTAATTGTATCATGTAAGGAACTCATTTAAAATATTCCTATAGTAAGACTTAGTATTATATGTACACATAGCACGTGCCCCTCCCTTCAATTCGGTTTACAGTTTGTGCCCCATCAAATTATCAAGTCCTTTGTGATGCTCCTCATATGATTTATCCAGAAAGTGTGACTGAGATGAACAATAACTCAAAATTATGATACCTTATAATTAAATGCTTTAATATCTTTGCAATTCGTTTCAGAAATACAAGCATAATCGTCTGGTGTGCTACGTGTTAATTTTGCCTTTAACACATGCTACGGAACCTAACTGGAAAAATGGCTACTCAATGTTGGAGTTCTATGGTTCTCATGAGAATCCTTTACAAGACGATTTCGAAAAGAAAGACATTTGATGAATATAAACATCATGGCAGTGCTCTCAATACTGAATTTACAATATATACTACAATTTTTATTTTAATTTTGATGTGTCTCCCTATTTTAATTTGCAGTTTATTGCAGTCTATAACTGTCTTTTTACTTGAATAACATGTCTAATAAGAAACCATGGGATCTCTTGTATGAAATTTGTGAATCCATTTCCATTTTAGTTTCTGCTGTTGTATTTAGCCATACCATTAAGCCAAACATGCATTTCTTTGTTCTCATGTAATCATAATTGTCCAATTCTGCTGTATATAGCTATACCTGCAACTGAAGGCTACATACCAGCTGTAGTTGCTGTAGTTGGAGGAGTTATAGGAACTATTCTTTTAATTGTATTCACTACCACATTTATACTGCTTATTGGACTGTATTGGAGACATAAGACTAGATCTCAAGGTTTGTGATGCTTTAAAGGCAGACATTTTCTTAACCAATACAGTGTACATACGTACGTACATACATACATGATGTTAATTTATGTATTTGTAAAATTATGTTCATACATATATACTATATTCATTGCATTTACCATATATTTACTGTACTCTAATAGGTCACACAAAACAGACTAAAGAGGTGGTGTATGAAGATGTAGATTCTAAAGAGGTTGACCTCCTCCAGCCCAACCCCTCTTATGTAACTGTTTCCTCTCCCCTCTCCTCACCTGGTCTGCCTGGTCAGGTGCAGGGTCCAGTGTATGAAGAGTGTGAGATGAGGGACAGAGTGGTGATTGAGGAGAACCCTGCTTATGGTGCTCTGACCAAACCCACAGAATACAGTAACCTATAACAACAAAGATGTTCAATATTTATAATGAAGCCATTTTTATAACATTCTGATTTTTTGTATAATTTCTGTATCTGGCGGTTTATTATTGAACTTGCCATAGCGTTATGAAACAAGAATTTCAAGACGTTTCAGTCTGTGGACCTTCATCAGTTTAAAAATATCTTGAAATTCTTGTTTCATAACGCTATAGCAAGCTCAATAATTAACCGCCATATACTCAACATAGTGATAAACCTCTACTCTATTACTTTCTGTATCTTTCACAGCAGACTAGATTACAATGGCTCTCATCATTCTTCGTGTTTAGTCCAATATGTATTATACAGTATATTACGTACTGTATATGTACATATATATATATTGCATAAAATTTCCTTGTCTACATGTATATATGTAAATAGGAATGTTGTGTATTGTTATTATTCCTACTGTAAGTGACTTCCTTAATACTGTTAACTGTTAACTAACTTCATTTTCTATCAGCTTGTTTTCAAATGTCTTTTGTTACACTTCCTCATTTAATATTCTTTCAGTTTAAACAATTTGAATGTGAACTTAACTCTTTTCTGATATGCAAAACACGACTACTTGTTTATAGTAAAGTTGGTGTTGTCTGACTATGATAAACAGTCAATTCAGTTGTTTATTCGAGTATAATATATATTATATTTCTGCATTTTACCTACTAATCCCTGATGGTTCCATCCATTAGCTCTTTTGTGCTCTTAGCTCATGAGAGGGTAAAATCTGATTTCAATATTGAAGCTTTAAGATTGCCTTAGATCTATATACGTAAGAAAGGAATTAATGTTCCTGTTATATGTGGTAAGAAGAAATCTGAAAATGACCTTTGTATTCTCTACTCTTTCTTTGGCTGATGAAAAGGTTGAATATGATTATTGCATTCAGGGTTTTGAATGGGAACTATCAATTGCATGGTAAATGTACCAATAGTATATGGCAATGGCTTGTAATATGTGTGGCCAGTCTAAGTCTATACTGTACATGTGGTCAAATAATATATATGTGTATCCCCATACAGGACAGAAGCTTGGTAGCTAGAAGCATATGCCTGACTTGGACATTACCAGTGGTGCATGGAATTCGAAGTTGACCAGTGCTACTAATACCAATATAATGGGTACAAAACATTAAACTTTTGAAGACATCTAACAACACAAACCATGAATAGTACAACTCCAGACCCACCTCAACCTATAAATACTGCATTCCTAATTGAGCCTCCAGAAAGTGGTGTGTTGTATGATGAGATCATTTATAGCAGTTTCATGTCAACTGATTTATGAAGTTGATAAACAAGCTACACTGTCAGAGTGATAAATGACACTGTCAACTTGCCCTTCAGTACAACTTCAACTCATTTGACCTTAACGGATGAAATATGGCACAGTTCAATGTATAGTGTAAGAGTAGTAGCTGAGAATGAATATGGAGTGAGTCCTTCAGCAGCCAGTACCTTTACTACACCTGACTCAGGTATGTGAGATGTAGTTCCATGTAGTGTATAGTGAGATATATGAGTATTTGTCTGTTATGTAATTCCTATTATTGAGAGTGTATCAGTTGAAGCACTCTCACTGACTATTCTATCAGTGGATGTTGTACTACTGACTGATGGAGGACAGAATGTGGATAATTATACTGTGAGTTACACTCATATTGCTTGCTAGACACCTTATTATGATTAATTTGATCATTTCTCTCATCCATAAAATCCAACCAACGTAAATGCATACATATAAATAGATAGATGTAATTGAGAATTTAATATTTCACTGTCTTGTTCATTTGCATTCAAAATTAGATTACAATTACTGGATGCAATTACACTTTCCAGATGTCAACAAAGTTAACACCTTATATTTTGAATGTACACAACTTACTTGAAGGAGAGAATTATAGCACTATTGTAACTGCTACAAACAGTGTTGGTGTAAGTGCACCATTTAAAACAAGTACAGTGTGAACATTTAAATACTGCAGGGACTTCCCCTCCGTGTACCTGTCCGACAACCATCTCAATAACTGGTACAGTGACTGGATCATTTGGTGGATTAACAATTGGAGTGATCCTGGGAATTCTTATAATTATTTCTGTTTTCATATTTGTCTGCCATCACAGACATCTTTGTGGCGCTAAACGTGAGTTGTACATTAGACATGTCATTAATAATGAAACTTGTTTATAAAGAAATAAGTTTTAAAATAATTTACATAAGAAGGTATATTTTGCTAAATAATATATATACTACCTTGTGTTGTATGACACAAAACCAAAGAAGTATATAGTATTAATATTATATATTATAATACATTAGAGAGAACTTACATAGTAGATACGTACATCTCTATAGTCTACTGGTACAATGCTGCTATGGCCCCTACCATGTGCATGCAACGTTGTATGCTCTTTATGTACACACTCTACAGATATCTCCTACAAATCTACCTCTCTAAGTATGAGATGAATGGTATACATACGTGCATATTTACTCTTCACAGATGTACCTTCCAGCAAGTCTAGTTCTGCTCCTGTTAATCTTACATATGAAGAGTGTGAGATAAAGGATGTTGTTCAAATCCAACATAATCCTTCTTATGCTGTACCATCTCAAGTAACTGAGAAGGAAGGACCTGGGGATAAGATGGCTGACAAAAAAGGAAACACCATTGTTTATGAACCTCCTCCTTGAGCTCCAATTATACGAACTTGTTTTCTTGTGTATTCCATTTATATATGTTCTGTGTTCTATATAAACATGTACAGTTTCAATTTCAATTTGTGTTTGCTTTTAATTAGCAAGTTCCTTTAGTAGACTAAACACTGCAAAACTCAGCTATTCTTACAGCTAGGTGGGTTTGGTTTGAAGATGGCGTATTTCCTATATGTAGTAACTTCTAAAAGCACAATTTGGTCAATACAGTAACTTCTAAGGAAAGTGATGAAAGTTGTATATTTCTTTGTGATATTAATAAGCAGTTTTCCAGGTATATATGTACTGTATACGTATAAGTTCGCAACCTAGACGTATCGCTTCCACATCTCGCAGGTGGAGTCAATTCCATCTCCATCTCTCCGGAAGGTGAAGTACTAGTAGTAGAAGGTAGTACACTAAGACTGAACTGCACTCCAGGGAGCACTGAACACCCTCTCGGTGCGATTAGACTGTCTGAGGTCAAAGGGAATAATACGATAGCAGACTTAGTTCCTTCCGAATTAGACACAGTTAATCACGTAGTTATCTACAGCTTCGGACCAGTCACCAGACAACAAAGTGGAACAACACTTATCTGCAGAAATATCGCACTTGCTACTTCATCTAAGAAAGCTATTCTCAACGTAGCAAGTGAGTTAATCCCTTTGTGGACTATAATATCGATATAGCTTGTTTACCTATCTTTCTACAGATCCTCCCTCCTACACTCCATCTCCACCAGTCCAGTCCACTACTCCAACTGAAGGAGACACCTTCATGTACAACTATATTATCAGTGCTGACCCTCAACCAGACAGTTACACTTGGAGAAGGAATGGTCAGATTATCTCTAATAGTAGCAGAATTACTGTAACTGCAAACAGTATAACAATCAGTAATGTCAATAGAAGTGATTCTGGAGTATACACTATATTCAGTAGTAATGTAGCTGGAAATGGATCTGCCAACTTTACACTGAATGTATACTGTGAGTGTCTCAGTTTAGTTATCTAATAAAAGTATATATGTGTGTGTGTTATATAGTGTTCCTTACATGTATGATATGTATACTGTGAGGTTAGAAGTGATAAGGGGTTTTTATTATAACGTAGAAAGTGTATATAGCACGTTACATTAGTGTTCCTTACATTGCTACATATATATTCAGATCCTCCTGTACTTGGTGATATTCAACAGAGTGTTACACTAAATGCTGGTGCTCCATTCACTTTGAACTGCACTCCAGTTGATGAGGGCAATCCTCCAGCTACTGTCTCCTTCTCTTATAACAACACTGGAGCAGCTGAGGAGAGTGTCACTACAACTGGTTATTTGTTGAGTGTATCTTCAGTAGTTAGGAACCACAGAGGATACTACAGTTGTGAAGTGAGCAATGGAGTTTGGAGGGACTCAGTGACTGTACAGTTAATGGTTGTAGGTTAGTGGTTGGAACAGTGGAATAGGTTTGATACTTAAATAATGGAATGTCTTCCTTTCCAGCTCCTCCAACTACCCCAAGACAATTGTATTCATCAGATGTAAGTCCATTCTTGGCTACTATCAGTTGGATCCCACCATCCGATAATGGAGGAACTGATCAACCACTCAAGTACTCCATCAACATCACAAACAACACTGTCACTCTCTCCTTCACTACATCAGATGTGACTACTCTGTCACTGACTAACCTTCAACACAGCACTCAATATGGAGTGGAAATAGTAGCTGAGAATGAATATGGAGTGAGTCCTCCAGCAGTCAGTACCTTTACTACACCTGACTCAGGTATGTGAGATGTAGTTCCATGTAGTGTATAGTGAGGTATATGAGTATTTGTCTGTTATGTAGTTCCTATTATTGAGAGTGTATCAGTTGAAGCACTCTCACTGACTATTCTATCAGTGGATGTTGTACTACTGACTGATGGAGGACAGAATGTTACAAGTTATATGGTGAGTTTATATTGTAGTAATATCTGTATAGAAGATTTGAAATTCCATGTATCAAATATTATTTTACAGATTTCAATTACAGGAAATGCCTATATATCTCAAGCGGTTATTCATTCAGTTCAGTTGATAACTCACAATTTAACAGTAGACAACTTAACTAAAGGAGAGTATTACAGTGCTAGTATAACTGCTACGAATAGTATTGGAATGAGTGAACCATTTCAATCAAATTTCACTGTACCATGTAAGATACCATGTATTATATACAATGGAAACTGGTTATGAGTACACTCCTGGTACTGGCCTTTTAGTTCTCTTGTTAAACAAAATTTTGCATAATACACAGCTCCATATATGGCATCTGTATTATTGTATGAAATATAGTTCCTCCAAGCTTCACTGACAGCTACAACTAGTATTGGAATGAGTGAACCACTTTTGTATAACTTTTTTGTACCTTGTAAGTGTAATTATTTAATGTATATACATTATAGTGTTTTATTCATGTATATAATGTGTGAAATTAATTTCATGCATAATGATTATGCATGTAATGCATGCATCTGTAAAAAGATATAATTATAAGTTTGCATGTACGTACTATGCATTTTTATAGTTCCTCCAAACTTCACTTCTCCCTCAACTCCACTGGACCTCTCTGCTATACCTCCCAACACATGTTGTGCTGGTATACAGTTGGGACTACAGAATCCTAATAATCCTGTTGAGATACAAGTACAAGTGTCTACTGGTGGAGGAGACTTTAGTGAAGCAAGTTTAACTAAAAATATCACAGACATGGACATTATCTATGTAGAAGGTCTGGTAGCTGGTACTGAGTATGCTATAAGAGTTACAGTGTCCAATGTGTTTGGAAGTGAAATGAGAAATGTGACTACGGCACCTTTAATAGGTAAGGTTATCATTATAGTATATAGGTGAGTTATATAGTATATACCTTAATGATTTCAATGAGTAGTTGTATACCGTATGTAACGAAGGTTTTAAATGTGCACACACAGTAAGAATAGAAATCACAAATGTCAAATTAATTCAATAAATTCAAATGCATGTCTACCTTATAATTGACAGTGTATATTAACTATGTCCACGTTATCTACAGGTGCTCCATCTCAGCCAAGTACACCAACCTATTCTGTGAGTGGTACACTTGTAACAGTGTCAGTGACAGTCCAATATCCTGGTACTAGAGGAGAACTGAGGTTGTATATTGGATATCAGTCAGTTGGTAATGCACAGAGTGGAGAAGTGGAGGAGAGTGTTCCAGTTACTGATCCAAGTCAAGGGATATTGAGAAGGATAGATATAGAGTTACCAGTTGGACAGTACAGGGTTTATGTGAGAGTTGAGAATGAGTTTGGAAATTCAACTTCTGAAATATCTGACATATTCACTATAACAAGTAAGCTTCACATTGACTACATATAATTGTTACTTATATACGTATATTTGCTTCAACTGAAGTACGTAAGAGCTTTCTGTAGTAACAATATAAGCTATGATATGAATAGTATTTTTATATGCACAGTTCAGTCCTTGTCAGCCATAGTTGGTGGTGTTATTGGAGCTGTAGTTGGAGGAGTACTAATCGTCATACTAGTTATTGGACTATGTATGGGACACAATAAAGTTAAAAAAGGTTTGTGAACTTACATTAGTAACTATCCAGAAATATGGAAGAGGAATTAAACCAATACACTAATTTTCACTATCATATATTCACTGTACTCCAATAGTTCGCACAAAACAGACTAAAGAGGTGGTGTATGAAGATGTAGATTCTAAAGAAGTTGACCTCCTCCAGCCCAACCCCTCTTATGTAACTGTTTCCTCTCCCCTCTCCTCACCTGGTCTGACTGGTCAGGTGCAGGGTCCAGTGTATGAAGAGTGTGAGATGAGGGACAGAGTGGTGATTGAGGAGAACCCTGCTTATGGTGCTCTGACCACACCCACAGAGTACAGTAACCTATAACAACAAACAATGTTGATATTTATAATGAAGCCAATTTTATAACATTCTGATTTTGTAATTTCTGTATATTTTACAATTTGCAATTGCTCTCATCATATGTTGTGGTCCAATACATATATACAGTATATTATAACACAACTTCAACAATTTTGCATGTTCACTCTACATATACATTTTAGCATTTTAATTCTGTATGTATATAATTTGCTTCTTCTCTAATGGACTACTACCATGAGAACAGTACATCTGCTCTAATCATGTGCACTCTACGTGTTTAGGTTATATACTTAGTAATATTTTCTTATATGTAAATAATGTGTATTGTTATTATTCTGTTCTTCCTGCTAACTGTCAACTTCATTTTCTATCAGTTTGTTTTCAAATGTCTTTTGTCACACTTCCTCATTTAATATACATACTCAGTTTTAACAATTTGAATGTTAACTCTTTTTTGATATGCAAAATACAGCTGATTATAATAAACTTAAACTTGCAAAACTGACTTCTTACTGAACACGACCGGATACCTTTAATTTTTAGTAAAATTGTTTGTGTATGATACTAATGTAGTATATAGAAATATTATGCAAAGTTTCATCAGATCAATCAACCCCTGCATGATCATGAACACTATTGAACGAATTTCAACTATGATACTATATAAGCGCTATATACAGAGCAAGTAACAATATATCATAGTAATCTAATATAGGTTAATAAATTTAATAAATAATGGAATACATATATGGCTCCAAGAAAGGTCCTAAACAGAATTGGTACATTAGCAAAATTAAGATGGCGTATTTGATGCAGTAGTAACTTCAAAAAGCACAAGTTTGGTCAGTATCAATTCAGTGTCTGATCCAAAAGCGATGAAAGTTGTTTATTTCATTTCGATATTATTAAGCAGTTTTCCAGGTACGTATAAGTGGGACGTATCTAATTCCTATCAGGATTCCCCATATACGTAGTCCTGCTTCTACATCTCACAGGTGGAGTCAATTCCATCTCCATCTCTCCAGAAGGTGAAGTACTAGTAGTAGAGGGTAGTACACTAAGACTGACCTGCACTCCAGAGAGCACTGGACAGGTTCTCGGTGCGATTAGACTGTCCGAGGTCCAGGAGGGTAATAGGATAGTGGACTTGCAAGTCCCTTCCGAATTAGACACAGTTAATCACGTAGTTATCTACAGCTTCGGACCAGTCACCAGACAACAAAGTAGAACAACATTTATCTGCAGAAATATCTTTCTTGCTACTTCATCTGAGAAAGCTATTCTCAACGTAGCAAGTAAGTTTATCACATCGCGTGAACTATAATATCGATATATCTTGTTTACATATCTTTCTACAGATCCTCCCTCCTACACTCCATCTCCACCAGTCCAGTCCACTACTCCAACTGAAGGAGACACCTTCATGTACAACTATATTATCAGTGCTGACCCTCAACCAGACAGTTACACTTGGAGAAGGAATGGTCGGATTATCTCTAACAGTAGCAGAATTACTGTAACTATAAGCAGTATAAGAATCAGTAATGTCAATAGAAGTGATTCTGGAGTGTACACTATATTCAGTAGTAATGTAGTTGGAAATGGATCTGCCAACTTTACACTGAATGTATACTGTGAGTGTCTCAGTTTAGTTATAACATAGAAAATGTATAGCTATAGGTTAGGCTACATTAGTGTTCCTTACATTCAGCTCCACCTGTAGTTGGTGATATTCAACAGAGTGTTACACTGAATGCTGGTGCTCCATTCACTTTGAACTGCACTCCAGTTGATAAAGGAAATCCTCCAGCTACTGTCTCCTTCTCTTACAACAACACTGGAGCAGCTGAGGAGAGTGGGACTACAACTGGTTATGTGTTGAGTGTATCTTCAGTAGTTAGGAACCACAGAGGATACTACAGTTGTGAAGTGAGCAATGGAGTTGGGAGGGATTCAGTGACTGTACAGTTAATGGTTAAAGGTGAGTGACAATATGTAATTATTACTATTCTACGTATATCTATGAATGTATATCTTCAGCTCCTCCGACTGTTCTGAGACAACTGATGTTACTAGTCAATGGTCCATTCAGTATCACTCTAAGTTGGGAGGTACCATCTGATGATGGAGGAACTAGTCAACCTCTCTCCTACACTGTCAGAGTGATAAATGACACTGTCAACTTGTACTTCAGTACAACTTCAACTCAATTGACCTTAACTATGGATGATGGAATATGGCACAGTTCAATGTATAGTGTAAGAGTAGTAGCTGAGAATGAATATGGAGTGAGTCCTCCAGCAGCCAGTACCTTTACTACACCTGACTCAGGTATGTGAGATGTAGTTCCATGTAGTGTATAGTGAGGTATACGAGTATTTGTCCGTTATGTAGTTCCTATTATTGAGAGTGTATCAGTTGAAGCACTCTCACTGACTATTCTATCAGTGGATGTTGTACTACTGACTGACGGAGGACAGAATGTTGATAATTATACTGTGAGAATTGTTACAGTCATATTACACCTATTGCTAGCTAGACACATATAAATACAGTTGTTTAATTGATCATAATTTCTCTCATCCATTGTACGGTATAATATGTAATTAAGAATATTTAAACCATAATATTTCACTGTTTTTTTTTCATTTGCCCTCAAAATTAGATTATTATCACTGGATGCAATTACAGTTTACAGATGTCTATTCCTTCAACAAAGTTAACACCTTATATTTTAAATGTACACAACTTAATTGCAGGAGAGAATTATAGCTTTATTGTAACTGCTACAAACAGTGTTGGTGTTAGTGCACCATTTAAAACAAGTTTCACTAATAAGTATATATACCACATAGTTTTCCTCTGTTGAAGTTATTCTTATATAATGCATATATATAAGTTATTCTTATAAATATACGTATACGTATATTATGTTACCAGTACTAGTACTTATAAGTGATGTTTATTATGTGTAAACATTTAAATACATTCAGGGACTTCCCCTCTGTGTACATGTACCTGTCCGACAACTAACTTAATAACTGGTACAGTGGCTGGATCATTTGGTGGATTAACAATTGGAGTGATCCTGGGAATTCTTATTTCTGTTTTCATATTTGTCTGCCATCACAGACATCTTTGTGGCGCTAAACGTGAGTTGTACATGTCTTTAATAATGAAACTTGTTTATAAAGAAATATTAAATACAAGATTTAAATAATTTCCATGAAGAGGTATATATATATTGTGTTCCATATGACACAAAACCAAAGAAGTAGTATTAATATTAATACATTAGAGAGATTATCTATATTCTACTGGTACAATGCTGCTATTGGCCCCTACCATATGCATGCAACTTTGTATACTCTTTATGTACATACTCTGTCAGTACAGATGATGATGTCTCCTCCTAATCTACCTCTCTAAGATAAGTGTGAGATGAATGGTATACGTGCATATTTACTCTTCACAGATGTACCTTCCAGCAAGTCTAGTTCTGCTCCTGTTACATATGAAGAGTGTGAGATGAAGAATGTTGTTGAAATGCAACACAATCCTTCTTATGCTGTACCATCCCAACTGACTGAGAAGGAAGGACCTGGGAACAATATGGCTGACAAAAAAGGAAACACTATTGTTTATGAACCTCCTTCTTGAGCTCCGGATCCAATATATTACCTTGTTTTCTTGTGTGACATTCAGTTTATATATGTTCCATGTTTTATATGAACATGTACAGTTTCAATTTCATTTTGTTTGCTTTTAATTATATAGCAAGTAGTTCCTTTTCAAATGAACAACTAAGTGGAGAGGAGAAATTTGGTCAAAATGAAGTTTTTCAATTCTCCTGCATTAATTTCTATGCATAAGTTATTTATTAATTGTATAAGCATTTACTATATTTATGTTTGGTGGCATGGTATAAGTCACATATTCATCACATGACATGCATACTAGACAATAAAACTCATTTTTCAAGTACTATATATGAAATGCATTTCCACCTAAATATACCTTCTCTAATTGGTCATGCCAACTGAATTATATGTTACTGATATTCACATCACATCACTAGTACTGGAAAGTGACAGGGTATACGTAAAAAACACAATGGGTGTGTACTAAATTGCAAGATCACTCGAAACCTCTTAGTGACCCAGACAGAATTTTGAATACTGTGATATTGATCGTTTCATGTAGGTTGAGATTGTATGTCAAAAGGACCCCTATTAATATAAATTGACTTATACGTATGTCATCAATGTGTATCCTTTTATTCAATTAAATTTTTATAGTCCAATTTTTTCAGCAGCTTTAGACCAGCTGCTTAATCCTGTGGAACGCACTTTCACATCATACAGCACAATTCTCTTTACATACTCAATTAAGGATCCGCCCTTATTTCTTATCTATATAGGTGTTCCATAACTCCTAAAATTGCCTTTTACAGATATATTCTCCAAGTCTACTCCTCCTCCTAAAAATCCCACTTATGAAGACTGTGAGATGAAGAAGGTTGTGGATATGCAACACAATCCTTTTATCTCAACTAAGCTAAAATTAAACTCAAAATGAAAGAAAAGTGGGTAATTAAACAATAGCAAAACTTTGAAAGTATAATACCACATGCGTTTTGTCTACTCCTTCTGGGACAAAAAGGTCTTTTTTTTCGTGGCCTAAACTGACAAATATTCCGAGCCCCTTTCTATAAGACGTTTCAAATTCTAGTGTGATCGCTCTGGCTTTCGCCTCATTTGATTAATATACTAGTAATGAAAGTCCTTTTCTGCCTCTCAATATTGTGCTGCAGTGTTTCAGGTACCTCTTATTGCAACATGCGAGAATAATTCTACAAACAATAATCACTACAATATATACGTGTGTATATAGGTTGTACGTCTACCTCCATTTCACCAGAGAGGGAGTAGTAGTGCTTAGGGAGACCGATGTAACAACGTTAAACTGTACTCCTGAAGGTAATGGACTTCTTCTCGAAGTTGACCTCTTTGGAGGGATCGACGGTTTAGTAGCAATAGAGAACGAGCCTGTCCAAGATACAGCTAATAACGTACTTATTTATACCTTCGGACCAGTGAGCAGGAGCAACAATGGAACGAGGTTTCAATGTACTAATAGGGTCACTGGTGCAATGTCCAGTATAACCACTCTCATTGTTGGAAGTGAGTGTATTGCCATGCACGTGGTCGGAGTTATACCTATACAAAGGCTTATGGGTAGTCACTTGACCAAATATTAAACCAGTGCTCACTTTTCAGTCACCCATATATACAGCTGTTTTTGTGACTCACACTGACACACTGATGAGGCCCAACAGGTGCCTGCATGTTGTTCTTTGATGATTTTTCCATTTTGGATAACTGGGACGCAATCACTTTCTTTTTGCCACTTTCCATAGGACTTTACTCCCCCAGCTGCATGGTTGCCTGCAATTGGTTTGTTTTTAGTATAATTCCAGTATGCAGCTGGTGGTTGATCAAATTTTTAGTAGAAATTTAATTTTATGCATACACAGGAGCTTTAATTGCATAATCAATTTTACAGATCCTCCCTCCTACACTCCATCTCCACCAGTCCAGTCCACAACTCCAACTGAAGGAGACACCTTCATGTACAACTATATTATCAGTGCTGACCCTCAACCAGACAACTTCACTTGGACCAGAGACACTGTTCCTCTCTCTTCTACTGAAAGGATAGCCTTGACTGTAGATAGTATATCAATCAGTAGTGTCAGTAGAAGTGACAATGGAGTGTATATAGTAACGGCTTCTAATGTCGCTGGAAGTGGATCTGCCAACTTTACATTAAATGTGTATTGTGAGTTAAATACTCAGCCTTATGTATCTACATTATCCTTTATACTGTGAGTTTATTATATCTTTGAAACCTTCGAATTCCACTATATATATCATGTCTTTTCAATATCACTGATCTATGATATATATTTTGATTCTTCAGTTTCTCCAGAGTTTGCAACTTTACTTCCAAAAGTGCAAATGTTAGCAACTGGTTCTGTCTTCGCATTCAACTGTACTCCATCAGCTGCCAATCCTCCACCTAGTAGTTATGTGTTTGAGAGAGATGGAGTGAACATCACAGAAGGAGTGAATGGATCCATATTCTCAGTTACATTTTTGAAGAGAGATGATACTGGAAATTATACTTGCACTGCTATGAATGTTGTAAGAAGTGTTACCATAGCAACCTATTTATTAGTTACAGGTAAGAAGCATTTTCATTTTCCTCTACATTTTATATATATATATATTTCCTCTATATATCTTATGCCTATTATATATACACATGTACATGATTCAGCACAGAGAGCCAATATCAAGAAGAAGACAATTGCTAAGATTCCCTCGGTCACTGATTAAGTGTTGTATGCACAATTTAGCACAAAGAGCCAAGGACTCACAAACAAGAAGACAAAGACTCCCAGGGTCACTGATGAAGGGTGGTGCAGTAGAGCAGAAGAATAAAGAGAAGACTCTTGTATCCTCATCCAAAGCTCTCATTAGGTTTAGTTCCATATATATACGTAGTTCTTTTACTGTACAACAGTTTGTAGGAAATGGAAGTTTAGATTATAGTGTTTCTAATATAAGTTACATTCAAAAGTTCTAATTGACTGTTGTAAACTTTAATTTCTCATTATAATTCTTTATAACTTTGTATTTCTACTAAATTTCATAGCTTCTCCAACTGTTCCACAAATGATCACATTTGAGGATGTTAGTCCATTCTCAGCTACTATCAGTTGGATCCCTCCATCCGATAATTGAGGAACTGATCAACCACTCAAGTACTCCATTAACATCACAAACAACACTGTCACTCTCTCCTTCACTATATCAGATGTGACTACTCTGTCACTGACTAACCTTCATCACAGCACTCAATATGAAGTGGAAATAGTAGCTGAGAATGAATATGGAGTTAGTCCTCCAGCAGCCAGTACCTTTACTACACCAGACTCAGGTATGTGAGATGTAGTTCCATGTAGTGTATAGTGAAGTATATGAGTATTTGTCTGTTATGTAGTTCCTATTATTGAGAGTGTATCAGTTGAAGCACTCTCACTGACTATTCTATCAGTGGATGTTGTACTACTGACTGACGGAGGACAAGATGTGGATAATTATACTGTGAGTGTTTAAGCATACATACCTTTGTATATAGATTTATATTCCATATAAATACATAGGTATTGATTACATCAGCAGGCTACAGGAATGAGAATGTAGTTTCTACAGCTCAACTGATGTCTCATAATTTGACTGTGGAAACATTAAAACAAGGAGTGTATTATAATGTTAATGTAAGAGCTGTAAACAGAGTTGGACCAAGTGAAACATTTCAGACTGGCTTTACTGTAAACAATTACATGTCAAGTGAGGGAACTGTATAAATTTGAAATATGTTCTTTTTTGGTGTACATTTACCTATATAGTTATAAATTTTATGCTTTATACCATTCAGCCAAATAATTTTATATATGTATATGTACGTACGTATATATATTACATTTGTTTTCTGCACAGCTACAAGTATGTTGGTAACTCAAGACTACTCATCAGTCATAATTGGAGGTGTCATCGGAGTTATTCTTGTAATTCTACTACTCATCATATTCATACTATTTACAAGCTGTTATTGGAGGCATAAGACAAGATCTAAAGGTTTGTGAGACATTATTTAGGGCCAATAGTCATGTAACCAACCAATATTATAGTACTTTTATGTTATTTAACTATAATTATAACTGCAAATTTCATGTTTATATATGTAAAATATTTATATTTTCATCTTTATATCCATATAGTTGTAGGTCAGACAAAACAGACTAAAGAGGTGGTGTATGAAGATGTAGATTCTAAAGAGGTTGACCTCCTCCAGCCCAACCCATCTTATGTAACTGTTTCCTCTCCCCTCTCCTCACCTGGTCTGACTGGTCAGGTGCAGGGTCCAGTGTATGAAGAGTGTGAGATGAGGGACAGAGTGGTGATTGAGGAGAACCCTGCTTATGGTGTTCTGACCAAACACACAGAGTACAGTAACCTGTAACACAACTTCAACACAAATATACACACTTTATCTTGAAGCCATTTTAATTCCGATTTTACCATATAATCTGTATTTATTATATAAGAGCATAACATTAGCTCTCCTTTTTCTTAAGTTTTAAGTTATATGTACATACATACAGTACGTAATACTAGTGTAATATGTAAATAGGAATAATATTTTGTGTATTGTTATTGATTCTTAAGTGACTTCCTAGTACATAATCATCTGTTAACTGTTAACTGTTAACTTCATTTTCTATCAGTTTGTTTTCACATATATCTTTTGTTGCATGGTATTGTAACACTTCCTCCTTTTAATGCACATTCAGTGTAACATCTTTGAAACTAGTAACACAACCACAAGTGTTTCAGAGTGGACTTACAATAACATATGGAACTGCTAGGGTGTATACTTAAAGATTCTAAAATTTCCATTTGGAAGTTTTAATGTGTTCAAAAGGACAATATATATACCAAACAAGTCTATCTGACTCTGCTATATAAAGGCAGATACGTAATAATAATGAGTATTGATAAAGACTGTCTCAGTCTAAATATGTAGACTTTATCAGTGCGACTGTATGTAACTATATATGTACAATACAAATCAGATAAAACACTTGACAGAACAGATAGAATATATATCTTCAGTCCTGGAGAGGTATACATGTTCTGACTGTACATGTTACCACCAGCTGATATAGCCATCATTATGGAAACATTTGTCTTGAGACAGTGTCAATTATTGTACCACCTGGTAGCAGCACATTGGGGAGAGTGGCTCCCCACAAACCAATCCCCTGATTAATGTAATTATAGTGAAATACATAAGACCCACATATTACTGCTAGATGGCGACCACAGTACCAAACAAAGCCATTGTCAAATTTCAATCAAGACATATTAAGAAGATTTATGCCACTTTATCTCACTGAAACTGTGCATCTGATTCAGATAGTGAAGTTAATAATGAAGAATGCAGACCTGTCCTAGCTACCAGTAGCTTCTCCATCACAGTCTACTGTGCATGCCTCCAAAGTATTAGAGAGTATATAGGAATAGATCTGAAGGGTTGATAGACAATTCACCCATTGCAACTATATTTCCACATAATATTATGGAACCATGTGGTTTAGGTTTGATTGAGACTTGCTGCTTTTGGGTATATTTGATCGATTAGGGTTGGTGGCTGCTTCAACTTCTGGAAATGAAATTCAAGTAAGTATATGACTTATAGAGAACCAAATTCTGTATTTTTTTTAAATGATAGACAATGTGTATATTCTATAAATAAGAAGTGTATTTAAACATTAAATTTTTTTCTTTTTCTTAATTATTTACATTCTTGAATAGGCAAAACATTCTATAAAATGTATATCTAATTATGCTTGTTATGTAAGATTTTACAAGACCATTACCATTGTTAGGATTACCTCTCCTCACTTCCTGTTTGTACTCCCCAAGTCTCACCCTAAGAGTCCTCTTCATCTCACCTTAAGAGTCCTCTTCATCTCACCCTAAGAGTCCTCTTCATCTCACCTTAAGAGTCCTCTTCATCTCACCTTAAGAGTCCTCTTCATCTCACCTTAAGAGTCCTCTTAATCTCACCTTAAGAGTCCTCTTCATCTCACCTTAAGAGTCCTCTTCATCTCACCTTAAGAGTCCTCTTCATCTCACCCTAAGAGTCCTCTTCATCTCACCTTAAGAGTCCTCTTCATCTCACCTTAAGAGTCCTCTTCATCTCACCTTAAGAGTCCTCTTCATCTCACCTTAAGAGTCCTCTTCATCTCACCTTGTATTGCCACATGCAGACTATTGTGCAGTTGCTTGGCACGAATGTAATAAGGAACTGCATGCAAAGGTGGAAAGGATCCTCAACTATGGCATGAGACTGATCTTATCCCAGCCACCCAGAACACCCAGCAGGGAAATGAGACATACCTTGCATTGGATGCCCCTTGAAAGGTGGAGAGTAATATTCCGCCTCATCCTCATGCACAGATGTATGAATCAACTGGCTCCGGCCTACCTCACCGAGTCTGTACACAGGAATTGCTCCTTAGGCTATATTAGGACAAGGGGCTCCAACAATCCCCACCTCTTCCCAGTTCGATCTGAGTGGGGGAGGAGATCCTTTATATTTAGAGCATCAGTGGAGTGGTCCAGTCTTCCTCTGGAGATTAGGAACATCAAGGCTGCATCATCATTCAAGAGTGCGTTGAAATCTTATCTGATGAACTAGTTTCTTTTTTTTTCAAGACTCTCCATTGATATTCACAATTTACATTCAATTCTTATCAATTTTTATCGGACTTATGCATTGCTCATCACTCACTCATGTGTATTATTGTATTCTTGTTTCAGGACTCCCAGGTAGACCAGCCACATGAGCTGATGGGACTATCCTGTTTAAATTGAAATAACCTAACCTAACCTAACCTTAAGAGTCCTCTTCATCTTCATATAGGTCCTGTTGCAATCCTTACAAGGGACTGGTACACTACCCCTCTCTTCTTATTCTCTGGAGTACACATGCATGATATCTTTTTTCCTTTTTTTGTTTTATTACTTTGAACCTATGCTTTGAAATTCTTCATTTTTTCTTTTTTTTTCTTTTTTCGTTTGTATACATGTGCATTATTCATTTTTCTTTTTTTCCTTTTTCGTCTTCCCTTGTATATGTCTGTGCTTGTTATGCAATAATTTACGAGAGTATACTGAATGCTTACATGCTGTATGCGATGCGCTGGGTTATATTTTAATGTATACCTTCCTATTATACCAATTTTATTATCATCATTATCGGAATTGGGTTTCTACATAACACAATGATCACTTCTGTTTAACTTTTGAAATATCCATATACATGGTTTTAACTTAAATAAAATCTTAATAATGCAGTTCTTAATCAAGTTCTCCTTGTTGTTTCTTGTGTTACTGGAATAATCTTATAACTATGCAAGCATTTACAATAGTATACTGAATGATTATAGATGGATGCGTTAGCTGTAGTATAAGATATATATAGATTTTCGTATATATATATTACCAATTGGGATTGTATATACGATCAATGATCATTTGCAATGTACATTTACACTTCAAATTAAAAAGAGAAAAATGTTTAAACAATGTAGTTCTTAAAAACATGCTGTTTCTTCTCCTTATAGTTTTAATGTTTCTCTTCCTCTTGAGTGGCTTGGATTGGTTTGCTGTAGTACTTCTTTTCGCATCACTTTACTGAGTAAAAGTGATCCCAGGGCACACCACGTGGAGGTAGAAGTACTTTGTGCCCCAAAAGGCCTCCGGTTTCTCAACTCTGTTTGACACTTCCACTACTTGCGTCGTAAGAGAAGCTGCTCGGGAACGGTCCGGCGTACCTGACCGACCTGTGACCAGTTACTAGTCCTGCTCTGCCTCACGCTACGGACAGAACAAGCCCGACCCTGGCGGACCACAAACTCCCACCAATGAGAATCATCATGTGCACACAACGCAGCTTGAGAGTACTGTACACAGACTTTAGCTCATTGGGATCGGCCAGGCGCTTTAGAGTAGGGACCCATCAGTTCACTGAACTGCAAGAAAAGAATTGAAAATACATAATATAAAATACTGCTTTGAATGCAAATTAAATGCAAATTCCTTCCAAACCAACCTGAAGCTGCAGCCTACAACAGGGGTTCCTGACCGACTACGTAGTGGCACTGGACCACACCAACCTCCAGGTACGGGTCGTATAGCAAGAATCCCGCAAGTGCCAATTTAACACACAAGCAGGATTAATAGTGAGATACATCTCCAGGCACTAACCCATGATAGAGAGACCACCCCACTATACGAACACCGATGACCCTTCGGATAGGCATGTACCATTGCTCGTACTCCAAGAATGGTTTTCGCATCGATCCACACCAAAGTAGACCTCCAGAGTTGATAGCCCGGAGGCCGAAGACTGAAAATTTCCTTGCCTATTTATTAGAAATTGTCGGCAGGAAACATCGTGAACTTGGCGGAAAATTGCGGATCCACATTGTTTTCGATGTCATGTTCGAGAACAATAGACAACATGTAGTACATGCCCCGATCTATTCAGCAATTTGTTATTTCTATTGAGTTCAAACTCGAAAACATGCATGCATGGCTATCAAGCAAAGTCATAATTGAATCATAAAACAATTGCGGTGATCCCATGAATGGAAGTGTTTACACAAACTATTAATGTTTCAATGAAACTCAATTGTTCAGCAGAAATCATTTATCTTAATTAGACATATACAAGCTCTTGAGAGCGCATAAATTGACATACATACGTATGTCATGCGACATGTTTCATGCACATTAAGAATCAAGGATTCAGATGTATTTGTTACAGAATCACAGATTTCTTATTTATATCCATATTAATGAAGAAAATCTTTTGAGTGATTGCGTCGTGCATACGTTATGTTATTGCTCAATCAATTTGTGAATCCAAAATGGCCGTTGCAACGTACTAGCCGCTGAAGCTGCAGCTGAAGGGGGTAATTGCTAATTTTGAGGAACTTTGGCGTTGTACATGCCCTAAACTTCACTGATTGGTAGGTCATCTTGTTTAGGGAATCAGACCAATTATAGCCTCTTTAAATGATGTTTGTTTTTCTTTGAAGTTACAAGATTAGCATATTAATCAGAATCTTTACCTCATGTAAGAATACTAACTTGTGAGACTGCTCAAAATGTAATTTATCACTGTAGGTACACTTTATGCAAACCAACATTTGATTACACACGTATATGGCTTATTGTGCAGCCTATACTTTATTTGCTGTATTTGCAGAAGAATTGTCATGGAAATCTAATGTCAGTTACCTAGCAACATGTCCAATTAAATAGGAGATTATTAAAGTTATTGACTAAACCCATATCAGTGGAAAAGATAGTGAAAGAAAGTGTTGGATGAAGGGAGACATTTCCATGGAATTAGCAACATGTTCAATTAAGTAAGCAGAAGGACTGAGTGGTAGAGGATCTTTAAATTATTGACTACACCAATATCCAGGTTGGAAAGATAGTGAAAGAAGGTATTGGATCAAGGGGAAATTTGCTTGGAATCAGCAGTGAGTATAACAACTGTAAAGGACCTGGTTTACATTTGTCCAATGGGACTACCGGATTTAGCATCTCTACCAGTCCCTAGTAACTAGTAACTCCTAGCTACCATAGTTCAGTTGGAGGAGGTGTGTAGTACATGCTAATCAGGTTCTCTGTATCCTGTAGATCAGTTTACCTTGCATTTGGCTTTGAAACTTTACAATCTATTTGATCAAAATCTTTCTTGTTTCTGTAGCTACTTAGATAATCTACTTGTTTTTACTCTTTTTGAGTATCTATTGTAACTAGATATAGGAATACTCCATTATATTTGTCCCACTGGTTTGTTTGTTTAATTCTCTATTATTTCCAATTTTATATAGAAAAGTCTCCATAACAACCAGGTGCAGTTCCCTGGCAACCATCAAGGAAATAAATGTTCAAATGGTTCTCACTTGTAGAACAACTTCACACATGTAAGTCAAGCAGTATCTTCACCTAGTCAGCTGATCCAGATTGAGATCAGGCAGTTTCTCAAAAGTCATTATTAATGGATGTGCATGAAAAAACAAACATTAATTTGTTGTACAGTATGGAAAGGTGATATAATGTTTATATATACTTCATGTCCTTTTAACAGGACCTATCTGTAGCTACTGTACTAGTATAGGCTTTGTAGATTATAATTATCATTGAAACTTTCTGTCCAACTGCTTCATTGTAACAGCACATGACAGTGGTTGATGCAATAACATGTTTTGGAAAGATTTGTGTCTGAGCATGCACTAATTGTATAGCAACTTCTTTGGGGGTTACAATGTATTCTTGTTAAAAAGTTAATTTTAGTATCTCTTAAGTTATAAGAATTGCCGTGCTCTATACTGCATGTGAAGATAGGTATAGAAACTTTAACTTACTGAACTATATACACACCTCTATTTGATTGATGTATACTTCTTAACTGACATGTTGAGAGATACATTGGGCAAATGTTGGTATATATGTGTATCAAAATATTTAAAACTAATTGAACATGCTTTATGGATGTCTGTGAATTTGAACATAATTTGTATGTTTAACATTTAGCTATCAGATTAATTGATTATTTAGATTGTCACTGATCATGAACAATTATTTTCATTCACATGCATAAATACAAGTCATAGAATGTTTAAACTACAAATGTTAACTGTTTTGTTGTACAAAAGATAAAGTATGAGACAAAGACTCCCAGGTTCACTGATCCTAGACCACATCTGGGATGATATTCTCATTCCCTGGTTCGTTCATGTGTTGATCAGCTTCTTTAATCTTCTTCTGGTCACTTTCACACCTTCACAAGAGTGGCAGAGAGAGGTGAACAAGAGTGGTAGAGAATGGTGAACAAGAATGGTAGGGAGAGGTGAACAAGAGTGGCAGAGAGAGGTGAACAAGAGTGGCAGAGAGAGGTGAACAAGAGTGGTAGAGAGAGAGGTGAACAAGAGTGGTAGAGAGAGGTGAACAAGAGTGGTAGAGAGAGGTGAACAAGAGTGGCAGAGAGAGGTGAACAAGAGTGGTAGAGAGAGAGGTGAACAAGAGTGGTAGAGAGAGGTGAACAAGAGTGGTAGAGAGAGAGGTGAACAAGAGTGGTAGAGAGGTGAACAAGAGTGGTAGAGAGGTGAACAAGAGTGGTAGAGAGAGAGGTGAACAAGAGTGGTAGAGAGAGGTGAACAAGAGTGGCAGATAGAGGTGAACAAGAGTGGTAGAGAGAGAGGTGAACAAGAGTGGTAGAGAGAGGTGAACAAGAGTGGTAGAGAGAGAGGTGAACAAGAGTGGTAGAGAGAGGTGAACAAGAGTGGTAGAGAGAGGTGAACAAGAGTGGTAGAGAGAGGTGAACAAGAGTGGCAGATAGAGGTGAACAAGAGTGGTAGAGAGAGAGGTGAACAAGAGTGGTAGAGAGAGGTGAACAAGAGTGGTAGAGAGAGAGGTGAACAAGAGTGGTAGAGAGAGGTGAACAAGAGTGGCAGAGAGAGGTGAACAAGAGTGGTAGAGAGGTGAACGAGGGTGGCAGAGTCATTGTGTAGACTAGTGTAACTGTTGTTCATGCCTTAATTTGGCTTCGGCTTAGAAGATACACCAGAAGCACTTTTAAACAGTTTAAAAATCAAGGAGCATGTGCCATTGCCCAAAACCCTCTTAGATCACATGTTATTGTGCATATTTCTGGATGAAACCCTGCCTAGGGTAACGCATTTTGATTCATCAACTCTTAAATTGTACCCCAGTTTTTGCACTGCTAATGATATCAAGCCCTGACTTCACGTGCCTTTTCCACACGGCTTGATCCTGCATTTGCACTGCAACACCTTTGATGCTCTGAGAGTGCTAAAGGTATGCATAGTCATAAGATATGTTTTGAAGCAACTGTATTGCCCATCGCAAACTTCTTGGTTTACCTTATACATTTTCAATAGTTACCTACCAAAGGTATTATATACTTATTTAGGTTACAGCTCAAGGCTCAAAGCCTCTTTGAAAGGAGAAGAAGAAGAAAGGGCATGTATGTAGTTTTATTGCTTAGTGCTTTAGTTTTTTACAGAAACTTTGGTTGGTTAATTTTAAATGGGGCATCATAGACCTTGCATTGTGTAATTGTTACATGATTTCTTTAACGCACGCGTTTACGCACTTGCGCGATATGCATATATGCGACGAGATTCAATAATACTCTTTATACAGAATGTGGTATCTACTCCTGAGTCTCCTTGGTAAGCAACAATCACTAAGTAAATGCAAACACGGTATGGCTGTATTTTGAATCCTCCAGGTTTTCTTGGTGTAACTACTGCAGCTCCAACCATTTCTCCTAGTCTCCGAGTACAATTAGTTGAAGGATCAAGTTTGGAAATCACATGTTTTTCGGGTGAAGGAAATATCAACCACAGAGGGTTGTTTCTTTATAGAAATGGTTCCGAGCTCCCTTTTGAAATGGGAATTAGGACTTTCAACGAAACTGCTCGTTCGGTGACCTATTCACTCGGTCCGGTTAACAGAAGCTATACTGGGTCAATATTCAGTTGCCTAGACAATTTGCTGCCTATAAGTGACCCGAATGCGGTGTCAGAAGATTTGTTATTGATCGTCTCCTGTAAGTGAGATAATTGCTTTGAGCATTGTGGTAGCTTGGGGAGCTCTATGGGTAACTTTCTGCCCGTTGACAATGATTGCGCAGGGGCGAGAAAGTATTCGTTCACCCACTGCAGATGAATAAGTAGGGGTTAGCGAGAGGAAGTATTCTTACCTCCAGATACTCGATTGATGCCAGTCAATAATATGTACATGTATGTATGTTTTTCAGATCCTCCTGTACTAGGTGATATTCAACAGAGTGTTACACTGAATGTTGGTGCTCCATTCACTTTGAACTGCACTCCAGTTGATGATGGCAATCCTCCAGCTAATGTCTCCTTGTCTTACAACAACACTGGAACAGCTGAGGAGAGTGTCACTATAACTGGTTATGTGTTGAGTGTATCTTCAGTAGTTAGGAACCACAGAGGATACTACAGTTGTGAAGTGAGCAATGTAGTTGGGAGGGATTCAGGGACTGTACAGTTAATGGTTAGAGGTGGGTAATTTACAAACATAGGTTTGTTTTGCCTTACACAATACATATGAATGTATATCTTCAGCTCCTCCAACTGTTCCGAGACAACTGATGTTACTAGTCAATGGTCCATTCAGTGTCACTCTAAGTTGGGAGGTACCATCTGATGATGGAGGAACTAGTCAACCTCTCTCCTACACTGTCAGAGTGATAAATGACACTGTCAACTTGTCCTTCAGTACAACTTCTACTCAATTGACCTTAACTATGGATGATGGAATATGGCACAGTTCAGTGTATAGTGTAAGAGTAGTAGCTGAGAATGAATATGGAGTGAGTCCTCCAGCAGCCAGTACCTTTACTACACCTGACTCAGGTATGTGAGATGTAGTTCCATGTAGTGTATATTGAGGTATATGAGTATTTGTCTGTTATGTAGTTCCTATTATTGAGAGTGTATTAGTTGAAGCACTCTCACTGACTATTCTATCAGTGGATGTTGTACTACTGACTGACGGAGGACAGAATGTTGATAATTATACTGTGAGTGTTTAAGCATACATACCTTTGTATACAATGATTTATATTCTATATAAAATACGTATACATAGGTATTGATTACATCAGCAGGCTACAGGAATGAGAATGTAGTTTCTACAGCTCAACTGATGTCTCATAATTTGACTGTAGAAACATTAAAACAAGGAGTGTATTATATTGTAAATGTAAGTGCTGTAAACAGAGTTGGACCAAGTGAAACATTTCAGACTGGCTTTGCTGTAAACAATTACATGTCAAGTGAGGAACTGTATAAATTGAAATATGTTCTTTTAAGATGTACATTAACCTATATAGTAATTTCTGCATGCTTTATACCATTCAGCCAAATATACACATATAATATATGTACGTGCGTATATAAGAATAATTACATTTGTTTTCTGCACAGCTACAAGTATGTTGGTAACTCAAGACTACTCATCAGTCATAATTGGAGGTGTCATCGGAGTTATTCTTGTAGTTCTATTACTTATCATATTCATACTATTTACAAGCCTTTATTGGAGACATAAGACAAGATCTAAAGGTTTGTGAGACATTATTTAGAGCCAATAGTCATGCAACCAACTAATATTATAGTACTTTTATGTTATTAAACTATTATTATATATAACTGCAAATTTCATGTTTATATATGTAAAATATTTATATTTTCATCTTTATATCCATATAGTTGTAGGTCACACAAAAGAGACTAAAGAGGTGGTGGTGTATGAAGATGTAGATTCTAAAGAGGTTGACCACCTCCAGCCCAACCCCTCTTATGTAACTGTTTCCTCTCCCCTCTCCTCACCTGGTCTGACTGGTCAGGTGCAGGGTCCAGTGTATGAAGAGTGTGAGATGAGGGATAGAGTGGTGATTGAGGAGAACCCTGCTTATGGTGCTCTGACCAAACCCACAGAGTACAGCAACCTATAACACAACTTCAACAATGTTGATGTTCAATATTTATAATGAAGCCATTTTTTAACATTCTGATTTTGTAATTTCTGTATATTTTACACCAAACCAGATTGTAATTGGTCTCATCATATGTTTTGGTCCAATACATATATTATACAGTATATTATAACACAACTTCAAATTTTAGCATTTTAATTCTGTATGTATGTAATTTGCTTCTTCTCTAATGGACTACTACCGTGAGAACAGTACATCTGCTCTAATCATGTGCACTTTATGTGTTATATACTCAATAATATAGTAATATAATGTGTATTGTTATTATTCTGTAAGTGACTTCCTACATACTGTTAACTGTCAACTTCATTTTCTATCAGCTTGTTTTCAAATGTCTTTTGTCACACTTCCTCATTTAATATACACACTCAGTTTAAACAATTTGAATGTTATAACTCTATTTTGATATGCAAAACACAACTATTTCTTAGCTTAAAGTTTGTGTAACCTATAGCTGATTATGATAAACTTGCAAAACTGACTTCTTACTGAACACGACCGGATACCTTTAATTTTTAGTAAAATTGTTTGTGTAATGTAGTAGAAATATTATGCACAGTTTCATCAGAACAATCAACCCCTGCATGATCATGAACACTATTGAACGAATTTCAACTACGATACTATATAAGTGCTATATACAGAGCAAGTAACAACATACCTTAGTAATCTAATATAGGTTAATAAATTTAATAAATAATGGAATACATATATGGCTCCAAGAAAGGTCCTGAACAGAATTGGTACATTAGCAAAATTAAGATGGCGTATTTGATGCAGTAGTAACTTCAAAAAGCACAAGTTTGGTCAGCATCAATTCAGTGTCTGATCCAAAAGCGATGAAAGTTGTTTATTTCATTTCGATATTATTAAGCAGTTTTCCAGGTACGTATAAGTGGGACGTATCTAATTCCTATCAGGATTCCCCATATACGTAGTCCCGCTTCTACATGTCACAGGTGGAGTCAATTCCATCTCCATCTCTCCGGAAGGTGAAGTACTAGTAGTAGAGGGTAGTACACTAAGACTGACCTGCACTCCAGAGAACACTGGACAGCTTCTCGGTGCGATTAGACTGTCCGAGGTCCAGGAGGGTAATAGGATAGTAGACTTGCAAGTTCCTTCCGAATTAGACACAGTTAATCACGTAGTCATCTATAGCTTCGGACCAGTCACCAGACAACAAAGTGGAACAACACTTGTCTGCAGAAATATCGCACTTGATACTTCATCTGAGAAAGCTATTCTCAACGTAGCAAGTGAGTTAATCCCTTGGTGTGGACTATAATATCGATATAGCTTGTTTACATATCTTTCTACAGATCCTCCCTCCTACACTCCATCTCCACCAGTCCAGTCCACTACTCCAACTGAAGGAGACACCTTCATGTACAACTATATTATCAGTGCTGACCCTCAACCAGACAGTTACACTTGGAGAAGGAATGGTCAGATTATCTCTAATAATAGCAGAATTACTGTAACTGTAAACAGTATAAGAATCAGTAATGTCAATAAAAGTGATTCTGGAGTGTACGCTATATTCAGTAGTAATGTAGCTGGAAATGGATCTGCCAACTTTACACTGAATGTATACTGTGAGTGTCTCAGTTTAGTTATCTAATGAAAGTATATACATGTGTTATATAGTGTTCCTTACATTCAGATCCTCCTGTACTTGGTGATATTCAACAAAGTGTTACACTAAATACTGGTGCTCCATTCACTTTGGACTGCACTCCAGTTGATGAGGGCAATCCTCCAGCTACTGTCTCCTTCTCTTACAACAACACTGGAGCAGCTGAGGAGAGTGTGACTACAACTGGTTATGTGTTGAGTGTATCTTCAGTAGTTAGAAACCACAGAGGATACTACAGTTGTGAAGTGAGCAATGGAGTTGGGAGGGATTCAGTGACTGTACAGTTAATGGTTAGAGGTTAGTGGTGGGTTATGGAATAGGAATGATACTTAATGAATTATATAATATTATTATAATATTTCTATATTATTATAATAGTTCTAATTATAATTCTTTGTAACTTTTCTATTAAATTTAATATATAGCTCCTCCAACTGTTCCGCATAATATCACATTTAAGGATGTCAGTTCATTCACTATTGCTATAACTTGGATCCCACCATCCGATAATGGTGGAACTGATCAACCACTCAAGTACTCCATCAACATTACAAACAACACTGTCACTCTCTCCTTCGCTACATCAGATGTGACTACTCTGTCACTGACTAATCTTCAACACAGCACTCAATATGGAGTGGAAATAGTAGCCGAGAATGAATATGGAGTGAGTCCTCCAGCAGCCAGTACCTTTACTACACCTGACTCAGGTATGTGAGATGTAGTTCCATGTAGTGTATAGTGAGATATATGAGTATTTGTCTGTTATGTAGTTCCTATTATTGAGAGTGTATCAGTTGAAGCACTCTCACTGACTATTCTATCAGTGGATGTTGTACTACTGACTGACGGAGGACAGAATGTTACAAGTTATATGGTGAGTTTATATTGTAGTGATATCTGTATAGAAGATTTGAAGTTCCACGTATTCAATATTATTTTTCAGATTACAATTACAGGAAATGCCTATATATCTCAAGGGGTAATTCGTTCAGTTCAGTTGATAACTCACAATTTAACAGTAGACAACTTAACTAAAGGAGAGTATTACAGTGCTAGTATAACTGCTACAAATAGTATTGGAATGAGTGAACCAGTTTTGTATAACTTTTTTGTACCTTGTAAGTGTAATTATTTAATATGTTTTATTCATATACATATATGTATCATATGTGTGAAATTAAATACATATTCATGATTATTGTATATATATAATTGCATGTATATACTATGCATTTTATAGTTCCTCCAAACTTCACTTCTCCCTCAACTCCACTGGACCTCTCTGCTATTCCTCCCAACACATGTTGTTCTGGTATACAGTTGGGACTACAGAATCCTAATAATCCTGTTGAGATACAAGTACAAGTGTCTACTGATGGAGGGGAGAGAAGTTTCACTAGAGATGGAGATGTTATCTATGTAGAAGGTCTGGTAGCTGGTACTGAGTATACTATAAGAGTTACAGTGACTAATGTGTTTGGAAGAGTAGAGAGAAGTGTGATTACAACACCTTTAATAGGTAAGGTAACATTGTTATATAGTAATGATTTCAATGAGTAGTTGTATATCGTATGTAATGGAGGTTTTAAATGTGCACACACAGTAAGAATAGATATCACAAATGTCAATTAATTCAATAAATTCAAATGCATGTCTACCTTATAATTGACAGTGTATATTAACTATGTCTACATTATCTACAGGTGCTCCATCTCAGCCAAGTACACCAACCTATTCTGTGAGTGGTACACTGGTAACAGTGTCAGTAACAGTCCGATATCCTGGTACTAGAGGAGAACTGAGGTTGTATGTTGGATATCAGTCAGTTGGTAATGCACAGAGTGGAGAGGTGGAGGAGAGTGTTCCAGTTACTGATCCAAGTCAAGGGATAATGAGATTGAGAGATATAGAGTTACCAGTTGGACAGTACAGGGTTTATGTGAGAGCTGAGAATGAGTTTGGAAATTCAACTTCTGAAATATCTGATGTGTTCACTATAACAAGTAAGCTTTACATTGACTACATATAATTGTTACTTATATACGTATGTTTGCTTCAACTGAAGTATGTAAGAGCTTTCTGTAGTAACAATATAAGCTATGATATGAATAGTATTTTTATATGCACAGTTAAGTCCTTGTCAGCCGTAGTTGGTGGTGTTATTGGAGCTGTAGTTGGAGGAGTACTAGTCATAATACTAGTTATTGGACTATGTAAGGGACACAATAAAATTAAAAAAGGTTTGTGAACTTATTTTATATAGTAACTATCCAGAAATATGGAAGAGGAATTACAAATTATATCTAATTTTGCAATGAAGTATTCATAAATGCATACAGTAATTTTCACTATCATATATTCACTGTGCTCTAGTAGGTCACACAAAACAGACTAAAGAGGTGTTGTATGAAGATGTAGATTCTAAAGAGGTTGACCACCTCCAGCCCAACCCCTCTTATGTAACTGTTTCCTCTCCCCTCTCCTCATCTGGTCTGACTGGTCAGATGCAGGGTCCAGTGTATGAAGAGTGCGAGATGAGGGACAGAGTGGTGATTGAGGAGAACCCTGCTTATGGTGCTCTGACCAAACCCACAGAGTACAGCAACCTATAAGAACAACCAATGTTGATATTTATAATGAAGCCAATTTTATAACATTTTGATTTTGTTTGTATAATTTCTGTATCTTTTACATCAGACCAGATTCTATAATTGCTCTAGCTCATCATTCTTCATGTTTTATTCCCATGTGTATTATACTACTAGTATACGTATTATACGTACATGATAGATACATTTATCAGACCTATCTGGAAAGAAAATCAAGCTAGATTGGATTTTCGTTGCAGATAGCTCCAATAAACTTATCTATCATATAATGAACGCAACTAAAATTACTCCTTATGATTATATGATATACATATATATGTACATACGTTGTGATGTTGAATGTTGTGTATTGTTATTGATTCCTAAGTGACTTCCTACAAATACTGTTAACTGTTAACTTCATTTTCTATCAGCCTGTTTTCAAATGTACTTTTGTTATATGACATTGTCACACTTCCTCATTTCAGTTTAAACAATTTAAATGTCACATGTGAACTTAACTCTTTTCTGATAAGCAAAACACAACTACTTGTTTATAATAAAGTTTGTGTAACCTAATTGATTATAATAAACATGCGAACCTGACTTCTTATTGATTCATACAAAACACAGCATACATTTTTAGTAAAATTGTTTGTGTGTAATACTAATGCATACAGTAGTAATACATATATATGCAAAGTCTAGATTCATTTGTTTCATAAAATAAATAATTATGATTACATATACGTACATGAACACTATATATGTCATTACAAGAGCAGTCTAGAGTTCCAAATAATTTATGTACATATATGTACATACGTATATAGTTATAATAATATAACAAATCAAAGAAGTTATATTTACAATGCAACAATGATACTAAGCTATATATGTACAGTATATTGAAATGTATACACATCTAACACTTAATTAATGTAGTCATAAGGCACCAGTACATTCTAAAGTCATGCACATCACTTCTATTATGTCTTGCTATGAGGTTGAGGGAAATTTGACTGTTTTTATAACAGAACTTTGATGAGTATGTACGTAGTATCAATTTTTCTTCTTTTTTCCCTTTTTTGCTAGACTCTATAACATATATATATACACCATCAGCTATATGTGTCCTATTTAAGTAGCAAATATTAATTTATGTGTTTTTAAGTGTTCTACAGTATTTTGCAAGCAAATAATATTTATTATATATATTGTTCTGTCCTGATAATAGTAATTGGTGTAGTAGCTACAGTAGTTCAACTGATGGTCTCATTATATTCATGGGAGCAATATGAGTGCATGTTTGGCTATATACGTACGTATAGCATAGCCAAATGGGAGAGAATGTGTGTATATATACATGTATGTAATTATATAATTAAAATGATATACTGTATATTATGTACGTATATGAGATTTACTTGCATTGAGACCTTTTAATTTTCATTGTAATTTACGTATACACAGGTAATACAAGCATGATGCTAATATAATTACTTACATTATTACAATTGTTCACTATACCACTTCAAATTGATGACAATAATGTGAAAATGTGCAAGATAATTGAAGAATAGCAAATAGAAAATTAAGTATTTAATTACAGAAAATGGTGAAATACACAAGAAATGATAATGTATGTATGTATTATGTAAGTACGTGAATTGTTAATTTTTACAAAACTATTTCAAATGGCTATCTAGTCAATTCGGAGTGATTATTTTTAAATTGAATAATTGTTGAAACACAGTTCAGATACGTGTCGTCGGGGAGACATCCTCAGTGTTGGCTACCGTCACTTCTGCGTAGATGGTGGCCGGTTCTGGTTGCTTTGTCTCTCTCTGTGTCTTCTGCATCTCATTCCTTGAAAAGTCTAAATCAGCATACATCAACCCCTGTATGGGGGGAGGAGGGAGATGGTAAAATGGGACATTGAAAGGTGCATTGAGTTTACATACAGTTACTTGTTTAATGGACCAAGTTTACTGATGGTACCTAAGGAGGAGGTGGCATATGGAGAAGGAGAAGACTCTCCAGTTTTAGACAGATATGTCTGTACACATTTCCTTTCCCGAGACATGTGTAAGGCCCTTCAGAGGACTATGGAAAGACTACATACAACTAATGACGGATGAAACTCCCAAAAGGGGTAAAAGATAAAGAAAAGATAAAGCATTACTCAATCTCAGCTTGTATTATGCAATATATTGGAGTGATGCTCATGTTTGTAACTGGTCTGTTTGGAGGAAAAGAATCTTAAAAACAGTAATTACACACATAAATGGTCTGTTTGGAGGAAAAAGAATCTTAAAAACAGTAATAATTATTACAGACACAAATGGTCTGTTTGGAGGAAAAAGAATCTTAAAAACAGTAATTACAGACACAAATGGTCTGTTTGGAGGAAAAAGAATCTTAAAAACAGTAATTACAGACACAAATGGTCTGTTTGGAGGAAAAAGAATCTTAAAAACAGTAATTACAACATTTTAAAGTTACTTAACAATGTGTGACAGTCAAGGGCAGAAACTAGATTACCCACAATTACATTTTCATTATACGTATATTAGACCCTTAATGAGTGTTATTAAAACATGCAGCCTCATTTCAGAGATATAGAACTTTATATCTGCTATCAATAAACATGTTTTTACAATACATATCTACCACCACCCTAAGACAGCCATTTTTAAACATTGGCCAAGCACTAATGCTGTGTACACTTAGGATATCTTAAGAATTTAGATTGCCTAGTCAAGCAAAGTTTAGTCTAGTCAGGCGAAGTTTAGTCTAGTCAGGCGATGTTTAGTCTAGTCAAGCGAAGTTTAAGCAAAATTAGTCTCTTAGTATTCCAAGGTGACCCATCTAAAAGGTTGAGCTAGATTAAGGAAATCCTTCTTCTAACACATTAAACATATACTAATGACTGGAGTCTCTATTCCTGTGCTGTATTCACACATTTCAGTATGTAATGGTTTAAAAAGGACAGAAACTACATTACCAACAATTACATTTTCATTATATGTACGTACGTATATTAGACCTTAATGAGTGTTATTAAAATATGCAGCCTCATTTTAGAGATATAGAACTTTATAATAAACATGTTTCTATCTAATTACATCCTTAAACAGCCATTTTTAAGTTTTGCAATCCTAATACATTGGCCAAGCACTAATATTGTATTCACACATTTCAGTATGTAATGGATCATAAAGTATGTTTATAAATGGTACTTATGATAACATGGTAATTCATGCAAGTAATGTATCCGTTGTTAATGAAGACTTATCAATAACACAATATACTGAAAACAACCTCATAACAATTAGCATACAGAAAATAACAGTTAAAAAGGAAAACACACTTTCAGAAGGACAAGCTCGACCTGTACCCGACACTCAGTCCATCACCACAACTTGAAGTAGGAGAGAAGCCATACATGTGTTGAACTATTGGCTGCTACATAGCTCTGCCATTGGTTGCAGATGTAGTGTCAGGTAGTGTCAGGTATAGTTACAGGTAAGTGCAGGTATATAAATGTAGGTCAAGTACAACTGCACTGACATGTAGTGAAGGCTGTATGATATGTACTGTATTCAGTATAAGAACCATATGGATTGTCTAACTGAAACTCAATAACAAAATCTTGAAAATGCAGTTTTGGATACTCATTTAGCAATGTAGATATGTCCTTTAAACACACTTCCATATTTGGTTCTAAGGCACAGTCCCAGATGAACCATTCATCTATGATGACTACAGCCAGACCATGCATCAATTAGCCAAAGTGCTAGTTTCTACTAATCACAGTTATCATAACTCACATACTAACACAGTGTGGGGGGACAAGAGGTCATAACTGTACATTGCCAGTGTCCTTATTTGGTAAAAGGGAATGATAGGATGTGCGTATGTAGTTTGTAAAGAATCTGTTCAGTCAATGTGATAACTTCAATATGAGAGCTTTAGGGAAAGTTATGGAATACATTACCGCTCCACCAACACTTACCACTTGTAATACAGTACATATGTATGTAGGTGCTATAGATGTGGGAGGAATGCATGGAATGTTACTAAACTTGTACAGTAACCTTGTATGGAATGTTAGTATACAGTATACAATGGCTGGTTTTCATGGGAAGGTACGTACTTGTAAGGTTGCTAGGAGACCTGAGGAAGCTCTAATGCAGTACATTTACCTATTTAGACTATCCTGTATGACCACACACACACACTTTATAATACAATTTAGTACATACAAGTGCTCCTTTCAGAAATAGGTAAACACACTCTACACAACATAACGCTGACTGGTAAAGACACCATTAGCATTGTAAACCAGTGAACAGAATTTGGCTTATAACTCGGTTGAAATTAAAAATGACTGATACAATCTCAACTAATATAAAGATATTATCTTGTATGCATCATCTGTGAATCTAAGACAATTGCTAAAAGTATTACAATAGTGTTTGCATTTACATAACATCAAATGAAAGGTCATTCAAGAGACGTAATTGTATTTGTAATTGTATTTGTAATTGTATTTGTGATAAACAACCAAATTCACACTTCTCAGTCATGTCTCGGCTAACTCACACTTATTCGTGAGCATGGCTAGGTTTTTATAACAGTGCTATGAAGAGACCAGTCACATGACCTCCATATGTACATATGAGACCAGTCACATGACCTCCATATGTACATATGAGACCAGTCACATGACCTCCATATGTACATATGAGACCAGTCACATGACCTCCATATGTACATATGAGACCAGTCACATGACCTCCATATGTACATATGAGACCAGTCACATGACCTCCATATGTACATATGAGACCAGTCACATGACCTCCATATGTACCGTACATACGTACATGAACGTGTCTATTATGAGAAGCTGTAAAGGTTTACTGAATGTGAAGACGCTCTCATAATAAACAATACATTATAGTTGTCCTCTATAAGTTGCTTAGTGTAGCTAACAGAGATGTGGTTGAAAGTGAAGTTGTCCATTCTGTGAGCTTCCCTATTCACTAAACACTTTCAGTACAACATCTGATGTGTCAGAGAGAGAAGGGTTGATAGATGGTATCATCATTAAACTCTGGATATTACCCCTGCCCATTCATGTCCCCTGAGGAGCGCATGAGCACATAAGTGGGGTAATATCAGCTATATTACTGGGGTAATATCCAGAGTTTAATGATGATGATATTGTTGCTTTAAGATCAGCTTTAGATCTTAAAGTTCCCCTATTTTTTCCTTGAAAACGTTATATATAATAAAGAGGTATATCAGATATACAGTACATATTTTGCTATAGCTCGTGATCATCTATAAGCATACATACACACTGTATAAACAAATCCTTTGTATATATGTACATACATCCATTACAGTATAATATAATTTGACTGAATATTCTCACAGCATTGTATACGTTTAAATATAGAATACAAAGAATACTAACTCACAGTACACATCCAAGTTGACAACAGTTGTATCACTTCCTGCTGTAGTAGTCACATTTACTGTGTAAGATCCACTGTCAGTACGATTAACATTTTCTATTGTAAAGCTAGATGCTCCATTACCAGATCCAATATTAACAGTAATCCTGTCATCTTGTACACTAACTCCATCTCTAATTATTGAAACGCTATCCTCAGCTGGAAAAGGGTTGCCATCAATCGTTAGAGGTTCACTTAAAGCATTCCCTTCAATTAAACTTGTGTTAGTTAAGTTTGGAGTGACAGTTGGAGGGTCTATAAAATATAGTCATTATACGTATAGCGTAGTATTCTGAATTTAACGAGGATTTATAAACTCACAGATTACTATGAGGATCGCAGAGAGCTTCCATTAAGATCTGGTGTAACTGGTCCGAACATATAGGCAATACCGTTTGTTATAGACACCGCAGTGATCAGCTCGATAGGAGCTCCTCTTCTGTCAAGTTGTAAGAAAATAAAATTACCATCACCAGTACAGTTCACTGACAAGGTATCTCCAGCAACTACTGAAGCCGTTCCATTAGGAGAGATTTCTTGGCTCAACACACCACCTGCAAGAAGTAGAATAGTTAACCAGATTTATTAAACTACTTTTAAATACTTACTTATATACTGCCAATTGAGAGTGAGTAAAGATAATATGATCGCCAGCATTTGATGGTCGACGTTCAGGCGTACTAGATAAAAAAAGAGTGTATGCGATTATCAATATCGATCGTAGTGGTCCAAGAAATGGACAAGATCACGATATATTGTACGTCAACTTCCAAAAAACACCTGCAAGCAAGAAAACTACAATTATCATGATACCATAAGGCTAGAGTTCTATTACACTTGCAGACTTTGGTAACTCTTTATCTTTCTTCTAATTCAAACAAAACGAGCAAATAAATAAATACAGTACAATCAATGCTATCAATTAATGATTTCTGTAACTTACATTACATTACATTAAAGAGCAATCAGCACAACACATCACACTGTATCACTATAAATTTTGAAGGTATGTAAATGACAGAGTAGTCATATATACTATACTATAACTAGTTGTCATTATATTTAATATATGGAGATTGTATCAATGTTGATTGAGTACTTGATCAGTTCCTCCAGCCCCATTATCAGATGGAGGGATCCAACTGATAGTAAACATATATATATATACATTTTGCAATTACGTTTAATTATACTTATTCTAATGGTGCAATAATACAGACCAACCAGAAAATTCTTCTAAGATGTCCACAATATTTCTATTGTACCACTAATTCAGCGACAAAGTAAGTGGCCAAGAAATGACAAGATCACAAAATTGCGGGATTCAATGTTATGCTTATACACTAAGTTAATATACCTTCAATTCATGTAACATATTTTATGCTGTTTTTATTAAGTATGCTTTTAAGATACACATGCATCTACCTAAATGTAAATGTTACATATAAAAATTCACTTGTTTTGAATACTTATAAACACTATACCTAAAGCATGCAAGCTACAAATATCATGATACAATAACACTAGAGTTCAACTACACTTGCAGACTTTTTTAACTCTTTAGTAGACTTTAGTAAGTATCTTTAAGGTTAATGGCCTACCTGTGATTTCACTGCCTCATCTACCTTGTCTCTGGTGATTGATTGATCCAGTGCTTCAGCCATTAGCTGCTGTGCCAGTTGCCCATTGACAAAGTCATGGTCAACATGTTGTTCCTGGTTGAGCACCCTATCAAAAAGCTGGCAGAAGACTTGGGCAGTTTCCTTAGCTGTCTTGGTGACCCGGTCTGTCCCCTGTATAGGAAGGCTAATTGTTCATCTTCAATATTTCCTTTAGTAGCTGGTATTGTACTGTACCTGCTCAAAATCCTGGGTTGTGGTTGGTCTCTGCGAGTCCTCTGACATTGCAGGTGGCAATCTTCAGTTAGTGACATGTGGGCATCGTGGATAGTAGGTATAATATATCTAGAGCAAATACTGTAAATAAATAATGTAATCTAATTACTGTATGAGCCCATTGAAGGTTCTATTTGCAAAAGTTTAATTACATATGCATTGAATTAAGAGACTTTTATAGTAATTAGGGCTTCATTTCTCTGTAAACAATAGTTAAACTTCAAGTATAAGCTTTCATAGGGTATACTACACATTTATATTGAGAATAGGAGAATAGGTGAATGCTAAACACAACAAAGTCATAGAAACAAAAAATCCATGACATTATATTTTTGTGATTTTATGGTTAAGCTATATAGCACAAGTACAGATGTGTCCAAAGTTTTAGTTCGAATATACTCACCATGAAGCAAGTTAATTATTTCTGATGCTGTACATGTATATACTAATAGTTATTTGTGCTACTTTCAAAGGATGACATCTCACATATATACAATATATACCAACAGCTAATTTAAAAACAAACATGCTAAAAATAAGTATATGTTACCGTTATATGTTATGACTACTGCTGGTTCAGTGACTACTACCATTATCTTTACTTCTACAGTTACTGTGACTACTGCCCCTGCCATGACTACTCCCATTAGAGTGACTAATACCATTGTTGTGGGTACTACCGTTATTGTGACAACTAATGTTACTTTGATTACCAGTCTTACTGTTACCATTACCATGCCGTGATTACCACTGTTACCGTGATTACTACTTTTACAGTGACTATTACTGTTGCCGTGACTACTAATATTACTGCGGCTATAAACTGTTACCGTTACCGTGACTACTAAGGTTACACATACTACTACCGTTACCATGACTACTAAGGTTTAGGAATTTTTCTCTTAATATACATGCAGTTTGTTCTTTCGGATTCGGATATTTTGATCCTGGAGTCTCTATATTCTCCAATGGTCACCATCAGTTGCTCTGACCCAGTGTCAAAACATCCAAACTCTAAAGAACAAAGTGTCGTATTTATATAGAATGTACGTATATATATGTTACACAGATTTTTTTACTTATTTTTAATTACATAGATTCTGATTCAAAATAACTAATTGAAAAAGGCGAGAATGATATTGCTGCAATCATTGGAGGAGTTTTGGGAGCAATTATAGTTGTCCTTCTTTTTTTCATTGCAGTTTTGATTGTTTATATTGTGAAAAAAAGTAAGCTTCTCACTAATTTTTATGAAATTCTGAACTCACTGTTGAACTGTGGCAGTGATGTGGCAGTTCTTCTTTGAGAAATTGCAACATGTGCATGAAAGGCTGAACCCTATAATATAAAAATGCTCTAGTACACAAGTTATAAAATGTCTTTAACCATATATCTACATAAAGCATATAGTCAAACTTCATGTTGTTATATAGGCACAATATCATGTGATATACTGTACATATAAGACTAACCATACAGCCCATGAGAGGAACAGTCTACTAAGTGTAACAATTTGATAATATGCCATTTATTGATGAGTCTACAGTATCATGCCATTTCAATATATTTAATTCTACTTCTTCCATAATTTTTTTCTTTTATGCCTTTAGGTGCGATAAAACGATGCAACATTCAAGTAACAGAAAAGACTAAATAACTTTTCAGCATCTACAGCTTTGTTACAATTTAGCTTTATAATTAAAAATGGTTTGGTGTCTTGATAGAGGTAGCCATGAAATCTATGCAGCGATTATCAATTTATCATTCATGCAGGTGGGCGGAGCGACGAAAGATAGCGAGCCTCTAACTTCCATTTTCGCTTTAGTCCACATGTACATGATCCGATCCGATCCGAGTACGCGTTCACTTGCATAATGTATTATACGTATAGCTCTATATATAAGTATAAGTATATAATAATAATATCTTATGATTAAAAGTATTATTAGACCACTTTTGTGAACATTATTATAAAGTAAATAAAAAACATTTACAAAAATGATGTTAGAAGTAGTAATGGCAGTGTTCACTAATACATCTGCAAAAAGTATCGAAACAAGACACTGATTATACGATAAGGCTAATCATACAGAAGTTGCATATATACTGAAATTTAAGTAACTTACCATACACTTCTGTGTTTGGGCGCACTAACCTTAAGTAGGAATGGTGCGCCCAAACACAGAAGTGTATGGTAAGTTACTTAAATTTCAGTATATATGCAACTTCTGTATGATTAGCCTTATCGTATAATCAGTGTCTTGTTTCGATACTTTTTGCAGATGTATTAGTGAACACTGCCATTACTACTTCTAACATCATTTTTGTAAATGTTTTTTATTTACTTGTATTCCCCCTTTTTTCCTCTTAATATTACTTGTTTTAAATTGATTTGAAAGTTTTCTTGGCGAAGATCTCAAAATAACGTCTTAGACAAGAGAAATATGCCTAAAACCATGATCTCTTAATTAAAAAATGGCGTCCGAGAAGACCACAATTTTCCCTCTTCACAATTAACATGCTTATTGTAGAACGGATTCAGATTTAGGGCTGTCTATTCCCTAGTTCCGAAATATCTATGACGATTTATAACTAGTACGTGCCCGCATAAGTTCGCATATTAGCGCTAGTCTATTCAATAAAAGAAGAAGAAGAAGAAGAAGAAGAAGAAGAAGAAGAAAAAATGAATTTTGGAAGTGGGTCTATTCCTAGTTAGCCGCTTTTTGATTGCTATAGAGCGTGTAAAGCGTCGAAACATGTTTTGGCATTTAGGAAAACGTGCATTAATCGCTGCAAATAACCGAATATATCCAAAAATCGCTTCGTTGGCGATTTATGAGGTGTTGATTGCTAATACATTGGATAGGGCGGCCATTTTTTTTTCCGGCCATTCCTACTTAGAGAGTACTACCGTACTCTCTGATACATAATAATTTAAACGTATATATGAATAAAACCGGGGTGGTATGCAGGTGAGGGAGCCATGCATGGGGGTTAATTATATTACATAATAGTCTATATACATTTCGCTTGCTCGTTCCTACTCCGGACCGATGTCGGCGCCCGATAATTTTCAAAATAAAAGGTAGTTTACCTGGAATAAGTATTAGGATTAGATGCAAAATGAAGAAAACGCTTCCTCCCATCTTCACAGTTCGCGAGCCGTTTGTGATCACGTGAACGGAAAATTACTACTTTCGATAATACCTACGTATATATAGACTGCATTTGATCTCAGGTTTCTCGTTATAGGCAATGGAGACTCTTAGAGGCTGTACAGGTAGAGGTAGTGTTAATTTGCTTCTCTTGGAAGCAATTATCATCGGACTTTCTGCAAGTAAGGTTTTAAAATCTATTAAACGATTCCGGATGTAGGTCGGCGCCCGCTAAGAGTGACATTTAATTTTCTACCGTACCTTACCCAAATGGATTGTTAGATTATTTGTAGAGTCATTGCAGTTCCTTATGCATATATAGGTCCGGCCACATTTTCTGACTATCCAAGGGATAATGTAACTGTCCCAGAAGGAGGTAGTTTAACATTTACTTGTGCAGCAACTAGAACATCCAATGACGAAAGACTGTCTGCAAGGTGGTCCTTAAGTGATGGCAGGACAGAGACAGTTATTGCCAGTAACAAGGCCCTATCAGATGGTACCATGGCAACAGTTGGTAGTAACTACCGTTCTCCTCTCAATTTGTCTAACGTAAACAGAGTTTGGAATGGAGCTACTGTACTTTGTGCTGTTAATCCTATTCCTGTAGTACTTCAACCAGGACCCTTTCCTGTTATAACAGTGCACTGTGAGTGCAGTAGTCATGCGACTTAATTAGAGATTCTAACTTTCCTATGATAATGTATGGACATTGTTTACTTTCCCTAGTTAAGTAGTATATTTTGTGATGCCCATGTAATACAGTGCAAGGTTTGTGTTATATACTTAATATTTAACTTGATTGTACTTATCCTAGGAGTCAGAGCACTTTGCATAGTAATTAATTAATTCATGTATAAAGAGAGTTAATTACACTAAAGCCTGGATTATGAAACTTTATTAATCATTTTTTCATATACGTACTTTGAACTCAGAGCTATTTAAATTAATTTCATGTAGTTCCTCCATATACATATTATGTATTTAAATGAGACAGTTTTAACTTCTTATACACACACTATATATACTCTCTATAATTTCCCATTTCTAGTTCCTCCATCCATCACTCCACCCATCATAAACAAGTCTGTTATAGAAGGAACATCCTTCACTACTCCTCTAACTATAACTGGTGATCCATTTCCAGTGAGTAGTAATATTGTTATAACTAGAGATAGAGTTAGTGTACAAGATGGCAGGATTACTGTTCATATTGGATCTAGTAATGGAACATCTAGCTTTATAATAGAAAATGTTAATCGTACTGACAGTGGATCTTACACAGTAAATGTGACTACTACAGCAGGAAGTGATACAGCTGTTGTCAACTTGGATGTGTACTGTGAGTTAGTATTCTTTGTATTCTATATTATAAGTATACAGTACATTATATATTTTCTTATATTTTGATAGATGTCCCTGAATTTGCTGTACACTCTAAAGTGCAGAATGTTGTTTTTACAGAAGTATTCACATTCAACTGTACTCCATCAGCTGCCAACCCTCCACCTAGTAGTTATGTGTTTGAGAGAGATGGAGTGGACATCACAGAAGGAGTGAGTGGATCCATCTTAACTGTCTCTTCTCTGAAGAGAAGTGAAGATAGTGGAAACTACACTTGTATGGTGACTAGTGAAGCAGGAAGTGTTACCATAGCAACATACTTGAAAGTTTTGGGTGAGTTGTTTAAGGGATCTAGTAATTCTTTGCAGGTTTATACTTTTTATTAATTCTCTTTAGCTCCTCCAACTATGCCACAAATTATTGTAACTGAGGCTATCAGTCCATTCTCAGCTACTATCACTTGGAGCCCTCCATCCGATAATGGAGGAACTGATCAACCACCCAAGTACTCCATCAACATCACAAACAACACTGTCACTCTCTCCTTCACTACATCAGATGTGACTACTCTGTCACTGACTAACCTTCAACACAGCAATCAATATGGAGTGAAAATAGTAGCTGAGAATGAATATGGAGTGAGTCCTCCAGCAGCCAGTACCTTTACTACACCTGACTCAGGTATGTGAGATGTAGTTCCATGTAGTGTATAGTGAGGTATATGAGTATTTGACTGTTATGTAGTTCCTATTATTGAGAGTGTATCAGTTGAAGCACTCTCACTGACTATTCTATCAGTGGATGTTGTACTACTGACTGATGGAGGAAAGAATGTTACAATTTATATGGTGAGTTTATATTGTAGTGATATCTGTATAGAAGATTTGAAGTTCCACGTATTCAATATTATTTTTCAGATTACAATTACAGGAAATGCCTATATATCTCAAGGGGTAATTCGTTCAGTTCAGTTGATAACTCACAATTTAACAGTAGACAACTTAACTAAAGGAGAGTATTACAGTGCTAGTATAACTGCTACAAATAGTGTTGGAATGAGTGAACCAGTTTTGTATAACTTTTCTATTCCTTGTAAGTGTAATTATTTAACATATATACATATTTTTTTGTTTTATACAGCACATATGTATCATGTGTGAAATTAAATACATATTCATGATTATTGTATAATATATATAATTGCATGTACTATGCATTTTATAGTTCCTCCAAACTTCACTTCTCCCTCAACTCCACTGGACCTCTCTGCTATTCCTCCCAACACATGTTGTGCTGGTATACAGTTGGGACTACAGAATCCTAATAATCCTGTTGAGATACAAGTACAAGTGTCTACTGGTGGAGGAGACTTTAGTGAAGCAAGTTTTACTAGAAGTACCACAGACATGGACATTATCTATGTAGAAGGTCTGGTAGCTGGTACTGAGTATACTATAAGAGTTACAGTGTCTAATGTGTTTGGAAGTGAAATGAGAAATGTGATTACAACACCTTTATTAGGTGAGATTATCATTATAGTATATAGGTAAAGTAACCATGGTAACCACCCCTATTTATGTATACGTAGAGTGCTTGAAGAATTATGTGCATATAATTACCTTAGTATAATGATATTTGAGATACAAATTAATTATAAGTAATGTCTATGTTTACATATTATAAGTAAGTGTTTCTATGTCTACGTTATCTACAGGTGCTCCATCTCAGCCAAGCACACCAACCTATTCTGTGAGTGGTACAATAGTAACAGTGTTAGTAGCAGTCCGATATCCTGGTACTAGAGGAGTAGTGAGGTTGTATATTGGACATCAGTCAGTTGGTAATGTACAGAGTGGAGAAGTGGAGGAGAGAGTTCCAGTTACTGATCCAAGTGAAGGGATAATGAGAAGGATAGATATAGAGTTACCAGTTGGACAGTACAGGGTTTATGTGAGAGCTGAGAATGAGTTTGGAAATTCTACTTCTGAAATATCTGATGTGCTCACTATAACAAGTAAACTTCTACATATAATTGTTACTTATATATATGTATGTTTGCTTCAACTGAAGTACGTAAGAGCTTTCTGTAGTAACAATATAAGTTACGTAAAATATGATTGGAATAGTATTTTTATATGCACAGTTCAGTCCTTGTCAGCCATAGTTGGTGGTGTTATTGGAGCTGTAGTTGGAGGAGTACTAGTCGTCATACTAGTTATTGGACTATGTATGGGACACAATAAAGTTAAAAAAGGTTTGTGAACTTATTTTATATAGTAAATATACAGATACACATGGAAAAGGAATTACTAATTATATCTAATTTTGCAATGAAATATAGTGCAAATTCATAAATGCATACAGTAATTTTCACTATCATATATTCACTGTACTCTAATAGGTCACACAAAAGAGACTAAAGAGGTGGTGTATGAAGATGTAGATTCTAAAGAGGTTGATCTCCTCCAGCCCAACCCCTCTTATGTAACTGTTTCCTCTCCCCTCTCCTCATCTGGTCTGTCTGGTCAGGTGCAGGGTCCAGTGTATGAAGAGTGTGAGATGAGGGACAGAGTGGTGATTGAGGAGAACCCTGCTTATGGTGCTCTGACCAAACCCACAGAGTACAGTAACCTGTAACAACAAACAATGTTGATATTTATAATGAGGCCAATTTTATAACATTTTGATTTTGTTTGTATAATTTCTGTATTTTTACATCAGACCAGATTGTATAATTACTTTCATCATTCTTCATGATTAGGTCCAATATGTACAGTATATTATACGTACATGATAGATAAGTTTATCAGACCTATCTACAAAGAAAATCGAGCTAGATTGGATTTTCGTTGCAGATAGCTCCAATAAACCTATCTATCAATGAACGCAACTAAAATTACTTCCTATCATTATACGTACATACATATATACGTATATATATCGTATAAAATTTCCTTATATGTATATATGAATGTTGTGTATTGTTATTGATTCTTAAGTGACTTCCTACAAATACTGTTAACTGTTAACTTCATTATCTATCAGCTTGTTTTAAATGTACTTTTGTTATATGAAATTTGTCACACTTCCTCATTTAATATTCTTTCAGTTAAACAGTTTGAAGTGAACTTAACTCTTTTCTGATAAGCAAAACACAACTACTTGTTTATAGTGAAGTTTGTGTAACCTAACTGATTATGATAAACATGCGAACCTGACTTCTTATTGATTCATACAAAACACAGCATACATTTTTAGTAAACTTGTTTGTGTGTATATAATATACATACTAATGCATACAGTAGTGATACATATATATGCAAAGTCTAGATTGATTTGTTTCATAAAATAAATAATTATGATTATATATACGTACATGAACACTATATATGTCATTACAAGAGTAGTCTAGAGTTCCAAATAATATACGTATATATACGTACATATATATAGTTGTAATAATATAACAAATCAAAATATTTACAATGCAACAATGATACTAAGCTATATATGTACAGTATATTGAAATGTATACACATCTAACACTTAATAAATGTAGTCATACAATGTCATGTTTCTGGTTTTACTGATATACAGTCATAAGGTACCAGTGCATTCTGAAATCATCACTTCTATTATGTCTTGCTATGAGGCCGGGGGAAAGTTGACTGTTATTATATTATATTTTATAAAGCTTCGATGAGTATGTAGTATCAATTTTTCTTCTTTTTTCCCTTTTTTGCTAGACATATGTATACACCATCACAACTATATGTGTCCTATTTAAGTATCAAAAAATAATTTGTGTGTTTTTAAGTGTTCTAGTCCTGATAATAGTAATTGGTGTAGTAGCTACGGTAGTTCATATCTGTGGTCTCATTATATTCACGGGAGCAAAGCAATGAGTGCATGTTTGGCTATATATAGCATAGCATATATACGTATATCCAAAATGTTCACATGCACCTTCAAAATTTTAATTGCTTTGTTGTTATAATAATATTAAAGAAGTCTATATGCACATGTATATTTACCAAGTCATGCGTATATGAGATTTACCTACATTAAGACCTTTTAATTCTCACCGTACATATACAGAGGTAAATTCCATGATTACAAGCATGATGCTAATATAATTACTTACATTATTACAATTGTTCACTATACCACTTCAAATTGATGATAATAATGTGAAAATGTGCAAGATAATTGAAGAATAGCAAATAGAAAATTAAGTGTTTAATTACAGAAAATGGTGAAGTACACAAGAATTGATAATGTATGTATGCCTTATGTAAGTATGTGAATTGTTAATTTTTACAAAACTATTTCAAATGGCTATCTAGTCAATTCGGAGTGATTATTTTTAAATTGAATAATTGTTGAAACACAGTTCAGATACGTGTCGTCGGGGAGACATCCTCAGTGTTGGCTACCGTCACTTCTGCGTAGATGGTGGCCGGTTCTGGTTGCTTAGTCTCTCTCTGTGCCTTCTGCATCTCATTCCTTGAAAAGTCTAAATCAGCATACATCAACCCCTGTATGGGGGGAGGAGGGAGATGGTAAAATGGGACATTGAAAGATGCATTGAGTTTATGTACAGTTACTTGTTTAATGGACCAAGTTTACTGATGTTACTTAAGGAGGAGGTGACATGGAGAAGGAGAAGACTCTCCAGTTTTAGACAGATATGTCTGTACACATTTCCTTTCCCGAGACATGTGTAAGGCCCTTCAGAGGACTATGGAAAGACTACATACAACTAATGACGGATGAAATTCCAGAAATATATGTCCAGACCAAAGGGGTAAAAGATAAAGAAAAGATAAAGCATTACTCAATCTCAGCTTGTATTATGCAATATATTGGAGTGATGCTCATGTTTGTAACTGGTCTGTTTGGAGGAAAAAGAATCTTAAAAAACAGTAATTACAACATTGTAAAGTTACTTAACAATGCGTGACAGTCAAGGACAGAAACTAGATTACCCACAATTACATTTTCATTATACGTATATTAGACCCTTAATGAGTGTTATTAAAACATGAAGCCTCATTTCAGAGATATAGAACTTTATATCTGCTATCAATAAACATGTTTTTACAATACATACCTACCACCACCCTAAGACAGCCATTTTTAAACATTGGCCAAGCACTAATGCTGTGTACACTTAGGATATCTTAAGAATTTAGATTGCCTAGTCAGGCAAAGTTTAGTCTAGTCAAGTGAAGTTTAAGCAAAGTTAGTCTCTTAGTATTCCAAGGTGACCCATCTAAAAGGTTGAGCTAGATTTTAAGGAAATCCTTCTTCTAACACATTAAACATACTAATGACTGGAGTCTCTATTCCTGTGTTGTATTCACACATTTCAGTATGTAATGGTTTAAAAAGGACAGAAACTACATTACCAACAATTACATTTTCATTATATGTACGTACATATATTAGACCTTAATGAGTGTTATTAAAACATGCAGCCTCATTTTAGAGATATAGAACTTTATAATAAACATGTTTCTATCTAATTATTACATCCTTAAACAGCCATTTTTAAGTTTTGTAATCTTAATACATTGGCCAAGCACTAATATTGTATTCACACATTTCAGTATGTAATAGATCATAAAGTATGTTTATAAATGGTACTTATGATAACATGGTAATTCATGCAAGTAATGTATCCGTTGTTAATGGAGACTTATCAACAGCACAATATACTGAAAACAACCTCATAACAATTAGCATACAGAAAATAACAGTTAAAAAGGAAAACACACTTTCAGAAGGACAAGCTCGACCTGTACCCGACACTCAGTCCATCACCACAACTTGAAGTAGGAGAGAAGCCATACATGTGTTGAACTATTGGCTGCTACATAGCTCTGCCATTGGTTGCAGATGTAGTGTCAGGTAGTGTCAGGTATAGTTACAGGTAAGTGCAGGTATATAAATGTAGGTCAAGTACAACTGCACTGACATGTAGTGAAGGCTGTATGATATGTACTGTATTCAGTATAAGAACCATATGGATTGTCTAACTGAAACTCAATAACAAAATCTTGAAAATGCAGTTTTGGATACTCATTTAGCAATGTAGATATGTCCTTTAAACACACTTCCATATTTGGTTCTAAGGCACAGTCCCAGATGAACCATTCATCTATGATGACTACAGCCAGACCATGCATCAATTAGCCAAAGTGCTAGTTCCTACTAATCACAGTTATCATAACTCTCATACTAACACAGTGTGGGGGGAAAGAGGTCATAACTGTACATTACCAGTGTCCTTATTAGGTAAAAGGGAATGATAGGATGTGCGTATGTACTTTGTAAAGAATCTGTTCAGTCAGTGTGATAACTTCAATATGAGAGCTTTAGGGAAAGTTATGGAATACATCACCATGCTACCACATACCACTTGTAATACAGTACATATATATATGTAGGTGCTATAGATGTGAGAGAAATGCATGGAATGTTACTAAACTTGTACAGTAACCTTGTATGGAATGTTAGTATACAGTATACAATGGCTGGTTTTCATGGGAAGGTACGTACTTGTAAGGTTGCTAGGAGACCTGAAGAAGCTCTAATGCAGTACATTTACCTATTTAGACTATCCTGTATGACCACACACACACACTTTATAATACAATTTAGTACATACAAGTGCTCCTTTCAGAAATAGGTAAACACTCTACACAACACACAAGGCAGTGCTGACCGGTAGAGACACCATTAGCATTGTAAACCGGTGAACAGAATTTGGCTTATAGCTCGATTGAAATTAAAAATGACTGATACAATCTCTACCAATATAAAGACAATATCTTGTATGCATCATCTGTGAATCTAAAACAACTGCTAAAATTATTACAATAGTGTTTGCATTTACATAACATTAAATGAAGGGTCATTCAAGAGACATAATTGTATTTGTAATTGTTTTGCAATAAACAACCAAATTCACACTTCTCAGTCATGTCTCGGCTAACTCACACTCATTCCGAGCATCACTAAGTTTTTATAACAGTGCTATAAAGAGACCAGTCACATGACCTCCATATGTACATATGAGACCAGTCACATGACCTCCATATGTACATATGAGACCAGTCACATGACCTCCATATGTACATATGAGACCAGTCACATGACCTCCATATGTACATATGAGACCAGTCACATGACCTCCATATGTACATATGAGACCAGTCACATGACCTCCATATGTACATATGTACATGAACGTGTCTATTATGAGAAGCTGTAAAGGTTTACTGAATGTGAAGACAGTCTTATAATAAACAATACATTATATATGTCCTCTATAAGTTGCTTAGTGAAGCTAAGAAAGATGTGGTTGAAAGTGAAGTTGTCCATTCTGTGAGCTTCCCTATTCACCAACCACTTTCAGTACAACACACTGCAATCAACAAGTTACTATATATAACACTCTAACAGGCTCAACCAATCAACAGTCTTCAGTGAATGTATATTATACAAAGAGAACTGCCACACTAACTGAACTGAATTTCCTACAGCCATTGGATGCTCCATTACTCAACCAATAACCAATTAACACCCACCACACTAAAGTACAGACTTACACAACAGAACAATTGTACAATCACTAACCACACATTCAGACTATGTATGTCATGACCTTGAGCTTATTATTATTATAATTATTATATAGCCATTGCGCAATCACTAAAATGGCTGCCACTGTACCTCTGTCTTCTCTGCAGGTGGGTTGTGTGTTTTTGATGTTCCATTTCCACCTTTCCCATCAGTTCCATCCGGTTTAGCTTCGTCATACACAGGTTCACTGATCGGCTCATTCAACTTTACTCCATCAACATTAGTGTAATGAATACCCTCCAGTTCATTCCTGTGAACACGAATATGTACACAAGTATAGACAGTGTACTGTGGGTGTAATGAAGTAGTATGTATATGTGAACAGTAGAAATGATACAAGTATACACAATGGAGAAAATGTTTCAATTTCTATTTGCATTGGAAAGCTATTTACACTATTGTATTCTTTATTGGCAATTAATACATATTAACTATGAAAATGTAATTTTGGCTGGAATAAATGTTTCTGTAATTTTTGTTAATAATTTTACTGTAACTTCCAATGGTAGTACTCATACAAGATGTTCATAAAGATCTATTATATAGTTAATTATGTTTGAATACAAGTCCTACTAGGAAAGGAAGATCCTTTTAAATGAATTGAACTCAATAGAATCTATGGTGAGCCTGGTGAAGCCAACATAGTGCACTTGTGTACAGTACTTGTAATGGCATCCAATTATCCATGTTTGTATGTATAATGGATAAGATATCAGTCTCTACCATACATACCCATATACTGTATGTATGTATGTGTACATAAATGGCAGTCAATGGGAGATAGAGGAATCCAGTGTGGGAGGAAGTTCAACTAAATACTTTGTACTTCTATATACAGGGCAGGTATCACATATCTGACATCACATGACAGCATTCATAAGATGGCTTCCAACAGCTATCACATGACCATATATGGACCAGTTGGTGAGAGGGGAAGTGCTATCATTCACTGTCACACACTGTAACAGGTCAAGTGATGTCATAGTGACCAATACAGTGTAGTGGTCACAGATTATACAAATAGGCTGTCATGACAACCAAAACAGCAGTTGGAATGTAAACAGTTAAAATAAGCAATGAATCTCATTTATCTACCCCCTCTACACCACAACACCAAACAGTACAGTCCCTCCTCTGCTAGTGGTAGATATCACAACATTATCATGTGTTCCAAAGGTTACTTCTATTAATAGAACAACCTTTCCTAAACTACTAATCAATAGGGACTTACTCATCTTTCTTTGTCATTTTGTAATCTCCCTCTGAAGAGAAGGAAAAGGAAATAATAATACACTACACACTTTAAGTTAGTAACAACATATAACACACACTACACTTCTGGTTTAGTAAAGCACTCACTGTCTGACTTGTACTTCATACAACACAGTACAATGATCAGTATGACCAAGATGAGGACTAGAATCCCGAGAATAGCTCCCACTATCCCTCCAATGATGGCTCCAGTGTTGTCAGCTGCTGGTGAAGGTGGAGCTACATACATAAGGGAATGTACACTTGTTAGACCAACCTTGTAATGTGTAACATCTTCACACTCACCAGTCACTTGGAATGTTATACTTCCTTCACTCAATTCTGATTTTCCAAAATCATTCCTAGCTATAGCAGTAACAATAAAGTCTCCAACAGGTAGACCTTCAAAAGTCCTTTTTCCCATTACTGGACCGGCTGATGAGTTGGATAATGTTAAAGTCATTTCTCTGTCACTTTGTCTCTTTGCACTGACTCTCTCATACCTAACACTCACTGTCACATCTCCTCTGGTACCAGGAGAGGGGACATCTACAGACACTGTGACACTGCTACCTGCTACAGTGACAGCGGGTTGGGACGGCTTAGAGGGAGTACCTAGTGGAGAGGGGTGGTTACCATGGTTACTCTACCTTTCCACAAGAATGCTACCTTACCTATTAAAGGTGTTGTAGTCACACTTCTCATTTCACTTCCAAACACATTGGATACTGTAACTCTTATAGTATACTCAGTACCAGCTACCAGACCTTCTACATAGATAATGTCCATGTCTGTGGTACTTCTAGTAAACCTTGCTTCACTAAAGTCTCCTCCATCAGTAGACACTTGTACTTGTATCTCAACAGGATTATTAGGATTCTGTAGTCCCAACTGTATACCAGCACAACATGTGTTGGGAGGAATGGCAGAGAGGTCCAGTGGAGTTGAGGGAGAAGTGAAGTTTGGAGGAACTGAAATGAAAAGGATTGATCCAAATACAATAACAGAGAAACATTAAATGAAATATGTATATTTCTGAACTACGTATAAGAAATTATATTTTACAAATGTACTGTACACTGACATACACAATACTTACATGGTACAGTGAAACTTGATTGAAATGGTTCACTCATTCCAACACTATTTGTAGCAGTTACATTAACAGTGTAATACTCTCCTTTAGTTAAGTTGTCTACTGTCAAATTGTGAAATTTTAATTGAGCTATTGGAATCACACTCTCATTCATATAGTCATCTGATGTTACAAGTACCTACAGTGAAATACACATACATACATTACATGACATAGTTACATATTAATACTCAGTAACAAATTATTATAATAATTCACAGTATAGCTGGTAATATTCTGTCCTCCATCAGTCAGCAGTACAACATCCACTGATAGAATAGTCAGTAAGAGTGCTTCAACTGATACACTCTCAATAATAGGAACTACATAACAGACAAATACTCATATACCTCACTATACACTACATGGAACTACATCTCACATACCTGAGTCAGGTGTAGTAAAGTTGATAACAGCTGGAGGACTGGGACCAAGTCCCAAGTCATTATCCGCTACTATTGTCACTATATATCGAGTGCTGTGTTGAAGGTTAGTCAGTGACAGAGTAGTCATATTAGTTGTCACTGGAGGGAGAGTGGTACTGTCAGTGTTGTTTGTGATGTTGATGGAGTATTTGAGTGGTTGATCAGTTCCTCCATTATCGGATGGTGGACTCCAACTGATAGTAGCTGAAAATGAACCGATATCTTTTGACATCAGTTGTTGTGGAACAGTTGGAGGAGCTGTAATGGAGATGCCATGGTTGAATGGTTTATACTTCTAAATAATTCTTGTTCTATTACTCACCTCTAACCATTAATTGTACAGTCACTGAATCCCTCCCAACTCCATTGCTCACTTCACAACTGTAGTATCCTCTGTGGTTCCTAACTACTGAAGATACACTCAACACATAACCAGTTGTAGTGACACTCTCCTCAGCTGCTCCAGTGTTGTTGTAAGAGAAGGAGACAGTAGCTGGGGGATTGCTTTCTACTGGAGTGCAGTTCAAAGTGAATGGATCACCAGCATTTAGTGTAACACTCTGTTGAATATCACCAAGTACAGGTGGATCTGAAATACATTAGAAAGGATTTTCACACATTTAACAATAATATACAAACAGATAGATAATATTAAACTCACAATACACATCTAATGTAAAGTTGGCAGTTCCACTTCCAGCAGAGGTATTACTGAATATAGTGTACACTCCAGAATCACTTCTACTGACATCAGTGATTGTTATACTGTTGGCCCTACTGTTTGCAGTTAAAGTAATTCTATCTCCACTGGTGAGAGATTTGCCATCTCTAGTCCAAGTGTGTTCATCTGGTTGAGGATTAGCTTCAAATTCATAGTTATAAATAAATGTAGCTCCTTCAGTTGGAGTAGTGGACTGGTCAGGTGGAGATGGAGTGTAGGTCGGAGGATCTGTAGAATAAATAAAAAGTGGAACATAATTATTATATAGTTTCGAATGCTCAATTTAAGGATATCTGATGGAAACTTGTTTGTTTACTCACAGACAACAGAGAGGGCGGCGAAAGGCGGATCTTGAGTCGTTAATAACAATCCAGACCCTGCTCTACATGCAACTTCGAAACCATTGACTTGACGCTGAACACCTTGAAGCACCAACAATTGTCCGTTCTCCAAGAAGAGAGCTCGTGATATGCCAGTGATATCTGACATATTTTCACCAATGTTAGCTACGACTGCTTCACCGTCAAGAACTCGCCAAAAAAAACTTACAGTTCCGTTGGAGTTAGCAACTGAAGCATTACACTCAAACTGGGCAGCCTCTCCTTCGATAACAGTCTGGTTTTCTGGCAGTCGAGTAAATGTTACCTCCTCCTGGGCCTCACTGCGGAGGACTGAGCAGTAGAGAATAACTTTATTTTTTTAAAATCGAACAATAACACTGTGTAGGCCCTACGTACCTGAGATCAACAAGAAAATCTTGAGCAGTAAGGATGATACCTCGTACCTGCAGAACGCCATCTCTTCCGTAATGAGGTAACGGAACCAGCAATCGTTATTCACGTTATTCACCGTATGGGGGAGTAACACATGACACGATACATCTCGTAAAAGGCCATTTGCCGATTACGTTACGATAAAAGGGGTATCTAGTTCTAAAAAGCGAAACGAAACGAACGAAACGAAACGAATGAAACAAAATGGGAACTAATATATACAACCAAGCGAAGACCAACCAGCATCTTCAATCGTTAGTAAAAGCTAGCGTTAGCTAAGGAAGACAAATAGCGCCTATGATCACCGGATGCCGATTCATCTCTCCTGTCATGATGTTGTGCTCGTGGAGTTAAGTCGTGAGTTAATTTTTAGAACTATATACCCCCTGTAATGTTTCTTTTTGTCAAACGAGGGAATAAAAACGCAAAATATCGCAATACGAATAGTTCCGTATAAAAATAGTAACACATCACATGATACATCTCGTGCACGAGAAGGCAGGATGAAGACGGCGGCTGTGTTTTTGGCTCTCCCTTTTTTCCTCACGTTGGTTAACTCCCAGATATCTCCATTAACACCGACAGCTATCGAAAATGAGAATGTAACAGTTACTTGTATGACCACAATGCCTCCAGACTTACTCATTGACAGTGTTCCTGTCGAGACGGCCAAACCAGGGTTTCAGCAAAGGGTTGTTTCAAATGGAGTAGAGTACACCTTTATGGTAGAGCGTTCAGACAATGGATCTACTCTTACTTGTGCTAATACTCCCGGTGTCACTGCTACTACTTTAGTGGTTTACTGTAAGTTAGGGTTAAGTTAGGTTATATAGATCACGCTTTGAGTATAGGAAAAGCCAAATGAATCGCAGCGGGACAAAAATCGTATCGCGAATATTTTGACTTAATTGACTCATAGATCTTCTATACTTACGTATAACGGTATAGAAGATCTATGATTGACTTAATCACACACATAGTTTCTACGTTTGGGTGCATCATCCCTACTTTAGCTATCCTAAAATATCCTAATTGTATATACATGTACATTAAAAGAGTGATGGTAATTAAGTCTGCAGAAATTTGCATGACAAACCTAGATGAATATGTAGGGTACTTTTAACTGTAACAGTAACGTGTTATTCCTGAAGACATTATGATATATAAAGTTGTAATTGTTGTTAGTTTTATAAATAATATCTATATTATTATACAGGGGCTGCTGACTACAGTGGTAGTACTAACTCATTTACTGGTGATATTGTACAGCCTTTGGAGGTGTCCTTCACTGTCAGTGCTAATCCTGAACCAACCAGCTCAGTGCTAACTAGAGCTGATGAAGCTATTGACACTGAGAGGATCAGTGTTCTGTATAACCTGGTCAACTTTACCAGTTTGAGGTGTGCAGATGAAGGAATGTACACTATAACAGCTACCAATGAAGCTGGAAATGGATCCTTCAGCTTTTCAATCGCAGTCAACAATGGTTAGTGAATTTATTTTTGTAAATCAAAGTTTACTTCTTGCCCTTCAAATTTATAGCCAGTTGATATTTAAATCTTCAATATCTTTCTTTTCAACCATACCAATATCTAGCCACTATAAAAGCTACGTATTGTAGTCAAAGAGTAAAAGATGTGTCACCATATCTATGGTGCCATTGTGAAGCACTGATTAACTAAGAAAGCTAATAACAATAACTAGAAAGGTATATACATAGGTATTACATGAAGCGAAGGAGCTTTGCAGTATTAGTGGGTGTGTTGGTCAAACTAATGGCTAGTGATGGACGCATCTTATAACAATTTACAGCTCCTGTTGAATTTGTTAGATACAATGTATTCATACACTTGGTAACCCTAACCATTCATTATAAGGGGATGTGGGCCATGTAGGTCAAAAGAATAGTACGGTTGGTTGATACATAGATTTAATGAAGCCTGTTGTATAGCAAAGAAGGCTTTTTGTTGACAATGGATAAAATAATAATAAAATGAATTTTCTGTATTTTATTGCTAAGGGAAAATAGGTATGCCATAAGCAAACAGTTTGCATTATTAGCTATAAACATTTCTTTTTTTATTTTCAATTTTTTACGTTGATACAATGTAAAATGTTGTCTTTCTACAGCAAAACCAATATTCCTTGGTACAGGCGGCATGATAAAAATTTCCCTAGGAGAACGTTTTGATGTTTCTAAGTACTTAAGTGCCTGTCCTGATTTGGTGGATATTGAGTGTGCAACTCCCCTTGGCTTTAATTTTACTGCAAGTGTTAACATTGGTGACAATAAACTTAACAGTCTGTTGTTGACTTTTAATCGTGACCAGTTAACAACCTCGGAGAAATCTGTAGCAGTAAATGTCAGCTGTAAAGCCACTAATACAGTAGGAGATGTGACCTTTATGACTCAAATATCAGTTGGTTAGTATGGACATTTTTATTTCATATTGTCTCAAATATATATACATATGTTTTGTTTGTTTTTATGTGCAGGTGATTATGCTTCAGTAACTCAAGGTAAGTGAGATTTTTTATATATTTAAGTGAAATGGAATAAGACTTGTTTTCAAAAATTTTTCATGATATATTTTCTTCTCAATAGTCAAATTTCTTTTGATGGGATTCCTTCTGGTTTTGACCATGAGTTTGGTGATGGAATGAATATAATGGCTTGAGGCACAGTAGTATCTCATAGTGTTAAAACATTTAGATGTAGTGTCTTGAATATATTTTAGCTGTTTGAACATGCTCTTTTTGTATTTAGTATTATATATTGCATTTGGAATTAGGTTGGAGAATGGGCATAAATAAAAATGGAATAAAGAGATTTTAATATGACGTCGATTTTAAGAGAAAAGAATGCACAGCCATGTTTCGTATGCGTGGGCGGTTCAGCTTCTAAAAGAAAGTTAAAATTTAAATTGACCTAAATGTTAAGTATTTTTTGTAATAAATTCTATGGTTCGATCGAATGTCACATATGGAAAGATGTCCAAATTTGTACTCAAGATCCTCTTGTTGCTTTCAGGCACGTATAGTATACAACGATCATTACAATCTATAAAGTGAAATATTATCCTCTTCCATACCAACTCAGTGCGCATGTCCCGCAGTGAGGCCCAGGAGGAGGTAACATTTACTCGACTGCCGGAAAACCAGACTGTTATCGAAGGAGAGGCTGCCCAGTTTGAGTGTAATGCTTTAGTTGCTAACTTTAGTGGAACTGTAAATTTTTTTTGGCGAGTTCTTGACGGTGAAGCAGTCGTAGCTAACATTGGTGAAAATATATCAGATATCACTGGCATATCAAGAGCTCTCTTCTTGGAGAACGGACAATTGTTGGTGCTTCAAGGTGTTCAGCGTCAAGCTAATGGTTACGAAGTTGCATGTAGAGCAGGGCCTGAATTGTTATTAACGACTCAAGATCCGCCTTTCGCCGTCCTCTCTGTTGTCTGTGAGTAAACAAACAAGTTTCCATCAGATATCCTTAAATTGAGCATTAAATCGAAACTAGCCAGATTATAATAATTATCGCTGTTCCACTTTTTATTTATTCTACAGATCCTCCGACCTACACTCCATCTCCACCCGACCAGTCCACTACTCCAACTGAAGGAGCTACATTTATTTATAACTATGACTTCGAAGCTAATCCTCAACCAGATGAACACATTTGGACTAGAGATGGTAAACCTCTCACCAGTGGAGATAGAATTACGTTAACTGTAAACAGTAGTGCCAACAGTATAACAATCAGTAATGTCAGTAGAAGTGATTCTGGAGTGTATACGATATTCAGTAATACCTCTGCTGGAAGTGGAACTGCCAACTTTTCATTAGATGTGTATTGTGAGTTTAGTATTATTCTGTTTGTTATATTATTGTTAAATGTGTAAAAATCCTTTCTAATATATTTCAGATCCTCCTGTACTTGGTGATATTCAACAAAGTGTTACACTAAATACTGGTACTCCATTCACTTTGAACTGCACTCCAGTTGATGAGGGCAATCCTCCAGCTACTGTCGCCTTCTCTTACAACAACACTGGAGCAGCTGAGGAGAGTGTCACTACAACTGGTTATGTGTTGAGTGTATCTTCAGTAGTTAGGAACCACAGAGGATACTATAGTTGTGAAGTGAGCAATGGAGTTGGTAGGGATTCAGTGACTGTACAGTTAATGGTTAAAGGTTAGTGATAGAACAAGAATTATTAAGAAATATAAACCATTCAACCATCTCCATTACAGCTTCTCCAACTGTTCCAAGACAACTGATGTCAGTAGATAATGGTCCATTCTCAGCTACTATCAGTTGGTTCCCACCATCCGATAATGGTGGAACTGATAAACCTCTTAATTACTCCATCAACATCACCAACAACACTGTCAACTTGCCCTTCAGTACAACTTCAACTCAATTGACCTTAACTATGGATGATGGAATATGGCACAGTTCAATGTATAGTGTAAGAGTAGTAGCTGAGAATGAATATGGAGTGAGTCCTCCAGCAGCCAGTACCTATACTACAAATGACTCAGGTATGTGAGATGTAGTTCCATGTAGTGTATAGTGAGGTATATGAGTATTTGTCTGTTATGTAGTTCCTATTATTGAGAGTGTATCAGTTGAAGCACTCTCACTGACTATTCTATCAGTGGATGTTGTACTACTGACTAACGGAGGACAGAATGTTACTAACTATATGGTAAGAGTGTGTATTTCATAATTATTAAGAGATTTCTTCTATCCTTTCTTCCTTAGATTATGATAACTGGCAGTCTGAGTTACACTTTTATGGCTCAAATTTCCTCAGCACAGAAAATCCTTACAGTAAGTAATAACTTAGCAAAGGGGGAGAGTTATAAGGTGGAGATCACGGCTACTAACAGTGTAGGACCTAGCATTGCATATGAGGAAGACTTTACTGTTCCATGTGAGTGTGTTAATGTCTCACAGTTCTCTTTGAATATGTTCAATGCTATTTGTAACATTTCAGTTCCTTCAAACTTCACTTCTCCCTCAACTCCACTGGACCTCTCTGCTATCCCTCCTAACACATGTTGTGCTGGTATACAGGTGGGACTACAGAATCCTAATAATCCTGTTGAGATACAAGTACAAGTGTCTACTGGTGGAGGAGACTTTAGTGAAGCAAGTTTTACTAGAAGTACTACAGACATGGACATTATCTATGTAGAAGGTCTGGTAGCTGGTACTGAGTATACTATAAGAGTTACAGTGTCCAATGTGTTTGGAAGTGAAATGAGAAGTGTGACTACGACACCTTTAATAGGTAAGGTATAGCATTCTTGTGTGAAGATCATCACCATGGTAACCACCCTCTCCACTAGGTACCCCCTCTAAGCCGTCCCGACCCGCTGTCACTGTAGCAGGTAGCAGTGTCACAGTGTCTGTAGGTGTCCCCTATCCTGGTACCAGAGGAGATGTGACAGTGAGTGTTGGGTATCAGAGAGTCAGTGCAAAGAGACAAAGTGACAGAGTAGAAGTGAATTTAACATTATCCAACTCATCAGCTGGTCCAGTAACGGGAGAAGTGGCCTTTGAAGAACCTGCTGGAGACTTTATTGTTACTATTAGAGCTACAAATGAGTTTGGAGAATCAGAATTGAGTGAAAGAAGTATAAAATTTATAGTAACTAGTGAGTTTAATTATGATTACACATATGTACGAAGTTTCTGTATATATATGATTTTAACTTCAGGTCCTCGTGAATGTAATAAAAAAGGAGCTCTAATTGGAGGTACGCATAAGTTATATCTTATAGCTACTAATTACAAGCTACATTGATGTGCTATCATATAGCCATTGACCCAGCAATGGAGCAGTGATATACGTAAATAATCAGCTTATACGTATAGGTATATTCCCTTTGCATTAGTATATACAATATGGAGTACTGTAGTGTTTCCATTTATTAAAACTATTTAAATAAATAAATGTTTTGCATTTTGCAATTCTTACTTCTTCTCTCTCATTCATTCTCAGAAGGCACAACAGGTACTCTAATAGCTGGTATAGTAGGATCATTTGGAGGACTAGTACTTGGAGTTCTAATTACTGCTATCATATTCATCTGTTACAATAGATGTCATTATGGACGAGGAAAATGTGCGTATTTTGTGAATTATTGTGTTCATTCATACGTATATATAACACACATGTTGTAACACAGCGCTACTTGTACTAAATAATCTGTTCGGCTTTCATCAGATCATGTACAAATAAACAGTTGATATGCAATATACAGTACATGTATATATATAGACAAACTGCCAGCTTGTATGGCATATGGATAAAAAATGTACTTATTTGTGCCTATATACGTATACTCTTCACAGATGTACCTTCCAGCAAGTCTAGTTCTGCTCCTGTGAATGTTGTGTATGAAGAGTGTGAGATGAAGAATGTTGTTGATATGCAACACAATCCTTCTTATGCTGTACCATCTCAAGTAACAGGATCAGAGAGGAGAGGAAATGAAAACAAGATGGCTGACAAGGGAGGGGACATTGTTACATATGAAGCTGCATCTTAAGAATGTGTTGTTTGAAATGAAATAAGTAGTGAAATAATATACATACATAATGACTGAATACGTATTTAAGAATGTGTGTGGAGTGTTAAATGAATTATTTTTCACTTGTGTTTTCATTTTGTAATATAACATCTTGGAAAACAGTTCTATTAAATTACATTTTCTTTCTTTGTTGTATTGTACAAATGATGATAAGAGCTTTCATTTTTGCATATATAGTAATATAGTATGTCACAGTTTTGCTCAACTCAGTGTACTTATATTGTCATGTAATATAACAGTGTTGTTGTTGTACAATTATAAACTAGCTATAACTTACACAAACTGTTACAATAGGTCTGCTCTAGCTGTGGTTGGATAATAACACATTCACCCTAGGTCTGTCTTTATATAGTGTATATAGACTAGCTCCATCTAGCTATCACAATGCGTAAGTGAATACAAGAGAAGAGTGCATGATACTCACTCCCGATAAACACAAGTGTACCTAGAATGGTTAATTAATTTGGTTCATTTTTATTGTATTACTATATACTTATTGGAATTGCTGATTGAAGTGAGAAAGTATTATATACAGCTTATACTTGAGTATACTCTCCTATATAATCCTTCAAATATCACATCTGACAGAATGAACTACACCATTGCAGTTACTATATATACATTAGCTATATATTCACACTCAACTGTACTCCATCAGCTGCCAACCCTCCACCTAGTAGTTGTGTGTTTGAGAGAGATGGAGTGGATATCACAGAAGGAGTGAGTGAATCCATATGGCTCCAAGAAAGGACCTAGAAACAGAATGGGTACATTAGCATAAAATTCAGGGTATGTAGGTATAATAATAATAATAACTGTATATTAGAGTGACACATGCATGTGTATGCACTAGGCCAAGCTGGGCCCTTGAGTCACAAGAGTTATATCTAAGTTAAGATCTTCATACTACTATATAAAACTCATTTTAATTTATACAAGTATTTCGAGTTTAAAAACTCGTGGGGCTGCCGCCCCCCGAATTAACTCGAACTACTTGGCCGAATCGTTGGGATTTAATATATATATTCGTAATACTAACGATTGAGGACGCTTAAGTGTCCTGAACTTTATAAATAACGACGGAAAAGCTTCGTTAACTAAAGCTTCCTGAACGCCGCCATTTGCAAAACGATGTATTGATGTATAAATTAAGTATTATAAAGTATTATAATAGTTGCGTATATATGAACCTGTATTAAATATATATCGACGTATAAATAAAGTGTTATAATAGTTGCGTATCAACCCGTATTATATATATATATACAGTACAAGTTACAATATACTAAGGTAATCTAATCTAATATAAATAAATAATATAATATAATTAATTAATTCATTCATATGGCTCCAAGAAAGGACCTAGAAACAAAATGGGCATATCATCATAAAGTTCAGGGTATAAAACTCATTTTAAATTAAGGGATTTTTAATTTAGGCCTCCGTTTGTTAGAAAACAGAGGACAAAGTCTGCATATAAAAGGCCATAGGACTATAGAAAACCTATGGGAAATTTATATACAAACAATGTGTTATATTGATAAAAAATTTCAATTTGTCAGATAACTGTGAAATCAACATATATCATGGTACATGTGTATAAGAAACGTCTGACGAAGTTTTGCTTAATTAAATGAGCAAAATAATCAAGATATAATGAAGAATTCAAAGTTACGATTGCGCAAGCTGGTGATGTATTGTGATGTTTTTCTAATGCGTCACCAACACCTTCGTATGTCGCTCCGTACACACATTTTGTGAATCATGTGACGTTGCGTAAACGTCACCGACTCGTTGCTAAAGAAGATCATCCTTCGAGAACGGCTATGACAAGTCGACGCTCTCCTACGAGAAGGAGCTACCGAACAGGCGAGTTGTATCGAAGGTTAGATAAAGCGTTTTTGTATACGTTCCCGTCAAGTTTGAGGCAGAGTTGTTCCTATATTGATGCGAAAGACTGGATTCGTTTGGTCGACCGTATTACTTTGGTAATTTAAGCTCTGTCTTCTCTTCTTACGTTATCTGTTAATATTTTTACTTGTCCATGTGTAGGAATTAGGAGTGTTTGTTGCGATCATTACGAGAATAAAGCTTTGTTGAGTGTCAGCAACATGAATTTACTAATTTCCTATTTATACTGAATTGTATTCCCACTCCTCATATATTGCTGATGCATGAAGACCTCTGGGTCGAAACGTCCAGAATTAGTAAATTCATATTGCTGACTTTCAACTAGGCTTTATTCTTATCCATGTTAGTACGTTTTCCATGTGTACTACATACAGTAACGAAATTGCTTATAGCGAATGTCTATAAGTATAGTGAAATACTTTGTTAGCTAATTACGCTCAAGTACACTACACAGTGCAAGTTACTAGCAAATATATAAAATATTAAATTACAATCAAGTACTACACAGTACAAGTTACAAATTTAAGAGATCCAAGTGCCCCCTAGGATAATCAGTATTTTAAACAGTACAAGACTTTAGTCACACTAGTACTGTTGCAGGCTTTGAAATCCTCAACTACTGCATAGAGAGTAGTAGTTGATACAGATCATCCAATTGCAAGGTAGAACACATGGCCTACCAATTACCTTTTCACACCTTAGTATAGACTGAAGATGATGCATCTGCATGCCATATATCAACAAAGGCTCCAGTATTAAAGGGGTCTCAGCTAATAACCACAGCAGATTTGATTTGCCTTGTGAGGGAGCTAAGAACACCGACGGTTGGTTGCATGCATTGGCATAATCAACAGGGTTAGAGACCATTTTGTAACTTGTACACAAGGGACATAAAAGGCCAAGGCCTTTATATACGTATATGATGTCCCTTGTGTACAAGTTACAAAATGGTCTCTAACCCTGTTGATTATATATATATATATATATAAGTTACAAATTTAAGAGATCCAAGTGACTATGTAATATTAAAATTACAATCAAGTACTAGCTACACAGTGCAAGTTACAAATTTAAAGAGATCCAAGTGACCCCTAGGATAATCAGTATTTTAAACAGTACAAGACTTTAGTCACACTAGTACTGTTGCAGGCTTTGAAATCCTCAACTACTGCATAGAGAGTAGTAGTTGATACAGATCATCCAATTGCAAGGTAGAACACATGGCCTACCAATTACCTTTTCACACCTTAGTATAGAATTTATATAAGATGGCATATTTCCTATATAGATGTAACTGAGCAGTAACTTCACAAATTTGGTCAGTATAAGTTCAGTGTCTAAGGTCTCTGATCCAAAAGTGATGAAAGTTGTTTATTTCTTTGCGATATTATTAAGCATTTTTCCAGGTACGTATAAGTTCGCAAACTAGGACGTATCTATTTCCTACAGATCAGGATTAGTCCCGCTCCTACATCTCACAGGTGGAGTCAATTCCATCTCCATCTCTCCGGAAGGTGAAGTACTAGTAGTAGAGGGTAGTACACTAAGACTGACATGCACTCCGGAGAGCACTGGACAGGCTCTTGGCGCGATTAGACTGTCCGAGGTCCAGGAGAGTAATAGGATAGTAGACTTGCAAGTTCCTTCCGAATTAGACACAGTTAATCACGTAGTTATCTTCAGCTTCGGACCAGTCACGAGACAACAAAGTGGAACAACACTTATCTGCAGAAATATCGTACTCGCTACGTTATCTGAGAAAGCTATTCTCAACGTAGCAAGTGAGTTAATCCCTTTGTGGACTATAATATCGCTATAGCTTGTTTACCTATCTTTCTACAGATCCACCCTCCTACACTCCATCTCCATCAGTCCAGTCCACTACTCCAACTGAGGGAGACACTTTCATGTACAACTATATTATCAGTGCTGACCCTCAACCAGACAGTTACACTTGGAGAAGGAATAGTCAGATTATCTCTAATAGTAGCAGAATTATTGTAACTGCAAACAGTATAACAATCAGTAATGTCAATAGAAGTGATTCTGGAGTGTACACTATATTCAGTAGTAATGTAGTTGGAAATGGATCTGCCAACTTTACACTGAATGTATACTGTGAGTGGCAGTTTAGTTATAACATAGAAAGTCTATAGCTATAGCTAGGTGCGTTACATTAGTGTTCCTTGCATTTTGTTACATTTAGATCCTCCTGTACTTGGTGATATTCAACAGAATGTTACACTAACTACTGGTGCTCCATTCACTTTGAACTGCACTCCAGTAGAAAGCAATCCTCCAGCTACTGTCTCCTTCTCTCACAACAACACTGGAGCAGCTGAGGAGAGTGTGACTACAACTGGTTATGTGTTGAGTGTATCTTCAGTAGTTAGGAACCACAGAGGATACTACAGTTGTGAAGTGAGCAATGGAGTTGGGAGGGATTCAGTGACTGTACAGTTAATGGTTAGAGGTGGGTAATTTACAATTTGTTTTGCCTTACACTATACATATGAATGTATATCTTCAGTTCCTCCAACTGACTCAGGTATGTGAGATGTAGGTCCATAGTGTATGTAATTTAATTGGATTCTACTTCCATACAACCAGTAAATTGCCTATCTGTACATTAGTACGTATACATTGTACAAATAGTATAGTAGAGACAGTATAACATTGTATAGGAAAAAGTGGTTTGTTAGAGATTATGCATATTCACAGCAGGATTCATAAGATAAAGAAAAAGACAGACTCCCAGGATCACTGATGAAGGGTGGAATTCCCAGAAATGGCTCTCTGACCCAGTGGAGAAGAAGATGAAAGAAGGGAAAAGGAAGAAAAGACTCCTGTATCTTCATCCAAAGCTCTCTTCAGGTTTAGTTCCCCTATAGGCTCTTTTACAGAATAGGCATAGCATGTACGAAAATGGTATCTTAGATTTTTCATATGAGTAATACACTATTTATTTCAAAAGGTGTAGTTCCTCCTGTAACTGTAACAAGAAGGTATCAGACAACATTAGGAGTGGTCTTGTTCTGGGAATTCCCCTCCTCTCCAGTAGACTGGTTTCTCATTACAGTATCCTCCTTCTCCAGAGAGGATGGTCATGTGACTGGAGTGAGGAGGATCAGATTGAGAGGTGTTGTGAGGGCATTTCACTTTACAGGACTGAAGAGAGGGGAAAGGTACGAGATTGAAGTGATAGCTGTAACTGGACAAGTGAAGAGCTCACCAACTGTTGTTATAGTAGACAAGATGTAATAGACAGAATTAACTTAATCAAGCATGTGTAACCACAGTGTTGTGCAATTTGATCATGAATAATTTATATTTTATTTTTGTATGAGTACCTGGAAGTATCAAAGATATTCTCTTATTCTACTGGATCCGAAGATGAGCTTACATGCGCATAAAATTGACTTTTTAGTCAAATACTACTGATCATTGCATACTAGAGAGCACAAACCGCATTACTTAACCATTTTGCATGATGGGCAGACAGACTGACAGACGGAAGCGATCACTTAATCCCCTGCGCAAGTTTACATAGTCTGTGTATTAAATGGTTTTGTATTGGTAAGCATGTGCAGACTAAAGCTGATTTGGTATCTCTTTCATATTTCAATCACTGTGCTGATTGGTAAGCTAGCTAGATATTGGTCGAGTGATTTGATGCACGATGGTGTAATGACCTTTTACAATCAACGCAGGTATATCTGGACAGGAGATATCTCCGAGTGGACAAGTTACTGTAATCGAAGGAGATACTGTATCGTTTAACTACTGTACCAGTACAGGATCAGGATCAGGACCGGGGGATATATTAGTCAGTTTAGACGGTACTAGTATTCCATCCGGACCTAACATCATAATTACTTCTATAACTGACGGAGCTAGCTACACGTTCGGACCAGTAACGACAGATCACGATGGAAGTAGATTGAGATGTAACTTTATTCTGTTACCACTTGAAAGTAGATTGACGGCAGAGATCATACTTAATGTTCTCGGTTAGTTCAATGTAATTATTTTAACAGGGAGTTGTACATTATTGTGATTGTACGGAATATTTCTATAGTTTCTCCATCCATCACTCCAAACATCACAAACGAGACTGCTATAGAAGGAACATCCTTCACTACTCCTCTAACTATAACTGGTGATCCATTTCCAGTGAGTAGTAATATCGTTATAACTAAAGATGGAGTTACTGTACAAGATGGCAGGATTACTGTTAATATTGGATCTGGTAATGGAACATCTAGCTTTACAATAGAAAATGTTAATCGTACTGACAGTGGATCTTACACAGTTAATGTGACTACTACAGCAGTAAGTGGTACAGCTGTTATCAACTTGAATGTGTACTGTGAGTTAAGATGTATATATAAAAATCTCCAATTTACTGTGAGATTCTGTCATGGGTTGAGATGCAATTTAATCTTGTTTTTTTTTACAAAAGGTTGTGAATGATTAAACTCACTTTTGAATATGTTAATTCTTGTATCCCACTCTCCAGTTCTTCGATCCAGAGTTTGGTATTGTACCTCCTGGACTTCAAATTTTGAATGAATCTGCCACCTTCACATTTAACTGTACCCCTTCTGAAGATGGCTACCCAGCAGTGTACATGTATGTGTTTCAATTGAATGGATCTACCCTTTCCAATGGAGGCAATGTGGAGATCACAGAAGGAGTGAGTGTATCCATTTTACTGTCTCTTCTCTGAAGAGAAGTGAAGATAGTGGAAACTACACCTGTATGGTGACTAATGAAGCAGGAAGTGTTACCATAGCAACATACTTAAACATATTTGGTGAGTGTTCATTAATCACTGTAGGCATTCAAATACTCTAATTCCTTGTCCTCCAGCAGCCAGTACCTTTACTACACCTGACTCAGGTATGTGAGATGTAGTTCCATGTTCTGAACATCTGAGTATTACATGTAGCGAAGGAGCTTTGCAGTATTAGTGGGTGTGTTATAAGATGTGTCCATCACTAGCCACTAGTTTGTATTATTAGCTATAAACATTTCTTTTTTTTATTTTCAATTTTTTACGTTGATACAATGTAAAATGTTGTCTTTCTACAGCAAGACCAATATTCCTTGGTGGCATGATAAAAATTTCCCTAGGAGAACGTTTTGATGTTTCTAAGTTCTTAAGTGCCTGTCCTGATTTGGTGGATATCGAGTGTGCAACTCCCCTTGGCTTTAATTTTACTGCAAGTGTTAACATTGGTGACAATAAACTTAACAGTCTGTTGTTGACTTTTAATCGTGACCAGTTAACAACCTCGGAGAAATCTGTAGCAGTAAATGTCAGCTGTAAAGCCACTGATACAGTAGGAGATGTGACCTTTATGACTCAAATATCAGTTGGTTAGTATGGACATTTTTATTTTATATTGTCTCAAATATATATACATATATATGTTTTGTTTTTATGTGCAGGTGATTATGCTTCAGTAACTCAAGGTAAGTGAGATTTTTTTATATATTTAAGTGAAATGGAATGAGACTTGTTTTCACAAATTTTTCATGATATATTTTCTTCTCAATAGTCAAATTTCTTTTGATGGGATTCCTTCTGGTTTTGGCCATAAGTTTGGTGATGGAATGAATATAATGGCTTGAGGCACAGTAGTATCTCATAGTGTTAAAACATTTAGATGTAGTGTCTTGAATATATTTTAGCTGTTTGAACATGCTCTTAGTAGTATATATTGCATTTGGAATTAGGTTGGAGAATGGGCATAAATAAATATGGAATAAAGAGATTTTAATATGACGTCGATTTTAAGAGAAAAGAATGTACAGCCATGTTTCGTATGCGTGGGCGGTTCAGTTTCTAAAAGAAAGTTAGAATTTAAATTGACCTAGTAAATGTTAAGTATTTTTTGTAATAAATTCTATGATTCGATCGAATGTGACATATGGAAAGATGTCCAAATTTGTACTCAAGATTCTCTTGTTGCTTTCAGGTACGTCTAGTATACAACTATCACTACAATCTACTCAGCATTCATAAGGTAAAATATTATTCTTTTCCATACCAACTCAGTGCGTATGTCCCGCAGTGAGGCCCAGGAGGAGGTAACATTTACTCGACTGCCGGAAAACCAGACTGTTATCGAAGGAGAGGCTGCCCAGTTTGAGTGTAATGCTTCAGTTGCTAACTTTAGTGGAACTGTAAATTTTAGGTGGCGAGTTCTCAAAGTTGAAGTAGTCGTAGTTAACATTGGTGAAAATATATCAGATATCACTGGCATATCAAGAGCTCTCTTCTTGGAGAATGGACAATTGTTGGATCTTCAAGGTGTTCAGCGTCAAGCTAATGGTTACGAAGTTGCATGTAGAGCAGGGCCTGAATTGTTATTAACGACTCAAGATCCGCCTTTCGCCGTCCTCTCTGTTGTCTGTGAGTAAACAAACAAGTTTGAGCATTCGAAACTATATAATAATTATGTTCCACTTTTTATTTATTCTACAGATCCTCCGACCTACACTCCATCTCCACCCGACCAGTCCACTACTCCAACTGAAGGAGCTACATTTATTTATAACTATGACTTCGAAGCTAATCCTCAACCAGATGAACACACTTGGACTAGAGATGGCAAACCTCTCACCAGTGGAGATAGAGTTACTTTAACTGCAAACAGTAGTGCCAACACTATAACAATCACTGATGTTAATAGAAGTGATTCTGGAGTGTACACTATATTCAGTAATACCTCTGCTGGAAGTGGAACTGCCAACTTTACATTAGATGTGTATTGTGAGTTTAATATTATTATCTGTTTGTATATTATTGTTAAATGTGTAAAAATCCTTTTCAGACTTTTGACATGCAGACTTTGACTTTTATTATATATTATATTTATATTAATATTATTTCAGATCCTCCTGTACTTGGTGATATTCAACAAAGTGTTACACTAAATACTGGTACTCCATTCACTTTGAACTGCACTCCAGTTGATGAGGGCAATCCTCCAGCTACTGTCTCCTTCTCTTACAACAACACTGGAGCAGCTGAGGAGAGTGTGACTACAACTGGTTATGTGTTGAGTGTATCTTCAGTAGTTAGGAACCACAGAGGATACTACAGTTGTGAAGTGAGCAATGGAGTTGGGAGGGATTCAGTGACTGTACAGTTAATGGTTAGAGGTGAGTAATTTACAAACATAGGTTTGTTTTGCCTTACGCTATACATATGAATGTATATCTTCAGCTCCTCCAACTGTTCCGAGACAACTGATGTTACTAGTCAATGGTCCATTCAGTGTCACTCTAAGTTGGGAGGTACCATCTGATGATGGAGGAACTAGTCAACCTCTCTCCTACTCTGTCAGAGTGATAAATGACACTGTCAACTTGTCCTTCAGTACAACTTCATCTCAATTGATCTTAACTATGGATGATGGAATATGGCATAGTTCAATATATACTATAACAGTAGTAGCTGAGAATGAATATGGAGTAAGTCCTCCAGCAGCCAGTACCTTTACTACACCTGACTCAGGTATGTGAGATGTAGTTCCATGTAGTGTATAGTGAGGTATATGAGTATTTGTCTGTTATGTAGTTCCTATTATTGAGAGTGTATCAGTTGAAGCACTCTCACTGACTATTCTATCAGTGGATGTTGTACTACTGACTGATGGAGGACAGAATGTGGATAATTATACTGTGAGTACAGTATATAGACAATAAAAATATTCAAACATCACTTAACCGTAACACATTTCTGTAGTAGTGCTGTCTCAATCATTTTGCATATTGAAGTTCATTTCATTTGTTTTCTTTTAGATCACTATAGCAACCAACAGGTTACAGGTGAGTGATAGAACAAGAATTATTTAGAAATATAAACCATGCACCATGCACCATCATCATTACAGCTCCTCCAACTGTTCCACAACAACTGATGTCATCAGAGGTTGGTCCATTCTCTGCTACTATCAGTTGGATCCATCCATCCGATAATGGAGGAACTGATCAACCACTCAAGTACTCCATTATCATCACAAACTACACTGACAGTACCTCTCTCCCTCCAGTGACAACTATTATGACTATTCTGTCACTGACTAACCTTCAACACAGCACTCAATATATAGTGACAGTAGTAGCTGATAATGACTTGGGACTTGTTCCTAGTCCTCCAGCAGTCAGTACCTTTACTACACCTGACTCAGGTATGTGAGATGTAGTTCCATTTAGTATATAGTGAGGTATATGAGTATTTGTCTGTTATGTAGTTCCTATTATTGAGAGTGTATATATCAGTTGAGGCACTCTCACTGACTATTCTATCAGTGGATGTTGTACTACTGACTGACGGAGGACAGAATGTTACTAACTATACTGTGAGTTAAATAAAATTGTTGATAATTATATGGTAAGAATTTATCAGATATAATACCTTATTATCATCCTGAACTTTCACTTGTTTAATTAGTAATTGTTCATGAGTAAATAAAAGATTTCTTATTGTTATTCTTCCTTCCCCATGTAGATTATGATAACTGGCAATACTGTGAGTTACACTTTTATGACTCTAATTCCCCCAGCACAGAAAAGCCTTACAGTAAGTAATAACTTGACAAAGGGGAAGAGTTACAAGGTGGAGATCACTGCTACTAACAGTGTAGGACCTAGCATTGCATTTGAGGAAGACTTTTCTGTTCCATGTAAGTGTGTTAATGTCTCACAGTTCTCTTTGAATATGTTCAATGCTATTTGTAACATTTCAGTTCCTCCAAACTTCACTTCTCCCTCAACTCCACTGGACCTCTCTGCTATTCCTCCCAACACATGTTGTGCTGGTATACAGTTGAGACTACAGAATCCTAATAATCCTGTTGAGATACAAGTACAAGTGTCTACTGGTGGAGGAGACTTTAGTGAAGCAAGTTTTACTAGAAGTACCACAGACATGGACATTATATATGTAGAAGGTCTGGTAGCTGGTACTGAGTATACTATAAGAGTTACAGTGTCCAATGTGTTTGGAAGTGAAATGAGAAGTGTGACTACAACACCTTTAATAGGTAAGGTTACATTGTGTGAAGGTCAAAGTAACCATGGTAACCACCCCTCTCCACTAGGTACCCCCTCTAAGCCATCCCGACCCACTGTCACTGTAGCAGGTAGCAGTGTCACAGTGTCTGTAGGTGTCCCCTCTCCTGGTACCAGAGAAGATGTGACAGTGAGTGTCGGGTATCAGAGAGTCAGTGCAAAGAGACAAAGTGACAGTAATACAAAAAATAAGACAATTTCAGGCAGCTCATCAGCTGGTCCAGTAATGGGAGAAGTGACCTTTGAAGGTCTACCTGTTGGAGACTTTATTGTTACAGTTAGAGCTACGAATGAGTTTGGAGAATCAGAAATGAGTGAAGAAAGTATAACATTCCAAGTGACTGGTGAGTGTGAAGATGTTATGTGTATATACAAATTAGTAAATTGAAAGTTTAAACTACATAGCTAACTATGTGATGTTATAGCATGATAAGATAGCTACTCATTTGATGTCTACAAATGTACACTGAGCAACACTTTAAGTATCTAATTTTATGGTATAATTAGAGTTTGAGTATGTTATGTGAAAGGACTGTGAAGTTGAGAATTTTTGTGGAGATTAAGTAGTGAAGCATTTATTGTTACTTCCCTTATGTATATAGCTCCACCTTCAACAGCTGCTGACAATACAGGAGCTATTATTGGAGGAATAGTTGGAGCTATTCTTGGTATTCTAGTCATCATCTTGATCATATCAATTACAGTGGTCATGTGTTGTTGTAAGAGGACGGTCGGAGGTCAAGGTACACGAGGGACAATTAACATTGTTGTTTTAATGGTACTAATAGCTACATTCTTTTTATTTGGTTTGGTTTGGTGTGGTAAGCTTATTTAAAGGAAAGCCTTTAGCCAGTGACTACTATTCTAGTAAAATACAGTAAAACAAAAGACAAAAAACAGTTCTGAGATTCAAATAAGTAAGAGTCATGCAGATTTAATAAATATAAAAGGAAAGGATCATGTGAGTGAGTCAAAATAATAGTGTGCAGCTCTTGAGAAATTCTTTAGAGATCCAGAATCATGTAGTGAGGCAGGTAGAGACCGCCACAGGGATGCACCTTGATATGAAACTGCATATTGTCCATTTATTTTGTCGTATCCAGTGAATGGTTTACATATACTATACTATAGTAATGTTATATTGGTGCTTATTTGTATAAAGTATACGTAGTTTCATTTCAGTATACCTCAATCTGTATTATGAATTACCCTCACCATAATAATGTGCCATGCAGTGATTTCCTATAATAACCATTATTTTCAACTTCATTGTATTTATTTTCTTTGTCTTTATTTGTACTCCAATAGGTCAGACAAAAGAGAAGAAAGAGGTGGTGTATGAAGATGTAGATTCTAAAGAGGTTTCCCTTCTCCAGCCCAACCCATCTTATGTAACTGTTTCCTCTTTCCTCTCCTCACCTGGTCTGTCTGGTCAGGTGCAGGGTCCAGTGTATGAAGAGTGTGAGATGAGGGACAGAGTGGTGATTGAGGAGAACCCTGCTTATGGTGCTCTGACCAAACCCACAGATACTCCAGAATATCACAACATTTCAACACTTTCAAAATGAAAATACTAAACACTTCAGTGAAGTGAATTTTTAATTTAATTCATTGTATAAGCCATATGGCTTATATATGTGTGAAGTTGCAGTTTGTTTACCATTTAATAAAAAATGTTACAATTTATAGAATTAAAGAGTTTTTCTTATAACAAATTAACTAAATTTATTCACTAGCTAACATGACTCACCAATTAGTTAATTCAAGAAAGTCAGGGTTAATACATTACTATAGTATATATGCATGTATACGTGTGTTTGACCGCCCCTAGCTCTATAAGTTGAATTGTGTAGGACTAAATCTATGCTATAGATCTCCTTAGAATAGACGCCCCTAAATAAACGCAGGGGGTTGGCCACGATGGAAAGCTAGCTAGGTGGACATGGTGTCTGTACTGTACGGAGCAATATTGCTGTCTCTCTTTTACAGTAAATGATCCTATATAATACGGATAGTAAGTGTATGCATGTCGGATGAGCTGCAGCTGCCTCCTTCATCTTTAGTGTGTAGCTATTCGGTCGATATTCGTCCTGAAGGAAATTTGGAGGTGACGGAAGGGACCATTGTGGAGATTAGGTGCGAGAACATTGAGACCATTACCATCACTGTCCTCCTGGAGAATGGAACACCCACCACTACGCGGAGCAGAGTGGCCAATGAAACGCTTGGTATCGTATTCTTTGAATTTGGGCCTGTAGTTCGTAATTCCAATGGATATGAATTCACTTGTGGAGATGGCCCTAAAGTTTCAATGAATAAATTAATAGTTTTAGTAAATTGTAAGTTTTACGACATAACAGAAAGTTTGTTTTCTTCACTTACAATTTTACTCTTCATAAACAGATCCTCCAACCTACACTCCATCTCCATCAGTCCAGTCCACTACTCCAACTGAAGGAGGCACCTTCATGTACAACTATAACTATGAAGCTAATCCTCTACCAGATGAACACACTTGGACTAGAGATGGCAAGCCTCTTGTCAGTGGAGGCAAAACTACTTTACCTGCAAACAATAACACAAGCAGTATAACAATCAGTAGTGTCAATAGAAGTGATTCTGGAGTGTACACTATATTCAGTAGTAATGTAGTTGGAAATGGATCTGCCAACTTTACACTGAATGTATACTGTGAGTGGTAGTTAATAAAAGTGTATAAACATGTGTTATATAGTGTTCTGTACATTCAGATCCTCCTGTACTTGGTGATATTCAACAGAGTGTTACACTAATTGCTGGTGCTCCATTCACTTTGAACTGCACTCCAGTTGATGAGGGAAATCCTCCAGCTACTGTCTCCTTCTCTTACAACAACACTGGAGCAGTTGAGGAGAGTGTCACTACAACTGGTTATGTGTTGAGTGTATCTTCAGTAGTTAGGAACCACAGAGGATACTACAGTTGTGAAGTGAGCAATGGAGTTGGGAGGGATTCAGTGACTGTACAGTTAGTGGTTAGAGGTGGGTAATTCACAAACATAGGTTTGTTTTGCCTTACGCTATACGTACATATGAATGTATATCTTCAGCTCCTCCAACTGTTCCGAGACAACTGATGTTACTAGTCAATGGTCCATTCAGTGTCACTCCAAGTTGGGAGGTACCATCTGATGATGGAGGAACTAGTCAACCTCTCTCCTACACAGTCAGAGTGATAAATGACACTGTCAACCTGTCCTTCAGTACAACTTCAACTCAATTGACCATAACTATGGATGATGAAATATGGCATAGTTCAATGTATACTATAACAGTAGTTGGTGAGAATGAATATGGAGTGAGTCCTCCAGCAGCCAGTACCTTTACTACACCTGACTCAGGTATGTGCGATGTAGTTCCATATAGTGTATAGTGAGGTATATGAGTATTTATCTGTTATGTAGTTCCTATTATTGAGAGTGTATCAGTTGAAGCACTCTCACTGACTATTCTATCAGTGGATGTTGTACTACTGACTGACGGAGGACAGAATGTTGATAACTATACTGTGAGAATCGTTTAGCTACCTGCTTCTATGAATACGTATATACAGTATATGTACTTACATTTCTTTTCTATTTTTAGATCACTATAGCAACCAATAACAATGTCAATAGTAATACAACTATTACAATAATATTTGATAGTACAAAAAGTCCATTTAGCATTCCAGTATTAGAAGGAGAAAGGCACGTTGTCATGGTAACTACTTTTAATCAAGTTGGAGATAGTACACCCTTTACAATCACTTATGTACCAGAACTGCTATGTACGTATGTAAACATTATATTGTGTACTACACACACTACCTATTTTCTAACACTGCTATATACAGTATTATATAGTGTGTTGTATATACAGTATATATGTACGTACACTATAGTGTATTGTTCGTCTACAGCTACTAAGCCAATATCAACATCCATTGATGTAGTGGGTGTGGCAGTGGGTGGAGCTTTAGGAGGTTTCCTGTTTGGAGTTATAGTGACTACATTGTGTGTAGTTGGAATATATCTTCTCTTTATCAGATGTTGCCATAGAAACAGTGAGTAGAACCATATACAACTAATTATATAGAACTAAAGGGCTGAAGGTTCTTGAAGACCTCTGACCCCGTACTTACTTAGTTATAGCTATAGATTATACTAAAACTTAAATGACAGGTAAAATCCTGACATCCAAATATCCTGTGATCAGACTTAACCTGATTTAGATCTAAGTAGGCTAAAATGAAACTAATTATGCCACAAGACATACTGGCACCAACACACAGGTATACATATAAAGAGTACAGGAAAGAATTTAACTCCACCTGCACAGTATGCATGTACTTGTATATATTTATTGTCAGTAAGTAAAATATATATATATATGCAAGACTTAGTCATTTATGAAGATTATCTGTGAATACATTTAATTGTAAGTACAATTTATATCGAAACTATATAAATGTTTAGTCTTCCTATACTTCAGTGTTAGTATAATGTATTTTAATTAAATTATGGTAATTCTTTATATTTCTGTCTCTCTTTCAGATACTAAGTACACAGTCAACAGGAGAGACAAAGAAGTAGTTTATGAGGAGTTTCCTCTTGGTGATGTGAACATTGAATCCAATCCTTCTTATGGAGTTCCTCCTCCTGATCATGTAAAGATACAGTCCAATCCTTCCTATGGAGTTCCTTCTCAACTGACTGCAAGTATAGCAAATCCACAGGTGGTAGAGGCGAAAGGTCAAAGTACAGAGGTCAAAGCAGATACAGACTATTTATGAATACTAGTAGCAAGAATATTTTAATATTTTGTGTACAATATACATCAGATATAATAGGTATAGCACAAGTTACCACAAGTATATAAAAGTCTTTCAACTATGAATACTATATAAACAATATACAGTGCAAGTTACAATATACATTAGCATAAAATTCAGGATGTAAACCCATTATAAAAAAAGACGGTGTATTTCCTATGGCTATATAGCAGTAACTTCAATAAGCACAAATTTGGTCAGTACAAGTTTTATCTGATTCAAAAGCTATGAAAGTTGTTTATCTCTTTTCAACACTACTAAGCAGTTTTCCAGGTACGTATAAGTTTGCAAACTATAGACGTCCTATCAGGATTACTATAATTTCCACACTTCACAGGTGGAGTCAATTCCATCTCCATCTCTCTGGAAGGTGAAGTACTAGTGGTAGAGGATAGTACGGGTGGAGATGTAGTTCCTCCTGTAACTGTAACAAGAAGGTATCAGACAACATTAGGAGTGGTCTTGTTCTGGGAATTCCCCTCCTCTCCAGTAGACTAGTTTCTCATTACAGTATCCTCCCTCTCCAGAGGATGGTCATGTGACTGAAGTGAGTGAGAGGATGAGGGATCACTTTACAGGACTGAAGAGATGGGAAAGGTACAAGATAGAAGTGACGGCTGTAACTGGACAAGTGCAGAGCTCACTAACTGTTGTTGTTATAGTAGACTTAACATATTCAAAAGCTATACATGGGTAACCACAGTGTTGTGCGATTTGATTGTCTTGACCATGAATAGTGTTTATTTGGTATGAGTACCTGAAGATATTCTCTTGTTATTTTGGATCCGGAGCTGAGCTTACATGTGCATATACAAATATATATGTATTGACTTTTTAGTCAAATATATAGCACTAATCATTTGCATGATGACAGACGTACTGACTGACAAAGCGATTACTTAATGTATATATTACCCCTGCGCGGGGTAAAAATTTCTTAGTCGTGTCTATCATTGGAAGCATGTCCAGAAATGATCTAAGGTTGATTTGGTATCATATTTCAGTAACTGTGCTGATTGGTAAGTAGCTACGGGTTCGTAGATACACTTTGAATAGGTAGCTGTACACGCATGCAGGTATATCTGGACAGGAGATATCTCCAAGTGGACAAGTTACTATACTTGAAGGAGATACTGTATCGTTTAACTGTACCAACGCAGGATCAGTACCAGACGATATATTAGTCAGTTTAGATGGTAACTTTATTCCATCCGGACCTAACATCATAATTACTTCTATAACTGACGGAGCTAGCTACACGTTCGGACCAGTAACGACAGATCACGATGGAAGTAGATTGAGATGTAACTTTTTTCTGTTACCACCTGGAAGTAGATTGACGGCAGAGATCATTCTTAACGTTCTCGGTTAGTTTAATGTAATTATTTTAACAGGGAGTTGTATATATTATGAGATTGTACGGAATATTGCCTATAGTTCCTCCATCCATAACTCCACCCATCACAAACAAGTCTGCTATAGAAGGAACATCTTTCACTGCTCCTCTAACTATAACTGGTGATCCATTTCCAGTGAGTAGTAATATTGCTATAACTAAAGATGGAGTTACTGTACAAGATGGCAGGATTACTGTTAATATTGGATCTGGTAATGGAACATCTAGCTTTACGATACAAAACGTTGTTCGTACTGACAGTGAATCTTACACAGTAAATGTGACTACTACAGCAGGAAGTGATACAGCTGTTGTCAATTTGGATGTGTACTGTGAGTTAGCAGTTCACTGTGAATTTATAATAGTGCTATCTCTTCCCCTTATATGTAGTTCCTGCAAAGTTTGCAGTAAAACCTGAAATGATGAAGAATATTTTTTATACAGAAGTATTCATATTCAACTGTACTCCATCAGCTGCCAACCCTCCACCTAGTAGTTATGTGTTTGAGAGAGATGGAGTGGAGATCACAGAAGGAGTGAGTGGATCCATCTTAACTGTCTCTTCTCTGAAGAGAAGTGAAGATAGTGGAAACTACACTTGTATGGTGACTAATGAAGCAGGAAGTGTTACCATAGCAACATGCTTGAATGTGTTGGGTGAGTGTTTTTGAGGGTATGTCCTCTTAGTTTGTGTATATAGTATGTAAATTTATCCTTTTAGTTCTCAATTAGGTCCTCCAAGTGTTCCACAATTGCAAGACATCACATCTGATGATGTTGGTCCATTCAGTGTCACTCTAAGTTGGGAGGTACCATCTGATAATGGAGGAACTAGTCAACCTCTCTCCTACACTGTCAGAGTGATAAATGACACTGTCAACTTGTCCTTCAGTACAACTTCAACTCAATTGACCTTAACTATGGATGATGGAATATGGCACAGTTCAATGTATAGTGTAAGAGTAGTAGCTGAGAATGAATATGGAGTGAGTCCTCCAGCAGCCAGTACCTTTACTACACCTGACTCAGGTATGAAAGATATACAAAGTTCCATGTAGTGTATAGTGAGGTATATGAGTATTTGTCTGTTATATATGTAGTTCCTATAATTGAGAGTGTATCAGTTGAAGCACTCTCACTGACTATTCTATCAGTGGATGTTGTACTAATGACTGATGGAGGACAGAATGTGGATAATTATACTGTGAGTAGTAATGCTGTCTCCATTACTCATTTTATATATCGATGTTCATTCGTTTGTTTTCATTTAGATCACTATAGCAACCAATAACAATATCAATAGTAATACAACTATTACAATAATATTTGATAATACAAAAAGTCCATTTAGCATTCCAGTATTAGAAGGAGAAAGGCACGTTGTCATGGTAACTACTTATAATCAAGTTGGAGAGAGTACACCCTTTACAGTCACTTATTTACCAGAACTACAATGTACGTATGTAAACATAACATTGTGTAATACACACACTACCTATTTTCTGACAGTATGTGTGGAGATACGTATATTATTGGTATATTATTATTTGTCTACAGATATATCTCATGATGTAGATGTATGTATGTAGTATATAATTCCATTGTATTTGTCTACAGTTACTACTAACCCAACCTCAACATCCAGTGATGTGGTGGGTGTGGCAGTGGGTGGAGCTTTAGGAGGTTTCTTGTTCGGAGTACTAGTCACTACATTGTGTGTAGTTGGAATATATCTTCTCTTTATCAGATGTTGCCATAGAAACAGTGAGTGAATTAGAGTCTACAACAATGTAATGTACACAAATAGCAATTCAAGGGATCGTATGTACGTAAGTTGTATTTTAAGATTTGAGGGGGTACCTGTATTCAATCTCTTCCTTCAGGATGAGATTAAAATTGTTAGTATACTATTTTATATTTCTATTTCCATATTTCATTTTAAATTTTAACTTGTCTGTTTCTCTTTCAGATACTAAGTACACAGTCAACAGGAAAGACAAAGAAGTAGTTTATGAAGAGTTTCCTCTTGGTGATGTGAACATTGAATCAAATCCTTCCTATGGCATTCCTCCTCCTGATCATGTAAAGATACAGTCCAATCCTTCCTATGGAGTTCCATCTCAACTGACTGCAAGTATAGCAAATCCACAGGTGGCAGAGGAGAAAGGTCAAAGTACAGAGGTCAAAGCAGATACAGACTATTTATGAAAACTAGTAGCAAGAACATTTTAATATTTTGTGTACAGTATACATCAGATATATGATTTGTATAGGTATAGCATAAGTTACCACAAGTATATATATAAAAGACTTCCCATGGTAAGACTACACACAGTAAGTTGGCTCCGGATAGAACACTGTAGTCATTAAACCAGTTTGACTTTGGAAACTATTCAATGTGGATGACTGTGATATCTGTACTACAGCAATTGGATCAGGGCTGTGTGATATGGGAGAAAACAAGCAGTTTAATCGTTAACTGAAATTCTTTAGTTGCTATTGTTTGGCAGGAATCATATACACAGTTGTCTATACGTATAAAGAGAAAGAACACCCGACACCCTAGTCTATAATATACAATCTTCCCCTCGAGTTATCATGGTATATAAACTCTATTCATAGATTGTACTCCTACTCCTACTAAAAGCAGGAAGTTACATAAGAATCAGCCCGCTCGGCCAAAAATTTGCATTTGAATGCAGTTTTTATAGACCTTTAGGAAATATATTCCTTGGGCGTTCTTTAAAACAGGAAGCAAACAGGAAGTTGTAAATATTGCCTACTTCCGTTGTTAATTCTTCGAGATAGCGGATTCTTTTGCGGTACCTACTTTTAAGTCTTGCTTATGAACGTTAAGAAAGAAGTGCTATTACATTTGATGACGCTAAGTAAGTTCGCAATTTTACTTACTTTCAGTTGTCCACCTACATGATTCCCCGTACGTAGTTTCTGCGGTTCTTGGTCAAGTAATATCTCCAAATGGTATACTCGCAGTCATTGAAGGAGATCTAGTTCAGTTTAACTGTACCACTGAAGACCCTGGATCACTTGTGGTTGCACAACTTAATCGTAATACCATTTCTGACCTAAATCTCATTAGTAGTTCGGCAATACCAAATGGATATAGGTATAGCTTTGGTCCAGTCACTGAGGAACACAATCAAGGAACATTAAGATGTGCCTTTATACCAGAAATGGGTGCTACTGTATACACAGATGAGATAACACTAGATGTTAAGTGTAAGTTAATTTATCATATGTAATACACACACTATATACTCTCTATAATTTCCCATTTCTAGTTCCTCCATCCATCACTCCACCCATCATAAACAAGTCTGCTATAGAAGGAACATCCTTCACTACTCCTCTAATACAACTATTACAATAATATTTGAAAGTACAAAAAGTCCAATTAGCATTCCAGTATTAGAAGGAGAAAGGCACGTTGTCATGGTAACTACTTTTAATCAAGTTGGAGAGAGTACACCCTTTACAGTCACTTATTTACCAGAACTGCTATGTACGTATGTAAACATTATATTGTGTACTACACACACTACCTATTTTCTAACACTGTTATATACAGTATTATATAGTGTGTTGTACGTATATACAGTATATATGTACGTACACTATAGTGTGTTGTTCCATTTTATTTAATTTTTAAATTGTCTACAGCTACTACTAAGCCAATATCACCATCCAGTGATGTAGTGGGTGTGGCAGTGGGTGGAGCTTTAGGAGGTTTCTTGTTTGGAGTAATAGTCACTACATTGTGTGTAGTTGGAATATATCTTCTCTTTATCAGATGTTGCCATAGAAACAGTGAGTAGAACCATATCCAGCTAAGGGCTGAAGGTGCTAGAGGACCTCTGGCCCTGTATGGCCTCCACTTACTTACCTCTAAATCTGAACTCTGTTATATACTCCTAGTGATCATTTGAGTTTTAGTATAACCTATAGCTATAGCTAAGGCTAAGTAGGCTAAAATGAAACTAATTATGCCACAAGACATACTGCCAGTAAGCTTGAAAGACTCCAGAACTATGCTGGACGTATAATTTTGAAGAAGAGAAAGTCCATTTCTGCTACTTGGATCAGGGAACAGCTTGGCTGGCCTACACTGAAAGAACGGAGAAAGGTACATCTGGCAACAACAGTCTTCAAGTGCCTTAACCACCTTGATCCTGGCTACCTAGCACCACTTCTGACTCCTTCCTCAGTAGTGCACCATCATGACTTCATTTACCTCCAGTGTATGCCCTCACTTCTATTCTGTATAATACCTCTCTCAATTATTGTATATAAGCAAACAATTGTACTTTTTATTAATTTTATTATAATTTTTTTAACTAATTTTATAGCAGTTTTAAACTTCTAACTTAATTTATTTGGTATTTTTCTTTGTGTATTCTTTTTGTACTTGCTTTCACTGGGTGCCTTAATAGTAGCCCATTTTGGCTAGTGCCCATCCCCAGTTTAAATAAGATACCCGTACCCATACCAGTAGCAGCTCCCGCGACTATTTGGACTATAGTTCCCCGCCTATATAAATACTGAGAATGAAGGCAAGTTAGCGGTCTGGGCTATACGCGAAACTATATAGGTCTGAACTAGTATACGTATGTTCACGGCTATATATAGGTTTTAAATTGGGAACGGACAAACTTCGTGATTTTCCTTACAACTTACGTGTATTAATTATTTCCGCAGCTATGGTTCTTGGTTTTATCATAGCTGTTTTGAGTTTAGGTTGGTATTTAATCTTGACACTATTCAGAGAAAGCAACTACTACATTTTCGTCTTTAGATGTCTGTACATCCGTCACCATATCACCAGAAGGTGTTCTGTCGGTTGAAGAGAACACTATAGTAACTCTTAATTGCACAGCCGAAGATGGTGAAGTACTCAACGCTATACAACTATTTGGAGGAATCGATGGATTAGTAAACCTTAATTCAGTAGTCCCTTTTGTTCGCGATACAGTAAATCGAGTGAATGTGTACAGTTTCGGACCAGTCGACAGGAGTGACAATGGAACAAGGTTTGACTGCAGAGATATACAGACTGGAAAAGGGTCTAACGAATCTCTTCTGTATATTTCTTGTACGTTCTTAAAATGAGCTATATGGTGATCCTAGAACATGTAATATCTTTAGTATCTATCTGTTCCTGCAGATCCTCCCTCCTACACTCCATCTCCACCAGTCCAGTCCACTACTCCAACTGAAGGAGACACCTTTATGTACAACTACAACTATGAAGCTAATCCTCAACCAGATGAACACATTTGGACTAGAGATGGCAAGCCTCTTGTCAGTGGAGGCAAAACTACTTTAACTGCAAACAGTATAACAATCACTGATGTCAATAGAAGTGATTCTGGAGTGTACACTATATTCAGTAGTAATGTAGCTGGAAATGGATCTGCCAACTTTATACTGAATGTATACTGTGAGTGGCAGTTTAGTTATCTAATAAAAGTATTACATGTGTTATATATTATTATTATTAGTATTATTATAGTGCCCATGCATACAACAGATGTATAAAATGCAAACCAAAGGTGGTTAAGGGGCACAGGGCTATACCTGGACACGTATAAACCATTGCCACTTAAGGCTACCAGGCCGTCCGCCCAGGTACATAGCCCGACTGCCTGGGCACATTAAGCCATCGCCACTTAAGGCTACCAGGCCGCACTTCCCAGACAGCCACATACACAAGCACCGAGTTCGGAGATGGTGCATTATATTATAGTTCAAGTGAAATAAAGGATGAAGGGTGATTTACAGAGTGGGATGATGTGGGTAATGTAGATAATATAGATGTATGTATACAATAAAGGTAATAAAAGAAAGCAAATAAGGTATCCAGGAGATATATGAAATATGAAATATATACAGGGGAGGGAGCCATGGGGTTTTTATCCAATTATATATTATATTATATATAATTATATATAGTGTTCCTTACATTCAGATCCTCCTGTACTTGGTGATATTCAACAAAGTGTTACACTAAATGTTGGTGTTCCATTCACTTTGAATTGCACTCCAGTAGAAAGCAATCCTCCAGCTACTGTCTCCTTCTCTTACAACAACACTGGAGCAGCTGAGGAGAGTGTCACTACAACTGGTTATGTGTTGAGTGTATCTTCAGTAGTTAGGAACCACAGAGGATACTACAGTTGTGAAGAGAGCAATGGAGTTGGGAGGGGTTCATGGACTGTACAGTTAATGGTTAGAGGTGAGTGATAGAACAAGGATTATTTAGATCGAAGTATAAACCATCACATCTCCATTACAGCTCCTCCAACAGTTCCAAGACAATTGAATTCATCAGATGTCAGCCCATTCTCAGCTACTATCAGTTGGATGCTACCTGAGGATGACGGTGGAAGTGATCAACCACTCAAGTACTCCATCACCATCACAAACACCACTGACAGTACCACTCTCCCTCCAGTGACAACTATTATGACTACTCTGTCACTTGCATACCTTCAACACAGCACTCTATATATAGTGACAATAGTAGCTGATAATGACTTGGGACTTGGTCCTAGTCCTCCAGCAGCCAGTACCTTTACTACACTTGACTCAGGTATGTGAGATGTAGTTCCATGTAGTGTATAGTGAGGTATATGAGTATTTGTCTGTTATGTAGTTCCTATTATTAAGAGTGTATCAGTTGAAGCACTCTCACTGACTTTTCTATCAGTGGATGTTGTACTACTGACTGACGGAGGACAGAATGTTTCTAACTATACTGTGAGTTAGTATTTTGTTACTATTAATATGTAACTATATCTTATAATATATGTAGGTACTTGTAATATTAGATGACTACACGAATGAGAGTGTGATTCCAATAGCTAAATTGACATCTCACAATTTGACAGTAGACAACTTAACTAAAGGAGAATATTACACTCTTAATGTAACTGCTACAAATAGTGTTGGAATGAGTGAAACATTTCAATCAAGTTTCACTGTACCATGTAAGTGATGTATTATAATTCAAATTTTTGTATTTAATTCCAATTTTCTCTACCATGTAGTTCCTCCAAACTTCACTTCTCCTTCAACTCCACTGGACCTCTCTGCTATTCCTCCCGCCACATGTTGTGCTAGTATACAGTTGGGACTACAGAATCCTAATAATCCTGTTGAGATACAAGTACAAGTGTCTACTGGTGGAGGAGACTTTAGTGAAGCAAGTTTTACTAGAAGTACCACAGACATGGACATTATCTATGTAGAAGGTTTGGTAGCTGGTACTGAGTATACTATAAGAGTTACAGTGTCCAATGTGTTTGGAACAGTAGAGAGAAGTGTGACTACGACACCTTTAATAGGTAAGGTAACATTCTTGTGTGTAGGTCATCACCATGGTAACCACCCCTCTAACTAGGTTACCCCTCTAAGCCATCCCGACCCGCTGTCACTGTAGCAGGTAGCAGTGTCACAGTGTCTGTAGGTGTCCCCTATCCTGGTACCAGAGGAGATGTGACAGTGAGTGTCGGGTATCAGAGAGTCAGTGCAAAGAGACAAAGTGACAGAGTAGAAATGACTTTAACATTATCTGACTCATCAGCTGGTCCAGTAACGGGAGAAGTGACCTTTGAAGGTCTACCTGCTGGAGACTTTATTGTTACTGTTAGAGCTAGGAATGAGTTTGGAGAATCAGAATTGAGTGAAAGAAGTGCATTCCAAGTGACTGGTGAGTGTGAAGATGTTATGTGTACAAATTAGTAAAGTGAAAGTACATATATAACTACATAGCTAACTAAGTGATGTTATAGCATAGATAAGATAGCTATATACTCATTTGATGTCTACAAATGTACACTGAGCAACACTTTAAGTATCTAATTTTATGGTGTATGTAATTAGAGTATGATACGACTTAAAGATTTTTTTGTGGAGATTAATTAAGTATAGTGCATTGATTGATCCTTTTAGTCTATTCATTTATTGTTACTTCCCTTATGTATGTAGCTCCACCTTCACCAGATGCTGACAACACTGGAGCCATCATTGGAGGGATAGTTGGAGCTATTCTCAGTATTCTAGTCATCATCTTGATCATATCAATTACACTGGTCTTGTGTTGTTGTAAGAGGATGGTCGGAAGTCAAGGTACACGTAGGACAAATAACATTGTTGTTTTTATGGTACTAATAGCTACATTCTTTTTATTTGGTTTGGTTTGGTTTGGTAAGCTTATTTAAAGGAAAGCCTTTAGCCAGTGGCTACTATTCTAGTAAAATACAGTAAAACAAAAGACAAAAAACAGTTCTGAGATTCAAATAAATAAGAGTCATGCAGATTTAATAAATATAAAAGGAAAGGATCATGTGAGTGAGTCAAAATAATAGTGTGCAGCTCTTGAGAAATTCTTTAGGATCCAGAATCATGTAGTGAGGCAGGCAGAGACCGCCACAGGGATGCACCTTGATATGAAACTGCATATTGTCCATTTATTTTGTGGTATCCAATGAATGGCTCACATATACTATACTATAGTAATGTTATATTGGTGCTTATTTGTATAAAGTATACGTAGTTTCATTTCAGTATACCTCAATCTGTATATTATGAATTACCCTCACCTTAATAAATGTGTCATTCAGTTATTTCATATAATAACCATTATTTTCATCTTCATTGTATTTATTTTCTTTGTCTTTATTTGTACTCCAATAGGTCACACAAAACAGACTAAAGAGGTGGTGTATGAAGATGTAGATTCTAAAGAGGTTCACCTCCTCCAGCCCAACCCCTCTTATGTAACTGTTTCCTCTCCCCTCTCCTCACCTGGTCTGTCTGGTCAGGTGCAGGGTCCAGTGTATGAAGAGTGTGAGATGAGGGACAGAGTGGTGATTGAGGAGAACCCTGCTTATGGTGCTCTGACCAAACCCACAGAGTACAGTAACCTGTAACAACTTCAACAATTTTGCATATTCACTCTACATATACAAATTTTAGCATTTTAATTCTGTATGTATATTAATTTGTTTCTTCTCTAATGGACTACTACCTTAAGAACAGTATATATACATCTGCTCCAATCATTTCCCTGTTTTAGGACTCAGTAATTAAATTTCCTTATATGTAAATAGGAATGTTGTGTATTGTTATTGATTCCTAAGTGACTTCCTACATGTACTGTTAACTGTTAACTTCATTTTATGAGCCTGTTTTCAAATGTCTTTGCTACATAATATTCTAACACTTAATTCCTCATTTGATATACGTACATTCAGTTTAACCAATTTAAATGTGAACTTTTCTGATTTGCACAACACAACCACATACCTTTTTAGTAAAATTGTTTGTGTTTGATACTAATGCATACAGTAGAAATATATATGCAAAATTTTGATCTGTTTCATCAGAAAAATCAAACCCTGCATGCATCATCGGATCATGAACATGTACACTATTGAACGATTCAACTGTGATAAGCTATATACATGCAGTGCAAGTTACAATATACCATAGTAATCTAATCTAATCTAATTAATTCATATGGCTCTAAGAAAGGAACTAGAAACAGAATGGGCACACATTAGCATAAAATTCAGAGTATAAAACTCATTTTAAGTATTTCCTATAGGTAGCTGAGCAGTAACTTCACAAATTTGGTCAGTATATACAAATTCAGTTTCTAAGGCCTCGAGCTCTGATCCAAGTGATGCAAGTTGTTTATTTCTTTTCAATACTATTATTAAGCAGTTTTCCAGGTATATACGTATAAGTTCGTAAACTAAGATTTAATTCCTATCATCATTACCCATATAGTCCCGCTTCTATTACAATATATCGTGATCTTGTCCATTTCTTGGACCACTACGATCGATATTGATAATCGCATAATCACTTTTTCCATGATCCATCTCGAACCAACCATCAAATGCTGGCGATCGTATTATATTTATTACTCACCCTCAATTGCCAGTATATAAGTATGTATTTAAAAGTAGTTTAATAAATCTGATTAACTATTCTACTTCTTGCAGGTGGTGTGTTGAGCCAAGAAATCTCTCCTAATGGAACGTTTTCAGTAGTTGCTGGAGATACCTTTTCAGTGAACTGTACTGGCAGTAATATTGCTCTCTTACAACTTAACAGAGAAAGAGCTCCTAATGAGCTGGTCACTACGGTGTCTATAACAAACGGTATTGCTTATACGTTCGGACCAGTTACACCAGATCTTAATGGAAGCTCTCTGCGATGCGACTTCACTAATGAAGTCTTTTCAGAAGATATTATCCTCACAGTAATCTGTGAGTTTGCAAATCCTCGTTAAATTCAGAATATTACGTACAATGGCTATATATTATAGACCCTCCAACTGTCACTCCAAACTTAACTAACACAAGTTTCATTGAAGGTAATACTTTAAGTGTACCTCTAACGATTGATGGCAACCCTTTTTCAACTGAGGATAGCACTTCAATAACTAGAGATGGAGTTAGTGTACAAGATGGCAGGATTACTGTTAATATTGGATCTGGTAATGGAGCATCTAGCTTTACAATAGAAAATGTTAATCGTACTGACAGTGGATCTTACACAGTAAATGTGACTACTACAGCAGGAAGTGATACAGCTGTTGTCAACTTGGATGTGTACTGTGAGTTGTAATAGACTTGTTCATCTTGTGTATCCTAAATGGAATATCAACTTATTAATAGATCTTCCAGAATTTGTTGAAGTTCCTTTACAAAGGCAGGCATTTAATGAATCTTCTAGTTTCACATTGGACTGTACTCCATCAGCTGCCAACCCTCCACCTAGTAGTTATGTGTTTGAGAGAAATAGAGTGGACATCACAGAAGGAGTGAGTGAATCCATCTTGTTAATAACATCATTGTAGAGGAGTGATACAGGAAATTACAGTTGCACTGTTACTAATGAAGCTGGAAGTGTTACCATAGCAACAGAAGTGCTCGTTTACTGTAAGAAAGTGATTTGGTATTTCGGGTATTTGGACATACGTACTTTGATATTTATTTAATATTATGTAAATTGTTAACTGATATTTCAAGTCATATGGTTGACTGAATTATTTTGCCCAAACATTCAGCATATTAGTCTATACAGTAGACCTTTATAATACTTCCTAAAAATCTTATAAAACACATTTTTTAAGTTAAATATATATAACATGTTTAGTGTACATCTTGTATATACTAAATTAGTGTAATGTATCTACTCTTATAAAGATTATATATTTAATTTGCATCCTTAACTTAAATTATTTTAACTTTGTATGTTGTTTGACAGCTCCTCCAACTGTTCCACAACAACTAATGTCAAGAGATATTGGTCCATTCTCAGCTACTATCATTTGGATCCCTCCATCCGATAATGGTGGAACTGATCAACCACTCAAGTACTCCATCAACATCACAAACAACACTGTCACTCTCTCCTTCACTACATCAGATGTGACTACTCTGTCACTGACTAACCTTCAACACAGCACTCAATATATAGTGACTATAGTAGCTGATAATGACTTGGGACTTGGTCCCAGTCCTCCAGCTGTTATCAACTTTACTACACCTGACTCAGGTATGTGAGATATAGTTCCACGTACTGTATAGTGAGGTATATGAGTATTTGTCTGTTATGTAGTTCCTATTATTGAGAGTGTATCAGTTGAAGCACTCTCACTGACTATTCTATCAGTGGATGTTGTACTACTGACTGATGGAGGACAGAATGTTACCAGCTATATAAGTGTTTGTGGATTATCAGATATCTTACTGTATAACAATTTGTATTAATATGACATTGTAACTATATACGTACATATATATGTGATTTGTACATTTGTCATTTAATATATGTATGTATTTTATGTATTCCATTTATAGATACTAGTAACATCAGATGACTACACGAATGAGAGTGTAATTTCTCTAGCTGAGTTAAAATTTCACAAATTGACAGTAGACAACTTAACTAAAGGAGAATATTACAGAGTTAATGTAACAGCTACAAATAGTGTTGGAATGAGTGAACCATTTCAATCAAATTTCACTGTACCATGTAAGCATTGTGTACGTCAGTACAGATGTACTGTATACTGTATACATATATTGTGAATAATTTCTAAAGCTTTTTTTAGTATTTATAGATTATTTAATAATTATTTCTTAAAACAGTACCTCCGGCCTTCAACACTACTATGTCAACTCCACTGGACCTCTCTGCTATTCCTCCCAACACATGTTGTGCTGGTATACAGTTGGGACTACAGAATCCTAATAATCCTGTTGAGATACAAGTACAAGTGTCTACTGGTGGAGGAGACTTTAGTGAAGCAATTTTTACCACAGACATGGACATTATCTATGTAGAAGGTCTGGTAGCTGGTACTGAGTATACTATAAGAGTTACAGTGTTCAATGTGTTTGGAAGTGAAATGAGAAATGTGACTACGACACCTTTAAGAGGTAAGGTAATTGATTGTATGAAAGCCAAATATTATCACCATGGTAACCACCCCTCTCCACTAGGTTACCCCTCTAAGCCATCCCGACCCGCTGTCACTGTAGCAGGTAGCAGTGTCACAGTGTCTGTAGGTGTCCCCTATCCTGGTACCAGAGGAGATGTGACAGTGAGTGTCGGGTATCAGAGAGTCAGTGCAAAGAGACAAAGTGACAGTAATACAAAAAATAAGACAATTTCGGGCAGCCCATCAGCTGGTACAGTAACGGGAGAAGTGACCTTTGAAAGTATACCTGTTGGAGACTTTATTGTTACTGCTATAGCTAGGAATGAGTTTGGAGAATCAGAATTGAGTGAAGAAAGTATAACATTCCAAGTGACTGGTGAGTGTGAAGATGTTATGTGTATATACAAATTATAAAGTGAAAATGCATATATAACTACATAGCTAACTAGGTGATGTTATAGCATGATAATATAGCTACTCATTTGATGTCTACAAATTTACACTGAGCAACACTTTAAATATTTTCTGGTGTAATTAGAGTTTGAGTATGTTATGTGAACGGACTGTAAAGTTTGTGGAGATCAGTAATTTTAAGTTAAAGATTAGGTTATTATTACTTCTCCTCTGCATGTTACTTCCCTTATGTATGTTGCTCCACCTTCATCACCTGCTGACAACACTGGAGCTATTATTGGAGGGATAGTGGGAGCTATTCTTGGTATTCTAGTCATCATCTTGGTCATATCAATTACAGTGGTCATGTGTTGTTGTAAGAGGATGGTCGGAAGTCAAGGTACACGAGGGACAAATAACATTGTTGTTTTTATGGTACTAATAGCTACATTCTTTTAATGTTGTGGTATCCAATGAATGGTTCACATATACTATACTATAGCAATGTTATATTGGTGCTTATTTGTGTGAGGTAGTTTCATTTCTATACCTCAATCTGTATATTATGAATTAACCTCACCATAATAATGTGCCATGTATTGATTTCGTATAATAACCATTATTTTCATCTTCATTGTATTTATTTTCTTTGTCTTTATTTGTACTCTAATAGGTCACACAAAAGAGACTAAAGAGGTGGTGTATGAAGATGTAGATTCAAAAGAGGTTGACCACCTCCAGCCCAACCCCTCTTATGTAACTGTTTCCTCTCCCCTCTCCTCATCTGGTCTGTCTGGTCAGGTGCAGGGTCCAGTGTATGAAGAGTGTGAGATGAGGGACAGAGTGGTGATTGAGGAGAACCCTGCTTATGGTGCTCTGACCAAACCCACAGAGTACAGTAACCTTTAACAACTTCAACAATTTTGCATGTTCACTCTACATATACAAATTTTAGCATTTTAATTCTGTATGTATATAATTTGTTTCTTCTCTAATGGACTACTACCTTAAGAACAGTATACATCTGCTCCAATCATTTCCCTGTTTTAGGACTCAGTAATTAAATTTCCTTATATGTAAATATGAATGTTGTGTATTGTTATTGATTCCTAAGTGACTTCCTATATACTGTTAACTTCATTTTATCAGCTTGTTTTCAAATGTCTTTAGTTACATGATATTTGTGACACTTCCTCATTTAATATACGTACATTCAGTTTAACCAATTTAAATGTGATATGCAAAACACAACCACATACCTTTTTAGTAAAATTGTTTGTGTATGGTACTAATGCATACAGTAGAAATATATATATACAAAATCTTGATCTGTTTCATCGGAAAAATCAAACCCTGCATGCATGATCGGATCATAAACATGAACACTATTGAACGATTCAACTATGATAAGCTATATACATGCAGTGCAAGTTACAATATACCATAGCAATCTAATATAATTTAAATAAATAAATAATTCATATATATGGCTCCAAGAAAAGACCGAAACAGAATGGGCATAGTATCATAAAATTCAGGGTATAAAACTGATTTTAATTTATATAAGATGGCGTATTTCCTATTTAGATGTATACCTAGCAGTAACTACATACATACAAATTTGGTCAGTATAATACAAGTCCATGGCCAGTCAGTATAATACAAGTCCATGGCCAGTCAGTATAATACAAGTCCATGGCCAGTCAGTATAATACAAGTCCATGGCCAGTCAGTATAATACAAGTCCATGGCCAGTCAGTATAATACAAGTCCATGGCCAGTCAGTATAATACAAGTCCATGGCCAGTCAGTATAATACAAGTCCATGGCCAGTCAGTATAATACAAGTCCATGGCCAGTCAGTATAATACAAGTCCATGGCCAGTCAGTATAATACAAGTCCATGGCCAGTGTCCAAAAGTGATGAAAGTTGTTTATTTCTTTTCAATACTATTATTAACCAGTTTTCCAGGTACGTATAAGTTTGTAAACTAAGATTTAATTCCTATCAGCATTACCCATATAGTCCCGCTTCTACTACAATATATCGTGATCTTGTCCATTTCTCGGACCACTACGATCGATATTGATAATCGCATAATCACTTTTTTCATGATCCATCTCGAACCAACCATCAAATGCTGGCGATCATATTATCTTTACTCACCCTCAATTGCCAGTTTATAAGTATGTATATATTTAAAAGTAGTTTAATAAATCTGGTTAACTATTCTACGTACTTCTTGCAGGTGGTGTATTTAGCCAAGAAATCTCTCCTAATGGAACGGTTTCGGTAATTGCTGGAGATACCTTGTCGTTCAACTGTACTGGTGGTAATTTTATTTTCTTACAACTTGACAGAAGAGGAGCTCCTAATGAGCTGGTCACTGCGGTGTCTATAACAAACGGTGTTGCTTACACGTTCGGTCCAGTTACACCAGATCTTGATGGAAGCTCTCTTCGATGCGACTTCACAAATGAAGTCTTTTCAGAAGATATTATCCTCATAGTAATCTGTGAGTTTATAAATCCTCGTTAAATTCACAATATTACGTACAATGGCTATTTTTTATAGACCCTCCAACTGTCACTCCAAACTCAACTAACACAAGTTTAATTGAAGGGAATACTTTAAGTGTACCTCTAACGATTGATGGCAACCCTTTTCCAACTGACAATAGCGTTTCAATAACTAGAGATGGAGTTAGTGTACAAGATGGCAGGATTACTGTTAATATTGGATCTGGTAATGGAGCATCTAGCTTTACAATAGAAAATGTTAATCGTACTGACAGTGGATCTTACACAGTAAATGTGACTACTACAGTTAATGTGACTACTACAGTAGGAAGTAATACAGCTGTTGTCAACTTGGATGTGTACTGTGAGTTGTAATAGACTTGTTCATCTTGTGTATCCTAAATGGAATATCAATTTATTAATAGATCTTCCAGAATTTGTTGAAGTTCCTGTACAAAGGCAGGCATTCAATGAATCTGCTAGTTTCACATTCAACTGTACTCCATCAGCTGCCAACCCTCCACCTAGTAGTTATGTGTTTGAGAGAGATGGAGTGGAGATCACAGAAGGAGTGAGTGGATCCATCTTGTTAATAACATCATTGGAGAGGAATGATACAGGAAATTACAGTTGCACTGTTACTAATGAAGCTGGAAATGTTACCATAGCAACAGAAGTGCTCGTTTACTGTAAGAAAGTGATTTGATATTTTGGATATTTGGACATACGTACTTTGATATATATTATATATTTAATTTGCATTCTTAACTTAAGTTATTTTAACTTTGTATGTTGTTTGACAGCTCCTCCAACTGTTCCACTACAACTGTTGTCAAGAGATATTGGTCTATTCTCAGCTACTATTAGTTGGAGTCCACCGTCCGATAATGGAGGAACTGAACAACCACTCAAGTACTCCATCAACATCACAAACAACACTGTCACTCTCTCTTTCACTACATCAGATGTGATTACTCTGTCACTGACTAACCTTCAACACAGCACTCTATATATAGTGACAATAGCAGCTGATAATGACTTGGGACTTGGTCCCAGTCCTCCAGCTGTTATCAACTTTACTACACCTGACTCAGGTATGTGAGATGTAGTTCCATGTAGTGTATAGTGAGGTATATGAGTATTTGTCTGTTATGTAGTTCCTATTATTGAGAGTGTATCAGTTGAAGCACTCTCACTGACTATTCTATCAGTGGATATTGTACTACTGACTGATGGAGGACAGAATGTTACCAGCTATACTGTGAGTTTATGTATTATTAATAGTATTTCAATTTTTAAAACTTGTGGAGCATACCTGGCGCCCCCAAACCAGAGCTTGATTGCCGTCGTTTCTAAATCATTTTTGTTCAATGTTCAACACTGAGGAAGAGAAATCTAATTTTAAGCTAGGAAACAAAAGCCAGCTGAGCATCTGTCATTTTGTTGACAGATATAAATATGTGTATATATAATTTGTGTTACCAATTATATGGTAAGAGTTTGTGGATTATTAATATATATGTTATTTTATGTTATTCTTCCTTCCCCATGTAGATTATGATAACTGGCAGTACTGTGAGTTACACTTTTATGACTCAAATTCCCCCAGCACAGCAAAGCCTTACAGTAAATAACTTAGCAAAGGGGGAGAGTTATAAGGTGGAGATCACTGCTACAAACAGTGTAGGACCTAGCATTGCATTTGAAGAAGAATTTACTGTTCCATGTAAGTGTGTTAATGTCTCACAGTTCTCTTTGAATATGTTCAATGCTATTTGTAACATTTCAGTTCCTCCAAACTTCACTTCTCCCTCAACTCCACTGGACCTCTCTGCTATCCCTCCCAACACATGTTGTGCTGGTATACAGTTGGGATTACAGAATCCTAATAATCATGTTGAGATACGAGTACAAGTGTCTACTGATGGAGGAGACTTTAGTGAAGCAAATTTTACTAGAAGTACCACAGACATGGACATTATCTATGTAGAAGGTCTGGTAGCTGGTACTGAGTATACTATAAGAGTTACAGTGTCCAATGTGTTTGGAACAGTAGAGAGAAGTGTGAATACGACACCTTTATTAGGTAAGGTAACATTCTTGTGTAAAGGTCAAAGATCATCACCATGGTAACCACCCCTCTCCACTAGGTTACCCCTCTAAGCCATCCCGACCCGCTGTCACTGTAGCAGGTAGCAGTGTCACAGTGTCTGTAGGTGTCCCCTATCCTGGTACCAGAGGAGATGTGACAGTGAGTGTTGGGTATCAGAGAGTCAGTGCAAAGAGACAAAGTGACAGAGGAGAAATGACTTTGACATTATCCAACTCATTAGCTGGTCCAGTAATGGAAGAAGTGACATTTGAAGGTCTACCTGTTGGAGACTTTATTGTTACTGTTAGAGCTAGGAATGACTTTGGAGAATCAGAATTGAGTGAAGAAAGTATAACATTCCAAGTGACTGGTGAGTGTGAAGATATTATGTGTAAAGTGAAAGTGTATATATAACTACATAGCTAACTAAGTGATGTTATAGCATACTAATTTGATGTCTACAAATGTACAACATGAGCAACACTTTAAGTATCTAATTTTATGGTATAATTAGAGTTTGAGTATGTTATGTGAAAGGACTGTGAAGTTGAGATTTTTTGTGGAGATTAAGAAGTGAAGCGTTTATTGTAACTTCCCTTATGTATGTAGCTCCACCTTCACCAGCTGCTGACAACACTGGAGCCATCATTGGAGGGATAGTGGGAGCTATTCTTGGTATTCTAGTCATCATCTTGGTTATATCAATTACAGTGGTCTTGTGTTGTTGTAAGAGGATGGTCAGAAGTCAAGGTACACGAGGGACAATTAACATTGTTGTTTTAATGGTACTAATAGCTACATTCTTTTAATGTTGTGGTATCCAATGAGTGGTTCACATATACTATATACTATAGCAATGTTATATTTACTTATTACTTATTTGTATGATGTAGTTTCATTTCAGTATACCTCAATCTGTATGTTATGAATTAACCTCACCATAATAATGTGCCATGCAGTGATTTCGTATTATTTTCATCTTCATTGTATTTATTTTCTTTGTCTTTATTTGTACTCTAATAGGTCACACAAAAGAGACTAAAGAGATGGTGTATGAAGATGTAGATTCTAAAGAGGTTCACCTTCTCCAGCCCAACCCCTCTTATGTAACTGTTTCCTCTCCCCTCTCCTCACCTGGTCTGTCTGGTCAGGTGCAGGGTCCAGTGTATGAAGAGTGTGAGATGAGGGACAGAGTGGTGATTGAGGAGAACCCTGCTTATGGTGCTCTGACCAAACCCACAGATACTCCAGAATACCACAACATTTCAACACTTTCAAAATGAAAATACTAAACACTTCAGTGAAGTGAATTTTTAATTTAATTCAGTGTATACATAAGCCATATGGCTTATATATGTGTGAAGTTGCAGCCAAATGCAGTTTGTTTACCATTTAATAAAAAATGTTACAATTTATAGAATGATAGAGTTTTTCTTATAACAAATTAACTAAATTTATTCACTAGCTAACATGACTCACTAATTAGTTAATTCAAGACAGTCAGGGTTAATACATTGCTATAGTATATACGCATGTACGCATGTGTTTGACCGCCCCTAGCTCTAGCTCTATAAGTTGAATTGTGTAGGAATAAATCTAAACTATAGATCTCCCTAGAATAGACGCCCCTAAATAAACGCAGGGGTTTGGCCATGATGAAAAGGTGGACATGTCTGTACATGTACAGTCGTTGTACGGAGCAATATTGCTGTCTCTCTTATACAGTAAATGATCCGATACGGATTATACTTATACACAGTGTAGTAAGTGTATGTATGTAATATTAGCTACTGCTGCTGCCTCCTTCATCTTTAGTGTGTAGCTATTCGGTCGATATTCGTCCTGAAGGAAATTTGGAGGTGACGGAAGGGACCATTGTGGAGATTAGGTGCGAAAACGTTGAGACCATTACCATCACTGTCCTCCTGGAGAATGGAACACCCACTACTACGCGGAGCAGAGTGGCCAATGAAACGCTTGGTATCGTATTCTTTGAATTTGGGCCTGTAGTTCGTAATTCCAATGGATATGAATTCACTTGTGGAGATGGCCCTGAAGTTTCAATGAATAAATTAATAGTTTTAGTAAATTGTAAGTTTTACGACATAACAGAAAGTTTGTTTTCTTTACTTACGATTTTACTCTTCATAAACAGATCCTCCCTCCTACACTCCATCTCCATCAGTCCAGTCCACTACTCTAACTGAAGGAGACATCTTCATGTACAACTATACCTATGAAGCTAATCCTCAACCAGATGAACACACTTGGACTAGAGATGGCAAGCCTCTTGTCAGTGGAGGCAAAACTACTTTAACTGCAAACAATAACACAAGCAGTATAACAATCAGTAATGTCAATAGAAGTGATTCTGGAGTGTACACTATATTCAGTAGTAATGTAGCTGGAAATGGATCTGCCAACTTTACACTGAATGTATACTGTGAGTGTCTCAGTTTAGTTATCTAATAAAAGTGTATATACATGTGTTATATAGTGTTCCTTACATTCAGATCCTCCTGTACTTGATGATATTCAACAGAGTGTTACACTTATTGCTGGTGCTCCATTCACTTTGAACTGCACTCCAGTTGATGAGGGAAATCCTCCAGCTACTGTCTCCTTCTCTTACAACAACACTGGAACAGCTGAGGAGAGTGTGACTACAACTGGTTATGTGTTGAGTGTATCTTCAGTAGTTAGGAACCACAGAGGAGAGTACAGTTGTGAAGTGAGCAATGGAGTTGGGAGGGATTCAGTGACTGTACAGTTAATGATTAGAGGTGAGTGACAATATGTATTTTATTATTATTCTACGTACATCTATGAATGTATATCTTCAGCTCCTCCAACTGTTCCGAGACAACTGATGTTACTAGTCAATGGTCCATTCAGTGTCACTCTAAGTTGGGAGGTACCATCTGATGATGGAGGAACTAGTCAACCTCTCTCCTACACTGTCAGAGTGATAAATGACACTGTCAACTTGTCCTTCAGTACAACTTCAACTCAATTGACCTTAACTATGGATGATGGAATATGGCACAGTTCAATGTATAGTGTAACAGTAGTAGGTGAGAATGAATATGGAGTGAGTCCTCCAGCAGCCAGTACCTTTACTACACCTGACTCAGGTATGTGAGATGTAGTTCCATGTAGTGTATAGTGAGGTATATGAGTATTTGTCTGTTATGTATAGTTCCTATTATTGAGAGTGTATCAGTTGAAGCACTCTCACTGACTATTCTATCAGTGGATGTTGTACTACTGACTGACGGAGGACAGAATGTTGATAATTATACTGTGAGAATCGTTTAGCTACCTGCTTCTATGTATACGTATATACAGTATATGTACTTACATTTCTTTTCTATTTTTAGATCACCATAGCAACCAATAACAATGTCAATAGTAATACAACTATTACAATAATATTTGATAGTACAAAAAGTCCATTTAGCATTCCAGTATTAGAAGGAGAAAGGCACGTTGTCATGGTAACTACTTTTAATCAAGTTGGAGAGAGTACACCCTTTACAATCACTTATGTTCCAGAGCTGCAATGTACGTATGTAAACATCACATTGTGTACTACACACACTACCTATTTTCTAACACTGTTATATACAGTATTATATAGTGTGTTGTATATACAGTATATATGTATGTACACTATAGTGTATTGTTGCATTTTATTTGTCTACAGCTACTACTAAGCCAATATCACCATCCAGTGATGTAGTGGGTGTGGCAGTGGGTGGAGCTTTAGGAGGTTTCCTGTTTGGAGTAATAGTCACTACATTGTGTGTAGTTGGAATATATCTTCTCTTTATCAGATGTTGCCATAGAAACAGTGAGTAGAACCATATCCAGCTAAGGGCTGAAGGTGCTAGAGGACCTCCGGCCCTGTATGGCCTCCACTTACCTCTAAATCTGAACTCTGTTACTCCTAGTATTTAAGTTTTAGTATAACCTATAGCCTTAGCTATAGCTATAGCTAAGGCTATGTAGACTAATATGAAACTAATTATGCCACAAGACATACTGCCAGTAAGCTTGAAAGACTCCAGAACTATGCTGGACGTATAATTTTGAAGAAGAGAAAGTCCATTTCTGCTACTTGGATTAATTACTCCTAGTATTTGAGTTTTAGTATAACCTATAGCTATAGCTATAGCTAAGGCTATGGCCTCCACTTACTTAGCTATAGGTTATACTAAAACTTAAATGTAAAATCCTGACATCCAAATATCCTGTGATCAGGTGATCAGACTTAACCTCAGATCTAAGTAGGCTAAAATGAAACTAATTATGCCACAAGACATACTGGCACCAACACACAGGTATACATATAAAGAAGCTATAGTACCATTACAGAATTTAACTCCACCTGCACAATGTACTTGTAGATTGTACGTACATCGGCAATAAAATGTATGCACAGATCATCTTCATAAATACTTGTTTTTTTACTTACTGACAAGTATATCAAAACTATATAAAATTTAATGTTTAGTCTTTCAGTGTTAGTATAATGCATTTTAATTAAATTATGGTAATTCTTTATATTTCTGTCTCTCTCTCAGATACTAAGTATACAGTCAACAGGAAAGACAAAGAAGCAGTTTATGAGGAGTTTCCTCTTGGTGATGTGAACATTGAATCAAATCCTTCCTATGGCGTTCCTCCTCTTGATCATGTAAAGATACAGTCCAATCCTTCTTATGGAGTTCCATCTCAACTGACTGCAAGTATAGCAAATCCACAGGTGGTAGAGGAGAAAGGTCAAAGTACAGAGGTTAAAGCAGACACTGACTATATTTGAATATTACTAGCAAGAATATTTTTACCTTTAAATATGTTCTGTATATAATTTGCAAGAATTTGCATAATTTACAGTAGCTCAAAATGCTATATATACATGTCCAGTAAAACCACACACAGGGAGGAGCACCATATATGTATAGCTATGACTAAATCAGTTGCACTTGTGTCATGGAAACCATCTTCTGTGGGTGACTTTAATATCCTTGCTACAGCAATTTTAATCAGGTCCGAATTGTGTCTGTTTTGAGAACAATTGCCTTTAGTCATGATCAACATTGTTTGCAACCTCTTGTTGCTGACTCAGAGGAGAACGGAAGTCATCGCCAACTGTAGCAACCAGTCTCCCTTCAGTCATATATAGTAACATCCATTTGAGGGTAATCAGTAAAATTCTGTCCTGAAAGTTAAGGTTTCTAACGTAAAGTAGGCCTAAACATTTTTTCCTATCTATGTGCTTCCTCCAGTTGAGTTGCCTATCAACAATCACTCACAGGTACTTCACTCATAGTGCTTCCTCATTCACTAATACCTGCAGGCTCTTAATTAGATTCTATTTCTCTGCACCTCCTGTACATCCTCATGAATTGAGTCTTCCGTAAGTTCAATCCATTCTGAGCAATCCAAGATGCCAGCCATCCATGGCCATGCAAGATCCTCTGTAAGCACCTCATCCACTTGGGTCAGCAAAATAGACTGTGGTGTCATCAGCATATTGCTTCTGAACAGAACTGCAGACAAGTCGTTGACAAAAATGCTGAAAAGAGTGGTCCCAGGATTGACTCTTGTGGAATTCCCAATTCCCTATGCATGTGCACATCCACCCAGACAGACATCTCATCTCTCCATGAGCCACATGCACACTGCCTCCTGCCACTCACTGACAAGTAGCTCCTGAATAATTCCCGGGATTTATCCTGGAAGCCATACAAGACGAGCTTCTGCAGCAGCAAGCTACAAAGCTACTACAATTAAAGAGTCAAATGCCTTACTAAGGTCAATGAAGACTGATCCAACTATCTAGTTCTTTTTTCAGGCTATATCTCCAATTTATAGTTAACAACCTTTGGTCAGTTGGAGTACGGCCAAAACGAGAAGAAACAGATCTAGAGAGAACATCTTCACGAGTATTATTATAAGCGGAAACAACCTTACGCACTATATGCACTATAAGTATTAGCATAGATTATATAGACTATGGTATTATATGATATACACGAGTCCAAATTGTTGCGAGTTTGTTTTGTAGAAGAATGGAGGCACTGGTGATTGTTGTTCTCTTATTAGCAACAGGTAATTAATCTATAATATATATGAACAATAATTAAAGGGTCTATGATACGCATAATTATAATCTTGTGCTATTAGATTTATCTGTTTTATCCAGGTACACGAGGTCAGCAGATATCTCAAAGTGGACCAGTGACTGTAATGGAAGGAGAATCTATACCCTTCGCATGTACTAATCCGGGAACGATGCAGCCAGATGTTGTTGTCCTATTAGATGGACAGATTGCTCCTAACGATCTTCTAACCGTCACTGCCATAACTAACGGAGGTTCCTACACGTTCGGTCCTGTAACGCGTAGCCACGATAGAGGGAGATTGAGATGTGACTTCTTTCTTCTACCGATGGGAAGCAGATTTACTGCAGAGATTGTTATAGACATTATTTGTTAGTTTCTTCATGTTAGATAGCTATAAAATACTTCATGTCATGATCCTATAGAAGCACTCTAACCTTCATATAGATCTACTCTAAATATATTATAATATAGTTCCTCCATCCATCACTCCAAATATCACAAACGAGACTGCTATAGAAGGAACATCCTTCACTACTCCTCTAACTATAACTGGTGATCCATTTCCAGTAAGTAATAATATTGTTATAACTAAAGATGGAGTTTCTGTACAAGATGGCAGGATTACTGTTAATATTGGATCTGGTAATGGAGCATCTAGCTTTACAATACAAAATGTTAATCGTACTGACAGTGGATCTTACACAGTAAATGTGACTACTACAGCAGGAAGTGATACAGCTGTTGTCAACTTGGATGTGTACTGTGAGTTATATAATATACTGTAAATATATATACAAAGGATTATATGTATAGATGATCACGAGTTATAGCAAAATATGTACTGTATATCTGATATACCTCTTTATTATAACAATGTAACATGTAACAATATCCTTCTCAATATCCACACATCAGATGTTGCAGAGTTCACTGAAGTGAAGAGAATGGAGGAGATTGAACAAGGGAATACATTCACATTCAACTGTACTCCATCAGCTGCCAACCCTCCACCTAGTAGTAGATATGTGTTTGAGAGAGATGGAGTGGACATCACAGAAGGAGTGAGTGGATCCATTTTAACTGTCTCTTCTCTGAATAGAAGTGAAGATAGTGGAAACTACACTTGTATGGTGACTAATGAAGCAGGAAGTGTTACCATAGCAACTTGCCTGAATGTGTTTTGTAAGTGTTCTTAACTCAGACATCAATACTTTTCTTTTTGTATGTAATAGCCAGTAGTGTGTAAGTTTTAACTCTCTAAATGCTTCTACATGTGTATATATTAACATAATCATCAAATTCTACTGTTCAAGATTCATCTCCTTTTATGGATCTCTACAGCTCCTCCAACTGTTTCACAACAACTGGTTTCATCAGATGTTAGTCCATTCTCAGCTACTATCAGTTGGATTTCACCATCCGATAATGGAGGAACTGATCAACCACTCAAGTACTCCATCAACATCACAAACAACACTGTCACTCTCTCCTTCACTACATCAGATGTGACTACTCTGTCACTGACTAACCTTCAACACAGCACTCTATATGGAGTGGAAGTAGTAGCTGAGAATGAATATGGAGTGAGTCCTCCAGCAGCCAGTACCTTTACTACACCTGACTCAGGTATGTGAGATGTAGTTCCATGTAGTGTATAGTGAGGTATATGAGTATTTGTCTGTTATGTATAGTTCCTATTATTGAGAGTGTATCAGTTGAAGCACTCTCACTGACTATTCTATCAGTGGATGTTGTACTACTGACTGATGGAGGACAGAATGTTGATAACTATACTGTGAGAATTGTATAGCTATCTATGTATACGTATATACAGTAGATGTACTTACATTTTTTTTTCTATTTTTAGATCACTATAGCAACCAATAACAATGTCAATATTAATACAACTATTACAATAATATTTGATAGTACAAAAAGTCCATTTAGCATTCCAGTATTAGAAGGAGAAAGGCACGTTGTCATGGTAACTATTCTTAATCAAGTTGGAGAGAGTACACCCTTTACAATCACTTATGTACCAGAGCTGCTATGTACGTTTGTAAACATCACGTATCTCATGAGATGTACGAGACTATAGTGAATCGTTCCATTTTATTTGTCTACAGCTACTACTAAGCCAATAAAACCATCCAGTGATGTAGTGGGTGTGGCAGTGGGTGGAGCTTTAGGAGGTTTCTTGTTTGGAGTAATAGTCACTACATTGTGTGTAGTTGGAATATATCTTCTCTTTATCAGATGTTGCCATAGAAACAGTGAGTGAATTAGAGTCTACAACAATGTAATGTACACAAATAGCAATTCAAGGGATCATATGTACGTAAGTTGTATTTTAAGATTTGAGGGGGTACCTGTATTCAATCTCTTTCTTCAGGATGAGGTTAAAATAGTTGGTATACATACGTACATACTTTATTGTATGCCTCATCCAAGTACATGTATTTCCAAGATTTGCTGTTTTAGTTGCTGACATTTTAGATAGTTAAACTATATAATGTATAAGTACGTATCTGTAGTCTTCAATCAATCCATCATCCAATCAAAGGCTTTTTCTCCTTTGCAGGAGAACACATAATACACACAGTTACAGTAGTTACGTATATACAGAAAGTATTATCTTCATTTATCCTGTCCTGTGTATGTACGTATAATGTTAAAACAATAATTACTCTTTCCATATTTCATTTAAATTTTTAATTAAATTCATTCTTTCCTTCTTCTCTCTTTCTCTTTCAGATACTCAGTACACAGTCAACAGGAAAGACAAAGAAGTAGTTTATGAAGAGTTTCCTCTTGGTGATGTGAACATTGAATCAAATCCTTCCTATGGAGTTCCTCCTCCTGATCATGTAAAGATACAGTCAAATCCTTCTTATGAAATTCCATCTCAACTGACTGCAAGTATAGCAAATCCACAGGTGGTAGAGGAGAAAGGACAAAGTACAGAGGTCAAAGCAGATTTTGATTACATTTAACAGGAACCATTTTGGTCCTTTTGTATATATACATATATAATATATAACTTGTATATAACCATAGTATGTATATATATATCAGATATGATAGACTGTATATTTGGTAAAACCACCACACTCAGACCATTGGACAAGTACACCATATACATGTATGTACAGACTTTATGTACATTCTGTGATGAAACTATAACATATGGAGGGTGGTAGTAGTAATTTGCATAATTCATGATTGCTAATAAAAATGTTATATAAACCATGGGGTAACCCACACACATTCCAGGAAGACCACCATTTAGTCATGGCTAAAGAATCAGCTCGACTTGTATTTCGTGGAGATCACTTCTTGTGGATGATTGTGATATTTCTGGATATCTGTGCTACAGCAATTGGATCAGGCCTGCGTGATATAGGAGAATACATCTATGGCAGTTTAATCATTTACTGGGTGTTCCTTGGCTTCTATGGTTTGGTAGGAATCATTTATACAATTGCCTATATTATATATCTAATATATTTAATTGCAGAAGATAAATTGAATCCAAGTGAGGCCATTTCTGAGACAATTCAAGTTGCCTTGACTTATATTGCTGGTACTTGGCTGGGGACAATCTGTCGCTTATAAATGGAAATAGGTTGGATGTTGTTGTGCCGATGTTTGGTCTTCAAGCTCAAGATCTTCGTGGTTATCTGGCTGCTGCAGCACTCTTTATAAGCTTAGTTGCACTTTTCACCCCAAAAATAGCTTCCATTTCGTCTGAAGAAGATACTGATAATGCTACCAGTAAGAAAAATCGGTTGCTATCTATCTTTATGTTTGTTGGTCTAATTGGAATCCTTGATGAATTTTACACTGCTATTCTGAATGAAGTCACGACAGTCTCAGACAACAGTGATGCCCTCTTTTCTATGTCTGTTAATGAAACTGTTGTTGATATCAATTGTCCTCGGAGCCATGTGATAGCTGCTTTGGTATTTTATGGCCTCTTGAGTATAGTGTGGGTGGTTGGAGGTCTCTATTTCATATGCGTGAATATGGTCTATCTCTACAGTGATGATGAAATATGTGAGCTAATAATTTCTGGATTATTGATGCTTTTTATACTACCCTATGGTCCATTTTATCTATCAATAAACAACAGCTGGCCGTGGGTTTGTTTTGCTGCTGCTAATGGTTCAATGATGACATATTACCCTATACGACTGATCTTATTGATTATACTTGCACTTGAAACGGGTTTTGTTGTCGTAATGCTTAACATTCTCCATCCTTGCTGCTGTTTTTGCTTTAGGAATAAACATGTAGCTCGAATTAACGCGTACGCCTTGTAACTATATATATGTGTTATTCCAATGTAGCAATGAACCTCTGTTCTATATCTTCTTTACAATCATAGCTAATATATTAAGATACTTGAATTCCTCTATGAGAATTCATTAGATACGTATGCATGTAATGTACGTATTACAATTTACAGAAATACACTGGTTGCCTGTACTACATTTTTGAACCTCTTTCTTGTATGGCTATTCATAATGTCACATAATTGCTAGAGCATGGCTAGAATGATCAACAATCATGCAGTGCAAATAAAATGTATAGTAACAGCACAAGATTTATATAGGTATGTATGTATACCTGGAGTTATATAGGCTAATTTCTGATTAAATCTCAAGGGAGCTGAGATTAGAGAGTTCAGGATAAAGAGTCTTGTTAAATAAACAATGAATAGAATTAAACACAACAAACCCATTCCCAAGTGAGAAATATTTAGGATAAAGCTGAAGTACTATATATACTGTAGCACAAGTCAATGCACTATTACCAGAAACTATATAAATTATACATTTATATGTTACATAGAGTATTATTAGTAACACAATATACGTATATATATATATAGTACTGTATGAAAATCCTCCTTCTGTTTCAGTAAGAGCTAGAAGCAATTATAATATTGAAGATTACCAGCATACATACATGATATGATATACAAACACAGAAATATACCTGCAAAAACAGTGGTATATGTATACTGTATATGTAATATATTTATTGGAGCTATCTGCAATGAAAATTGAGCTAGATTGAACATTTTGACTAGCAGGTCTTCATCAGCAATCAATTTATCAATCATAATGAACGCAACTAAAACTACTTCTTGTCACTACATATATGAAATGGATATGTATATTTCTCAATAAAGTGTATACTGGTGCAGCAACGTGCTGATACCATGACTCAAACCAGATATACTTCAACTGTACATATAATATCAGATCATGAATATAATTAAAGCTTCTTTTGAGCTACAAACTCACAATATAATATGTTACAGTTTAAAAGTTGGCAAATGGGATATCATCTTCATCACTAGAAGACTTTCTTCTCATATTTTTCCTCTTCCTTGTGGTCATAGCGACCTTGAACCATCATCCTCAGAAATGGACCAACCTGAATGACAACGATTGTAAGAAGATATAGTTTGATAGAATAGAGGTTCATTGCTACAGTGTTATGAATGCTGTGTGACAACGATTGCATAACTATATCATGTATGTACGTATGTATGTAGCAATATCAATTGTAGCAATGAACTTCTCTTCTATATTCTTTACAAATTATATGTTGATAATTATGTGTGTTAGCGTTAGTTATTAACCATACGCATGTAAATACATATGGTTAGTTATTAAGCTTTCTGTAGTAGCGTAACACTAAATATTTACAAAGTTTCAGAACATTACAGACCAGACACTACTCATCTGATCCCTGTATTATTACACTTGTTAATGCTTCATAGTAAAGGATGTACAATGTATGGATGGATAAGTGAATATACTGTAGAAGTCAGTTGTACCTCTCTTGGATTTCCGAGTGCTGTTGCAAGCATCTTTTCAATATTTCTTGTAATGGATACCTTGTGAACTGCATTCAGTGGATACACCACTTCTGTAGGAGATGGAGCTGCCTGTAAGTGGTACAAGAGGAGAGATGGGTTGTTACAGGCATGATGTTTCCATGGAGACAGTTACCATAGAGATATCATACTCACCAAAAACCAAAATGTAATGGACATTGTATAGTCTTTCCCAACTGATTCTATGTGATGCCACCTGATGACGTAATGTACAATGATGCAACATGGTACTATTTATAGCTACTGTACCAGCTACTTACCAGTACATGGGAATATATAACACATCGCCAGGTCCAACAAGAGCTTCATATGCACACGCATTCTTGAATTTGGGGAACTTGTTAAAATTTGGATTGTACATGTCAACCTGGTGGAAGAGGGAGGTAGGTAGTAAAAATGGCCGACCAACAGTGGAACAGCTATTAGGCAGGCTAGTACTATTACGTATATCAATTGTATTTCACTGAAGTTATATTCAATGCATTCACTTTACACAAAATATGACCAAATATTGCTTATACAAATAAACTTCTAACAAGGCCACTCCTTGATATATTTGACATTCAACCAATAATAGTATTCACTGGTTGCCAATGGTTTCCTATTACTACTACAGATATATTACATACGGCTATGGTGGTGAATAACTACAGGGGATTCCCCCTACCTGGCTCTGCCTGTCACAGGGATGTGCCACTTGATTTGGGTACAGCTTCTCGTATTCACTGGGAGCAAACAGGATACACCTCTTGTACCCATGGGTCTGGGGGAGGGGAGAGGGAGAGGCAGGGGTGAGGGAAGGAGAGGAGGGGGTGAGGGAAGGAGAGGGAAGGGTGAGAGAGAGGGAAAGGGAAGGGAGGGTCTTTGCCCTCTCTCTCACAGTACACAAGTGAAGCTCACCATTGAAAAGAAGTTGTGCTGCTCATCATAGTGACAGGGAGTGAAGTTCCCAGGGTGAGATATGAGGAGGAGGTTGCTGGTCAGTTCTCCCCATCCGTTTACCTTCCTCTGGTGGTCCAACCATGGCCAATTGAACTTCAGGAAATCTCCTTTAATGACGTCATCTATAAGCACACACACACACAATGCACAGTACAATTCACTAGTATTCAAGTATCATGGACTATCTCTCACATACATTAGTGGACTACATTAGATAATTCCATTTCTATTCTATACTGGTATATCATTTAACTGCTTAATAATGTATCATTTAATGTTCTCACATTTTAAAAATCTTTCAGAAATCTCTTTAAGATAATTTTATTGTGAGCAGGTTTGGATAAAATAATTAATAATGGAAAATATGCCTCCTTCAGCACCACAAATGTAACAATGTTAAACCATAGAATATACGTATATACTTACGTACCCATTTTATACATAAGACACACCTTATTATTACATAAAAATGTATGCTATACTAATGATTCCAATCCCGGGTACATAAGTATATATAATCTATGGTTAAATTAAAGTCCACCTTCACTCAAGGAGTACTTTCAGGTAAAAGCAGACAGTATATCTCATATTGTACGACCTACTGTTAGCCATATAAAGTGGTATATTCACTACACGAGTGTGTCCCTCACCGACTTGATCTGTCAGTTGCTGCTGGTAGTACAGGTACTCATCTGTCCTGTGGGTGTAGTCTTTGAAGGCGGAGTGGTACTTCGAGAAGGTCAGCTCCTTTGTCCAGGTAGGTGCTTTAAATTCTGGAAACTTTTTCATCTTCTTGTCATCAAAGTATGTGAAGCATGAGGACTTTGAGAAGTAGATGGTGTGCTTTCCTCTCATGTGGTCCTGCAGGAAATCCAAGTCCCATCTCAGCGCTGGTCGGACAAGATCACTGTCTGTTATGAGAACTGGTTGCTGTGAGGAGACAATGAACCAGGATTAGAAGACTTTATGGAAACCAGTGTGATAGTCAAACCACAAGTAATTGCTAACAGCGATGACATGAATGAAACAAGTTTATGCTAACACATAGTGTCTGAGAATGATACAAAACATACTTCTAGTACTGGGTAAATGGAGATAAACATATCAAATAACAAGAAAGCTATCACAGTAAGATTGTTAGATGAATTATTATATATTTTGTACGCACATGGTATGATACAAGATAAAAGATAAAATGGATGTTACTTCACATAGCAGTACAACTAAACCAACTTCTTGTTTAATGAGTCGGTCCACTTGATCGTCTTTAATACTAAGTCTCGGAATCTCTTTGGTCTTTAGAGGAAATGGGAGCATTCCTGAAAAGGGAAATATGAACACAGTTACTGAGGGATGGAACTATACGGACAGGTAAAATAAGAACTAACTGAGACCACATAGAAGGCTCTAGCTACGGATAAGAAGGTCCGAAAGGATAGTCGGTCGAGCGCGCTTACCGTGTTTCTGCCCTGCCATTTCTTGAACAAGTAGGGGGATTCCACAAGGGAATTCCCCGCGATATCCTTTAGCTGTCTAAGTGACATACGGTAGCTTTCCTTGTACCAATTACATGACGACTCTTGATCGTGATCAGCTTGTGATGGGATGGCACTGTTAATCATTGGATATGTACATTCCACATTTGACTGGCATAATCCAAATTGGAATTGGGTAATGAATAGAAAACCACTCCATCATTGTGATAAGTAACTCTATCAGATTGTCAGCATATATAACATCTCCGGAAGCAGAGTAGTAGAGAGGAGATATTAACGAAAAACAAAGAGCACTAGCTATGACTTTAAACAAGTTATTGCTTTTCTGTGTAATGGTTTTAATCTTTATATCTAATGGTTGTAAGTCACAGTCAAATGTGTTGCTCATAGCATAGGGATGGACTTTATCCAATCAGAACCATTCCCTGTAATTATATTGTCCTGTAAGTGGTAAAAAATAATTCACAATCATATATACTATGTACAGCTGTTCATTACTTTTACGTTTAATTATGTGATTAGTTTAAATAAAATTTGGCAGTAATTTATATCCACATGATAATGATGACTTGACTTTAATAGGTCATAATTAATTTATGCATCATATAATATGTATGATATCAACTGTAATGTACTAGCATATACAAGTATTAATATATTGCATGTAGAGTAATGAGGTCTTTGCTATGTCCAATATGTACAAACCTGTTATATAGGGCCAGTTTCATTGGCTAACCAGACACTTCCTGACAGGAGTGTGGTTGAGGGTGACTCTTTTAATGTGACCTATACCATAACTGATCATGGGAACCCTGCAGTGTCTCTACCTCCAACTTGGATCTTCAATGGTGCAGCTTTGTTGGAGAATGCTTCTGTCAGCATCTTTGAAGATGGGCTGCAGTTTATAAATGTGGCAAGTGAAGATGCTGGAACATATGAAGGTAGCTTTAGTACAGCTGGATCAGTAACTACATTCACCTTCAACATTACTGTTGATCCATCAATGGAATCTGACACTAGCTCTGTAGCCGGAGGTAAACAGTCACATACCTCATGTGTTAGAATTTGATATGAAATGTTCTGTTGTGTGTAGTGACTCTGACTTCATTGACTATTCTCCTTGCTATTGCCATGGCAACAGTGGTCTAAATGTTTCTATCAAGACAAGAGACATTTAGTTGTAGCTTAAACAGAAATATTTGCAATAGTTTAATAGAGAGCCAATCAATAGTTAGCACTTGTGTGTCATGGTGATCATTCCTTTGTCCTATATTTTGTAATTTATAGTTTGGCTGTTTTATGAAACTATACTAAGATGTACTGGTGCATCTTATTAGCATAAAAGTTTTAAAAGCTGTGAAAGCTTTAAAGCACACTATAGACACTATAAAGATACCTTCTGATCAAGGTTATAACCTCAATCAGAGGGTATCATCATCTGTGGTGTCACAGCAAGTTTGAGCTACAAGTAGAGTTATTGTTGGTAATGTCAGATGGAAGAACACATGTCTTTAGAACCAGCTTAAGTTCTGAAACCGTAAACAGGATCAGTTAATTAAACAGCATGTAGTCCCTTTTAACATTTAAGTTAAGTAAGCAGGGCGTTAATAAATGCTTCTTCAAAACTCTTTCACAACCTTATATCTCATGCCTATAGTAGTTCTGTGTTACCTAAATGAAACAGGTAAAATAAAAAACATTTACAAAAATGATGTTAGAAGTAGGAATGGCAGTGTTGCACCAATGACTAGTACATCTGCAAAAAGTGACAAAACAAGACAGTGATTATATGATAAGGCTTATCATACAGGAGTTGTATACTGAAATTTAAGTAACTTAACCATACACTTCTGCACCATTCATTTCTGTATATGATCACAGCCCTGTTTCATTGCTTTTTCGAGATGTGCTAGTCACTGTGTCATCCTTATACGTATGTACTTCTAATTTCACTTTTTGAATGTTCTTATTTATCTTGTATTCCCCCTTTTAAAAATGGCTTCTGCATTTTTAGTACCTTCAAAACTAACATGCTTCATGTCAAACCCATTCAACCTAAGCTAGGATGCCTATTCCATAACTGCTACAATTTTAGACAAAATGCAACTAAAGCTATTCATTTATAGACTAGTTTGTGCATTATAGCAATAAAAGGAAGAAGAAGAAAATGAGGATAACTGCATGGAAGTAGGCCTCTTATCTATTCTGTTCTACCTACTTAAAGTAGAACTGTTATTTGGTGTTTAAATCTAATATTTGTTAGTTAAAAACCTCTTAAAAAGGCTAAAAATGCATTCAATGTTGATTTTTAAGATATACCATGTCCTTGGATTAAATATAAATAATGGACCAGCACTGACTGGATGAGTTTTGCAACAAAGCTGCTGCTTGCTGGGACATTTAATATATATAGAATTGATCAAAAACTTTATATATTCTAGTCCTTCATTGAATCGTAGATCTCGTATCTTGTGTAAGGGGATAAGGGCCAGCTGGGTGCCGTGTTTTTCATGCCATCCCCACTTATTAGAGAATATGTATATAGTACACGTGTACTTGCTTTATATGATTAGCCTATAGCGCTTCCATCTTCTTTTATAATGAAACCACAAGTGTTTACAGCCAAGTATATAGCTACCACACTCTGATGAGCCTTTAAGGAGGTGATCACTGCTTGCCATTTTAATAGAAATTTGGTCTCCTAACCAAAATAAGTCTTAAATTATGCGATTGTATAATTGTCAGAAGCTGTGTATTATATCTTTCAAAGCTCTTTTACATTTCATGCTATAAGAGTTTATCTTCAATTATATATAAGGGCCCAGTGAATTGTAGAGGAAGATCTAGAATATAAAAAGTTTTTGATCAATTCTATATATATTATATGTCCCAGCAAGCAGCAGCTTGTTGCAAAACTCATCCAGTCAGTGCTGGTCCATTATTTATATTTAATCCAAGGACATGGTTAACCATATCAATTAACATCTTAATTACATAAGCTCATCAAATACAGAAAAGTAAATATAGTTAATATAACAGCTGTTACAAACGTAGGTTTTGAAGGCACTTTTCCGCTTCTTCTACTGTCATATATTTGTCTTTCAACATCTCTATCTTCTTTTGAAGTTCTTCTATTTTCTTCTTTTTTTCATACTCTTCTCTTTGCCTTTTGTCTCTTTCCTGAGCTATCATTTCCTCGGCTCTTTTATTACCTTCTACTTCCAGGACTGTGAGCTGTCCTTTCGTTGTTTGTATTTCTTTCCTAAGTTTGTTAATTTCATCTGCATAAAGTAGTCTCTTCTCGGTGAAAGCTGTCACGCTAACATTCAATCTCCCTGTTCTTGTGCGGGCAACTACTATACCACTAACGGAGTGCTTATCAACATGGAATTCAGGCCATTCCACACCACTGCCGCTCTTTTCAACTCTAGTAATTTGAGGACTAGAGACCAGATAGAATGCTTCCTTTGCAGCAAAAAACCATCCTCCTTTTTCGTCTGCAGACCATTGTTCTGATATTACTTCTTCATCAGTGTCTAGGTCATCCAATTCACTCTGTTTCTTTGCGATGGTATTTCGTAACTCTTGTTCTTCTAGCTTCTTTAATTCTTCCAGTCTTTCCTTTTCTTCTGCTTGTGTGAGCATGGGAATTTTCTTTTCCTTTTCCCTTTTAATCTCATCTTCCAGATATTTAATTGCTATCTTATCTTCTTTAACTATTTCTGGTATTTTAGCCAGCTTAAGCCTGCGTAGTTCAATGGGACGAAATATTCTAAGACAATTAAGTATGTCATTTCGCCTCTCAAGACAAGCCAAGTATTCGTCATTAATACTTTCAGCAGCGGGAAAAGAATCGATAAGGACCACATTGGGTATAAATAGCATGGCAGGGATGCACTTTTTGATACAGTTATTGGTATCTACAATGTATTTGGAAACATCTACGCCCCGTTTTTCCCTTGTCCTCACTGACTTCTTGTCCATTGCATAGTTTGTCATTACTAAGACAACATTTACAGCCTCAAAAATATCTGGTAGCAGCTTTCCATAGTACTCCATTGTTTCTTCATACTGACGGTCAACTTTGGCATCCCACTTTGTAACAAAAAGACAGCCTAATAGGTATTTTTGTTTTGCCAGTTGCTTTATTACATCAGTCATATGCCTGAGATCCTTTGTTGAGTCAGTCTCGTTTAATCCAGGAGTATCAATAATTATTGAGTTAGGGCTGTTTTTGACCCTCACTTTCTGCACAAACTGCGTCTCTAGTTTAGCAGTCTCGGCCGTGGTGAAATACTGACTTTGCTCAGTAACCCCGCTATCAGGTGCTGCTGTCTCAGGTTTTGGAGGATCCACTAGGAGATTGCCTAAAGTGCTCTTTCCACTACCTGTTGATCCTATGAGCAGAACTAATCCTTCAGGAAAGGGAGTGTCAAGATATTCTTTTACTCTGCTCATTCTATCAAAGGGTTTAATAGAATCTTTGTCAAAACTGGTCTGAGTTTGCATACTTGCCATTCCTATAAAGATTTGAATTAAAACTTTATAATTCTTAAGAAGTTTGTACTCCTAGTTATATAACCTTTCATTTGATGTGGTTATAGTGGTTAATAAAAGTCATTTAAATACAGTGTTAACAGGTTTACTATATTAATTTATATTATTATAATGGCATATGATATGCACCTTCTTGCGGTTATCTATTGTAGTGAACTATATCATTATACATAAGCAATAATGGCTCATGTATATATACTAGTAGTTCACTCCATCAGAACAAAGGCTGCAATCAAAATATTTTGGTATATGAATGTATGGTTAGGGGAGCACTTATTAATCTGCCTCCTACAGGCTTGCTGCCATTAATGCACCTCTTGTATGTAGTATGTTATCTTTTTAACCACACTAAGCCAATGATTAATTGACTAAATAATTGGTCATACTGAAAGTAAGGATAGTCGGTTATGAACTAATGGATCAATAGCAGAAGATGTTGATTTTATCCAAGCAGCCGCGGATGGTTAATATTTAGTGAACTAACAAACACTCACGATTAGATCTACTCACTTGTTGACGATTTGCTGATTTCACAGTCCCGTTGCACTGATGAAGGTAATAAATGGGAAAATCCCTTCAGACCATTTACTAGCTTGAAGAGGTACCCGAGAGCTCGTTCATCTTTTTCCAAAAAGAGGGTCAAAAATTTTCTTCTTCTTTCGTTATAATTAGATATTGCAGTCAACTCTTCGTATTGGTATGTGCTTAAGTAACCATCTGCTTGAATTTGGGTAATGATATCACTCAAAGGAAAGCTTTTCTCCCAGACAACTCTCCTCGATCTCTCTTAGGAAATTCCTAAAACTGGAAGAATTCGCCATTTTTATCATTATAGGGCGTTACCAGCTCAAATATTACTAAATTTGGTGCTAAAAGAGTAGTCTCGTTCCCATCCTACATCCTAGGGGGGCAGTGCTTATTGGATTGGCCAAGGCTAGGTCATTAAGCGGGAGGTATACATATCGCTATATAATAGAGATAAGAGCTATAGGGGCGCGGCGCGGCAGCAGGAGGTCTGACGTAGGTGTGGCAAGCAAACTACCTCGTACCTGTTAGAGCAATCCGCTGGCAGTAAAGAACCAGCTAAGCGGCTTAAAACTCCCCACCCACCCTCTTCCCCATTAATTCCTTATATAGATTAAGTTATATCGTACAAACCTAGGTCAAATTTCAACAGTCACATGCTTATTGTGTCACTAGGTATAACTTAAGGGCAGTAATCATTTAGGTTCTCCACTGATTACTATCAGTGTGAAAGGTACAAAAGCTATAAAAAAAATTAATATATACATGTAGCTTAATGTATACATGTAGCTTCAAACCCAGTATGGTTCCTCATGTTTGGCCATAACAGCCTTGCCCGATAGGTCTGTTATGATATTCCACCCAAGCCATCAAAACCAATAAGTTTGGTTATATATAGAGACAGAATAGGACTGCTTGGTATATATATATAAGGAGTAAATTTAGGCGCATGCATGTGCATTAACCAAATAATAGTAGGAAATATTTAGCAGGAAATTGAGCCATTCAATTGGTAGCCCCTCCTAGTCCTGTACCACGCTCCAAATATTAACCTGGCACTTGCATGCCTGGTGACCTCTTGAAAATATGAGTTATATATATGAATGAGGGGGCATGGCAGACCTCATTGTTTATGCCACCAGGGCCAGGCTAAGTACATTTAACTGTATACAAGCTTCAGAAATCTCCACAACAGAAAACATTACTTTAGAATGCATAATAAAACAGGCTGTAAGATTACTAACAGAGTAAGGATTTCTTCTAACTGCATCAAACTTTGGGTACAGTTTCTCATATTCACTGGGAGCAAACAGGACACACCTCTTGTACCCGTGGGTCTGGGGGAGGGGAGAGGGAGAGGCAGGGGTGAGGGAAGGAGAGGAGAGGGAGTGAGAGAGGGGAAGGGAAGGGGAGAGAGGGCCTACTATCTCAACAGTGACACCGTCACCCTCACAGTACACCAGCGATGGAACTATACGGACAACTTAACTGGGATAGTCGGTCGAGCGAGTAATTTATATCCACATGAATATGATCCACAAGAGATTTGCCTTTAATAGGTCATAATTATTTGCATGATTATCAACCGTAATGTACTAGCATAGATCATGTATAGTTAAATCATATACGAGTATTAATATATTATATGTAGAGTAATGAGGTCTTTGCTGCCTGTTGTGTTCAATATGTACAAACATGTATATAGGGCCAGTCTCATTGGCTAACCAGACACTTCCTGACAGGAGTGTGGTTGAGGGAGACTCTTTTAATGTGACCTATACCATAACTGATCATGGGAACCCTGCAGTGTCTCTTCCTCCAAGTTGGACCTTCAATGGTGCAGCTCTGTTGGACTGTCTCCATCATTGAAGATGGGCTGCAGTTTATAAATGTGGCAAGTGAAGATGCTGGAACATATGAAGGTAGCTTTACTACAACTGGATAAGTGACTACATTCACCTTCAATATTACTGTTGATCCATCAATGGAATATGACACTAGCTTTGTAGCTAGAGGTAAACAGTCACCATTGCCATGGCAACAGTGATCAAAATGTCTCTATCAAGACTAGACACATTTAGTTGTAGCTTAAACAGAAATATTTTGTTTAATAGAAAGCTAATGAATAGTTAGCACATGAGTTTCATGGTGATCACGTACATCTTAGTATAAAGGTTTTCAAAGCTGTAAAAGCTTTAAAGTGTATACAACCTCGATCTATCTCTCCTCGATCAGAGGGTATGTATCACTATAGTGTCACAGTTAAAAGTCTTGTATTTTAAAAGAGTAACAAGTTGCCAAGTGACAGCTAACTAAACTCTAAAATGAAAATGCACTACCATCCACAATGTCAGGAGTCAAGTTGCCAATTGTTGGTAATGCCAGATGGAATGGCATGTATTTAGAACCAGCTTAACCTCTTAAACTGTAAACATAGATCAGTTAAACAGCGTGTAGTTATTTTAAAACTAAAGGCATAAGATATAAGGTGACATAGGAGTGGTGTAGTTAATTGAAAAATCATTAATTTATATTAAGGCTGGGCCCTGTCTAGTTTAGCATCTGTGAGTATAAAAGGCTCTTTATAATGCAAAGGTAACCATATTTGGAAAGAATTGTGCTACTTGTTCATCCCATACTGAATTAAATTAGTAATGAAAAGCTTACTACTACAGTGTATTGGATAAATACATTATATGATTACCAATATTGTAACTTGCACTGTATATATGTTAGAATGTACATGGAAGAGTTAAACAATTAATGCTACACAGAAACAATAGAATTTTAGGACCTTAGTGACCTCCCCATGTTGCCATGGTAACTAGATGGCATGTACATATAAGGTAGTCAGACCACTAGAATTTATCAGGTGACTACTCAAACTGAGTTGGCAATGAAATTTTAACCTGCTTTGAATATGCATTTAGCTGTGCACCCACCTGGCTATATATATATATCCTGTTGTGTCTGGCTTTGTTTGTTTAGGGAACTCTCCAACCTTTCAGGTCATGCCACTGTAGATCACAAACAATTGACTCAGGTGTTGCCCATACATGTAACATGTGCAAATTTCAATATATACTTATTTAATATGTTAAGTTCCACGAGAGATATCCTGTTTGCTGTCTGAAAGGTATAAAAGCTACTAACACTTTAAGCCTTTACGAGTATATTTATTATACAACTTGAATTCTATACCAGTATATACATACGGATACATACACATAAAGGTCTCTCATGGAAAATTAAAAGGAAAACACCTACTTAAGTTGCCATCCCACTCACTTGCTGTGGGTAGAATCCTTTGTTAGTTTAACAATGGTACTTTCCCAGGGAAAGTACCTAATTAATGCCCATTGCTTCTATAAATAAACAGGGACATCAGTAAATTGTAAGCTCAGAGTTAATTGTACTAAAACTAAACTCATTGTCAGCTCAGGGAGGTTTATTTAGGGCATTCAGTGACTGAAGTAAAGGAGAACTAGATTCTTTCCAATTGATGATTACATTCAAGGAAATGTATGTATACAATTGCAAGTGTTTTCTATATACGTATATATATATAGCCTTGGCCATATTATTTGAAATGGCTTTATATTCTTTCTTTCTTGCTACTAACTTACAGTGTTTTCAGATTATGGCTGAAGCTCTACTAAATTATTTCAACACTGATAAACCAAGAGAGGAAAGCATTGATTCAGAACCTTTAAAAGATAAGGAGGAAATAACTGTCATAAATATATCATTGCAGCAAAACAATATGATCACTACTGAAACCATTAGCAACAGTACAATTAACATCATCGGGCCTAGCTTAAACCAATCAGGTAAATTATGATTCATTTGCTATATAGGCTGTATTAAACTTAAGCTATCACAGTAGTCTTAAAAGTTCTTCTGCTTTTAATTAAAGACTTAAGCTTTTGGTTACCGTATATGTCCGTATAGAACCGGGCTCAAATAAAGGCCGGGGCTCGAATAGTGGCCGGGTTTGTGCTCCGTGGGCAACTGTACATGTGAGGTGCGACAACCGCTACGCGTGAGCTTCTTGCTGCAAGCGAACGATGTCTAAGAGGAAGTCGTACGATGTCGTGGCCTCTAACAATGCTCTCTTTCACGACAGAAGTAGGCGCTTGCGAATCTGGACTGGCGACCATGCTCCACCCCGCGCACGAAGAGACACTGATTTTATATTGGAAGCAAGGCTAGGTATTAGACAAATATTCAGGTAATTTTATAGAAGCCGGGTTCGAATAGAGGCCGGACTCGAATATAGGCCGGGTCAAAACTCCCTGGAAAGAAATAGAGGCCCGGGCCTCTATTCGGACATATACGGTATCATAGAGTACGGTAGTACTCTATAAGTAGGGATGGTCATAGAGTACGGTAGTACTCTATAAGTAGGGATGGCCGAAAAAAAACATGGCCGCCCTATTCAATGTATTATCAATTAACACCTCATAAATCAACAACGTTCAGATTTTCGGTTGCATTTGTGTGTTTGCAGTCGTTTTTGCATGCTTTTCTAAACGCCAAAACATGTTACGATGCTCTACAACCTTCGCAAAGTGGTTAAACCGAAATAGGCCAAATTCTGCAATTCCTCATTTTTTCTTCTTCTTCTTCTTCTTTTTTCAAATGAGCTAGCGCTAACATGCGAACTTACGCAGGTACATACAAATACTAAATCGTCATGAATGTTTCCGAACTAGGGAATAGGCTACCCTAGATTTCAACGCGCTCCAACCGAAGCGTGTTACTTTTGAAAGTGCCCAATTTAGGGCCTCTTTGAACGCCATTTTTTAATTAAGTTTCAAATTCTCTGTATATAAAATAAGTAACCCGAATGAGTAATATTTGTGGTACTGCCGTTACCCGCGATCGAATTTCTTAGTCGCTTTGCAGGGCCTATATACAGTCGTATTCTTAACGATTATGGACCCTTTAATATCCTAAACTGAATGTTAAAGAACGGTAGAAAACATCTTATCAAATTTGGGATCTTTTCGGACGCCATTTTTTAATTTAGAGCTCTCTATTATATCGTCTATTCTGCTACTTTATTTCGAGTTTTCGCCAAGAAAACTTTTAAAACAAATATTAACAAGAAAAAAGGAGCAATACAAGTTAAATAAAAACATTCAAAAATGAAGTTAAAAGTAGGGATGGCACTATAACAGTGATTGGCACATCTAGAAAAAGTAACGAAACAAGAAAGTGATCATATGGTAAGGCTAACATTGCAGAAGTGGCATACTGAAACTTAACTATACACATCACTTCTATGTTTGGGCGCATCGATCCCTACTTCTAGTATATCCATGATGCGCCCAAACATAGAAGTGATGTGTATAGTTAAGTTTCAGTATGCCACTTCTGCAATGTTAGCCTTACCATATGATCACTTTCTTGTTTCGTTACTTTTTCTAGATGTGCCAATTACTGTTATAGTGCCATCCCTACTTTTAACTTCATTTTTGAATGTTTTTATTTAACTTATATATATTATTAACCTGTCTATATTGCTGTATACACATTCACCCCATTAGGTCCATGTGCTTGTGAAGACCACACAGGCAGTCCAAAAGATTTGGTTGAAGTAGCTTTCTTTAGCAAGGAATTTGCTAAGACACTGGATAACATTGAAGATGCTATTGAGGAGGATGGCAAGAGCTCACGATTCCTACGTTGGGCAAAGCTCTTGACTAAAGATGATGAGCCCTTGATTCCAAGAGTGGAAGGAGCTAAAACAGTTACTGACCTGTTTCAACGTATCACTGACCTACACTTGTGGTCATGGAGTGACATTGGTCTCCTTGACGATCTACTTGATGGAAGCCCTTATAAGAAAGCTAGCCTGATTTTAAATAATTATAAAAAGATGCTGAGAGATAATGTGGAAACTAGGCTGGAGATAGCCAAAGAAGCCCCCGTGAATACTGAAGGAATGTGGTTAAAGCTGAAGGAAGAAAGAGATCACACAAAGGTCACTTTGAAAGTTCTCCTCAAACACAAGGAACATCTCATTAAGCATTTTGGAATACCAGCTGATGTCTTAACCTTCTCCCATGCCTACAAAGGTTGTGTGACCACCTGCTGGTACATAACTTCAGAAGCAGCGGCCATTGCTATTAAAGAGAAACTTCTACAAAATGGAGGAATTGAGGTACAGCTGAATAAAATGTGTTATTTTTATCTAAAATTCTAAAAAATCTAATTTTTGTAAACTTCCGGACATTCTAATTTCGGATTCCACACACCTCCTTGTAGACACACCCGCAAATAACACCAATACCAAAGGCAGCCATTTTATTCACACTTTCTAAAAAATGGCGGCAGTGAAACGGTCCAATAATTTAACAAGAGACTCCAAGACGCGAAAAAGAGCTTCCTCCAAAATTTCGAAATGTGAAAATTAAAAAGTCTCAAAAGTTCATAAATGTTTAGTAGAAGATTTACGGTAGTACATACTTTTCTATAACAACTATTTACAACCACTGGTGCCAATACATAACACTTGTCTATATATATATATATAACTGTAGTACTTGAAGCTCCGTCATCTCTTCTTATGTTTTCTATTACATATCCATGTGTGTACGTGTACAAGAGTGTAATTGGATACGTAGGAGTGGATTTGGATAAATATGCGTGCGTGCAAGCTCATGAGTTGAGTTGAGATGAGTTGAGATAATGAGTTTCACTATAATGAGATTCCACTCTATATACAGTGCAAGTAAATTCATGTACACATTCATCCATGGGCTCCTGTGTACCTATTTCCTCATTTAGAGCATTTTAAAAGTCTTTGAATATGACTGTGTGTTCTGTTTGAGTTCTAGAGGTACATTCTAAGGCAAAGTATATATATATATATACTTGCAATTGTCCATGTGTAGGAATAAGGAGTGTTATATATATTATGCTTGTTTAAATGCAATCAAGTACTACACAGTGCAAGTTACAAATTTATACACGGATGCAAGTGACTCCCAAGATAATCACACTGAGGTATATAATATAATACGGATGCAAATGACTCCCAAAATAATCAAAATCAGGTATATTAAACGCTACAAGACTTTAGCCACACTGAAATTCTCAACTGCTGCATATAGAGTAGTAGTCTCTACAGATCATATAAGGTTAAATACATGGCCTTCCAATTACCTTTTCACACCTAAGTATAGACTGAAGATGATGCATCTGCATGCCATTATCAGCAAAAATTCCAGTCTCATGCAGGGGGTCTCAGCCAATAATCACCGCAGATTTGACTTGCCTTGAGTGTCAGCTAGGAGTACCATTGGTTGCTTGCATGCATTCACATAAACAACAGGGTTAGAGACGATTTGGTAACTTGCACACAGGGACATAAAGGCTGGGGCCTTTAATTTATTTCATGAACAATGACCATTGTGTGCAAGTTACCAAATCGTCACAAGAAGAGAAGACAGAGCTTAAATTACCAAAGTTTCAATACGGTCGACTAAACGAATTTCTTTTATTTCTTTTATGTCAATATATAGCAGCAATTCTGGCTCAAACTTAACATGAACGTATACAAAAACGCTTTATCTAACCTTCGCTACAACTCGCTTATTCGGTAGCTCCTTCTCGTAGGAGAGCGTCGACTTGTCATAGCCGTTCTCGAAAGGATGATCTTCTTTAGCAACGAGGCGGTGACGTTTTCGCAACGTAACAAGATTCACAAGGAGCGACATACGAGGGTGTTGGTGACGCACTAGAGAAACATCACAATACATCACCAGATTGCGCAATCGTAACCTTGAATTCTTCATTATATCTTGATTATTTTGCTCATTTAATTAACCAAAACTTCGCCAGACGTTTCTTATGCACATGTACCATGATATATGTTGGTTTCACAGTTATCTGACAAATTGAAAATTTTTATTAATATAACACATGCATATGGTTTGAATATAAATTTCCCATAGGTTTTCTATAGTCCTATGGCCTTTTATATACAGACTTTGTCCTCCATTTTCTAACAAACGGAGGCTTAAATAAGAAATCCCTTAATTTAAAACGAGTTTTATACCCTAAACTTTATGATGATATGGCCATTTTGTTTCTAGATCCTTTCTTGGAGCCATATGAATTATTTAATTATATTATTTATTTATTTATTTATATTATTTATATTATATAGATTACCTTAGTATATTGTAACTTGCACTGTATATATTACAACTAGTTTTCATGATCCTGAAGTCAACTTGGGACAACCTTGTAAATTATTAAGAATGAATTAAAGAACAGTCATTAGGAGTTGAAATCAGAACTATTGACTTTATTTGTAATCACCAGTTCTCTGTCAATAATCACAGCTGTACAATTAGGATGCCTCAATCTTAATCGTATCTCCCAATTATCTTTGCATTTTAAGATGGCTGCAATAAGCCAGCCATTTCCTAGGGGTCATGGTGGAGGCTATATAGATAATTGGATCAATGTTCATCATTTTTCTTCAGGAAAAACTAAGAGAAGAAGAATTCCAGAAATCTCCCAGGATGGAGAAAGCAGAGAAGCAAGAAAAGCAGAGCACTACTCCGCCACCATATGACGATCTTAAATCACTAGCTGATGAATTTGATAATGCAGGACCCTTCATATCTAGCATAGCAGAACTGGCCATGGTTAACTTAATTTCACAGATAGTGGCTTCAATTGATGACCTTCTTTCTCAACTAACCAATTCTAAAATCAAGAAAAAGGGTGAAATACAATATGCCGTGAAAGCTATTAAGGATGCCATCCAAAAAGCATATCAATATATTGATTCTGTTGATGACCTGATGTGGTGGCTCAGTCAGAGTAAATTACTAGTTTCTGCATTTAATGGATTGAATTCAAACAATCCAGATTTGAAGCCTTGGCAGGAGCTGCTTGATAAGGTTCATGAAACGTCGAACAAGGTCGGGGAGAATTACAAAGAATTAGAAGAAGCTTGCAGTGAAGCTAGCAAGATATGCAGTGATGCTAGCGATGCCTGTATTCAGGAATCTAAGAATGCTGCAGCCAAAAGCACGACAACGAAGGTAGTTGGAGGAACTGTTGTGGCAGGTGCAATGGCTGCAGGAATAGGCGGTGGGGTTGCTGCATCAGTGGTTACAGGTGTCTTTACATTCGGAATTGGAACAATAGTAGGTTTAGGCATAACTGCAGCTGCATCTACAGTGGCAGGGTTAGGGATTGGTGCAACTACAGCAGCTACACATGTAATAGCGAAGGAATTTGAAAAGGCTTCTAAAGCTTTTAGGCAACTCTGCCAAAAGTTTGATGATCTCCTAGATATTACCCACAAATTGCAGGAAGAAAGTGCTAAGGTTAATAATAAAATAATCCATATCTCAAGGCTAGTCTACAGTATTGAATGCTCAAAATGGAAAAAACATGCGATTACGTATACTACAGTTAGTGATTCTTTGAGGATAGTACAGCAAGTGTGCACATCATCTCATAGATATACGGACAAATACAGACGAAGTATCAAAGCTCAGATGGACAAGTTGGAGTCGCTTGATGTTTAATTAGCTACTGGCTGTATGATTGGCAATTAACATTAGCAATCGAACTTTAATACTAAACTTTAATAATAATAAAATTAATGCAAAGTGCATGCAGGCATATACAATTATTATTACTATTATTATTATTATTAATATTATTATATTATCATTTGACTGAGAGACCCATTAGCTCATAAGGCTGGTCTACCTGCAGCTGGGGACCTGCAGAAATAATGATATTCATTGATGCTGTGATTCTTAGGGATTGCTATAACTAATTTAATTATCTGAATGTGATGCATCACACTATATGTATATACACATGTTTATATTATATACATGACTCCCATTCAGATCTAGAGCTATATAGTCATGTATAATTCATGTATAATTCATTGGCTACAGAGCTACCAAATATTGCACCTATAGCTAAGTGTGAGTCCCATGCATGCTTTGGGATGTAATCTCAAGTTCTCACACACAGGCTCTCTAATCTCACAAAGATCATTGTCCTATCACACACAATTAGAAATTGCATTTCTAAACAAATTTACTTGACTGATGACTCAGACTCGCAAGCTAACCTATCTTTGATGGCTATCTGAGCAATTATGAGTCCAGAACCGAGTAAACGGCTAAGTTAGTCTCGTACCCAGCCCGCTTTCCTCACCATTTTTAACATTATGATGTCAAAATGTGGTAATTTCACACTGAACACTGTTACTAAAGGTGTTAACTCCAAAATCATTCATACCTGCAGCTGTAATATGGCTATCGCAAAATTTATATATAGCTATACATATACTGTCATAGCATGGTATAAACTACATGTCTCACTCACAGCAAGCAGCTCAGATCTCACTCCTATAGCTAGTAGATTTCTATTTAATATTAATTAATGAGAGTTTTAAAAATAATTTGTCACTAATTTATATCCACATGAATATGATTCACAATAGACTTGACTTTAAGCTATCTGCAGTGAAAAATTGAGCTAGATTGAATGTTTCGACCCGTATGTAGGTCTTCATCAGCAATGATGATGTACACATGTGTATATAGGGCCAGTTTCATTGGCTAACCAGACACTTCCTGACAGGAGTGTGGTTGAGGGAGATTCTTTTAATGTGACCTTTACCATAACTGATCCAACTTGGACCTTCACTGGTGCAGCTCTGTTGGAGAATACTTCTGTCACTATCTTTGATTAAGTCAAATGTTCCTTTTTGTTCACAGTAAGAACAGGTAAATGGACGGAGTTTGCATTCTTGGTTGGTATATATGATGGTCCTCTTTACGTCGCTCCATCTCCACTTTACACTTCAAGGGACAGGATATTACCTCCAATTGGCACCTACTGGTCATGTGATCCTCACATTCCCCAAGGTCTCCTTGCCACTCACAACCTCGCTCGCTGTTCAAACATTGCACCTGAAGATTTCTTATCTCCCTTATTACACGATTATCAGTAGTGATCCCACAGCTAACTCGGCACACAGGACATTCACGAGCTTTGATGCATCCTGCACAGAAAAGATGGCCGCAAGATGTCTGTTTCGCTTCGTGAACAAGTTCAAGACAAATGGGATATTTCAATTCGTGAAGTCGATCAGGATCCCTCACCAGAATAGTGTACTCCTTTCCCTGGTAACTGCACTGACGTGAATGAGCCATTTCGTTTTTACAATGTGATTCTAGATCTTAAGTAGTAAACTCGTGGAAGTTACTTATATTTACATTCAGTAATGGGCAGCCCTGCATCAAATTAATCCTCCCCTCTAGGAAGTGAAAATCGGGGACGATTTGTAGGTTCTAATCGAATGGCCAAAAACCCAATTGCGATATCGATTAAATGAAAACTTGTACAGCACTGCGCTCAAAAGTCGAAGTCTTCCAAAATATAGCGATATCGATATCCTTACAGAAGTTGGAAAAATATTAAAACACGTCCAAATTCATTGAATGGTTTAAAAACACAAATGACAACAAACATTTAAATTGTCAGATATAAGTATACATGACTACAAAAGTATAATTATTGATGGTCTTCACTTCATTCTCACGAGAGATGAACTGACTCTTTTAGAAGATCTCTGATGTGTTTCAGTATGTAACGAAGAGTGGACGAGTGTGTCCTTCATAAAGTAGAGAAGCTTGTCAGGATGGACACACCTCCTCAGGAGGTACTGCAGTTTGGATGCCACGCCCCCAGGTGGGTCATGTAGTAGACCTTCTTTGACATCACCTTTATTAGTTAATAATTCTGTACATAACACCTTTAGTGACAGAGATAAGAGATGAGGTAACTGAAACACAGACATAAATATTTAATTTCTTCTTATATCATAGAGTACGGTAGTACTCTATAAGTAGGGATGGCCGAAAAAAAAACATGGCCGCCCTATCTAATGTATTATCAATTAACACCTCCTTAATCAGCAATTATAAGATTTTCGGTTACATTCGAGTGTTTGCAGTCGTTTTTGCATGCTTTTCTAAAAGCCAAAATATGTTTCGATGCTCTACAACCTTCGCAAAGTGGTAAAAACCGAAATAGGCCAAATTCTGAAATTCCTCATTTTTTTCTTCTTCTTTTTTCAAATGAGCTAGCGCTAACATGCGAACTTACGCAGGTACACACAAGTACTAAATCGTCATTAATGTTTCCGAACTAGGGAATAGGCTACCCTAGATTTCAACGCGCTCTATCCAAAGCGTGTTACTTTTGAAAGTGCCAAATTTAGGGCCTCTTCGAACGCCATTTTTTAATTAAGTTTCAAATTCTCTATATAAATAAGTAACTCGAGTTAGAAAGATTGGAGGTACTGCCGCCCCCGCGATCGAATTACTTAGTCGCTTTGCAGGGCCTTTATACAGTCGTAGTCTTAACGATTATTGAGCCTCTAATATCCTAATCTGAATGTTAAAGTACGGTAGAAAACTTACTTGACAAATTTGGGATCTTTTCGGACGCCATTTTTTAATTTAGAACTCTAGATTATATCGTCTATTCTGCTACTTTATTTCGAGTTTTCGCCAAGAAAACTTTCAAAACAAATATTACCAAGAAAAAAGGGGCAATACAAGTTATGAAGTTAAAAGTAGGGATGGCACTATAACAGTGATTGGCACATCTAGAAAAAGTAACGAAACAAGAAAGTGATCATATGGTAAGGCTAACATTGCAGAAGTGGCATACTGAAACTTAACTATACACATCACTTCTATGTTTGGGCGCATCATGGATATACTAGCAGTAGGGATCGATGCGCCCAAACATAGAAGTGAATCACAGACATAAATATCTTATATAAAGATAAGGGACCATATAATAATAGAATATATTAATCACAACAAGAGTATATATCCACTCCTATATCCTATATATAGCACAAAACTTTAAAAGAAAGATTGTTTGCAAAATGAAAGCAGTAATGATAACAACAAAATTCTTGGCTCCATTGCTCATCCTTGAATACAGGTCTGGCTGTACCAATATAGCCTATTAAGTTGATAACAGTCAGCAATCCTATATTCCTACATGCTTGTCATGTACAGTTGTACATACGTATGTATATAGACTCACTTGAAGGTTACTTGTGTCAAGTTTCTGCGAACACTTTCCTTCGATGCACTTTGAGTGACAACTTAAGAAACTACATTTCCGATCATCCTCGCACCTCTTCAACTCGTCCATGTCCTGCTGCAGGATGGACAGCATGGCACCCTCAAAGAATGAGATGTCCATGTCAATGGCATACGCTTTGTAGCTCCCATCAGACTGTTTCTGGAGGGCAAGGTTACTGGCCTGCAGATCAAACCACAAGTAATTGCTAACAGAGATGACATAAATAAGTATATGTGTCTAAGATTGATTCAAAACATACTTCTAGTACTGATAAATGGAGATAAACATATCAAATATATAAACAAAACAAGAAAGCTATCACAATAAGATTGTTAGATGAATTGATATTATACAAGTAAATAAAAAACATTTACAAAAATGATGTTGGAAGTAGGAATGGCAGTGTTCACTAATACATCGCACCTGAACACATGGTCCATTAATTGTCTCATTCTATTTATATTTAATCCAAGGACGTGGTTAACCATATCAATTACATAAGCTCATCAAATACAGAAAAGTAAATAGTTAATATAACAGCTGTTACAAACATAGTTTTTGAAGGCGGTCTTCTGCTTCTTCTACTGTCATGTATTTGTCTTTTAACTTCTCTATCTGCGTTTGTAATTCTATTTTCTTCTGCTTTTTCTCATACTCTTCCCTTCGCCTTTGGTCTTTTTCCTTAGCTATCATTTCCTTGGCTCTTTTGCTTGGCTCTAATTCCAGGTCTATGAGCTGTCCTTTCATTTTTTGTATTTCAATCCTAAGTCTGTGAATTTTATCTGCATAAAGTAGTCTCTTCTCTGTGAAAGCCGTCACGCTAACACTCAATCTTCCTGTGCTGGTCTCTACTGTACCACTAACGGAGTGCTTATCAACCTTGTATTCAGACCATTGCACACAACTGCCGCTCTTTTCAGCTCTAGTAATTTCAGGATCAGAGACCAGATTGAATGTTTCCTTTGCAGCAAAAAACCATCCTCCTCTTTCGTCTGCAGACCATTGTTCTGATATTACTTCTTCATCAGTATCTAGGTAATCCAATTCACTCTGTTTCTTTGCGATGGTATTTTGTAACTCTTGTACTTTTGGTGGTGTCATTAGCTTCTTCAATTCTTCTAGTTTTTCATTTTCTTCTGCATGTGTGAGCATGGGAATTTTCTTATATTTTTCCTTTAAAATCTCAATTTCCAGAGATTTGATCTCCTGCTCATCATCTTTTATTATTTCTGGAGTTTTAGCCAGTTTAAGCAGGCGTAGTTCAATGGGACGAAATCTTTTAAGACAATTAAGTATGTCATTTCGCCCCTCAAGACAAGCCAAGTATTCATCATCAATACTTTCAGCATCGGGATAAGAATCAATAAGGATCACATCAGGTGTAACTAGCATGTGTGGGATGCACCTTTTGATGCTGTTATTGGCATTTGCAATGCATTTGGAAACATCTATGCCTTGTTGTTCCCTTCTCCTCACTGACGTCTTGTCCATTGCATAGTGTGTCATCACCAAGACAACATTTCCAGCCTCAAAAATGTCTGGTAGCAGCTTTCCATAGTACTTCATTGTTTCTTTATACTGACGGTCAATTTTGGCATCCCACTTTGTAACAAAAAGACAACCTAATAGGAATCTTTGTTTTGCCAGTTGCTTTATTATATCAGTCATGTGCCTCAGAGCCTTCATATGGTCAGTCATGTCTAATCCAGGAGTATCAATAGTTATTGAGTTAGGGCTGCCTAGGACCCTCTCTGCCTGCACAAACTGCGTCTCTGGTTTAGTAGTCTTGGCCGTGGTGAAGTATTCTTTTTGTTCAGTAACCCTGCTATAAGGCCACTCTGTCTCAGGTTTTGCCTAAAGTGCTCTTTCCACTCCCAGTTGATCCTATGAGCAAGACTCTCCCTTCAGGAAGGTGTTGATCATCAGTTAATTCTTTAATATTAGCCCTTCTGCTATTCTGCCATTTTGCTAATTTTTTATCCGTATCAGATACAATCTCTTTTCCTGTCTCAAATGCTTTCGTGTAAATGTCATTCTCTTCTTTGAGCCTCTACAAGGATCCCTGGAACTACAAAGCATATATGTAGATATGTAATAGGCCAAGACTACGGCTACTGCTAAAATATATATAATAATAGGAGACCAAGGCAGAGCTAAGCCCAGGTACATAATAATAATTCAAAGTTTGAGGTGATGGGCTCTAACTGATTTATACCCCATTGCCATGGTATTTAATTGCATGGACATCCCAGGATCTAAAAGGCTAAAAAGGCAAAGGCATGCATGAATTATTATTATACGTATACCGAAAATAATGTCCCCCATTATCAGATTGTTGCCATGGCAAAGGGGATAAAGAGTAATATGATCATTGAGATACAGTGGAACCTGGCATGACCTCTCTAGGATGGTCCCTTGCTTAAATTAACCAGATACCTACACTATACTTTGTATACATTTAAACCCTGATAATGCGGTATAACAGGTCTAATAAAGAACTCATATTTATAACAGACATATAAATAGTTATTCAGTGGAGCTTCAAGTTTGTACACATATATAACTATTCTTACCACTAAAATGTTACTTACTTTAAGTCCAAGACCAACACCTTAATTGGTTTACTCAAAAACAACCATTCGATCGTCACTAATTACAGTCTATTAATGATCCTTTTATAATTCTCCCAAAATAATCACAATCAGGTACATGTAGATTGAACACTACAAGACTTTAGCCACACTGAAATTCTCAACTTCTGCATACAGACTAGTAGTCTGTACAGATCATAGAAAGTTAAGCACATGGCCTTCCAATTACCTTTTCACACCTTAGTATAGACTGAAGATGATGCATCTGCATCCCATTATCAGCAGTAATTCCAGTCTCAGGGGGTCTCAACCAATAATCAGTACAGCCTTGAGAGTGAACTAAGAATACTCACAGTTGGTTGCATACATTCACATAAACATAAGGTTTACAGATTATTTCGTATAGCTTGCACACAAGGGACATAGAAGGCCCAAGCCTTTAATGTATTTATGTACAATGTCTTGTAGTGTTCAATATACCTGATTGTGATTATTTTGGGAGTCATGTATTGTCAGGAATCACAGAAGATCAAGATAAAGAAAAAGACAAAGACTCCCAGGATCACTGATGAAGGGTGGAATTCCCAGAAACGGCTGTCTGACCCAGTGGAGAAGAAGATGAAAGAAGGGAAAAGAAGGAAGAAAATATTCCTGTATCTTTATCCAAAGCTCTCTTCAGGTTTAGTTCCCCTATAGGCTCTTTTACAGAATAGGCATAGCATGTAGGAAAATGGTATCTTAGATATTTCATACATGTGTGTATAAATTTGTAACTTGCACTGTGTAGTACTTGATTGTAATTAAACATGTAGAATACATATACGTACGTACGTATATGAACTATAGTATATGAATTACTAAGCCCATAAGCCGGGGCCGCAACCCTTTCTTCAACGCCGCGATGGCGAGACTAAGTGAGTCCAAGTAGGTGTTAAAACGGTTAATAATTTCCATGTTCATGAACTATAGTAGATGTACACAGCAAACTGCCTATAGATTTTATCACTACTCATAAACCATTATCTTCTTAAGTTTAATAAACTTTACTTGAATTGTGAGTTGTTCTTCCATTGCAGTTTTAATTTCTAATTCTTTTTGAAGTTCCTAAATTGCACTTTTAATCTTTCCTTTTCTTCAAAAGAGTTCTGTATTAACATATTATTCAGTATAATATGTACATATCTCTACTTCCTGTTGTATGTACATATCTCTACTTCCTGTTGTATGTACATATCTCTACTTCCTGTTGTATGTACATATCTCTACTTCCTGTTGTATGTACATACCTCTACTTCCTGTTGTATGTACATATCTCTACTTCCTGTTGTATGTACATATCTCTACTTCCTGTTGTATGTACATATCTCTACTTCCTGTTGTATGTACATACCTCTACTTCCTGTTGTATGTACATATCTCTACTTCCTGTTGTATGTACACTCACCACAATAGTTTGTCTCAGTCCAGCCTCACGAGACTTCCTAGCCCCAATCTCTTCAAACAGACCTTGCTTCTCTTCAAGTAGGACAGCAATTCTAGCCTATTGAGAAGAAATGTGTCGTATGGTGTTACTACGTAAATCTAAAGAGTTGATATTAGATGGATCAAATACATGTACGTAAATGACTACTTAGGAGGATGGGTGGTTTATCAAATTGGTTTTGCATATATATAATGATTCATCTGTTGTACTTCTGATGCAGTGTGGCTCTAAAACTTATACATGATCCCCAAGCTATGTACTATATAATAGCACCTGTTGCCACATGTAAAATTCACGTACATATAAATTACTGTTACGTACATGTAGCATTTAGTCCAAGCCAGATTATTCAAACAAGACTCATATTCATATTGAAGCACCAAAGGTCATTTCTCACTTTCTGTTCTTCCAGTCTACTTGTGATTCCATCAACTTTTAATTTTGTACATGTCCTGTTCATCTCTTCCACAAGCTGACTAGAGTCAAATCTTTCCTTAGCCATATCCTGAAGACATTCCCTAATAACTGTAATGAAAGTAGCTTTCTCTTGTTCATTGAAATCATTCATTAGATAAGCTCTGCGATCAAACTCATCTATCGTGACAAATTTTCCATCTTTCAAGACCTTGCCTTCCTCAGGAGATGGCCACTGGTGAGAGATTACACTGATTATGACACAGCCAAATGAAAAGACATCAACCTTTGCATCGTACTGGCAGGACTTTGAAAAGAATTCTGGAGGCATGAAATCCTTTGTGCCGGGCAGCATATCTGTAGCCTTTTTGGTTTTGGCTTTTGGATCCAGTAGCCTGGCAACCCCAAAATCAGTAATCTTGGTCAACATGGAGGTGGTGTTGAGGAGAATGTTGTTAGTGCTAAGATCACGATGAACATGATCTTGTCCATGCAGGTAGGCCAAACCAAGGACTACCTATTACAGCAGACACATACATGTAGAATTATCACTGCCTATGTATGTATATATATCAAATTAAGACATCTAGTTCTACTGTATTATATTGTTACACCTTGCCTTGAGATACCAGTTATTTATGTACAGTCTTTAAGAGCATTTATGCATTGGAAACGTTACAAAATAATAAGATTATAAAAAAGAACAATATTTTTAAAATCGGTTAAAATGATTATAAAATTGTTATGAGATCTACTATATATACCTACGCCTACCTGGTGCAGGATCAGAACTTTGTCTTTCAATGCCACTTCTCCCTTCTTCGTATTCTCCAAGTAGGCCCTTAAACTGGTCATCATTAGCTCCAAAACCAGAACGGGATGTCTGATTCCCGCTTCGAAGAAGACGCCGTATAGCTGTACAATGTTTGGATGTCGCAAATTGCTCCACGTACGACATTCTTGAACAAAATCTTGAAACGGCTTTCCCTCCGTCTCTAACACTTTATGAAGCCTTTTCGTGACGCATGGTGTTCCTCTCCACAGAGCCTCATTGACCACACCATAACTTCCTCTTCCTAGCTCCTTCCCCGTCTCCCTAACGTCCTTCACTTTCAGATTTTCAAATTCTTTGTGAATGAATGCTGCCATTTCTTTAATTCAGCATATATAGGCCCATATGTGCATTATTCATGATAATATGGAAGAATGTAGTACTAAAACACACTTTACCTTAATCAAATGAAGGAAATGGTTTCTACTGTACATTCAGTGTTATAGACTAATATTTTGTTTTTAAGAGAGACATTAGAGTGTTACATCTATCATAATTTTCAGAATTGCTAATAAAAAGGAAAATTTACTAACATACTGTACTTTATTAAAATTGAAGTACAGTTTAAATTTGAGTACAGTTCAAATGCAAGTTTTGTAAACCAATACAAGTAGACCAAGTCCACAGTATCAAGTTGTTGACTGCTACTTCTCATCAAATATCCAGGAATGATTTACACCCACATGTAACACAGAAAGATTGCCTCTTAAGGCTTCACAGCTATAGATTGTCAAAGTATATATCATAAGTAAAGATGCTTATCCACTCATGTAAGAAAGTGATTAACGTAGACTTACAGCTCTTACCCTCTCTGCTTTATCCTTTTTTTATAATCAAATATCCATACAATGTGGTAGGAAGCACCGACTATGCACATGGACTAACATAAAGTTGTTTACTAAATACAACATAACAGGTTTAATTCAAATCCCCCAACACTTGGACATTTACATACGTACATACGTATAATACATATATACTGAAGCTATTATTGATCAACTATCAACACTAATTATATAAGTATGTTGTACCTTTCTTATAAGCTAGAAATATTCCATAATTCTCTATAAGACTTCTCAACCTTTTTTATCGCCTGCAACCAAGAATGCAAACTCCATCCATTTACCTGTTGTTACTGTGAGCAAAAAGGAACATTTGACTTAATCACTACTTCCCATGCACTAGTTGCAGTTCCTATCTGCTACCTTGTCCTGCTGAATGTGGAAATACTCTCAAGCGTGATGAAATGGAGCATCATTTAGCAACATGTGAGGAAGAACTGGTAGCTTGCAAGTATGCACAAATTGGATGTGATTCAGTCGTTAAGAGAAGGAATTCTGATGATCACCTTCAAACTGAGAAGGATGGCCACTTGGAGAAAGCCATGAATAGTGTGAGTACACTTACTATGGTTAACGTTGTTTCAACAATGTCACTTGGAGAACCGGTTGAGCCTCCCTTTCGCCACTGGCTTTCTTCTAAGCCATCTTGTTACCCTCTTCCTCCTTGCATTATAAAGATGGATAATTTCAAAAATAAGAAGGAAGAGAATATTGAATGGAATACAATATGGTACAGTGCTCCATTCTACTCCCACTTTGGAGGATACAAGATGTGCCTGCGTGTTTGTGCAAATGGAAGTGGTGATGGTAAAGGTACACACGTGTCAGTGTACATATGTCTGATGAGAGGTGAAAATGACAACAATCTCAAGTGGCCATTCAGAGGAAGAATCAAGATCACCTTACTGAACCAACTGCAACCAAATAACCATCTCTCAGATATCACAAACTTTACTAAAGACACTCCAGAAAAGTGTTGCGAACAAGTTATGGAAGGAGTAGGGTCAGGTCAGGGTTGTGGTGCAGATAAGCTCATTTCGCATGATGGTCTAAGTGCCAATGCAGAGAAGAAAATCTGTTATTTGAAAGGAGATACTCTCTACTTCAAAATAGAAAGTGTTGATGTAGAACTATAGAAGATCGCAATACCGTTACTCCACCAACATATTACTTTTTTATTTAACCGTAAATAATTCTGAAGATTTATTATCATCATCACAATTTCATATTACTTTGCTTACATTTATTAGTGTTCATACATAACATGTAGTAGCTTTTTCAGACTATAAGTTTTAACTTGTATTTATGCATGTGCACCACAAACTTAGTTGTATTATGGCTTTCTTTAAATTTGGATGGATCATGTATTTAATACAAGTAAAATAAAAACATTCAAAAAATACATAGGGATGGCAGTATTTGCAACAATAGCTAAAAGCACATCTGGAAAAGGTAATGAATTTGAAACAAGACTGGAAGGGTGTACCTCGAGAAGAGAGATTGTGTATATAGAGAGTGTAGGACAAATGAAGAAGTGGGAAAAAGAGACTGTAATTATTGATTGATATGGTGTTCTAGGTGGGAGCCAGAAAGAATACACCCTTTGACTAATGTTAAAGAAACTTAAGCATCCCTAACTGGTGACATTCAATCACAGACTTATAGCTTGTGAAGACTGTGGGATTGCTCATGCAGCAGATCTACTTAATGTGGACTGCAAGATTTGGCTGATTCAGACTGACTATGTTTATGATGTGAATGTGTATACCTGACAGTACTTCATTACTTGGGTCTGTACCCTATATAGTGCTGTTTTGCATGTGTGCACATTAATATTAATTATAATATAAAAATAATTTGTTTATAATTAACTGATCCATAGTTTCAGAACTTATAAGCTAATTCTAGACATTGTGTTCTTCCATCTGACATTACCAACAATCATGCAGGACATGTGGTGAGGTTCTGAAGTAAAGGTTGCCATCACTCTACCTTCAGAAACAGAATATTGTATAGCATATACAGATCTTAATATTGCAAATATTGACACACCATTGAGTTCTAGATCTGTTTTAATGTACGTATTATATAGCACTGAAACATTACAGTACAAACAGCATGATCGATGGAAATAGGAAAGTTATACAGTATATACGACCATTAGATTTAAAGAAACAGATCAGAGATCTCCTAAAGGACTCAGTTTATCGTGAGAATAAAGTGAAGACCATCAATAATACTTTTATAGTCGTGTACACTTGTATCTGACAATTTATATGTTAGTGATCGATCTTACAGCCTGTTTTATTATGCATTCTAAAGTTGTGGAGGTCAACTTGCTAGGAATAGGTCAATCATTTGTTGGATAGCACATATATATATTTTCCGTGCCTACCATGTTTCTACAGCTTATATACAATTAATGTATATACATATATCGGGAACGAGACGACTACTCTTTTAGCACCAAATTTAGTAATATTTGAGCTGGTAACGCCCTATAATGATAAAAATGGCGAATTCTTTCAGTTGCAAGGATTTCCTAAGAGAGAGGAGAGTTGACTGGGAGAATAACCTTCCTTTGAATGATATCATTACTCAAATTGAAACAGATGGTTACTTAAGCAAATACCAATACGAAGAGTTGATTGCAATATCTAATTATAGCGAAAGAAGAAGAAAATTTGTGAATCTCTTTTTGGAAAAAGATGAACGAGCTGTCGAGTACCTCTTTAATCTAGTACGTGGTCTGAAGGGATATTCCCATTTATTACCAGTGCAGCAGGACTGTGAAATCAGCAAATTGTCAACAAGTGAGTAGATCTAATCGTGAGTGTTTTAATATTAACCTTCGCTGCTGCTCGGTGTAAGCTTACATGGATAAATTGAATGATTACAAAGAAACATGCAGAATAAGGACTTGTATGATGATAATATACAAAATATACTAAATGCAGCAAATTGATTTTCACTTTCTTATATTGTGTATTGTGTATTGTGTATTGTGTTCTACCAATTTTTGAGAAGGTGCATACCTAGCCGTTATAATATAAATTAATATAGTAAACCTGTTAACACTGTATTTCAATGACTCTTATTAGCCACTATAACCACATCAAATATGATCTAGGTTATATAACTATAACTACAAACTTCTACTCATATCTTTATAGGAATGGCAAGTAAGCAAACTCAGACCAGTTTTGACAAAGACCCTATTAACCCCATTGATAGGATGAGTAGAGTAAAAGCCAACACAAGTGAGTAATCGCGAGTATTTGTTAGTTCACTAAAATTAACCATCTGCAGCTGCTTGGTATAAGCTGCATGGATAAAATCAACATCTTCTGATCTTCTGCTATTGATCCATTAGTTCATAACCTACTATCCTTACTTTCAGTATGACCAATTATTTAGCCAATTAATCATTGGCTTAGTTTGGTTAAGAAGATAACATAATATTAACCACATTATAATATTATATAACTATAACTACAAACTTCTACTCAAATCTTTGTAGGAATGGCAAGTAAGCAAACTCAGACCAGTTTTGACAAAGATCCTATTAACCCTATTGATAGGACGAGCAAAGTAAAGGAATATCTTGCCAACACAAGTGAGTAATCGTGAGTTAGTTCACTAAATACTAACCATCCACGGCTGCTCGGTATAAGCTGCATGGATAAAATCAACATCTTCTGCTATTGATCCATTAGTTAGTTTATATAGCCTACTATCCTTACTTTCAGTATGACCATTTATTTAGCCAATTCAGCAGCACAGTTCTCAGGTAAGCACCATCCTCAATGCACCACTCCCTCAGTCCTTTTATTACCACTACTTCTGTAGTTCTTTTTTCTGGACCATACACTATAATTATAGTTGTATTTGAAATGTGAATAAGCACTGTGTACATGTACAAATGTCTAAATGTGTTATACAATAAATGCAAATTTTTATAAACTTAAAATATTACATATAATTATGTGCTTACAAAAATGATTAATTTAAGGAGTAATAAAGGTCAATAGTAGTCAAAGAGAGAGCAGTGGGTACTGGTACCCAAAACAGATGCCGTATTGCCTCTCTGGACCACCACCGACAGTCTCTGGAGGAGGTACACAAATGAGCTCTCCTCACCAGTAAACTGCATGCCTGAGGTGGTTGCCAAGGTCCCTTAGGAACTCCAGGGTCAGTGGGCCACAGGCTCCTGAAGCTTTGATTGCTACAGGTAAAGGAATAGGCTGGATCTAGGCAGTTATATTTGGCCTTCTTTCTGCTCTCCGCCAAAGCTGCCACTGCTCCTGCTTAAAAAATTTGTTCCCCCCCCTTGAAAATGACAAATGTTATATGCTATATATGTGCTAGAATGAACATTGGTGCACTAAATATGTTTGCCCCCTTCATTTCTATTATCATCATTTTGCCCCCCTGCTAAATACTCTGAAAGAAACATTGAGATTCAGTATATAATATCTCCGAAGCTTTGAAACCTAAAAGGCATCAGTATTTTAGTTTTTAGCCTACCTCCCTTGGCATTACAAACTATCAGTTTCACTATATTACCACAATGTCTTTCCATATAGCATTGAAACCAGTAGCAACCTTGACTCAGTATCACGATTGGCGAAAGTTATTTGATGCTTTTACAGGAGTGATTAACAATCCTAAATTAAATGAGATTATAGCTACATATGAAGAGATAATGTCCCAATTATCTGAGAAGATTACAGAAGGGGATCTGCAAAGTATTCATCGTGCTTTACAATCATCACAATTTGGCCTTCAAATTAGCTGTGCTATTCCTAATACACCTGACAAGCTAGAGCAATATCTCAGAGTCTGGACTACCTCAATGGATGTTCACATGGTTAACTGTCTGGTGGAAGCCATTAAGGATAAACAAAAGAGGAATCCTCTTGCAAAGGCACTGAAACAACATAAAGATCAGCTTGAGTACCACTCATATAAGAGCCTTACCTCATTGAGGACATGCCAAGTAAAACTGGAGAAGGATGGAGATGTCAGTTACATGATTGTTGAGCTCTCCCAAAAGGAATACCGCCTCAGAGATTTACTCAAGCTCCAAGACTTCCTAAGCGACACTCTTAAAATCAATCCGCTTTTGTTTAAAGGATATACTAGAGATGAAACCTTGTTTGCTTTCCAAATCTCCTCTACTGCAGCTACTTTTATGCCTCATTGTTTACTCTCCAATACTACCAGTCTACAACAGCACAATGTAACAAAGATATTAGTACAGGACCTCTTTGCTGTGGATGTGATTGAAGGAGAATTCCAAACACTAGTTAGTATTTATTGTAATTATAATGTTTATGCAGTATGAATATGTGTAAAATATGTACAGTGGAACCTGTCTAATCCGGTCACCTATGGGACCTAATTTATCTGGCTGCATTGGACAGCTAGGTGGCATCATTATAAATATTCAAAGTTGATGAATAATTGTTTTTGAGTAAACCAAGGTGTTGGTCTTGGACTTGAAGTAATGTGTCCGTATCGTTTAAGCATAGGAATAGTTACATGAGTAAACTAATTTATTGAGACAACAATTGTATTTAAAAACAAATAGTTACATAGTTAGAGTAGTTACATGTACAAACTCGGAGCTTTATTAGATAACTTGTAGACTATTTATTTGTCTCTGTTATTAATAATCATTCTTTATGAGACCTTTTACTCGTGTTATAAACGGTGAATGCGGCCGGATACAAAGGAAAGAAACCTCTTTTTGACTGAGCAGGTGTCCTGTTTAAGGAAGTGACCATCCTAACTATACCGTTCATGCAGGTTCCACTGTATCTCAATGATCGTATTTTCTCTTTATCCCCTTTTGCCATGGCAACAAGCTGATATTGGGAGACATTATTTTCGATATACAGTACAGTGTGAATTGTTGATTAAGAGGATAAACGGTGTGAATAAGACTTAGTTTAGACAGGAATTAAATTGTATGCATTCGTTTTCTTTGTTACCAGCAGTTCTTCAGTCAAACACCATGCATGCCTTTGCCTTTTTAGCCATTTAGATCCTGGGATGCCCATGCAACCCAATGCCATGGCAATGGGGGTATAAATCAGTACCCCAAACTTCAAATTATAATTATATACTTGGTCTTAACTCTGCCTTGGTCTAGCTCCTGTTATAATTTTAGCTGTAATCTTGGCCTGGATTACATATCTAATTATATGCTTTGTAGTTCCAGGCATCCTTGCCGAGTCTCAAAGAAGAGAATGATTGGTTGAGATATCCGATTATGGAAGGGATTGAGAAGGTAAAAGAGGCAGCTTCTACATGTGTTTAGGTGTGTCATGATAGCTGAAGTAGGGATGATGTGCCCAAATATATGTATGTATAGAAGTGAAGTGTATGCTTGCCACTTCTGTATGGTTCTATAGCCTTATTTATGATAATTTTAGTTGATAATATATCTGCTCTTAATTTAGTTCAACTTGGCTTGTCCTACAAAATTCTAATAATGTAATCATGTGTACCATGGGAAAATAATGGTTTCAGAGAGGTTGAAATTTTCTACAATTTCTACTAGCAGGGCTCACATGTAGAATTAGACATTGTGAGTATGGAAATGCTTGGTATGATTACACTTTACACGTTATTTATTCTGTTGTTTATTAGAGACAGAAAACTTTGCCATTAACAGACACCCAGCCAGCCACTGCCAATAGCAGTAGGGCTAATATGAAAGAATTAACTGATGATCAACACCTTCCTGAAGGATTAGTTCTGCTCATAGGATCAAAAGGGAGTGGAAAGAGCACTTTAGGCAACCTTCTTCTCAGCCCTCCGAGCATAGATTGTATGAAACAACAGCAAATATTTGCTATGGCAACATTTAATGAGCCCCAGACAAAGGCAGTTGAGATTCAAAGTAATGGCCACTTTTCAGTCATGGATACTCCTGGATTGAACAAGGCAGATAAAGAAGATATTGCACTTAAAATTGACATCGTTAAAAATCTAAGAAAGGAGAAGTACATTTTAGGCTGCATTCTTGTTGTAAAGTGGGATGCTAAAATAGATAAGCAATTCGAAGAAACCCTCAAGTATTATGGAGATGTGTTTCCAGATTTATGCCAGAACATGGTACCAGTCATGACCAACTATGTAACGGACGAGAAGACAATGAAGAAAAGGAAACGCCAGGGAATAAATAGTGAAGATAATGTTAGAAATGTCAAAGCAGCAATCAAAAAGTGCATTCCAGGTTTGAAATTAGTTCCTGATACAGTTCTTATCGATTCTTTCCCCGATGCTGACACAACAGATGACCCTGAATATGTAGAGTGCCTTAAAAGACGATGTTCCATTTTGGAAAAGCTTAAAGGATTTCAGCCAATAGAATTAAGCAAATTTAGGGTTGCAAAAACAGCAAAGATCCTTGAGGCTGATGAAAAAGAGATTGAATATGTATTATTAGAAGAAGCTGAGGAACATTTCAAGAAACTTGTTTAATTAAACATAATGTTAGGTTAAGGAGGTCATACATTATTATTTTGAGACTAATTGGTACTTTATAGCTATTCTCTTTATGTTTCGTAGCATGCCAGTATTGATGATATACTTTAATTATTATTAAACACGTCAAACTGTCTCATTAAATGGTTTAAAAATGACAACATGACATTGTACAAACAAACATATAAATGTCAGATACAGGTATACACGAATACAAAAGTATAATTATTGATGGTCTTCACTTTATTCTCACGAGAGATGAACTGACTCCTTTAGTAGATCTCTGATGTGTTTCAGTACATGTCATGGAGAGTGGACGAGTGTGTCCTTCATAAAGTAGAGAAGCTTGTCAGGATCAATGGACACACCTCCTCAGGATCGAGGTACTGAGTTACAGAAGAAGATAAAGAAGTTGCAAGACGAATATATGTTATTAGAAGAAGCTGAGGAACGTTTCAACAAACTTGTCATAGTGTTAGGTTAAGAAGGTCATACATTATTATTTTGTAATTTATATGATTATTGCTGACTGATTTATATTGTATATATATTGTGTTTATGTTGTTTGTACTATTGTGGGTGCCTGGAAGAGTAGCTAAGAGCTTCTCACATTAAATAAGATTCCTAATCCTAATGATGCCCACAAGAGACTTGACTTTAATAGGTCATAATTAATTTAGTAATATGCATCCTATAATATGTATGTATGATATCAACTGTAATGTACTAGCGTAGATCATGTATAGTTAAATACATATACAAGTATTAATATATAACATGTACAGACAGTAATATGAGGTCTTGGTTTATATGTTCAATATGTACACACATATGTATATAGGGCCAGTTTCATTGGCTAACCAGACACTTCCTGACAGGAGTGTGGTTGAGGGAGACTCTTTTAATGTGACCTTTACCATAACTGATCATGGGAACCCTGCAGTGTCTCTTCTTCCAAGTTGGACCTTCAATGGTGAGGCTCTGTTGGAGAATGCTTCTGTCACCATCTTTGAAGATGGGCTGCAGTTTATAAATGTGGCAAGTGAAGATGCTGGAACATATATGAAGGCAGCTTTACTATATACAGCTGGATCAGTAACTACATTCACCTTCAATATTACTGTTGATCCATCAATGGAATCTGACAGTAGCTTAGTAGTCAGAGGTAAACAGTCCCATTCCTCATGTGTTAGAATTTGATATGAAATATTTTGTTGTCTGTAGTGACTCTGACTTCATTGCCATGGCAACAGTGGTGTTAATTTCTCCATCAAGACAAGACACATTTATTTGTAACTTGCATAGCAATATTAGTTTATTAAAGAACCAATCACTATAGCTCTTCTTTGAGGTTTCCTAGTGACCATTCCTTTCGAATATTGTAGATTTTATGTATCACAGTTTGTATAGTATATTTGGTTGTCTTATATGAAACCTGGTACATCTTATATGTATACAGTATGTATAGTTGGTCAGGCTATAGAATCTAGTGTGCATGAGCTATATATAACTTACATTCCCTTATGGCATATCATGCATGTATAACCAAAATGGTTACTATGGAGATATATATGAATCACAGATGCTCCAACGGTATATGAATCCAATTAAATATGGTGCATGATCTATTAATTAAAAACTATATATGGACACGTATAAAATTTCCTGAACCTCATATTGTGCACCAATATAAATGAGAAGTAAGATATATATTCTATAGAGACGTATCTACAATCTGTATACTATATATACAACTGATAAATTGTCAGCAAGAATGACCATTCTCAAAGGGTTGTCATTTTGTCAGCCAATCTCAGCCAGGTCATAACCGTGGATACCGGATGGTAACACTTTTTCCACTACCAAGAAATGAAAATATGTTTTCAACATCTTTTGGTTATAAATATTAATGTATTTCAGGCAGAATTCCTGTCAGAGAGTGAAACCAGTGACAAAAGTAGCAGCATCGATAAATGCTGCTGTTAACTTATACTTGTATTTTGATTGTCACTGCAATTACTAATGGGATTTTACATAACATAACTTCATATTCATTACATACGTGTACTTGCGTACATGCACATTACATTATGTGTACTTGCATAGTACATTATATACCAACCTTTTTGCAACAAGATCATGATCCAGGAATCAGAGAAAGCAAGGACACGCTTCATATCTCTGATCCTGAGTACAGAGATCATTATGTATATAGCTGTCACAGATACTAGCTATCCTAAATGTACATGTGCATATATATAACAGAAATGGGACTTACCCGTATTTAAGAGGGGCGTATCCAGCCAGAGAGTTGGATTGAAGACCTAGTATAATGAGCGATCGACCAATAAATAACACTCCTCAAATTGAGCTTGTCAGAGATTTCGTTAACAAAACCATCTTGCCTTCCCTAAAAGAGGAATATTGCGACATTAGATTGGTAGCTTCGTCACTTCGAGCAGGTAATGTAATTACCACGAGCGACCTGGAAAAAATTGGCTATACTCAGACTGTAAGAGAGGCAAACGGCTACTTTTATCAAATAATCGATAGAGATCCTTCAATAGATAAGCTACGAGCTCTTTGTAAAGCCTTAAAGAAGGACACCACAATACAGCAACACCAGGAAATGGCTTCTAAGATAGATACATTTATGCAAAGTAAGCTTCACAGGTGATGTATCATTGATAATTTAATGACCTCGTGCAGTCTAGTTGCACTATTTACCAATATAATGTTACTCTTCCACTGTAGAGCTGGAGGGTCAGCGCACATCAATTGCATTAACTAATTTGACACAGCTCCCAAATTGGAGGAAGCTTTTTGAAGCTTTTGAATCTGAGCTTATTGACTTTCCTGAGTCCTATGACATCAAAAAAGCTCACCAAAATATTATGATTCAATTGTCCTATGTTTTGAAAAAGATAACGGAAGAGGAACTGCAGGCTGTTGGCTCTAGCTTGCTGGCTGGGTGTAAATGGCAGCTAGGAATTGAGATTCCTTCTGATATTCCTGACAGTACTACAGGACTAGAAAATTATCTCCATATCTGGACCACTCCACTAGATGTTCGCATGGTGGAGTATGTAGAGGAAGCAATCAAAGAAAGACGGAGGAACTGGTGGTAGCTCTGAAGACACATAAAGATCAATTGAAAACCTTCTCAGAGGAGACCCTTACCTACTTTAAAGAGCATGGAGTGAAACTCAAAAAAGATGTAAATTTAAGCCACATTGTTGTCGAGGTCTCCCTCAAGCCAGAGGAATACCTCCTCAGGGAGTTACTTAGATTAAAAACGTATCTCCAAAAGTGTCTTTTAATCAATCCGCTTTTGTTTAAAGGATTCATTGGCAACAGCATTTTGCTGATTTTTCAGATTTCAACCAAAGTAGCCTCCCTTCTTGCTCCCATTATCTTCAGCCACCACTCCATCCTAAGGAATGACTACAGTGTAACAAAGATAGTAGTACAGGATCAATTTGCCGTGAATGTGCAGGAGGGGAAATACTATTCTCTAGTGAGTCTCATGATAGTGTATATAATGTACACAGTTGAATATCAAACAATGTACACATTCTGCACATAGGTGCAGACCTCCATTCAGACTCTTCAAGAAAAACACAAATCTGATATGAAGAACCTGGAGGGCTTGCACCACTTTACCATGGTGGAGCTTCATGCCTTAAAGGTCAAACTTGCTAGTAGTAAGGAAATTGAAAAACATCTCAAAAAGAAATTGGAAGAAAGAGAAAGAGAGCTTCTAAGGGAGAAAAAAGAAGTGGAGAGACTGAAGGAGGTATACAAATTATATTGTGTATGTATGTAATCATTGTTTGGCTCTGAATTTACCCCACTCACTTAATGGGAACTAGAGTATCCCTTAGCCACTCAAAAAGATGATTTAGCCATATACTTTGTCCTATAAGGACTCATCATATTCTCATATATATTAGATCTATACAGTACTTTTTGGGTCGGTTGTCCAGACCGGACATTGCAATCGGTAATCAGTTAGCACTCGCGACTACCATTTGAACAAACTTTCCCACTAGAATGACGTCACCATGCATGTGGAGATTACCTTTTACCTTTTACAATTACAATGTTCCCGTCTAGACAACCGACCCAAAGAGTACTGTAGTACTTTATTTGATTGACATGTGTGTTGTTATGAATGGAATATACATACAGTATATATAGAAAATTGAATTCTGCACATCATAATCATTATTAACTTAGTGTGTAGATGTTGATTTGCTTGAGAAAGTAAATGAATTAGAGTTAGCTGTTAAGGAAAAGATACCAAATGGCATCAAAAATCATCAGATTATAATAGTATCCTGGTAATTTATCAAAATACTATTAATACCTGCCTTCAAATAGGCTTTGAATTTGTAAATTAAAGGATATATTATCCTTGTATTCCCCCTTTTCCTCTTAATATTTCTTGCTTGAAAGTTTTCTTGGCGACAAGTCAAAATAACATCATGTCATAAAGAAAAGAGCCAAAAAAACAATCTCTTAATTAAAATGGCGTCCTAGCTCTATAGAAGACTATAGACTTTTAAATCTTCTAAAATTCAATAGAGAAAGATAGAGAAAGCAGAGAAGCAGACCACAACCGAAGACATTAGCAAGAGTACTAGCTCAAACCAATTAGGTAAATTATGATTCCTTTGCTATATATAGGCTCTCTATGTAAGGATGGTACTGGTTGCTTTGTTTTCCCTATACATTTGTATAGGAGTAAAATCCCTGAAACCGCCAAAATAAGCCTATGTAGAGTTAAACATAGAACAGCCACACTATAAGCTGGCCTTGAAGGCAAGCGACCATATTCTGCTAGCAAATAAACGAACTTTGAAATCTCCCATTTTCGTTTTCTTCTTCATCATCATCTTCTTTGCCCACTGTAACTAAAAAAGGAAATAGGCTTTCGGACTACTCCTTAAGCGAACTACTATTATTCCCTGCTGTATTCTTTTGTAGGAGCGAGAGCGATAACGTTATTATTGATCATGACGGTTTTCATGGCCCCAGAGTCAGGGCTTCAATAAAATTTGTCATTTTAATGATGTCATATTTAGTCAGAACAATAAAAAGTCTATTTCCTAGCTCATGCTCCATGAAAAGTACAGAAACAAGAAAGGATTTTACACAGTGAAGCATTACCTGTGCATGAATCATACAAGTAAGGGTATCCCTACATCTGGCAGCATTTTGCATTGCATGCTTACCACTAGAAAATGCATGATGTCTACTCTTATTCTTCCCATGTACATAGGTATATACCGCCATACAGGTAGACTTTGTCATTCTATTCTTATAGCTAGTTTGAGCCATTTAAATTTTACACATAGCCTTTGTGTACCAAAACTCTCACCTGCTCTACTCAAGAGAAATATTGTTACCTTTATGTCCTGCTTCCCTATACTTATTTTCAGCCTTTAGGCTTACTAATAATTTCACTACATGCCAGTGTGTGGAGTATACATGTTAGATTCACCTGCCCCTGTTCCTATGCCAATGCTGCCAGATGTATATAGGGATATGGTGCGACACTGATACCCTTGCTTGTATGGGAGTGACTGTACAGTAAGAAGTGACCTGATAGAGATAGGTATTGTACAATAATGCCTTCTATTATGCCAATATAATGTTTTTATTTCTCATTTCCAAGGCAACCTCAGGTCTCCACAGTCAAGTGTCAGTTCAGAAAGTTGGCATCCTCTGGTGGATGAGTACTTTGACCTCTGTCAGACCATACTGAAGAGCTACCAGAAGGAGGGGGAGCCATCATTGGATGAGCTGATTGCCTTCTGTAGGTATCTGTTGAGGTGTGTAAGGAAATCATCAGATGCTGTCCAAGCTCAAGTGATCCAGAAGGGAGTGAACACATATAGGGATCTGGAGGAGGTTGTCATGGTGATGACAAAATGGCTGAGTTTCTCCTTCCTAGAGCGGATAGTAGCAAGGTTTCCAACAACCTCTGCAAAGTCATCATTGGAGGAGTATAAGGCCAAGCTGCATCCAGTCCTTAAGAAGAAGCTAACAAATCTAAAGAGAATACAAGAGGAACATCCAGAAGAGTCAAGTACAAAAAAGGGGTTTCTGAAGCTGTTGCTAAGGTACAACTGGGATGCCGATGGGATCACGTTGGAGGATGTATTGCAGAGCCGCCGGTTCCTCTCCTCCAGTTTGGGTATTCCAGATCACCTGCTACAAGTACCCAGGGTATTGCTCGGTTCAGTCATGTATAATATTAAAGAATTAACTGATGATCAACAACTTCCTGAAGGATTAGTTCTGCTCATAGGATCAACTGGGAGTGGAAAGAGCACTTTAGGCAACCTTCTTCTCAGCCCTCCGAGCATAGATTCAGGCAGTGATATAGTAAAACAACAGCAGGAAATATTTGCTATGGCCACATCTAATGAGCCCAAAACAAAGGTAGTTGATATTCAAAGGAAAGGCCACTTTTCAGTCATGGATACTCCTGGATTGAACAAAGCAGATAAAGAAGATATTGCTCTTACGATTGACATTGTTAAAAATCTAAGAAAGGAGAAGTTCCTTTTAGGCTGCATTCTTGTTGTAAAGTGGGATGCTAAAATAGATAAGCAATTCGAAGAAACCCTCAAGTACTATGGAAATGTGTTTCCAGATTTATGCCAGAACATGGTACCAGTCATGACCAACTATGCAACGGACAAGAGGACAATGAAGAAAAGGAAACACCAGGGAATAAATATTGACGATAATGTTGAAAATGTCAAAGCAGCAATCAAAAAGTGCATTCAAAGTTTGAAATCAGTTCCTGATGCAGTTCTTATCGATTCTTACCCCGATGCTGACACAACAGATGACCCTGAATATGTAGAGTGCCTTAAAAGACGATGTTCCATTTTGGAAAAGCTTAAAGGATTTCAGCCAATAGAATTAAGCAAATTTAGGGTTGCAAAAACAGCAAAGATCCTTGAGGCTGATGAAAAAGAGATTGAATATGTATTATTAGAAGAAGCTGAGGAACATTTCAAGAAACTTGTTTAATTAAACATAATGTTAGGTTAAGGAGGTCATACATTATTCTTTTGTAGTATTACTTTGATTTGAGACTAATTGGTACTTTATAACTATTCTCTTTATGTTTCATAGCATGCCAGTATTGATGATATACATTAATTATTATTAAACACGTCAAACTGTCTCATTAAATGGTTTAAAAATGACAACATATACAAATGACAACAAACATATATAAATTGTCAGTCAGATACAGGTATACTACTATACAATAGTTGATTGTTTTCACTTTATTCTCATGAGAGCTATATAGATGAACTGACTCGATCCGGATAGATCCTTTAGGAGATCTCTGAAATACCAACCTTTGTTTATTCATCTGTTTGTAACTTTAGCTAGACTTGAAACAAAATTTAGATATAATATATATGGGCCCATAGATTACGTATGACTGCATCAACTGTATATAATCTGATGGGGCCTATATACATACATAAATGGTGCCAAAGACATTATTTGTCATATGCCAGGAGCGCATAATGAATAAAAAACTAGAGGTAGCCCTACCTTTAAAGTATTTGCCTTTAAGCAATGTGTGCGTGGGCAATTTTGACTGATGGAAACAATTAACCTCGATCACTATACGTACTGCTTGGTAATAACAAATTAGAGGATACACATCAGTATATTGATGATAGTACAATCAAACTGTCTCATTGAATGGTTTAAAAATGACAACATGACATTGTACAAACAAACATATAAATGTCAGATACAAGTATACATGACTACAAAAGTATAATAGTTAATTGTCTTCACTTTATTCTCACGAGAGATGAACTGACCCCTTTAGGAGATCTCTGATGTGTTTCAGTACATGTAATGGAGAGTGGACGAGTGTGTCCTTCATAAAGTAGAGAAGCTTGTCAGGATGGACACACCTCTTCAGGAGGTACTGCAGTTTGGATGCCACGCCCCTGGGTGGGTCATGCAGTAGACCTTCTTTGACATCACCTTTATTAGTTAATAATTCTGTACATAACACCTTTAGTGACAGAGACAAGAGATGAGGTAACTGAAACACAAACCATGTCAGACATAAATATTTAATTTCTTCTTATATAAAGATAAGGGATCATATAATAATACAATATATTAATCACAACAAGTGTATATATCCACTCTCCCTATAGCTAACATAGTTAACATACACAAATTATATCAAGATAACTAATTCTATGTACAAAACTTTAAAAGAAAGATTGTTTGCGAATGAAAGCAGTAATGATAACAACAAAATCTTGGCTCCAATGCTCATCCTTGAATACAGGTCTGGCTGTACCAATATAGCCTATTAAGTTGATAACAGTCAGCAAACCTATATTCCGATATGCTTGTCATATACAGTTGTACGTACGTATACAGACTCACTTGCAATTGAAGGTTACTTGTGTCAAGTTTCTGTGAACACTTTCCTTCGATGCACTTTGAGTGACAACTAAAGAAACTACATTTCCGATCATCCTCGCACTTCTTCAACTCGTCCATGTCCTGCTGCAGGATGGACAGCATGGCACCCTCAAAGAATGAGATGTCCATGTCAATAGCATACGCTTTGTAACTCCCATCAGACTGTTTCTGGAAGGCAAGATTACTGGCCTGCAGATCAAACCACAAGTAATTGCTAACAGAGATGACATAAATGAGTATAGTATCTAAGATTGATTCAAAGCATACTTCTAGTACTGATAAATGGAGATAAACATATCAAATATATAAACAAGACAAGAAAGCTATCACAATAAGATTGTTAGATGAATTGATATATATTTTGTACGCACATGGTATGATACAAGTAAATGAAGATAAAATGGATGTTACTTCACATAGCAGTACAACTAAACCAACTTCTTGTTTAATGAGTCGGTCCACTTGATCGTCTTTAATACTAAGTCTCGGAATCTCTTTGGTCTTCAGAGGAAATGGGAGCATTCCTGAAAAGGGAATATGAACACAGTCACTGAGGGATGGAACTATACGGACAGGTAAAATAAGAACTAACTGAGACAACATAGAAGGCTCTAACTACTACGGATAAGAAGGTCCGAAGGGATAGTCGGTCGAGCGCACTTACCGTGTTTCTGCCCTGCCATTTTTTGAACAAGTAGGGGGATTCCACAAGGGAATTCCCCGCGATATCCTTTAGCCATAGATTGCTTTAGCTGTATGTCTAAGTGACAAACGGTAGCTTTCCTTGTATCAGTTACATCGTGTGATGGGATGGCACTGTTAATCATTGGATATATTCTTCATGTACATTCCACGCTTGACTGACACAATCCACATTGGAATTAGGTAATGAATTGACAACCACTCCATCATTGTGACTGCACATCATTCTCAGTGGAGAGGTTTAGATCTTAGATCAAGGAGGCAACAAAGAGCAGCATGGCACTGGTACTGGTTGACACCTGAGTGATTAACATTTTTTGGTATGTTTGTCATATTATAAATCACAGCTTATACAGTATTTATCACAGAACCAATATGTATGTGTGTGTGTGTATGTAATAAACTGGTGATCTGGTGAGGAGAGATAGCACTGTACCCACCAACCATTCCACTCCTAGATCATGATCACCTCATATACAGAAATATCTGGATAACTATGGTGTTTTTACTGTAAATACAACACTATATAAACACTATATAAACTGGTATGATCCTCGTGGCTTATAAATAAGTAACTGTATCATATTGTCAGCATAACATCTCCGGAAGCAGAGTAGTAGAGAAGGTAATATTAACGAGAAACAAAGAGCAATATGACTTCAAACAAGTCATTGCTTTTCTGTGTAATGGCTTTAATCTTTATATCTAATGGTTGTAAGTTTCCAATATCCACCAATCATGCTTTGGTGGATATTTATCCAACTTTATCTTTATCCAATCAGAACCCTTCCCTGTAATTATATTGTCCTGTAAGTGGTTGAAGATAATTCACAATTATATGTATGCATATGTATACACGTGTATGCATAATAATAATAATATATACTGTTCATTACTTTTTACGTTTAATTACTGAGAGAGAGAGTTTTAAATATAATGTGTCAGTAATTTATATCCACATGATAATGATCAGATTTGACTTTAATAGGTCATAATTAATTCAGTAATATGCATCATATAATATGTATGATATCAACCGTAATGTACTAGCATATATAGATTGTATATAGTTAAAGTCATATATGAGTATTAATATATCACATGTACAGACAGTAATATGAGGTCTTTGTTATGTCCAATATGTACAAACATGTGTATAGGGCCAGTCTCATTGGCTAACCAGACACTTCCTGACAGGAGTGTGGTTGAGGGAGACTCTTTTAATGTGACCTATACCATAACAGATCCTGGGAACCCTGCAGTGTCTCTTCCTCCAACTTGGATCTTCAATGGTGCAGCTTTGTTGGAGATTCTTCTGTCACCATCTTTGAAGATGGGCTGCAGTTTATAAATGTGGCAAGTGAAGATGCTGGAACATACGAAGGTAGCTTTAGTACAGCTGGATCAGTAACTTTATACATTCACCTTCAACATTACTGTTGATCCATCAATGGTATCTGACACTAGTTTTGTAGCCAGAGGTAAACAGTCCCGTTCCCTTCACGTGTTAGAATTTGATATGAAATATTCTGTTGTCTGTAGTGACTTTGACTTCATTGATCATTCTCCTTGCCATTGCCATGGCAACAGTGGTGTAAATGTCTCTATATCAAGACAAGAGACATTTAGTTGTAACTTAAACAGAAATATTTGCAATAGTTTAATAGAGAGCCAGCTTTAAGTGCATATAACCTTGATCAGAGGGTATCTTTATAGTGTCACAGCTACCTGAAGTATTGCAAGAGTTATGACACCATGCACCTAAAATTAAAATAATAAGTTGCCAATTGACAGGATTCTTTGTCACCTTATATCTTATGTCTGACGTTGCTCTAACACAGACAACTAGGAACGGCTATGAATCCATACTTTGCCTATCAATCACCAAGTATGGCGAGCCAGACCCACCTCTCAAAATACATTTGTGGCAGTAGACATTTTGTTGAGCGACTCAAGCTGATTCAACGACTGAAAGAGAAGGGTCATCACGGTTGTATCAATTCCATCAACTTTTCTCACAGCGGACAGCTGCTGGCTTCAGGTAGTGATGACCTCAAGATCGTTCTGTGGGATTGGCAGAGAGGTGTTGTCAGGACAACCATGGAGACAGACCACGTGGCCAATATATTTCAAGTGTGTCCACCTTTTGTGTTGCGATGGGAACCTTACTACATAATTACATAATCACGTAGTATTGGCCTATATATAATATATTTGAATATGGTGTTCTAGATTGTTCATATAATATACAATGAGGACTTTTTCATAATTCTATAAACTCTGTTTCATTTCAAATTAAGAAAATGAATTATAACAAGTTTTTAGTGTAATTATTTGGCAATTAATAATTAAGCCTTTTTACATATAGAATACAGTTACTGATGTTGTGTATTTCAATCCATTACTGTAATGGGTAATTGGGTACTTTCCCCTGGTACGTAAACCATAAGCTCAGAGGGCTTTGTTTAGGGCATTCAGTGACTGAAGTAAAGGAAGAACTAAGATTGATGATTATATCGGCATTTGTCAACATTTATACGTAAGCAAGTGTTATCTATAGAAAATATATAGCCTCAGCTAGCCATATTAAATGGCTTTCTTTCTTGCTACTAACTTTCAGATTATGGCTGAAGCTCTACTAAATTACAAATTCAACACTGATAAACCAAGAGAGGAAAGCATTGATTCAGAACCTTTAAAAGATAAGGAGAAACTAATTGTCAAAAATATATCATACCAGATAAACATTATGATCACTAATAACACCATGAGCAACAGTACAATTAACATCACCGGGCCTAGCTCAAACCAATCAGGTAAATTATGATTCATTTGCTATATAGGCTGTATTAAACTTAAGCTATCAAAGTAGTCTTAAAAGTTCTTCTGCTTTTAATTAAAGACTTAAGATTTTGATTGTTATATATATATTATTGACCTGTCTATATTGCTGTATACACATTTGCCCCATTAGGTGCTTTTAAAGACCACACAGGCAGCCCAAAACAGGTTGAAGTAGCTTTCTTTAGCGAGGAATTTGTTAAGACACTGGTTAACATTAGAGATGCTATTGAGAAGGATGGCAAGAGCTCGGAATTCTTACTTAGGGCAAAGCTCTTGACTATAGATGATAAGCCCTTGATTCCAGGAGTTGAAGGAGCTAAAACAGTTGATGACCTGTTTCAACGTATCGCTGACCAACGCTTGTGGTCATGGTTTGACATTGGCCTACTTGATAAACTACTTGTTGGAGACCCTTTTAAGAAAGCTAGCCGGATTTTAAATGATTATAAAAAGATGCTGAAAGATAATGTGGAAACAAGGCTCAAGGTAGCCAAAGAAAAAGAAGTGAAAACTGAAGGGAGGTGGATAGAGCTGAAGGAAGAAAGAGATCACACAAATGTCACTTTGAAAGTTCTCCTCAATCACAAGGAGCATCTCATTAAGCATTTTGGAATACCAGCTGATGTCTTAACCTTCTCTCATGCCTACAAGGGTTGTGTGACCACCTGCTGGTACATAACTTCAGAAGTAGCGGCCATTGCTATTAAAGAGAAACTTCTACAAAATGGAGGAATTGAGGTATATAGCTATAGCTGTTAGCAATCATGAAATAAAAAGTGCTATTTTTAAATCTTCTAAAATTCAATAGAGAAGGATGGAGAAAGCAGAGAAGCAAGAAAAGCCAACCACTACCGAAAACATTAGCAACAGTACTAGCTCAAACCAATCAGGTAAGTTTATATTCCTTTGCTATAGGCTGTATTAACTTTATCAGAGAGTACAGTAGTACTCTTTATGTAGGGATGGTACTGGTTGTTTGGTTTTCCCTATACATTTGTATAGGAGTGAAATCCCTGAAAACCGCCAAAATGAGGTTATGTAGAGTTAAATATAGAACAGCCGCAATATAAACTGGCCTTTAAGGCAAGCGACCATGTTCCGCTAGCGAATAAGCGAACTTTGAAATCTCCCGTTTTCGTTTTCTTATTCATCATCATCGTCGTCGTCGTCCGCAGTAACTGAAAAAAGAAATAAGCTTTTGGGCTATTTCTTAAGCGAAACTACTCTAATTATACCTTTGTAGGAGTGAGAGCAATAACATTACTATTGAGTATGACGGTTTTCATGGCCCCAGAATCAAGGCTTCTATAAAGTCGCCATTTATATCCTACTGCCCTATACTTATTAATAATTTCACTACATGTCTTTGCCCAAAGGCCCAATCATTAGCTGCAGATGAGGACTGCATTCCCCACATAATTGGCCTCCTCAGCTCCGACCACCCATTTGTGTGGAGTATACAATTAGGGGGACTGCAGCTTCATCTGCCCCAGTTCCTATGCCAATGCTGCCTGATGTAGAGATATGGTGCGACACTATACCCTTGCTTGTATGGGAGTGACCCAACATATAGTGTACAGTAATGCCTTCTATTATGCCAATATAATGTTTTGATTTCTTATTTCCAAGGCAACCTGTCCAGCAGGTCTCCACAGTCGAGTGTCAGTTCAGAAATTTGGGGCGAAATTTGGCATCCTCTGGTGGATGAGTACTCTGACCTCTGTCAGACCATACTGAAGAGCTACCAGAAGGAGGGGGAGTTGTCCTTGGATGAGCTGATTACATACTGTAGGTACCTGTTGAGGTGTATAAAGAAGTCACCAGCTGTTATTGAGGCAGAGGAGGCCTTGAAGGAAGTGAATACCTATGTAGAGCTGGGGGATGTTGTCATGGTGATGACAAAATGGCTGAGTTTCTCCTTCCTAGAGCGGATAATTAAAAGGTTTCCAATAACCTCTGTAAAGTCATCATTGGAGGAGTACAAGGCAAAGCTGAAGCCAGTCCTTGAGGAGAAGCTAACAAATCTAAAGAGAATACAAAAGAAACATCCGGAAGAGTCAAGCACAAAAGGGGGGTTTCTGAAGCTGTTGGTAAGGTACAACTGGGACGCCGATGGGATCACGTTGAAGGATGTATTGGAGAGCCGCCAGTTCCTCTGCTCCAGTTTGGGTATTCCAGATCACCTGCTACAAGTAGTCACAGTACGGCCCGATTCAGGCATTGTGGAGTACCTCACATTGAGAGAGTTTGAGAAAGAGATATCAGAGAAGATACAGAATGCTGAAATGGCCGCACTCTTCCTAGGAGTGGGTATTATTTCTCTGACTGTTGGAGAGAGAAAATACAGCACTCGCAAAGTCAGTGGCTTAACCCTTTACTACCTTTTGGTGTATTAATAGTGTATTGTTCTTGTTAGATCACTAATTTAGATAAGTTTTCTGTAATGGAACACCTCACAAGTCAACTGCTTACTAAATTGGAACACTCAGTTGATTGGGAGAGGCTTATCTATCATTTGTATATGGCACAAATTGACCCTCTCCCCACAGAATACCATTATCTGACAGAAAAGTACAAGACATCTGGTCAGAAGATGATTCCAAAGCAGATGAGTCCAGAGCAGATGATTCCAGAGCAGATGAGTCCAGAGCAGATGAGTCCAGAGCAGATGAGTCCAGAGCAGATGAGTCCAGAGCAGATGAGTCCAGAGCAGATGAGTCCAAAGCAGATGAGTCCAGAGCAGATGATTCCAGAGCAGATGATTCCAGAGCAGATGATTCTAGAGCAGATGGTTCCAGAGCAGATGATTCTAGAGCAGATGATTCCAGATGAACCATTCAGCATATGCCATCCATATGCTGAATGGTTCCTTCTTCACAAGTTACCTGAGGTAGCAAGAGAATGGAGTGTGGATCCGTGGGCACTGCTACTGGTTGCTGTGGGAGAGTATGGTATGATATCTCCTGACGTACTCATCAATTTATTCCCTTCTCACTCAAATCACATTGAGAGATTGCCTGACCAAGTAAGACAGTTATTCAATTTCTTACTAAACATACCATGTGTGTCTAATGTGTGTCTAATGTGTGTCTAATGTATGTCTCACGTATAGGTGAAGCAGTTGAGAATGATGAAGAGGATGATGTATGGACTTACAACTGAGAATGTTGCTAAAGAGTTGAAAGTAAGGCAGCTTTAAGGTACATACATGCAAGATTGACAAACTATATTTCACACATATCTACAGATGGAAGGATTCACAAAGGAAACCAGTGAAATTGAATCAGCTCTGTCTGCTATAAGTTCTGCATTTATTGATGGAAGTGCTAAATTGACCGCAGCTGCAATAAAAGAGTTATCAGAAAGTGGAGAAAAAGAGTTCTTCCATTCACTCTTCCAATTACTTATAAGCACACCATCTCAGAAACGCATTGAGAGCTTCTATACTGAGTCCATTAGTAAAGTCCCTTCTTACTACAAGGAGGATTTAGACAGGGCCTTTCAATCTGTGAAGGGAGGAGATGAGAAATCTGACACTGGAAAGACTCTACTAGCTGCAGCCACTCCAGTGAAGGAGAAACTGGCATCTTTAACAAGTGGAGGAACTGGTGCGTTTGTAGGATGATTGTGGTATATACTATATCTGTACTTGTTTTCTGTACTTGTTTATCTTACAGAGTCAACAGGTGACACTGCATCGTCCAAGCTCCAAGAAGGTATACGTATATTCACACATAATATAATATTCATTTACAAATTGATTTGTACATGTCTGCAGTTAAGAGGCGATTCCAAAGCCAGCTGTTGACTGCAATCATGCCTCACTTACCAAAGATAGCAACTGTTGAGGCACTCCTGAGGAATCTTAAAGCCTTTAAAAGAGCAGACAGTCCTCGTCTGCTGTCGGAAAAGGAGATTGACATGCTTCACCAAGAATCAAATCTGCTGGACTACTGTAACTGGTATGAGTGTGGTTTCATGAGAGCACTTGTAGAAGGATTGAAACCTTCTGCACTAGCAGAGTTGACAGCGTTTGAAGAGAAGAGGAACACGTCTCTTAACTTCTGTTCTGTGGCCGAGAGCTTTCCCTCTGGTCCACTCGCTGACCCGACCCCTCCCCCGGGGTATGGGGTACTGAAGGTCACCATAGCTGGTCTGCCAGCAATGGGAGAACTGTGGACAGTAAAGGAGGCAGTTACGAGTGCCCTGGATCTCCCTCCCCACTCCCTCCTCCTCAGAGGCTACCAGAGCGGGAGTGTGGTGGCCGTGTTCTTTATCACCCAACTAGTCCAGCCCAGTGAAGAGGTAGCTGCAGCCATCAGAGAGAGGTCCTACCAGGAAGGAGTGTCCCTTCACAAGATTTCTATCACATGACCTGAAAGAGATAACTCTCGTAACAATTACTGTGTGCTGCTCGTACATAGTTTGCAACACTCATTTCTATTGGCTGTTTATATAGGTTGAATTTGGTGTGCCCTTTAATTCAGTATACATGTTTGTTACTTTAATCACACATCACAGTACCTTTTTTCCAGACCGCAAGGTTCTGAACTATGTTCACACCTAGTGATCTAGATTATCATAGGCAATATGTAGCTGTTTGTTATATATATAGTCTCGTTCCCACCCCACTTCCAGCTGCCAAGAAGCTTATATATATACACTAGCTATAGGTGCATGATCTGGTGTTTAGCATTGCCCATGCAGGTGACGTACATCTATAAAGCCTGCTAGAGCCTTGTACTTACAAATATATATAAACATTCCACTTATAAGGCATTGTCGGATTTTCCTTGTTTGGTGTGTGAAGATAATTAATATAATTTCACTTATATATGCTAGTAATAGACGCACCACGCTATACCCATCATTAATACCATTTTTGTGTATAGCTAGGTATCGCCCCCACCTGGATGCTAAGTTGCTAATTCAGTTTATGTAAAAATATACTCTATTTATAGTCCAAAACCTCAGAAACATGTTACATCATCAACATCATAGTACATAACAGCTTTAGCGTGAACCTTGCAAACTTGTTCTTAACAAGACCCTGGTTGGTTTATATACTTGTATCAGACCTCTCCTCCTGCATGACCTCAGTGGTGGTGGGATAGTTTATGTTATTCATATTAAACTATATGTATGTACTATATAAAACAACATTATGCTTCTTGTTGGAATTGTGGTTGCCAATTTACAGTCTGTATGTGTGGTCCATACCGCCTCAGCTGAAGTTGATTGATACACCAGATTGTGTCAACAAGACCATTCTTGACTGTGCCATTCACAGCCATTTGGCCAAGATATTTTGGTACCGTGGAGATATGGAAAAGGCACAGAAACATGCTAGGATTGGATACCAGCTAGCTCTAATGATTGACGACATATCAGCCCTTGATTCATTTTGGGTATCTGGGTGGTTGCTCTTTTCAGAAAACAGGGGGAGACCAACAATGAAACAATCTGAGAGTGAAGTACTTAGCCTTTATAACAATGATCACAGACTGATACAGAAATTGGATAAAGAATCTTGGTTTAGGAAGTATGCGGAGTCCTTTAAACTTGGTAAAGCTGACGCTAACCTGAGGTTTGCCAAGAATCGCATTGATGAAATAGAGAGCGAGGAGACCACTTCAATAAATCCTTCTGCTAATTCAAAAGTTCAAGATCTACTTTGCACGGCAGAAGACACTCTAAAATCGATAGACTATCCCATGATTAGTGAACAGAGTCATTGCTTGAAGGATAGATTTGTTTATACTTTCTACAATCATCTCTGGTTTACCCTGTACTTCCTCAAAGGGGATTTTGAGAAAGCAAAGCCGTTTATGCAAAAAGTTTATGAAAATTGGATGAAAAGTGAGAGAAAGGAATTTGCAGAGGAGATAGTTGATATGATCCGTACCTCAGGAGGCAAACTTGTGATATCCTGAATTAAAGGTTATGGTGGATCCATATTTTCAATTGCCAATTAATTGTTGAAACCTCTGATCTATATAGCACTCAAACATGAACACAATAAACATGCTTATTTTTAAAGTAAAAAACATGTTTGCTGATTTAGTGGTACATTAGTACACACATTGACACCTTATCAATGTAAAACTTTAAAAAATACGAGTTAATCTAATTAGTAGACTCAAATTTAGTTGATTCTCTCAGTTGGCTATCCAGTTCACTTCCAAGTGTCCACAGTTTCTCCAGTTCCAGCTGTTGCCTCTTTTCCTCCAGTGGGCATGTGTCCCATGTCAACCACCATCCAATCATCACTGTCCCAACCATCCAAGATTACCCGTTCCACTCCATCCATGTATCTTCACTCCTTTGACCTAACAAGAACACCATCATTATATAGAGTAATACTAAATCCAGCATGCAATTTTTAGAGTATGTATATGTGCCTATAGAAGTGGTTTTATGTATAAAACTGATTGATTGAGGAAATCATTTTCCTTGCAAGATACCATGGATTTGAATAACTTTCCACAAGATGGATCAAAGAAATTGACAACATTTCACTTTTTAAGAAACATTTTGACTGATTTCATTCATTTCTTAACTCCACTATATGACTAATTGTACACACAAGCTATCATCTTATGTATGTGTATATGTACTGTACTTGCAGGACTCCTTGGCAGATCAGCCAATTTGAGCTGAAGGGACTATTCAAATTAAAATTGACGATGATAATGATGACGTAAGGTCTTCCTACATTCAGTAGGACAAGGGAGCAGAAAAAACTGCAGCCGGAGTAGTTGGAAGTTGTGGTTACGTCAAATCTTCACTTCACACGCCAAGGGACAGGACCTCAAATGAGCACTCATTGGTCATGTGATCCTCACATTCCCCAAGGTCTCCTTGCCACTCATAACCTCGCTCGCTGTTCAAACATTGCACCTGAAAACTTCTAATATCCCTTTTTCAGTATAGATCTGACATCTAGATCGGCACACAGGACATTCACGAGCTTTGATGCATCCCGCACAGAAAAGATGGCCGCAAAACGTCTCGGTCTGTCGCGCTTCATGAACCAGCTCAAGACAAATGGGACATTCATCGGTCAGGATCCCTCACCAGAATAGTGTACTCCTTTCTCTGGTAACTGTACTGACGTGAATTATACTCATCCTGAGCCATTTCGTTTTTTAAATCGTGTGTTTCTAGATCTTAAGTAATAAACTCATATCTTGTGTAAGGGGATAAGGGAGTGCCATATATATTTTTCATGCCATCCCACTTATTAGAGAATATGTATATAGTGCATGTGTACTTGCTTTATATGATTAGCCTATAGCGCTTCCACCTTCTTTATATGATTAGGGTTCCCACCCACTCTTATCATGAAACCACAAGTGTTTACACCCAAGTAGATGAGTCCTAAGTATGTGAAACAACTGTCAGTGTATGGTTCTTTGCTAATTAATTAATTACTTTTGTCAAGGCTGGGATACTTTGTTATTTAATAGAAATGTGGTTCCCCAATATTTGGGTTAAGGTTATTTGATTGTAGTCCAGTGTACATGTATGACCCATCAATTGCAAGTAGCTTTGTTTCAAAACTCATCCAGTCAGTGCTGGTCCATTTTCTATATCTACATCTTACTCAAAGATAGGGTTAACAATATCAATGAACATCTTAATTACATAAGCTCATCACAGGTACGTAAATAGTTACTATAACAACTGCTAGATGCAAAGTTACAAACGTAGGTTTTGAAGGCGATATTCTGCTTCTTCTACTGTCATGTATTTGTCTTTCAACATCTCTATTTTCTTTTGAAGTTCTTCTATTTTCTTCTGCTTCTTTTCATACTCTTCCCTTTGTCTTCTGTCTCTTTCCTGAGCTATCATTTCCCCTTTAATCTCATATTCCAGTGACTGAATTGCTAGCTCATCTTCTATAATTATTTCTGGTATTTTAGCCAGCTTTAATCTACTTAGTTCAATGGGATGAAATCTTTTAAGACAATAAAGTATGTCGTTTCGCGCCTCAAGACAAGCCAAGTATTCGTCATCAATACTGTCAGCATCGGGAAATGAATCAATAAGGACTACATTGGGTGTCAATAGCATGTGTGGGATGCACTTTTTGATGCTCTTAGTGGTATCTACAACGTATTTGGAGACATCTACGCCCTGCTCTTTCCTTTTCCTGACCGACTGCTGGTCCATTGCATAGTTTGTCATTACGAAGACAACATTTCCAGCCTCAAAAATTTCTGGTAGCAGCTTTCCATAGAACTTCATTGCTTCTTCATACTGACGGTCAATTTTGGCATCCCACTTTGTAACAAAAAGACAGCCTAATAGGAATCTTTGTTTTGCCAATTGCTTTACTATATCAGTCAAATGCCTCAGCTCCCTCACACGGTCAGTCTCATTTAATCCAGGAATTTCAATAATTATTGAGTTAGGATTGTTTAGGACCTTCTCTGCGTGCACAAGCTGCCACTCTGGTTTATTATGGCTGGCCATGATGAAGTATTGATATTGTACAGTAACCATGCTATCAGGTGCTGCTGTCTCAGGTATTGGAGGATCAACTAGGAGATTGCCTAAAGTGCTCTTTCCACTCCCTGTTGATCCTATGAGCAAAACTATCCCTTCAGGAAAGGGAGTGGCAAGATATTCTTTTACTCTGCTCATCCTATCATATGGGTTAATAGGGTCTTCACCAAAACTGGAATAAGTTTGCTTACTTGCCATTCCTATAAAGATATGAGTAGAAGTTTGTAGTCCTAGTTATACAACCTAGATTATATTTGATGTGGTTATTATTAATAAGAGTCATTGAAATACAGTGTTAACAGGTTTACTTTATATTCATTTATATTATTATAATGGCTAGATATGCACCTTCTCTGTGACAAGGATAACCATACAGAAGTGGCATATATACTGACATTTAAGCGACTTAACCAGACACATCACTTCCATGTTTGTGTGCACCATCCTTACTTGCGGTTATCCCGATGCGCCGAAATAACGAAATAACGTCACAGTCAAAGAGAAAAGAAGAGCTCTTAATTAAAAATGGTGACAAAAGGCTTCCTCTAATCAATGCAAATTTTGTCAATATATGTTCGTTATATTTAAAATATATTTATACCATGCTGTTGAACTTTTGGAAGCTCAGATGCAATCAGAGCACAACATCATAGTACTTAAGTGTAAAAACTATTAGAGTTCAATGATCACTGCAATATTGCCTTTTGCATAAATCATGGCGGACCTATATGAGTACATAAAACACTGAAGGATAAGAAATATGGTGAACAATACGCCTATAAAATATTGCCATAAAGTAATATTCGTATTTTTTTTGTAAAACTGCGTCGTAGAACAAAGGGAATAATAATAAGGTAGTAATACGTAATACAAACGAGTTTAATGATTCTCATTAGCTTATTTTTGTTAGCATTGTTTAAAGTGGAACTGGAATTGACCTTTGACCCTTAAGAGTGGTTGAATGCATGAAATTTAGTGTCACAAATATTTGTGGTCCCCTTGAACACAGCGATTTGCGAAATTTTAGGTTTGCGAAAAATTTTAAAGCATGCAGTACATAGCGTACTGTATATAACCTACATTTCATTTGATGTGGTTATAGTGGTTATCTTCTTAACTAAACTAAGCCAACGATTAATTGACTAAATAATTGGTCATACTGAAAGTAAGGATAGTCGGTTACGAACTAATGGATCAATAGCGGAAGATGTTGATTTTGTCCATGCAGCTTATACCGAGCAGCCGTGGATGGTTAATTTTAGTGAACTAACAAATACTTGTGATTACTCACTTGTGTTGGCTTTTTCTCTGCTTGTCCTATCAATAGGTTTAATAGGATCTTTGTCAAAACTGGTCTGAGTTTGCTTATTTGCCATTCCTATAAAGATATGAGTAGAAGTTTGTACTCCTAGTTATATAACCTAGATTATATTTGATGTGGTTATAGTGGTTAATAAAAGTCATTGAAATAAGGTTTACTCTAATAATTTATATTATTATATTGGCTATATAGATATGCACCTTCTCAAGAATTGGTAGAACACAATACACAATATAAGGAAGTGAAAATCACTTTGCTGCATTTTTTATTGGAAAAACATCACTCATTATTCAAATCTGTACATTGAGTGAAAAAGAGGGTGAGGGGGGGTGTGAAATCTCGGACACAGACAACAAGAAAAATCCATATGATATAGAGGTTAATTGTCTGGCAAGAGTGTTGTGTGATAATATTATATATTAATTGATATTTAAAGGTTTGGATATATAAAAGTTCAAATTGATTGGAACCATTGTTCACAATTTCTTGCTAAGTAGATTGTTTGTGAACAGTTGATCGATATCTCAGATGCTTTGTCAAGGATGGTTCTCCATTGCCATTTTTGTAATTCAGGGAAAATTCTTTGGAGGGATAGGACACAATCTGCTGAGTAATGGCCCAGGGCTCCTATTTCAATTGTGACATAATCAATATGAAAGTTCTTCCTTTTGAGATCTCCTATCAATTGTTGGTAATTCAACTTGGAGATTTTCCGCTTCCTTGCAGCCTCCAGTAGCCAGTATATTGTGTATATTATCATTATACAAGTCCTTATTCTGCATGATTCTTTGTAATCATTCAATTTATCCATGTAAGCTTACACCGAGCAGCCGCGGATGGTTAAATTTAAAACACTCACGATTAGATCTACTCACTTGTTGACGATTTGCTGATTTCACAGTCCTGCTGCACTGGTAATAAATGGGAATATCCCTTCAGACCACGTACTAGATTGAAGAGGTACTCGACAGCTCGTTCATCTTTTTCCAAAAAGAGATTCACAAATTTTCTTCTTCTTTCGTTATAATTAGATATTGCAATCAACTCTTCGTATTGGTATTTGCTTAAGTAACCATCTGTTTCAATTTGAGTAATGACATCATTCAAAGGAAGGTTATTCTCCCAGTCAACTCTCCTCTCTCTTAGGAAATCCTTGCAATTGAAAGAATTCGCCATTTTTATCATTATAGGGCGTTACCTGCTCAAATATTACTAAATTTGGTGCAAAAAGAGTAGTCGTCTCGTTCCCGCTATGTGTATATACATTAACTGTATATAAGCTGTAGAAACATGGCAATTTAAAGAAAGCCATAATACAACTAAGTTTGTAGTGCAAATACAAATACAAGCTTAAGATAATTAAAACAGTAACTTATAGTCTGAAAAAGCTACTACATATTATGTATGAACACTAATAAATGTAAGCAATAACCAATTGTAAAAAAAGGAATATGTTGGTGGAGTACCGGTATTGCGATCTTCTAGTTCTACATCAATACTTTCTATTTTGAAGAAGAGAGTATCTCCTTTCACATAACAGATTTTCTTCTCTGCATTGGCACTTAGACCATTACACGATTATCAGTAGTGATCCCACAGCTAACTCGACACACAGGACATTCACGAGCTTTGATGCATCCTGCACAGAAAAGATGGCCGCAAGATGTCTGTTTCGCTTCGTGAACAAGTTCAAGACAAATGGGACATTTCAATTCGTGAAGTCGGTCAGGATCCCTCACCAGAATAGTGTACTCCTTTCCCTGGTAACTGCACTGACGTGAATGATAACCACCCCTATCTATCTCTTGCTTACACACCATATTTCAAAACCCCAAATGGACTAATCAATTCTTATAAAGGTACATACAAAGATTTATTACATTTTTTTGAGATGTGATCTTACAGCCTGTTTATTATGCATTCTAAAGTAATATTTTCTCTAATTGTGGATGTCAACTTGCTGGAATAGGTCCACGTTTAGTTGTTCAGTGTTTGATAGCACATATTTTCCGTGCTTAACATGTTTCTGAAGCTTACAGTTAATGTATATTCGGTCCTTATATAACTATATATGGGACACTCTTTTGCACTAAATTTAGTAATATGAGCAGGTAACGCCCTTTAATGATAAAAATGGCGAATTCTTTCAGTTTCAGGAATTTCCTAAGAGAGAGGAGAGTTGACTGGGAGAATAACCTTCCTTTGAATGATGTCATTACTCAAATTGAAACAGATGGTTACTTAAGCAAATACCAATTCGAAGAGTTGACTGCAATATCTAATTATAACGAAAGAAGAAGAAAATTTTTGATCATCTATCTGGAAAAAGATGAACCAGCTCTCAAGTACCTCTTCAATCTAGTACGTGATCTGCGAGGATATTCCCATTTATTACCTTCATCAGTGCAACAGGACTGTGAAATCAGCAAATTGTCAACAAGTGAGTAATCGTGAGTGTTTTAAATTTAACCATCCGCGGCTGCTCGGTGTAAGCTTACATGGATAAATTGAATGATTACAAAGAATCATGCAGAATAAGGACTTGTATAATGATAATATACACAATATACTAAATGCAGCAAAGTGATTTTCACTTTCTTATATTGTGTATTGTGTTCTACCAATTCTTGAGAAGGTGCATACGTACGCCATTAAAATAATATAAATGAATAGAGTAAACCTTATTTCAATGACTTTTATTATAATCTAGGTTATATTACTAGGTCTACAAATTTCTACTCAAATCTTTGTAGGAATGGCAAGTAAGCAAACTCAGACCAGTTTTGACAAAGAACCTATTAACCCCATTGATAGGACGAGCAAAGTAAAGGAATATCTTACCAACACAAGTGAGTAATCGTGAGTTAGTTCACTAAATACTAACCATCCACGGCTGCTCGGTATAAGCTGCATGGATAAAATCAACATCTTCTGCTATTGATCCATTAGTTAGTTCATAGCCTACTATCCTTACTTTCAGTATTACCATTTATTTAGCCAATTCAGCAGCACAGTTCTCAGGTAAGCACCATCCTCAATGCACCACTCCCTCAGTCCTTTTATTACCACTACTTCTGTAGTTCTTTTTTCTGGACCATACACTATAATTATAGTTGTATTTGAAATGTGAATAAGCACTGTGTACATGTACAAATGTCTAAATGTGTTATACAATAAATGCAAATTTTTATAAACTTAAAATATTACATATAATTATGTGCTTACAAAAATGATTAATTTAAGGAGTAATAAAGGTCAATAGTAGTCAAAGAGAGAGCAGTGGGTACTGGTACCCAAAACAGATGCCGTATTGCCTCTCTGGACCACCACCGACAGTCTCTGGAGGAGGTACACAAATGAGCTCTCCTCACCAGTAAACTGCATGCCTGAGGTGGTTGCCGAGGTCCCTTAGGAACTCCAGGGTCAGTGGGCCACAGGCTCATGAAGCTTTGATTGCTACAGGTAAAGGAATAGGCTGAATCTAGGCAGTTATATTTGGCCTTCTTCCTGCTCTCCGCCAAAGCTGCCACTGCTCCTGCTTGAAAAATTTGTGCTAGAATGAACATTGGGTGCACTAAATATGTTTGCCCCCCTTTCATTTCTATTATCATCATTTTGCCCACCCCCCTGCTAAATACACTGAAAGAAACATTGAGATTCAGTATATAATATCTCCGAAGCTTTGAAACCCAGTATTTTAGTTTTTAGCCTACCTCCCTTGGTATTACAAATTATCAGTTTCAATAAATTACCACTATGTCTTTTCTATATAGCATTGAAACCAGTAGCAACCTTGACTCACCATCACGATTGGCAAAAGTTATTTGATGCTTTTACACGAGAGATTAACTATCCCGAATTAAATGAGATTATACCCACACATAGAGATATATTATCTGATCTTTTGAAGAAGATTACAGAAGAGGATCTGCAAAGAATTCATCGTGCTTTACAATCTCAGTTAACATCACAATTTGGCCTTCAGATTAGCTGTGCTATTCCTGATACACCTGACAAGCTGGAGCAATATCTCAGAGTCTGGACTACCTCAATGGATGTTCACATGGTTAACTGTCTGGTGGAAACCATTAAGGACAAACGAAAGAAGGATACTCTTGTAAAGGCACTGAAACAACATGAAGAGCAGCTAAAGAAACTCTCAGAAGAGAGCCTTACCTCATTGAGGACATGCCAAATAGAACTGAAGACGGATGGAGATGTCAGTCACATGATTGTTGAGCTCTCCCAAAAGGAATACCTCCTCAGTGATTTACTCAAGCTCAAAGATGTCCTAAGCGACACTCTTAAAATCAATCCGCTTTTGTTTAAAGGATATAGAGATGAAACCTTGTTTGCTTTCCAAATCTCCTCTAATGCAGCTCTTCTTATGGCTCATTGTTTACTCTCCAATATTCCCAGTCTACAACAGTACAGTGTAACAAAGATATTGGTACGGGACCTCTTTGTTGTAGATGTGATAAAAGGAGAATTCCAATCACTAGTTAGTATTTATTGTAATTATAATGTTTATGCATTAAGTATGAATATGTGTAAAGTATGTACAGTGGAACCTGTCTAATCACCTATGGGACCTAATTTATCTGGCTACATTAATTTAGACAGCTAGGTGGCATCATTATAAATATTCAAAGTTGATGAATAATTGTTTTTGAGTAAACCGAGGTGTTGGTCTTGGACTTGAAGTAACGTGTCTGTATCGTTTAAATATAGGAATAGTTACATGTACAAAGTCGGAGCTTTATTAGATAACTTGTAGACTATTTATTTGTCTCTGTTATTAATAATCATTCTTTATCAGACCTGTTACTCGTGTTATAAACGGTGAGTGCGGCCGGATACAAAGGAAAGAAACCTCTTTTTGACAGACCAGGTGTCCCGTTTAAGGAAGTGACCATCCTATATATACTGTTCATGCAGGTTCCACTGTATATATCTCAATGATCATATTTTCTCTTTATCCCCTTTGCCATGGCAACAAGCTGATATTGGGAGACATTATTTTCGATATACAGTGTGAATTGCTGATTAAGAGGATAAATGGTGTGAATAAGACTTAGTTTAGACTGGAATTAAATTTTATGCATTTGTTTTCTTTGTTACCAGTAGTTCTTCAGTCAAACACCATGCATGCCTTTGCCTTTTTAGCCATTTAGATCCTGGGATGCCCATGCAACCCAATGCCATGGCAATGGGGGTATAAATCAGTACCTCAAACTTCAAATATAATTATATACTTGGTCTTAACTCTGCCTTGGTCTAGCTCCTATTATAAGTTTAGCTGTAGTCTTGGCCTGGATTACATATCTAATTATATGCTTCGTAGTTCCAGGCATCCTTGCCGAGTCTCAAAGAAGAGAATGATTGGTTGAGATATCCGATTATGGAAGGGATTGAGAAGGTAAAAGAGGCAGCTTCTACATGTGTTTAGGTGTGTCATGATAGCTGAAGTAGGGATGATGTGCCCAAATATATGTATGTATAGAAGTGAAGTGTATGCTTGCCACTTCTGTATGGTTCTATAGCCTTATTTATGATAATTTTAGTTGATAATATATCTGCTCTTAATTTAGTTCAACTTGGCTTGTCCTACAAAATTCTAATAATGTAATCATGTGTACCATGGGAAAATAATGGTTTCAGAGAGGTTGAAATTTTCTACAATTTCTACTAGCAGGGCTCACATGTAGAATTAGACATTGTGAGTATGGAAATGCTTGGTATGATTACACTTTACACGTTATTTATTCTGTTGTTTATTAGAGACAGAAAACTTTGCCATTAACAGACACCCAGCCAGCCACTGCCAATAGCAGTAGGGCTAATATGAAAGAATTAACTGATGATCAACACCTTCCTGAAGGATTAGTTCTGCTCATAGGATCAAAAGGGAGTGGAAAGAGCACTTTAGGCAACCTTCTTCTCAGCCCTCCGAGCATAGATTGTATGAAACAACAGCAATTATTTGCTATGGCAACATCTACTGAGCCCCAGACAAAGGCAGTTGAGATTCAAAGTAATGGCCACTTTTCAGTCATGGATACTCCTGGATTGAACAAGGCAGATAAAGAAGATATTGCACTTAAAATTGACATCGTTAAAAATCTAAGAAAGGAGAAGTACATTTTAGGCTGCATTCTTGTTGTAAAGTGGGATGCTAAAATAGATAAGCAATTCGAAGAAACCCTCAAGTATTATGGAGATGTGTTTCCAGATTTATGCCAGAACATGGTACCAGTCATGACCAACTATGCAACGGACGAGAAGACAATGAAGAAAAGGAAACGCCATGGAATAAAAATTGAAAATAATGTTAGAAATGTCAAAGCAGCAATCAAAAAGTGCATTCCAGGTTTGAAATTAGTTCCTGATACAGTTCTTATCGATTCTTTCCCCAATGCCGACACAACAGATGACCCTGAATATGTAGAGTGCCTTAAAAGACGATGTTCCATTTTGAAAAAGCTTAAAGAATTTCAGCCAATAGAATTAAGCAAATTTAGGGTTGCGAAAACAGAAAAGATCCTCGAGACTGATAAAAAAGAGATTGAATATATGTTATTAGAAGAAGCTGAGGAACATTTCAACAAACTTGCTTAGTTAAACATAAATTAGGTTAAGAAGTTCATACATTATTATTTTGTAGTATTACTTTGGTTTGAGACTAATTGGTACTTTATATATAGTACACTTATAAGCTATTCTCTATATGTTTCATAATTGAAATACTAATCATTGTTTATTCACCAGTTTGTAACTTGAACTAGACTTAAAACAAAATACATGGATCATGACTGAGTCAATCCGTATATAATCTGATGGGGCCTATATAATAGCTACCTTTAAATTATTTGCCTATTATAAGCAACGTGCACGTGTGTGTGCATGGGCAATGTTTATAATACATGACTATAAAAAAGTATTATTAATTGTCTTCACTTTATTCTCATGAGAGATGAACTGACTCTTTTAGAAGATCTCAGATGTCTTTCAGTACATGTAATGGAGAGTGGACAAGTGTGGCCTTGGGGACCTGCAGAAATGATATTTTTTGAATGGTTTCGAATTCATTTATCATGAGCCATCCTAATTTAAAGAAAACTGTAACACAATTACATGCATAAACATAAGTTAACATGCATATGGCTTTAAACAGTGTAGTCTGAAAAAGCTACTATACATATTATGTATGTACACTAATAAATGTGAGCAAAGTAATATGAAATTGTAATGATGATAATAAATCTTCAGAACTATTTATGGCTAAACCAATTGTAAAAAAAGGAATATGTTGGTGGAGTATTGCGATCTTCTAGTTCTACATCAATACTTTCTATTTTGAAGAAGAGAGTATTTCCTTTCAAATAATAGATTTTCTTCTCTGCATTGGCACTGAGACCATCATGCAAAATGAGCTTATCTGGAACACAACCCTGACCTGAGCCTGCTCCTTCCATAACTTGTTTGCAACATATTTCTGGAGTGTCTTTAGTAAAGTTTGTGGTATCTGAGAGATGGTTATTTGGTTGCAGTTGGTTCAGTAAGGTGATCTTGATTCTTCCTCTGAATGGCCACTTGAGATTGTTGTCATTTTCACCTTCATCAGACATATGTACACTGACACGTGTGTACCTTTATCATCACCACTTCCATTTGCATAAACACACAGGCACATCTTGTATCCTCCAAAGTGGGAGTAGAATGGAGCACTGTACCATTCAATATTCTCTTCCTTCATATTTTTGAAATTATCCATCTTTATAATGCAAGGAGGAAGAGGGTAACAAGATGGCTTAGAAGAAAGCCAGTGGCGAAAGGGAGGCTCAACCGGTTCTCCAAGTGACATTGTTGAAACAACCATAGTAAGTGTACTCACACTATTCATGGCTTTCTCCAAGTGGCCATCCTTCTCAGTTTGAAGGTGATTATCAAAATTCCTTCTCTTAATGACCGAATCACATCCAATTTGTGCATACTTGTAAGCTACCAGTTCTTCCTCACATGTTGCTAAATGGTGCTCCATTTCGTCACGTTTGATGGTTTTTCCACATTCAGCAGGACAAGGTAGCAGAAAGGAACTGCAGCTAGTGTAGTGGGAAGTAGTGATTAAGTCAAATGTTCCTTTTTGCTCACAGTAAAGACAGGTAAATGGACGGAGTTTGCATTCTTGGTTGGTATGATGTTCCACATTACGTTGCTCCATCTCCACGTTACACTCCAAGGGACAGGATATTACCTCAAATTGGCACCTATTGGTCATGTGATCCTCACATTCCCCAAGGTCTCCTTGCCAGTCACAACCTCGCTCGCTGTTCAAACATTGCACCTGAAGATTTCTTATCTCCCTTATTACACGAACATCAGTAGTGATCCCACAGCTAACTCGACACACAGGACATTCACGAGTTTTGATGCATCCCGTGCAGAAAAGATGGCCGCAAGATGTCTGTTTCGCTTCGTGAACAAGTTCAAGACAAATGGGACATTTCAATTCGTGAAGTCGATCAGGATCCCTCACCAGAATAGTGTACTCTTTTCCCTGGTAACTGCACTGACGTGAATGAGCCATTTCGTCTTTACAATATGATTCTAGATCTTAAGTAGTAAACTCGTGGAAGTTACTTATATTTACATTCAGTTACGGTATCTAGAATATTTTAATAGGCAGCCCTGCATCAAATTAATCCTCCCCTAGGCCTCTAGGAAGTGAAAATCGGGGACGATTTGTAGGTTCTAATCGAATGGCCAAAAACCCAATTGCGATATCGATTAAATGAAAACTTGTACAGCACTGCGCTCAAAAGTCGAAGTCTTCCAATATATAGCGATATCGATATCCTTACAGAAGTTGGAAAAATATTAAAACACGTCTAAATTCATTGAATGGTTTAAAAACACAAATGACAACAAACATATAAATGTCAGATATAAGTATACACGACTACAAAAGTATAATATTTAATTGTCTTCACTTTATTCTCATGACTCATTGAGAGATGGACTGACTCTTTTAGAAGATCTCTGATGTGTTTCAGTACATGTAATGGAGAGTGGACGAGTGTGTCCTTCATAAAGTAGAGAAGCTTGTCAGGATGGACACACCTCCTCAGGAGGTACTGCAGTTTGGATGCCACGCCCCCAGGTGGGTCATGCAGTAGACCTTCTTTGACATCACCTTTATTAGTTAATAATTCTGTACATAATACCTTTAGTGACAGAGACAAGAGAGGAGGTAATTAAAACACAGACATAAACATTTAATTTCTTCTTATATAAAGATAAGGGACCATATAATAATACAATATATTAATCACAACAAGAGTATATCCACTCTCCCTATAGCTAACATAAAAACTATACTAATTCTATGAACAAAACTTTAAAAGAAAGATTGTTTGCAAAATGACAGCTGTAATGATAACAACAAAATTCTTGGCTCCAATGCTCATCCTTGAATACAGGTCTGGCTGTACCAATATAGCCTATTAAGTTGATAACAGTCAGCAATCCTATATTCTTACAAGCTTGTCATATACAGTTGTACATACGTATATAGACTCACTTGAAGGTTACTTGTGTCAAGTTTCTGCAAACACTTTCCTTCGATGCACTTTGAGTGACAACTAAAGAAACTACATTTCTGATCATCCTCGAACCTCTTCAACTCATCCATGTCCTGTTGAAGGATGGACAGCATGGCACCCTCAAAGAATGAGATGTCCATGTCAATAGCATACGCTTTGTAGCTCCCATCAGACTGTTTCTGGAAGGTAAGATTACTGGCCTGCAGATCAAACCACAAGTAATTGCTAACAGAGATGACATAAATGAATATATGTGTCTAAGATTGATTCAAAACATACTTCTAGTACTGGTTAAATGGAGATAAACATATCAAATAACAAGAAAGCTATCACTGTAAGATTGTTAGATGAATTGATATTATATATTCTGTACGTAGTATGATACAAGTAAATGAATATAAAATATAAAATGGATGTTACTTCACATAGCAGTACACCTAAACCAACTTCTTGTTTAATGAGTCGGTCCACTTGATCGTCTTTAATACTAAGTCTCGGAATCTCTTTGGTCTTCAGAGGAAATGGGAGCATTCCTTAAAAGGGAATATGAACACAGTCACTGAGGGATGGAACTATACGGACAGGTAAAATAAGAACTAACTGAGACCACATAGAAGGTTCTAGCTACGGATAAGAAGGTCTTAAAGGGATAGTCGGTCGAGCGCACTTACCGTGTTTCTGCCCTGCCATTTCTTGAACAAATAGGGGGATTCCACAAGGGAATTCCCCGCGATATCCTTTAGCTGTCTAAGTGACATACGGTAGCTCTTTCCTTGTACCAATTACATGACGCCTCTTGATCGTGATCAGCTTGTGATGGAATGGTACTGTTAATCATTGGATATATTCTTCATGTACATTTCACGCTTGACTGACACAATCCAAAATTGGAATTGGGTAATGAATAGTCAACCACTGCATCATCGTGACTGCACACCATTATCAGTGGAGAGGTTTAGATCTTAGATCTAGGGAGGCAACAAAGAACAGCATGTCTGGTACTGGTTGACACCTGAGTGATCAGAGTAATCAACATTCTTTTGGTATGTTTGTCATATTATAAATCACAGCTTTATATAGTATTTATCACAGAACCAATATGTATGTGTGTGTATTGTGTATGTGTGTGTATGTAATAAACTGGTGATCTGGTGAGGAGAGATAGCACTATACCCACCAACCATTCCACTCCTAGATCGTGATCACCTCATTTACAGAAATATGTAGATAACTGTAGTATTTTTACTGTAAATTCAACACTATATAAACTGGTATGATCCTCGTGGCTTATAAAATAAGTAACTCTATCAGATTGTCAGCAAAACATCTCCAGAAGCAGAGTAGTAGAGAAGGCGATATTAACGAGAAACAAAGAGCAATATGACTTCAAACAAGTCATTGCTTTTCTGTGAAATGGTTTTAATCTTTATATCTAATGGTTGTAAGTTTCCAATATCCACCAATCATACTGATCATACTATAATATACACTGACTCGGCATGCATTGTATTTTTTTTCAATGCCAAATAATACATACATTTAGAACAGAACTTGTACATGTCTTCAATGGTGTGTCAATATTTGCAATATTAAGACCTGTATATGCTATACAATATTCTGTTTCTGAAGGTGGTGTGATGGCAACCTTTACTTCAGAACCTCACCACATGGCTTTTACCCAAGAAGGAAGGACTGTCGAGTACTCCTATGCCTTTGATGGAGGAGGAGATCCAGTCACTTGGACCTGGGTCCTGTCCACCAGTGACAGAGTAGAGAATGTGACCGGAAATGTAGACTTTTCAGACAGCACCCTGGCTATGATATCTATAGGGGGTGACGGTACAGTAGTCTCCATAAAGTTGAGATTAATTAATATTCAAAGAGTATGGAATGAAGTCACAGTCAAATGTGTTGCTCATAGCAATGGGATGGACTTTATCCAATCAGAACTGCCTTTTAGTGGTTGAAGATAATTCACAATTATTATGTGTATGCATATATATGTATACTATGTACAGCTATTCATTACTTTTACGTTTAACTGATTAGTTTTAAATAAAATTTGTCAGTGATTTATATCCACATGAATATGATCCACAAGAGATTTGATTTTAATAGGTCATAATTATTTGCATGATTATCAACTGTAATGTACTAGCATAGATCATGTACAGTTAAGTCATATACGAGTATTAATATATTACATGTAGAGTAATGAGGTCTTGCATTGGTTACCTGTTTTGTTCAATATGTACACACATGTATATATAGGGCCAGTTTCATTGGCTAACCAGACACTTCCTGACAGGAGTGTGGTTGAGGGAGATTCTTTTAATGTGACCTTTACCATAACTGATCATGGGAACCCTGCAGTGTCTCTTCCTCCAACTTGGACCTTCAATGGTGCAGCTCTGTTGGAGAATTCTTCTGTCACCATCTTTGAAGATGGGCTGCAGTTTATAAATGTGGCAAGTGAAGATGCTGGAACATATGAAGGTAGCTTTAGTACAGTTGGATCAGTAACTATACATTCACCTTCAATATTACTGTTGATCCATCAATGGAATCTGACACTAGCTTTGTAGCTAGAGGAAAACAGTCCCATACCTCATGTGTTAACATTTGATATGAAATGTTCTGTTGTCTGTAGTGACTCTGACTTCATTGATCATTCTCCTTGCCGTTGCCATGGCAACAGTGGTCTAAATGTCTCTATATCAAGACAAGAGATATTTAGTTGTAACTTAAACAGAAATATTTGCAATAGTTTAATAGAGAGCCAGCTTTAAGTGTGTATAACCTTGATCAGAGGGTATCTTTATAGTGTCACAGCTACCTGAAGTATTGTAAGAGTTATGCACCTAAAATAACAAGTTGCCAATTGAAAGGATTATTTGTCACCTTATATCTTATGTCTGACATTGCTCCAACACAGACAACTAGGAACGGCTATGAATCCATACTTTGCCTATCAATCACCAAGTATGGCGAGCCAGACCCACCTCTCAAAGTACATTTATGGCAGTAGACATTTTGTTGAGCGACTCAAGCTGATTCAACGACTGAAAGAGAAGGGTCATCACAGTTGTGTCAATTCCATCAACTTTTCTCACAGCGGACAGCTGCTAGCTTCAGGTAGTGATGATCTCAAGATTGTTCTGTGGGATTGGCAGAGAGGTGTTGCCAGGACAACCATGGAGACAGACCACGTGGCCAATATATTTCAAGTGTGTCCACCTTTTGTGTTGCCATGGGAACCTTACTAATTACATAATCACATAGTATTGGCCTATATATAATATATGTGAAATATGGTGTTCTAGATTGGTCATATAATATACAATAAGGACTTTTTCATAATTCTATAAACTGAAAATGAATTATATCAAGAATTAAGCCTTTTTACATATAGAATACAGTTACTGATGTTGTGTATTTCAATCCATTACTGTAATGGGTAATTGGGTACTTTCCCTTGGAAAGTACCCAATTAATACACACGTACATGCCTGGTACGTAAACCATAAGCTCAGAGGGCTTTGTTTAGGGTATTCAGTGACTGAAGTAAAGGAAGAACTAAGATTGATGATTATACCGGCATTTGTCAACATTTATACGTAAGCAAGTGTTATCTATAGAAAATATATAGCCTCATGATCAGCTAGCCATATTAAATGGCTTTCTTTCTTGCTACTAACTTACAGTGCTTTCAGATTATGGCTGAAGGTCCCTCAAGAGAGGAAAGTATTGATTCAGAACCTTTAAAAGATAAGGAGGAAATAACTGTCATAAATATATCATTGCAGCAAAACATTATGATCACTAATGACACCATTAGCAACAGTACAATTATCATCACCGGGCTTAGCTTAGGTAAATTATGATTCATTTGCTATATAGGCTGTATTAAACTTAAGCTGTATCACAGTAGTCTTAAAAGTTCTTCTGCTTTTAATTAAAGACTTAAGCTTTTGATTATTATATATATCATTGACCTGTCTATATTGCTGTATATACCTTCACCCCATTAGGTCCATGTGCTTGTAAAGACCACACAGGCAGCCCAAAAGATTTGGTTGAAGTAGCTTCCTTTAGCAAGGAATTTGCTAAGACACTGGATAACATTGAAGATACTATTGAGGAGGATGGCAAGAGCTCGCGATTCCTACGTTGGGCAAAGCTCTTGACTGAAAATGATGAGCCCTTGATTCCAGGAGCTGAGGTAGCTAGAACAGTTGATGACCTGTTTCAACTTATCACTGACAAACGCTTGTGGTCATGGATTGACATTGGCCTCCTTAATGATCTACTTGATGAAGGCCCTTGTGAGAAGGCTAGCCTGATTTTAAATGATTATAAAAAGATGCTGAAAGATAATGTGGAAACAAGGCTCAAGATAGCCAAAGAAAAAGAAATGAAAGCTGAAGGAACGTTGTTAAGGCTGAAGGACGAAAGAGATCACACAAATGTCACTTTGAAAGTTCTCCTCAAACACAAGGAGCATCTCATTCAATATTTTCAAATACCAGCTGATGTCTTAACCTTCTTCGATGCCTACGAGGGTTGTGTGACCACCTGCTGGTACATAACTTCAGAAGCGGCGGCCATTGCTATTAAAGAGAAACTTCTACAAAATGGAGGAATTGAGGTATAGCTGTTAGCAATCATGAAATAAAAAGTGCTATTTTTAAATCTTCTAAAATTCAATAGAGAAGGATAGAGAAAGCAGAGAAGCGAGAAAAGCAGCTGCAGATCACTACTGAAGACATTAGCAGCAGTATTAACTTAAACCAATCAGGTAAATTATAATTCCTTTGCTATAGGCTGTATTAACTTTATCAGAGTACTGTACTCTCTATGTAAGGATGGTACTGGTTGTTTCGTTTTCCCTATACATTTGTATAGGAGCGAAATCCCTGAAAACCGCCAAAATAAGGCTATGTAGAGTTAAACATAGAACAGCCACGTTATAAACTGGCCTTTAAGGCAAGCGACCGTGTTCCGCTAGCGAATAAACGAACTTTGAAATCTCCCGTTTTCGTTTTCTTATTCATCATCATCTTTGTCCGAAAAAGAAATGAATTCTCGGACTACTTCTTAAGCGAAACTACTTTAATTATTCCGCGCTGTATTCTTTTGCAGGAGCGAGAGCGATAACGTTACTATTGAGTATGACGGTTTTCGTGGCCCCAGAGTCAAGGTTTCTACATAGATACTCTATACTCCGTAACCGGGATTGGAAACTCGGAACGATAACGCGTGACCACGTTTGTTAATATTCCGGTTTTAAAATGTCCGCCATTCCGATTAAAATGGCCGTTATTTCCGGTATCGTTGCGTAGCGATTCGAGGTGTTGCCAGTCGTTTTCGGCTATCGAAATGGCTTGTTTTCAGTTTGAATCATTTGTGACTGTACTCCGTAAGTTGTGTACCGACGATTTTTCAAGCGAAAAGCTCCCTCGTCACTGCAGCATTAGAAGACAGGCAGAGAAGCTGCTACAGTCACCCAATGTGCTGCAATTGCTACATGCAAGCCTCCATAAGGAACTCTCAGCTTTACTTATGGCTCTACCTACTAAATCTAGCTATAGTCCATTTCAGATCTCCCTTTGGCCACAATATCATCAATTTAGACTGCAACAGCTGCCACTTATTTGGAAGACCCATTGTGGGGATATTGACGCTATCCTGGTTCAAAAGGCTACATTGGATTACACTGTGTCACTATTAAAGGAGATGTACAGAAAGGACAATGACATTACCACCAGCAGGTATCAGGAGAAGATGGAAAGGAAGGGAAATATCGACACAATTGAAGAGAATGCCATCCGATATATAGCTGGCTATGTTATCAAGAGGCTGCAGAAGAAATATAATAAGAAAAATTCTGTAAGTATCTGCCAGACTTTAGACACCATGGCAGCAAATACAGATGTTGATCAGGATGCACACCAAGAGGAAGACTTTCTAGAGTACACCACTACATGGCTGAGAGTTGTTGATCGTGGTGGACTCTTTGAAGTGTCACAGGAGGTGTATGACTTTTTCTTGGAATTAGAAGTTAGCATATATCCAATGTTGAAGAAGAGCCTCTCACCAGGTGGTGTTGCCCTTTCAAAGAAAGAAGTCATGTTTATTGTGTTGCATGATGAAGATGTCCTCTTCCTTTGGTCAATGCTAAGTGTTGACCTCAATGAAGAAGAAGGCAATGTCGTGTTGAGAGATTTGATTGAACTATGGGTAACATTGAGAGGCTATTCAATAGCTTCAAGACTTCTTGAAGAATACAAAGAAGCAACTAGGGGAGCCACTAAAGGAAAAGCTCCTCTGCGAAAGCAGTTATTCCTGCAAGGCAACAGACAACAGTAAATTAATGTATATAATATAATTAATAATCTGTCATACAATTATACAACTCAAATTAATTTCTATACATGCAATGTCATTTACAATTGTCCTGCATGTACATGTTTCATAAGGATCTAGCACGTGTTCTTGCAGAAAATCAGCCTAAAATTTAAAGTAAGCAGCAGCTATTATATAGTTGTTTCATGCAAAGCAGTTAAATGCAAGGCAATCCCTATACCTCTGGCTTTCTCCTTTTAGGTAACCTTCCTATTCTCTTAGAACTAGGTCTCTTCCTTCTTGTTTGACTCATTTTCATATGCTGTGTAAGCTCATTGTTTTAAAATAAAGGCACTCGTTGTGGTCTGAGAACGCCCACGCAAATTGCATTCCTGCCTCAATTAACACCAACTCGGGGGCAGATTGAAGCTCGTATATCACCGAAAGCGACATTATACTAGTTCCAAATGGCTGCCTATAACATAGAGCCTTCTTCGCGCTGGGGAATAGTGCAAACCGGACGATTTTTGACTGTAGCATGACCGAGATAGATCGCGCAGAGTGGATGGACTGCAGTTTAAGTGATTTTTTTGGAGAAATCAAGCGATTTTGGGAGAGACTGGCAGGTAACACTGTCGAGTACACGTAGACAACTAGGACGATTACGTTGATAGAAGGTTTGTTGTGATACAGCATGTAACTTCGTTGCTGTCTCTGCCATAGAGTAGCGGCTTGGGTGTTTTGCTGTGAGATTAAGTTTGTAAAAGTCATTTAAACGTTCTGTTTTTAACCTAAAATTTGCTTTTGTTACACGCATTAGTCTATTTAGTGTTGCGCTAGAAGAGTCATGTGGAAAAAAGATGCTCTGTTGTTTCACTGTGAGTGTGAAACGGCAGGTCACCTTTCACCGTTGTGTAAGTTTATTAACATAGGTGGTCACGTCGGAAGTGACGTAACAATTGTATTTATACTAAACGCGTGCATTGTTATAATACAAAAACTATACATTACTCGAGTTTCCAATCCCGGTTACGGAGTATAGAGTATCTATGGTTTCTATAAATTCGCCATTTTAATGACGTCATATCAGTCGAAGATTGCGAAACAAAATACAATAAAAATTGCTCATTCTCCATAAAACGTACAGAAACTAGAAACATGAAGCATTAGCTGTGCATGAATCATACAAGCAAGGGTGTTGCAACATCTGGTAGCATTTTGCATTGTGTGCTTCCCACTAGAAAATAGCCTAAATGGATATGCCTATAATTTAAAAAGTAGATATGCCTAAGTAGATATGTCTAAGTAGATATGCCTAAGTGGGTATGCCTAAGTGGATATGCCTAAAATATGCCTAATTTTATAAGTAGATATGCCTAATTTTATAAGTAGATATGCCTAATTTATATAAGTGGATATGCCTAATTATATAAGTGGGTATGCCTAAGTGGATAGTCACATATACAGTTTAGTTTTATTTTGTAGACGCTGATCATAATATGAAATATATAGTTTTCAGTGAAGACTATTGACAAACATTTTGACAAAGAAATTGAAAAATCTTCATGAATGTGAGGGATATCCTGAAGTTGGCTTTCATGACCAATTATATCAGAAATGTGATTAGCACCTGTGTATGAAGAGTCAATGAAACTGTCCTTATAGTTACTTAAGGTAGAAACAGGTCCATCCCAATCAATTCCATAATCCTCACAATCAATCTCACAATTGTCACTGTTGCAGTCAATTAAGGTGACATCCTCTGTAAAGAATAGACTGCTAATCCATAACTGATAGGGTGATTGGTTACCTGCTGTTCTGAGTGGGTGGTGTCTGTAGCTGTCTACAAACTTTGCGATTGCTCCACTAAGCTCTGGTATAAAAACATTGTGTAAAGCGCACATGTCACTGATGCTGTCAATGTTTAGTATGTTTTCCTCTTCCATTTCTTGGAATATGGCATAGTAATGATGTATGCAGCCATTACTTAATTCTCTCCAAAAATACTCAATCCGTTGATTGTGTACACTTCTCCCAGTTATCATTGATCCATGTCCTGGACCACGTAGTGTGTGACGAAGCATAAACTCTGATATGCAGGTAGAATATGTGCATTTTGTGGTTTTAAAAGAATTTGTTTACATAACTGTAAATCATAAATAAATGCAGAAGATTCGTTGTGACAGTAAATTAATAGACAGGTGGTGGTATCTCTGTGTTTATCTGGCATTAAGTTTACTCTCTAAATGTTTTGTAGACACAACAAATGTGTATGTTTATATATAACAGGCACATTGTTGATTATGTTTGTGACATCACGATATTTTCTAATGACGTCATTCTTACCTGTGACATTGGCATGACATCATCTTGACCAACAGTCTTTTATAACGGGCTGAGCTTCTTTTGCTGAGATTTAAATGAAGTTTGATAGGTCTCAAACATTAGTGACTTATTCATAAAAGGAAAAACTAACTTTTCACCAAGTCTGATTTTGATAGCTTGTTCCGTTGTCAACATGTGCAAAGGTTTGTGTATAATTTCTTGTAAAAATCTCTAAAATTGTGCACATCTCAAGAATGAAACATTGTTTCAAAATCGGACGCGGTGAAAATTTATCTATGTAGAAGGTATTTTGGCTAATGACACTTTAAATCGACATCAAAGCCTCCGCCTTTTCAAGTGAAGTATTTTTTCGCATGTCCGACTAAATATTTAATTTCTCAATCTGTAAATAACATATAAAATTATACAAGTAAAATCATAAATTTAAGAGTTCGACTTTCATAAATGTCTTTTTTCGTATTTAATCTCGAATGTAAAGCAAAGCAAAGCAAAAAACAATAGGGGTGAATTACACTTTCACTTTTTGATGGTCATTTTGTTTTCTCCACAAAAATGCACATGTTCTACCTGTGTACTGGTACTACACCACCTTTCTCTGAGCGTACCCTGGATGGCAATCCAAACTCTTTTACAGTTTGTTCAAAACTGTCTGTGATCGATTATTGTTTGTGGCTCTAACGTATACTGGAAGACGAGAATAGCCATCAATGTCTCCATGAATCACAGTTTGGTAACGTATTAGCTTGTGATAACCATCTATATGCCATAAGCAGTTTGGCCCTGGGACATTATATTTCCTCCAGTTAATAGTAACTTTGAGTCGTTCTTGCACACCATCCGGATCAATTCTATGTAGACTTTCTAGAACCCTATACCACTGCACTCTTAAACCCTCCCTGCAAAGGTGACCAAGAACACTTCTATATCCCACGTTTGGGTATTGGTCTAGTAAAGTGCTAATATGAGTATCCAACTGATGATCACTCATTGCTGTAAATTCAACTGATTGCTGTAAATATAAATCTTTCAAACAGTGGGAGATTGTCTTTGATGAACACTGGTAGAAAACAGCTGTGTCCTTTAGGCTGAAATTATGCTTCACCAAATAGGCAAGGGTATCCTCTCTGATATCTATCTTTGGTCATACCTCTGCCCCCAGATTTTAACAAGCTTTCATTAAGAACCTCGATTACTTGCTGTAAATTTTCAACAACTCTTAACACTAAATCACATTGAGAATGTGGTAAAATAACTTCAATTACCAATAAGGCCCTTAGCTGATCTTCTAGTTCATCTAAATGCAGCATAATATCAGAGGACAATGTTGGTAACTGGTGAGATTTGTTTGTATGGACTGTAAAAACTCTTCCTTTTTCTTAAATACCTTCAATTATTAATATGGGGCATGTATAGTGTTTTAATTTAGGGTTTTACTCTGTATTCATCTGCCACATAACATACAACAATAAGGAAATCTACTTTAGGCATATCCACTTTTAAATTATAGGCATAGCCATATTTTTGTCCATATGGAGCTCCATAAGAAAATGCATGGTGTCTATTCTTATTCCTCCCATGTACATAGGTATATATCACCATACAGGTAGACTTTGTCATTCTATTCTTATAGCTTGTGCAAACAAATGTTTTATTCCGTTGAGCCATTTAAATTTTACGCAAAGCATATGTGTACCAAAGAACGTACTCGCTCTACTCAAGAGAATGTTGTTACCTTTATGTCCTACTTCCCTATACTTATTTTCAGCCTTTAGGCTTACTAATAATTTCACTACATGCCAGTGTGTGGAGTATACATGTTAGATTCACCTGCCCCTGTTCCTATGCCAATGCTGCCAGATGTATATAGGGATATGGTGCAACACTGATACCCTTGCTTGTATGGGAGTGACTGTACAGTAAGAAGTGACCTGATAGAGATAGGTATTGTACAAAAATAATGTTTTCTATTATGCCAATATAATGTTTTGATTTCTCATTTCCAAGGCAACCTGTCCAGCAGGTCTCCACAACCAAGTGTCAGTTCAGAAATTTGGCATCCTCTGGTGGATGAGTACTTTGACCTCTGTCAGACCATACTGAAGAGCTATCAGAAAGAGGGGGAGCTGTCCTTGGATGATCTGATTGCATACTGTAGGTACCTGTTGAAGTCACCAGCTATTATTGAGACGGAGGAGGCCCTGAAGGAAGTGAATACCTACGAAAAGCTTGGGAATGTTGTCATGGTGATGACAAAATGGCTGAGTTCCTCCTTCCTAGAGCAGATAGTAGCGAGGTTTCCAACAACCTCTGCAAAGTCATCATTAGAGGAGTACAAGGCAAAGCTGCATCCAGTCCTTAAGGAGAAGCTAACAAATCTAAAGAGAATACAAAAGAAACATCCGATGGAGTCAAGTACAAAAGAGGGGTTTCTGAAGCTGTTGCTCAAGTACAACTGGGACGCCGATGGGATCACTTTGGAGGATGTATTGGAGAGCCATCGGTTCCTCTGCTCCAGTTTGGGTATTCCAGATCACCTGTTACAAGTAGTCTCGGTATGGCTCGATTCAGTCATGTATCTCACCTTGAGCGAGTTTGAGAGAGAGATATCAGAGAAGATACAGAATGCTGAAATGGCCACACTCTTCCTAGGAGTGGGTATTATTTCTCTGACTGTTGGAGGGAGAGAATACAGCACTCTCAAAGTTAGTGGCTTACCCTTGCTACCTTTTGATGTATTAATAGTGTGTTGTTCTTGTTAGATCACTAATTTAGATAAGTTTTCTGTTGTGGAACGCCTCACAAGTAGACTGCTTCCTGAACACTCAATTGATTGGGAGAGGTTTATCGATCATTTGTATGAAGCACACATTGACCCTCTCCCAACAGAATACCATTATCTGACAGAAAAGTACGAGACATATGGTCAGGAGATGAAGGAGATGGCATATGCTGAATGGTTCCTTCTTCACAAGTTACCTGAGGTAGCAAGAGAATGGAAAGTGGATCCGTGGGCACTGCTACTGGTTGCTGTGGGAGGGTATGGTATGAGATCTCCTCACGTACTTATCAATTTATTTCCTTCTCACTCAAATCACATTGAGAGATTGTCTGAGCAAGTAAGACAGTTATTCAATTTCTTACTAAACATACCATGTGTGTCTAATGTATGTCTAATGTGTGTCTCGGATAGGTGAAGCAGTTGAGAATGATGAAGAGGATGTATGGACTTACAACTGAGAATGTTGCTAAAGAGTTGAAAGTAAGGCAGCTTTAAGGTACATACATGCAAGATTGACAAACTATATTTCACACATATCTACAGAAGGAAGGATTCACAAAGGAAACCAGTGAAATTGAATCAGCTCTGTCTGCTATATGTTCTGCATTTATTGATAGAAGTTCTAAATTGACCTCAGCTGCAATGAAGGGGTTATCAGAAAGTGGAGAAAAAGAGTTCTTCCATTCACTCTTCCAATTACTTATGAGCACACCATCTCAGAAACACATTGAGAGCTTCTATACTGAGTCCAGTAGTAAAGTCCCTTCTTACTACAAGGAGGATTTAGACAGGGCCTTTCAATCTGTGAAGGGAGGAGATGGGAAATCTGACACTGGAGAATCTCTACTAACCACAGCCACTCCAATGAAGGAGAAACTGGCATCTTTAACAAGTGGAGGAACTGGTGAGTTTGTTAAGTAATTGGATAACTGTGTTTTATACTATATCTCGTTTTCTGTTTATTTTACATTATTATGTATAATAATCGTTTTCTGTACTTGTTTATCTTACAGAGTCAACAGGTGACACTGCATCGTCCAAGCTCCAAGAAGGTATACGTATATTCACACATAATATAATATTCATTTACAAATTAATTTCTACATGTCTGCAGTTAAGAGGCGATTCCAAAACAAGCTGTCCACCACAATCATACCTCACTTACCAAAGAGAGCAGCTGTAGAGGCACTCCTGAGGAATCTCAAAGCCTTTAAAAGAGAAGGCAGTCCTTGTCTGCTGTCAGAGGAGGAGATTGAGATGCTTCAACAAGAATCAAGACTGCTGCACCTCTGTGACTGGTACGAATATGGTTTCATGAGAGCACTTGTAGAAGGATTGAAACCTTCTGCACGAGATGAGCTGACAGCATTTGAAGAGAAGAGGAACACGTCTCTCAGCTTCTGTTCTGTGGCCGAGAGCTTTCCCTCTGGTCCACTCACTGACCCGACCCCTCCCCCAGGGTATGGGGTATTGAAGGTCACTATAACTGGACTACCAACAATGGGAGAACTGTGGACGGTGAAGGAGGCAGTTATGAATGCCCTTGACCTCCCTCCCCATTCCCTCCTCCTCAGGGGCTACCAGAGGGGGAGTGTGGTGGTAGTGTTCTTTATCACCCAACTAGTGCAGCCCAGTGAAGAGGTAACTGCAGCCATCAGAAAGAGATCCTACCAGGAAGGAGTGTCCCTTCACAAGATTTCTATTACCTGAAAGAGATAACTCCCATAACAATTACTGTGTGCTGCTCATACATAGTTTGTAACACTCATTTCTATTGGCTGTTAATATAGGTTGAATTTGGTGTGCCCTTTAATTCAGAATACATGTTTGTTACTTTAATCACACATCTATACTGGCAAGGTTCTAAACTATGTTCACACCTAGTGATCTAGATTATCATATGCATTTTTAAGTGATTGAGCCAGCCTGGGAGATTGTTAACTTCTGTTGAAAACGCATTGAAATTGCTGCGGAAGGAGTATATAGGCAATATGTAGCTGTTTGTTATATATATAGTCTCGTTCCCACCCCACTTCCAGCTGCCAAGAAGCTTATATATATACACTAGCTATAGGTGCATGGTCTGGTGTTTAGCATCGCCCATGCAGATGACGTACATCTAAAGCCTGCTAGAGCCTTGTACTTACAAATATATATAAACATTCCACTTATAAGGCATTGTCGGATTTTCCTTGTTTGGTGTGTGAAGATAATTAATATAATTTTACTTATATATGCTAGTAATAGACGCACCATGCTATACCCATCATTAATACCATTTTTGTGTTATATCGCAATAGGTATCACCCCCACCTGGATGCTAAGTTGCTAACTCAGTCTATGTAAAAATATACTCTATTTATAGTCCAAAACCTCAGAAACATGTTACATCATCAACATCATAGTACATAACAGCTTTAGCGTGAACCTTGCAAACTTGTTCTTAACAAGACCCTGCAGCTGGTTGGTTTATATACTTGTATCAGACCTCTCCTCCTGCATGACCTCAGTGGTGGTGGGATAGTTTATGTTATTCATATTAAACTACATGTATGTACTATATAAAACAACATTATGCTTCTTGTTGGAATTGTGGTTGCCAATTTACAGTCCGTATGTGTGGTCCATACCGCCTCAGCTGAAGTTGATTGATACACCAGATTGTGTCAACAAGACCATTCTTGACTGTGCCATTCACAGCCATTTGGTCAAGATATTATGGTACCGTGGAGATATGGAAAAGGCACAGAAACATGCTAGGATTGGATACCAGCTAGCTCTAATGATTGACGACATTTCAGCCCTTGATTCATTTTGGATATCTGGGTGGTAAAAGTAAAAAACATGTTTGCTGATTTAGTGGTACATTAGTACACACATTGACACCTTATCAATGTAAAACTTTAAAAAATACGAGTTAATCTAATTAGTAGACTCAAATTTAGTTGATTCTCTCAGTTGGCTATCCAGTTCACTTCCAAGCATCCACAGTTTCTCCAGTTCCAGCTGTTGCCTCTTCTCCTCCAGTAGGCATGTGTCCCATGTCATCCAATCATCACTGTCCCAACCATATCCAAGATTTCCCGCTCCACTCCATCCATGCATCTTCACTCCTTTGACCTAACAAGAACACCATCATTATATAGAGTAATACTAAATCCAGCATGCAATTTTTAGAGTATGTATATGTGCCTATAGAAGTGGTTTTATGTATAAAACTGATTGATTGAGGAAATCATTTTCCTTGCAAGATACCATGGATTTGAATAACTTTCCACAAGATGGATCAAAGAAATTGACAACATTTCACTTTTTAAGAAACATTTTGACTGATTTCATTCATTTCTTAACTCCACTATATGACTAATTGTACACACAAGCTATCATCTTATGTAGGTGTATATACATGTACTGTACTTGTAGGACTCCTTGGCAGATCAGCCAATTTGAGCTGAAGGGACTATTCAAATTAAAATTGACGATGATAATGATGACGTAAGGTCTTCCTACATTCAGGAGCAGAAAAAACTGCAGCCGGAGTAGTTGGAAGTTGTGGTTACGTCAAATCTTCACTTTACACTCCAAGGGACAGGACCTCAAATGAGCACTCATTGGTCATGTGATCCTCACATTCCCCAAGGTCTCCTTGCCACTCATAACCTCGCTCGCTGTTCAAACATTGTACCTGAAAACTTCTAATATCCCTTTATCAGTAGAGATCTGACATCTAGATCGGCACACAGGACATTCACGAGCTTTGATGCATCCCGCACAGAAAAGATGGCCGCCAAACGTCTCGGTCTGTCGCGCTTCATGAACCAGCTCAAGACAAATGGGACATTCAAGTGGTTTAGTCGGTCAGGATCCCTCACCAGAATAGTGTACTCCTTTCCCTGGTAACTGTACTGACGTGAATTATACTCGGCCTGAGCCATTTCGTTTTTTAAAACGTGTGTTTCTAGATCTTAAGTAATAAACTCATATCTTATGTAAAGGAATAAGGGAGTGCCATATATATTTTTCATGCCATCCCCACTTATTAGAGAATATGTATACAGTGCATGTGTACTTGCTTTATATGATTAGGGTTCCCACCCACTCTTATCATGAAACCACAAGTGTTTACACCCAAGTAGATGAGTCCTAAGTATGTGAAACAACTGTCAGTGTATGGTTCTTGCTAATTAATTGATTACTTTTGTCAAGGCTGGGATGCTTTGTTATTTTAATAGAAATATAGTCCCCAATATTTGGGTTAAGGTTATTTGATTGTAGTCCAGTGTACATGTATGACCCAGCAATTGCAAGTAGCTTTGTTTCAAAACTCATCCAGTCAGTGCTGGTCCATTTTCTATATCTATATTTTACTCAAAGATAGGGTTAACAATATATCAATATCTGAATTTCATTACATTAGCTCATCAAATACAGAAAGGTACGTAAATAGTTACTATAACAACTGCTAGATGCAAAGTTTTTGAAGGCGGTTTTCTGCTTCTTCTACTGTCATGTACTTGTCTTTCAACATCTCTATTTTCTTTTGAAGTTCTTCTATTTTTTTCATTTTTTCAATGACATACTCTTCCCTTAGCCTTTTGTCTTTTTCCTGAGTTATTATTTCCCTTTTAATCTCATATTCCAGAGAGTGAATTGCTAGCTTATCATCTTTAATCATTTCTGGTATTTTAGGCAACTTTAGTCTGCTTAGTACAATGGGATGAAATCTTCTAAGACAATTAAGTATGTCGTTTCGCGCCTCAAGACAAGCCAAGTATTCGTCATCAATACTGTCAGCATCGGGAAATGAATCGATAAGGACTACATCGGGTTTTAATAGCATGTGTGGGATGCACTTTCTGATGCTCTTAGTAGTATCTACAATGTATTTGGAAACATCTACGCCCTGCTCTTTCCTTTTCTTGACCGACTTCTTGTCCATTGCATAGTGTGTCATTACCAAGACAACATTTCCAGCCTCAAAAATGTCTGGTAGCAGCTTTCCATAGTACTTCATTGTTTCTTCATACTGACGGTCAATTTTGGCATTCCACTTTGTAACAAAAAGACAGCCTAATAGGTATTTTTGGTGCGCCAGTGTTTTTATTATGTCAGTCATATGCCTCAGTTCCTTCTTATGGTCAGTCTTGTCTAATCCAGGAGTATCAATAATTATTGAGTTAGGGTTGCCTAGGACCCTCTTTGTCTGCACCAACTGCGTCTCTGGTTTAGTATCACTGGCCATGGTGAAGTATTGACTTTGCTCAGTAACCATGCTATCAGGTGCTGCTGTCTCAGGTTTTGGAGGATCCACTAGGAGATTACCTAAAGTGCTCTTTCCACTCCCGGTTGAACCTATGAGCAAAACTATCCCTTCAGGAAAGGGAGTGGCAAGATATTCTTTTACTCTGCTTGTCCTATCAATAGGGTTAATAGGATCTTTGTCAAAACTGGAATAAGTTTGCTTACTTGCCATTCCTATAAAGATATGAGTAGAAGTTTGTAGTCCTAGTTATACAACCTAGATTATATTTGATGTGGTTATAGTGGTTAATAAAAGTCATTGAAATACAGTGTTAACAGGTTTACTCTATTCATTTATATTATTATAATGGCTAGATATGCACCTTCTCTGTGACAAGGACAACCATACAGAAGTGGCATATATACTGAAATTTAACTTAACCATACACATCACTTCCATGTTTGTGTGCACCATCCTTACTTGCGGTTATCCCGATGCACCAAAATAACGAAATAACATCGCAATCAAAGAGAAAAGAAGAGCTCTTAATTAAAAAATAGTGACAAAAGGCTTCCTCTAATCAATGCAAATTTTGTCAATATATGTTCGTTATATTTAAAATATATTTATACCATGCTGTTGAACTTTTGGAAGCTCAGATGCAATCATAGCACAACATCATAGTGCTTAAGTGTAAAAACTATTAGAGTTCAATGGTCACTATAATATTGCCTGTTGCATAAATCATGGCAGACCTATATGAGTACATAAAACACTGAAGGATAAGAAGAATGGTGAACAATACCGTTCGCTGCCATAAAGTAATATTCGTATTTTTTGTAAAACTGTGTCGTAGAACAAAGGGAACAGTAAGGTAGTAATACGTAATACAAGCTTAACAATTCTTATTAGCTTATTTTCGTTAGCGTTGTTTAAAGTGGAACTGGAATTGACCTTTGACCCTTAAGAGTGGTTGAATGCATGAAATTTAGTGTCACGAATATTTGTGCCCCCTTGAACACAGCGATTCACGAAATTTTAGGTTTGTGAAAAATTGTAAAGCATACAGTACACAGTATACAGTACATAGCATACAGTATATAACCTACATTTCATTTGATGTGGTTAATATTATGTTATCTTCTTAACCAAACGAAGCCAATTATTAATTGACTAAATAATTGGTCATACTGAAAGTAAGGATAGTAGGCTACGAACTAATGGATCAATAGCAAAAGATCATATCCTTGGTACCTTCAAATTCCAGGATTTCTCTTGCTATCTCTTGACTTTCTGACCATGTTAGTCTTTTAGTAAGGCCTCTATCCTGTTTGTATGGTTCCTGCCATTTTGCTAATTTTTTATCCGTATCAGATACAATCTCTTTTTCTGTCTCAAATGCTTTCGTGTAAATGTCATTCTCTTCTTTGAGTCTCTGCAACTACAAAGCATATATGTAGATATGTAATAGGCCAAGACTACGGCTACTGCTAAAATATATATAATAATAGGAGACCAAGGCAGAGCTAAGCCCAGGTACATAATAATAATTCAAAGTTTGAGGTGATGGGCTCTAACTGATTTATACCCCATTGCCATGGTATTTAATTGCATGGACATCCCAGGATCTAAAAGGCTAAAAAGGCAAAGGCATGCATGAATTATTATTATAAGTATACCGAAAATAATGTCCCCCATTATCAGATTGTTGCCATGGCAAAGGGGATAAAGAGTAATATGATCATTGAGATACAGTGGAACCTGGCATGACCTCTCTAGGATGGTCCCTTGCTTAAATTAACCAGATACCTACACTATACTTTGTATACATTTAAACCCTGATAATGCGGTATAACAGGTCTAATAAAGAACTCATATTGATAACAGACATAAAAATAGTTATTTAGTAGAGCTTCAAGTTTGTACACATATATAACTATTCTTACCACTAAAATGTTACTTACTTTAAGTCCAAGACCAACACCTTAATTGGTTTACTCAAAAACAACCATTCGATCATCACTAATTACAGTATATTAATGATCCTTTTATAATTCTCCCAAAATAATCACAATCAGGTACATGTATATTGAACACTACAAGACTTTAGCCACACTGAAATTCTCAACTTCTGCATACAGACTAGTAGTCTGTACAGATCATAGAAAGTTAAGCACATGGCCTTCCAATTACCTTTTCACACCTTAGTATAGACTGAAGATGATGCATCTGCATCCCATTATCAGCAATAATTCCAGTCTCAGGGGGTCTCAACCAATAATCAGTACAGCCTTGAGAGTGAACTAAGAATACTCACAGTTGGTTGCATACATTCACATAAACATAAGGTTTACAGATTATTTCGTATAGCTTGCACACAAGGGACATAGAAGGCCCAAGCCTTTAATGTATTTATGTACAATGTCTTGTAGTGTTCAATATACCTGATTGTGATTATTTTGGGAGTCATGTATTGTCAGGAATCACAGAAGATCAAGATAAAGAAAAAGACAAAGACTCCCAGGATCACTGATGAAGGGTGGAATTCCCAGAAACGGCTGTCTGACCCAGTGGAGAAGAAGATGAAAGAAGGGAAAAGAAGGAAGAAAATATTCCTGTATCTTTATCCAAAGCTCTCTTCAGGTTTAGTTCCCCTATAGGCTCTTTTACAGAATAGGCATAGCATGTAGGAAAATGGTATCTTAGATATTTCATACATGTGTGTATAAATTTGTAACTTGCACTGTGTAGTACTTGATTGTAATTAAACATGTAGAATACATATACGTACGTACGTATATGAACTATAGTATATGAATTACTAAGCCCATAAGCCGGGGCCGCAACCCTTTCTTCAACGCCGCGATGGCGAGACTAAGTGAGTCCAAGTAGGTGTTAAAACGGTTAATAATTTCCATGTTCATGAACTATAGTAGATGTACACAGCAAACTGCCTATAGATTTTATCACTACTCATAAACCATTATCTTCTTAAGTTTAATAAACTTTACTTGAATTGTGAGTTGTTCTTCCATTGCAGTTTTAACTTCTAATTCTTTTTGAAGTTCCTGAATTACACTTTTTAGTCTTTCCTTTTCTTCAAAAGAGTTCTGTATATGTACATATTATTCAGTATAATATGTACATATCTCAACTTCCTGTTGTATGTACATATCTCTATTTCCTGTTGTATGTACATATCTCTACTTCCTGTTGTATGTACATATCTCTACTTCCTGTTGTATGTACATATCTCTACTTCCTGTTGTATGTACATATCTCAACTTCCTGTTGTATGTACATATCTCAACTTCCTGTTGTATGTACATATCTCAACTTCCTGTTGTATGTACATATCTCAACTTCCTGTTGTATGTACATATCTCTACTTCCTGTTGTATGTACATATCTCTACTTCCTGTTGTATGTACATATCTCAACTTCCTGTTGTATGTACATATCTCTACTTCCTGTTGTATGTACATATCTCAACTTCCTGTTGTATGTACATATCTCAACTTCCTGTTGTATGTACATATCTCAACTTCCTGTTGTATGTACATATCTCAACTTCCTGTTGTATGTACATATCTCTACTTCCTGTTGTATGTACATATCTCTACTTCCTGTTGTATGTACATATCTCAACTTCCTGTTGTATGTACATACCTCTACTTCCTGTTGTATGTACATATCTCAACTTCCTGTTGTATGTACATATCTCAACTTCCTGTTGTATGTACATATCTCAACTTCCTGTTGTATGTACATATCTCAACTTCCTGTTGTATGTACATATCTCAACTTCCTGTTGTATGTACATATCTCTACTTCCTGTTGTATGTACATATCTCTACTTCCTGTTGTATGTACATATCTCTACTTCCTGTTGTATGTACATATCTCAACTTCCTGTTGTATGTACATACCTCTACTTCCTGTTGTATGTACATATCTCTACTTCCTGTTGTATGTACATATCTCTACTTCCTGTTGTATGTACACTCACCACAATAGTTTGTCTCAGTCCAGCCTCACGAGACTTCCTAGCCCCAATCTCTTCAAACAGACCTTGCTTCTCTTCAAGTAGGACAGCAATTCTAGCCTATTGAGAAGAAATGTGTCGTATGGTGTTACTACGTAAATCTAAAGAGTTGATATTAGATGGATCAAATACATGTACGTAAATGACTACTTAGGAGGATGGGTGGTTTATCAAATTGGTTTTGCATATGTATAATGATTCATCTGTTGTACTTCTGATGCAGTGTGGCTCTAAAACTTATATATGATCCCCAAGCTATATACTATATAATAGCACCTGTTGCCACATGTAAAATTCACGTACATATAAATTACTGTTACGTACATGCAGAGTCAGGCAACATTTAGTCCAAACCAGATTATTCAAACAAGACTCATATTCATATTGAAGCACCAAAGGTCATTTCTCACTTTCTGTTCTTCCAGTCTACTTGTGATTCCATCAACTTTTAATTTTGTACATGTCCTGTTCATCTCTTCCACAAGCTGACTAGAGTTAAGTCTTTCCTTAGCCATATCCTGAAGACATTCCCTAATAACTGTAATGAAAGTAGCTTTCTCTTGTTCATTGAAATCACTCATTAGATAAGCTCTGCGATCAAACTCATCTATCGTGACAAATTTTCCATCTTTCAAGACCTTGCCTTCCTCAGGTGATGGCCACTGATTAGAGATTACACTGATTATGACACAGCCAAATGAAAAGACATCAACCTTTGCATCGTACTGGCAGGACTTTGAAAAGAATTCTGGAGGCATGAAATCCTTTGTGCCTGGTAGCATATCTGTAGCCTTTTTGGTTTTAGCTATTGGATCCAGTAGCCTGGCAACCCCAAAATCAGTAATCTTGGTCAACATGGAGGTGGTGTTGAGGAGAATGTTGTTAGTGCTAAGATCACGATGAACATGATCTTGTCCATGCAGGTAGGCCAAACCAAGGACTACCTATTACAGCATAAACATACATGTAGAATTATCACTGCCTATGTATATATGTATATATATATCAAATTAAGACATCTGGTTCTACTGTATTATATTGTTACACCTTGCCTTGAGATACCAGTTATTTATGTACAGTCTTTAAGAGCATTTATGCATTGGAAACGTTACAAAATAATAAGATTATAAAAAAGAACAATATTTTTAAAATCGGTTAAAATGATTATAAAATTGTTATGAGATCTACTATATATACCTACGCCTACCTGGTGCAGGATCAGAACTTTGTCTTTCAATTCCACTTCGTCCTTCTTCGTATTCTCCAAGTAGGCCCTTAAACTGGTCATCATTAGCTCCAAAACCAGAACGGGATGTCTGATTCCCGCTTCGAAGAAGACGCCGTATAGCTGTACAATGTTTGGATGTCGCAAATTGCTCCACGTACGACATTCTTGAACGAAATCTTGAAACGGCTTTCCCTCCGTCTCTAACACTTTATGAAGCCTTTTCGTGACGCATGGTGTTCCTCTCCACAGAGCCTCATTGACCACACCATAACTTCCTCTTCCTAGCTCCTTCCCCGTCTCCCTAACGTCCTTCACTTTCAGATTTTCAAATTCTTTGTGAATGAATGCTGCCATTTCTTTAATTCAGCATATATAGGCCCATATATGCATTATTCATGATAATATGGAAGAATGTAGTACTAAAACACACTTTACCTTAATCAAATGAAGGAAATGGTTTCTACTGTACATTCAGTGTTATAGACTAATATTTTGTTTTTAAGAGAGACATTAGAGTGTTACATCTATCATAATTTTCAGAATTGCTAATAAAAGGGAAAATTTACTAACATACTGTACTTTATTAAAATTGAAGTACAGTTTAAATTTGAGTACAGTTCAAATGCAAGTTTTGTAAACCAATACAAGTAGACCAAGTCCACAGTATCAAGTTGTTGACTGCTACTTCTCATCAAATTGGATTCAAACTACAACCAATAGAAGAATTAAGAGTTACAAAATGCATATACGTATATATACAGTAATTGCAAAGCCAGCTAAACACTGGATTGACTGCAAAATTTCAATAGTAATAATTTCCAAATACAGCACAGCATGGTATACAGCTATAGCACTCAAAATGCATATATGGCTGCAAGTCTATAAAATGACTGCAAGCCAATAGCCAATGGATAGTTATAGCTTAAGTCAGTTGGTTGCAAGTTAATAGATCCATCTGATCTGCGGTCCTTACAGTGCAAAACTTTAAATTTACATATAGGGGACCATTTAATGAACTGTAGTGATTGGGAGATAACACAAAATACATATAACTTTACTAATTAGAATATCTCTGAGTTCATTAAATGGTCCCCTATATGTAAATTTAAAGTTTTGCACTGTAAGGACCGCAGATCAGATGGATCTATTAACTTGCAACCAACTGACTTAAGCTATAACTATCCATTGGTTATTGGCTTGCAGTCATTTTATAGACTTGCAGCCATATATGCATTTTGAGTGCTATAGCTGTATACCATGCTGTGCTGTATTTGGAAATTATTACTATTGAAATTTTGCAAACCGGATATCTGTACTCACTTAAGAAAAGTCATAAGTATTATAAGGTCATATCCAAATTTACTGTAGCTATATATATAGGTATATATATTTCAAAATGGCTGCTATTAAGTACTAATTTGGGAAAGATGTAATAAAGTGCACGTGGTTATCAGAAAGGTCTTCAATATCCAGGAATGATATACACCCACATGTAACACAGAAAGATTGCCTCTTAAGGCTTCACAGCTATAGATTGTCAAAGTATATATCATAAGTAAAGATGCTTATCCACTCATGTAAGAAAGTGATTAACGTGGACTTACAGCTCTTACCCTCTCTGCTTTATCCTTTTTTTATAATCAAATATCCATACAATATGGTAGGAAGCACCGACTATGCACATGGACTAACATAAAGTTGTTTACTAAATACAACATAATAGGCTTAATTCAAATCCCCCAACACTTGGACATTTACATACGTACATACGTATAATACATATATATACTGAAGCTATTATTGATCAACTATCAACACTAATTATATAAGTATGTTGTACCTTTCTTATAAGCTAGAAATATTCCATAATTCTCTATAAGACTTCTCAACCTTTTTTTTATCGCCTGCAGACATATATACAAGTTAAATAAATACATTCAAAAATGAAGTTAAAAAGTAGAATGACAGTGATTGGCACATCTAGAAAAAGTAACAAAACAAGACAGTGATCATCTGCATGGTAAGAAAAAGAGGAATTTCAGAATTTGGCCTATTTTGGTTTTACCACTTTGCAAAGGTTGTAGCTAGAGCATCGAAACATATTTTGGCTTTTAGAAAAGCATGCAAACAAATACGACTGCAAACACTTGAATATAACCGAAAATCCTATCATTGTTGATTAATGAGGTGTTAATTGATAATATATTAGATAGGGCGGCCATGTTTTTTCTCTGATATTTAACAACCAAAAGCTTAGGTCTTTAAGCGCCTTAAAGTATTGTATTTGGCAGAAGAACTTTTAAGACTACATATAGCTATATATATACATAAGTTTAATACAATAGTTCACCTGATTGGTTGCTAAGGTTTTTAGCAATGCTCTGCTTTTCTTGCTTCTCTGCTTTCTCCATCCTGGGAGTTTTCTGGAATTCTTTTTCCTGAAGAAAATGATGAACATTGACCCAATTATCTATATAGCCTCCCTAGTAATGGCTGGCTTATTGTAGCCATCTTGAAATGCAAATATAATTGGAAGATACGATTTATATTGAGCCATCCTAATTGTTGTACTGTGCATGCAGTGGAGAAGAAGATGAAAGAAGGGAAAAGAAGGAAGAAAAGACTCCTGTATCTTCATCTAAAGCTCTCTTTAGGTTTAGTTCCCCTATAGGCTCTTTTTACAGAATAGGCATATAGCATGTAGGAAAATGGTATCTTAGATTTTTCATGATCATGATCAGTGACAGAGAACTGATGATTACAAATAAAAAGGCATAGTTTTGATTTCAATTCCTGGAGTTATCCAAACATTATTTGATATTCAACTGTGTACATTATACATTGAGGACACTTTCATGAGACTCACTAGAGAATAGTATTTCCCCTCCTGCACATCCACGGCAAATTGATCCTGTACTAGTATCTTTGCTACACTGTAGGCATACCAACCAAGAATGCAAACTTCATCCATTTACCTGTTCTTACTGTGGACAAGAAGGAACATTTGACGTAATCACTACTTCCCACTACACTAGCTGCAGTTCCTTTCTGCTACCTTGTCCTGCTGAATGTGGAAATACTCTTAAGCGTGATGAAATGGAACATCATTTAGCAACATGTGAGGAAGAACTGGTAGCTTGTGAATATGCACAAATTGGATGTGATTCGGTCGTTAAGAGAAGGAATTTTGATGATCACCTTCAAACTGAGAAGGATGGCCACTTGGAGAAAGCCATGGATAGTGTGAGTACACTTACTATGGTTGTTTCAACAATGTCACTTGGAGAACCGGTTGAGCCTCCCTTTCGCCACTGGCTTTCCTCTAAGCCATCTTGTTACCCTCTTCCTCCTTGCATTATAAAGATGGATAATTTTAAAAATATGAAGGAAGAGAATATTGAATGGTACAGTGCTCCATTCTACTCCCACTTTGGAGGTTACAAGATATGCCTGTGTGTTTATACAAATGGAAGTGGTGATGGTAAAGGTACACACGTGTCAGTGTACATATGTCTGAAGAAAGGTGAAAATGACAACAATCTCAAGTGGCCATTCAGAGGAAGAATCAAAATCACCTTACTGAACCAACTGCAACCAAATAACCATCTCTCAGATACCACAAACTTTACTAAAGACACTCCAGAAATATGTTGCAAGCAAGTTATGGAAGGAGCAGGGTCAGGTCAGGGTTGTGGTGCAGATAAGCTCATTTCGCATGATAGTCTCAGTGCCAATGCAGAGAAGAAAATCTGTTATGTGAAAGGAGATACTCTCTACTTCAAAATAGACAGTGTTGATGTAGAACTAGAAGATCGCAATACCGGTACTCCACCAACATATTCCTTTTTTTACAATTGGTTATTTAACCGTAAATAATTCTGAAGATTTATTATCATCATCACAATTTCATGTTACTTTGCTTACATTTATTAGTGTTCATACATAATATGTAGTAGCTTTTTCAGACTATAAGTCACTGTTTTAATTATCTTAAGCTTGTATTTATGCATGTGCACTACAAACTTAGTTGTATTATGGCTTTCTTTAAATTTGGATGGATCATGTATTTAATACAAGTAAAATAAAAACATTCAAAAAATACATAGGGATGGCAGTATTTGCAACAATAACTATAAAAGCACATATGGAAAAGGTAATGAATTCGAAACAAGAAGGGTGTACCTCGAGAAGAGAGATTGTGTATATATAGAGAGTGTAGGACAAATGAGGAAGTGGGAAAAGAGACTGTAATTATTGGTTGATATGGTGTCCTAGGTGGGAGCCGGAAAGAAGACATCCTTTGACTAATGTTGAAGAAAGGCTTCCCAACTTAAGCATCCTTAATTAACTGGTGACATTCAGTCAATTAATCTGCTGCAATCACAGACTTAGCTTGTGAAGACTGTGGGATTGCTCATGCAGCGGATCTACTTAATGTGGACTGCAAGATTTGGCTGATTCAGACTGTTATGATGTGCATGTGTATACCTGACAGTGCTTCATTACTTGGGTCTGTACCTTATATATATAGTGCTGTTTTGCATGTGTGCACATTAATATTAATTATAATATAAAAATAATTTGTTTGTTGTTTATTTAACTGATCCATAGTTTCAGAATTTATAAGCTAATTCTAGACATTGTGTTCTTCCATCTGACATTACCAACAATCATGCAGGACATGTGTCAGGTTCTGAAGTAAAGGTTGCCTTCACGCCACCTTCAGAAACAGAATATTGTATAGCATATACAGATCTTAATATTGCAGATATTGACACACCATTGAGTTCTAGATCTGTTTTAATGTACGCATTATGTAGTACTGAAACATTACAGTAAACAGCATGATCGGTGGAAATAGGAAACTTATACAGTATATACGACCATTAGATGTAAAGAAACAGATCAGAGATCTCCTAAAAGAGTCAGTTTATGAGAATAAAGTGAAGACCACCAATAATACTTTTATAGTCGTGTATACTTGTATCTGACATTTATATGTTAGTGATCGATCTTACAGCCTGTTTTATTATGCATTCTAAAGTAATGTTTTCTCTAGTTGTGGAGGTCAACTTGCTAGGAATAGGTTAATCTCCCCGTTTAATCATTTGTTTGATAGCACATATTATCCGTGCCTACCATGTTTCTACAGCTTATATACAGTTAATGTATATACATATAGCGGGAACGAGACGACTACTCTTTTAGCACCAAATTTAGTAATATTTGAGCAGGTAACGCCCTATAATGATAAAAATGGCGAATTCTTTCAGTTTCAGGAATTTCCTAAGAGAGAGGAGAGTTGACTGGGAGAATAACCTTCCTTTGAATGATGTCATTATCCAAATTGAAACAGATGGTTACTTAAGCACATACCAATACGAAGAGTTGATTGCAATATCTAATTATAACGAAAGAAGAAGAAAATTTGTGAATCTCTTTTTGGAAAAAGATGCACGAGCTGTCGAGTACCTCTTCGATCTAGTACGTGGTCTGAAGGGATATTCCCATTTATTACCTTCTTCAGTGCAACAGGACTGTGAAATCAGCAAATTGTCAACAAGTGAGTAATCACCTAGTATATAATGAGCGATCGACCAATAAATAACACTCCTCAAATTGAGCTTGTCAGAGATTTCGTTAACAAAACGCTCTTGCCTTCCCTGAAAGAGGAATATTGCGACATTAGATCGGTAGCTTCGTCACTTCGAGCAGGTAATGTAATTACCCCGAGCGACCTGGAAAAACTTGGCTATATTCAGACTGTAAGAGAGGCAAACGGCTACTTTTATCAAATAATCGATAGAGATCCTTCAATAGATAAGCTTCGAGCTCTTTGTAAAGCCTTAAAGAAGGACACCACTATACAGCACCACCAGGAAATGGCTTCTAAGATAGATACATTTATGCAAAGTAAGCTTCACTGCTGAAGTATCATTGATAATTTAATGACCTCGTACAGTCTAGTTGCACTATTTACCAATAATGTTACTCTTCCACTATAGAGCTGGAGGGTCAATGCACATCAATTGCATTAACTGATTTGACACAGCTCCCAGATTGGAAGAAGCTTTTTGAAGCTTTTGAATCTGAGCTGATTGACTTTCCTGAGTCCTATGACATCAGAAAAGCTCACCAAAATATTATGATTCAATTGTCCTATGTTTTGAAAAAGATAACGGAAGAGGAACTGCAGGCTGCTCGCTCTAGCTTGCTGGATGGGTGTAAATGGCAGCTAGGAATTGAGATTCCTTCTGATATTCCTGACAGTACTACAGGACTAGAAAATTATCTCCAAATCTGGACCACTCCACTAGATGTTCGCATGGTGGAGTATGTAGAGGAAGCAATCAAAGACAAGAAAAAGACGAAGGAACTGGTGGTAGCTCTGGAGACACATAAAGATCAATTGAAAACCTTCTCAGAGGAGACCCTTACCTACTTTAAAGAGCATGGAGTGAAACTCAAAAAAGATGTAAATTTAAGCCACATTGTGGTCGAGGTCTCCCTCAAGCCAGAGGAATACCTCCTCAGGGAGTTACTTAGATTAAAAACGTATCTCCAAAAGTGTCTTTTAATCAATCCGCTTTTGTTTAAAGGATTCATTGGCAACAGCATTTTGCTGATTTTTCAGATTTCAACCAAAGTAGCCTCCCTTCTTGCTCCCATTATCTTCAGCCACCAGTCCATCCTAAGGAATGACTACAGTGTAACAAAGATACTAGTACAGGATCAATTTGCCGTGGATGTGCAGGAGGGGAAATACTATTCTCTAGTGAGTCTCATGAAAGTGTCCTCAATGTATAATGTACACAGCTGAATATCAAATAATGTTTGGATGACTCCAGGAACTCAGGTTTGATAATTTAGAAATGCTAAAACAATCTATATACAGTGTATACATGTTCAAAAAACAATATTAAGAGCATATGCTTGAGCAGTCATATAATATTCTGCCCCAATGTACACATTCTGTACATAGGTGCAGGCCTCCATTCAGGCTCTTCAAGAAAAACACAAATCTGATATGAAGAACCTGGAGGGCTTACACCACTCTACCATGATGGAGTTTCAATCCTTAGAAGTCAAACTTGCTAGTAGTAAGGAAACTGTAAAACATCTCAAAAGGAAATTGGAAGAAAGAGAAAGAGAGCTTCTAAGGGAGAAACAAGAAGTGAAGAGACTGAAGGAGGTATACAATTATATTGTGCAGGAGCTTCCATGTATGTCATCATTGTTTGACTCTGAATTTACCCCACCCACTTTATGGGAACTAGAATATCCCTTAGCTACTCAAAAAGATGATTTAGCAATTTGTCCTATTATATAATAAGGACTCATCATATTCTCATATACCATTTGAACAAACTTCCCCACTAGAATGACATCACCATTCATGCAGCAATTACCTTTTACAATTACCGATTACAATGTTCAGGTCTAGACAACCGACCCAAGAAGAAGACCAAATTATTAATTATAAGAATGAATTAATGAACAGTCATTAGGAATTGAAATCAAAACTATTGCATGCCTTTTTATATGTAATCATCAATTCTCTGTCACTGATCACAGTTCAATAATTAGGATGGCTCAATCTAAATCATATTATATTTGCATTTCAGGATGGCTACAATAAGCCAGCCATTCCTAGGGAGGCTATATAGATAATTGGGTCAATGTTCATCATTTTTCTTCAGGAAAAACTAAGAGAAAAAGAATTCCAGAAATCTCCCAGGATGGAGAAAGCAGAGAAGCAAGAAAAGCAGAGCATTGCTAAAAAAATTAGCAACCAATCAGGTAAACTATTGTATTAAACTTATGTATATATATATAGCTGTATGTAGTCTTAAAAGTTCTTCTGCCAAATACAATACTTTAAGGCTTTAAGACTTAAGCTTTTGTTATATATTAGCTTTGTTATATGTATTTGAAAAAAAAACATGGCCGCCCTATCTAATGTATTATCAATTAACACCTCATTAATCAACAATGATAGGATTTTCGGTTATATTCGAGTGTTTGCAGTCGTTTTTGCATGCTTTTCTAAAAGCCAAAATATGTTTTGATGCTCTACAACCTTCGAAGTGGTAAAACCGAAATAGGCCAAATTCTGAAATTCCTCATTTTTCTTACAATATGATCACTGTCTTTGTTACTTTTTCTAGATGTGCCAATCACTGTCATTCTACTTTTTAACTTCATTTTCGAATGTTTTTATTTAACTTGTATATATGTCTGCAGAAAATGAAAAAAGGTTGAGAAGTCTTATAGAGAATTATGGAATATTTCTAGCTAAAAAGAAAGGTTTTGGTGATTGTACTGTTGAAGAGGATGATATAAAGACTGTCAATCGGAATGTTTATCCAGTAGTTATCAATGGTCAAAATAAATTGAAAATAACCCCAGGAGTGGTGATTCGCTGTCACCCAGGAAGTCCCATTGCAAAAGGTCAGTCTAAAATTAGTGCTCTATATATAGATCAGTCATGCATGTAGCATGTACCTAATTCCAAACATTTTTATTTCTGTTCATTTATGTTATGTGTCATATACACTTGTATGTCATTTTGTAGGAGTTGCAATTGGAGGAGTAGGGGGTGCAACTGGAGTTGTAGGTGGAGCTACCACAGGTGCCATTATTGGTTCCGTTGTTCCAGGTATTGGAACTGCTATTGGAGGTGTAGTTGGTGGTGTTGTCGGTTTATTAACTGAAGGAGTGACAGGGGGAACAGTAGGTGCTGGGGTCAGTGTTAGTGAGAAGGATGACCGTACCTTCACTGTTTCCTTGAAAGATGTGCTTGAATATCATTATAGTAATGGAGAGATACCAGAATTTATATGCAGATCCAAAGAGATAATAATTAAGGCATTTTATAACTAGAACTGAAAGCACACTATGTGTTTTCCACCAATGCAATTAACTTATACTTATATATGTTTGCTTGAAACTTGCTAACTTGTGATTTATATCATGGTTCTATAGTACATGTACAATACAGTGCAATTAATATAACATAAATCTGAACATTTGAATGTTTACATGTACATATGTATTCCGTAAGTTCAGGCTTTTTTATAAATATTTACATATATATAGCAATGTTGATCGTGCAGAATTTACATACATGCATGTACATATCTAATAGCTTAAAATTATAACTACTCTTTCACAACCTTATATCTCATGCCTATAGCATCAGTGGTTCTGTGTTACCTAAATTAAACAGGTAAAATAAAAAACATTTACAAAAATGATGTTAGAAGTAGGAATGGCAGTGTTGCACCAATGACTAGTACATCTGCAAAAAGTAACAAAACAAGCCAGTGATTACCGTATTATGATACGGCTTATCATACAGAAGTTGCATATATACTGAAGTTTAAGTCTTAACCATACACTTCTGTGTTTGGGTGCACCATTCATTTCTGTATATAGTGAGCTTTATTATATGATCACCGCCCTGTTTCATTACTTTTTCAAGATGTGCTAGTCATCCTTGTATGTACGTATATACTTCTATAACTTCATTTTTTATTTAACTTGTATTCCCCCTTTTTTGTTAATAATACTGAATTTGTTTTGAAAGTAAGCCCTATAAGGAGGGTGAAACAGCTGTCAGTGAGTGGTTCTTTGCTGATAAATAAAAAACATTTACAAAAATGATGTTAGAAGTAGGAATGGCAGTGTTGCACCAATGATTAATACATCTGCAAAAAGTAAAAAAACAAGCCACTGATTATATGATTCAGTAGTTGCATGTATACTGAAGTTTAAGTCTTATAACCATACACTTCTGTGTTTGGGCGTACCATTCATTTCTGTATATAGTGAGCTTTATATGGGAGGTGACTACTGCTTGCCATTTTTAATAGAAATGTACATGTATGACCCAGCTTTCAAAACTCATCCAGTGCTGATCCATTTTCTATATCTTATTATATATAGATTTTACTCAAGGACATGATTATATTATAATTAACCATAATATATCAATTAACATCCTAATTACATAAGCTGATCAAATACAGAAAAGTAAATAGTTAATATAGCAGCTGTTAGTTATTATATAGTTTTCATAGTCCATCATCTTCAATCATTTCTGGTATTTTAGCCAGCTTAAGCAGACGCAGTTCAATGGGGTGAAATCTTTTAAGACAATTAAGTATGTCATTTCGCGCCACAAGACAAGCCAAGTATTCGCCATCAATACTTTCAGCATCAGGATAAGAATCGATAAGGACTACATCAGGATTAACTAGCATGTGTGGGATGCACTTTCTGATGCTGTTATTGGCATTCATAACGCATTTGGAAATATCTATGCCATGTGATTTCCTTGTCTTCACTGACTTCTTGTCCATTGCATAGTTTGTTATCACCAAGACAACACCACCAGCCTCAAAAATTTCTGGTAGCAGCTTTCCATAGAACTTTATTGTTTCTTCATACTGACGGTCAATTTTGGCATCCCACTTTGTAACAAAAAGACAGCCTAATAGGAATCTTTGTTTTGCCAGTTCTTTTATTATGTCAGTCAAATGACTCAGCTCCTTCTTATGGTCAGTCTCATTTAATCCAGGAGTATCAATAATTATTGAGTTAGGGCTGCCTAGGACCCTCTTTGTCTGCACAAACTGCGTCTCTGGATTATGACTCCTGGCCATGTGGAAGAATTCCTTTTGCTCAGTAATCTTGCTATAAGGCGACTCCGTCTCAGGTTTTGGAGGATCGACTAGGAGATTGCCTAAAGTGCTCTTTCCACTACCTGTTGATCCTATGAGAAGAACTATCCCTTCAGGAATGGGAGTGGCAAGACATTTTTTCACTCTGATCATCCTATCAATGGGGTTAATAGGGTCTGCCATTCCTATAAAGATTTGAGTAGAAGTTTGTAGTTATAGTTATATAACCTACATTTCATTTGATGTGGTTATAGTGGTTAATAAAAGTCATTAAAATACAGTGTTGACAGGTTTACTTTATATTCATTTATATTATTACAATATGCACCTTCTCTGTGACAAGGACAACCATACAGAAGTGGCATACGTATATACTGACATTTAAGTGACTTAACCATACACATCACTTCCATGTTTGGGCGCACCATCCTTACTTGCGGTTATCCCGATGCGCCAAAATACAAAATAACGTCACAGTCAAAGAGAAAAGAAGAGCTCTTAATTAAAAAATGGTGACAAAATGCTTCCTCTAATCAATGCAAATTTTGTCAATATACGTTCGTTATATTTAAAATATATTTATACCTCGCGATCGCTGTTGAACTTTTGGAAGCTCAGATGCAATCAGAGCACAATATCATAGTACTTAAGTGTAAAAACTATTAGAGTTCAATGGTCACTACAATATTGCCTGTTGCATAAATCATGGCAGACCTATATGAGTACATAAAACACTGAAAGATAAGAAAAATGGTGAACAATACCGTATGCCTATAAAATATTGCCATAAAATAATATTCGTATTTTTTGTAAAACTGTGTCGTAGAACAAAGGGAATAATAATAAGGTAGTAATAGGTAATACAAGCGAGTTTAATGATTCTCATTACCTTATTTGTTTCGTTAGCATTGTTTAAAATGGAACTGGAATTGACCTTTGACCCTTAAGAGTGGTTGAATGCATGAAATTTAGTGTCGTGAATATTTGTGCCTTGAACACAGCGATTCGCAATTTAAGCGTACTGTATATAACCTACATTACATTTGATGTGGTTAATATTATGTTATCTTCTTAACCAAACTAAGCCAATTATTAATTGACTAAATAATTGGTCATACTGAAAGTAAGGATAGTAGGCTACGAACTAATGGATCAATAGCAGAAGATCATATCTTTGGTACCTTCAAATTCCAGGATTTCTCTTCCCTTTTCCCTTTTAATCAGTGATTTAATCGCTTCTTCAATCATTTCTGGAGTTTTAGCCAGCTTAAGCCTGCTTAGTTCAATGGGATGAAATCTTTTAAGACAATTAAGTATGTCGTTTCGCGCCTCAAGACAAGCCAAGTATTCGTCATCAATACTTTCAGCATCGGGAAAAGAATCGATAAGGACTACATTGGGTGTAAATAGGATGAGTGGGATGCACTTTTTGATGCTCTTAGAGGTATTCACAATGTATTTGGAAACATCTATTCCCTGACATTTCCTTTTCTTGACCGACTTCTTGTCCATTGCATAGTGTGTCATTACGAAGACAACATTACCAGCCTCAAAAATTTCTGGTAGCAGCTTTCCATAGAACTTTATTGTTTCTTCATACTGATGGTCAATTTTGGCATCCCACTTTATAACAAAAAGGCAGCCTAAAAGGAATCTTTGTTTTGCCAGTTGCTTTATTATATCAGTCATATGCCTCAGAGCCTTCTTTGGGTTGGTCTTGTCTAATCCAGGAGTATCAACAATTATTGAGTTAGGGCTGCCTAGGACCCTCTCTGCCTGCACAAACTGCGTCTCTGGATCAGTAGTCTTGGCCGTGGTGAAGTATTCTTTTTGTTCAGTAACCCTGCTATCAGGTGCTTCTGTCTCAAGTTTTGGAGGATCCACTAGAAGGTTGCCTAAAGTGCTCTTTCCACTCCCTGTTGATCCTATGAGCAAGACTAATCCTTCAGGAAGGTGTTGATCATCAGTTGATTCTTTAATATTAGCCCTTCTGCTATTGGCAGTGGTTTTGTCTCCCGGATGGGTGTCTGTTAATGGCATAGTCTTCTCTCTCTAATAAACAACAGAATAAGTAACTTGTAAAGTCTAATCAGACCAAGCATTTCCATACTCAAAATGTCTAATTCTACATGTGAGCCCTGCCATTAGAAATTGTAGAAAATTTCAACCTACGTATCTACAGTAAAATTAGTACTTTTACAATAAGGTATACATTATTAGTATCTTGATAGGACAAGCCAAGTTTAGAGTAGATATATAATATCAATTAAAATTAAGGTAAAAACATTTCCATAAGAAAGTCAGAAGTAGGGATGGTTGTGTTGCAACAATGACTAGCACTAGAAAAAGTAATAACACAAGACAGTGATGATGTAATAAGTTTAGCCATACAGAAGCTGCAACTTATTATACAACTTAATAGCTCTGCCTGATTTCAAGGGATATGTATATAATTCTCATTCCTTAAGTGGACAACTTTATATATGCAGATAAATAAAACATTTAAAAATGAAATTAGAAGTGACAATATCAATGTTTCCAACATTAGCAAATCTGCAAAAAGTAGCGAAACAAGAGAGTGATTATGTGGCATATATACGGCATATATGGACAACCATACAGAAGTGGCATATTTACTGAAATTTCAGTGACTTAATACACCTTATAGGTTTTTTTTTCTGTTCTTGCTATCTCTTGACTTTCTGACCATGTTATTCCTTTAGTAAGGTCTCTATCCTGTTTGTATGGTTCCCGCCATTTTGCTAATTTTTTATCCGTATCAGATACAATCTCTTTTCCTGTCTCAAATGCTTTCGTGTAAATGTCATTCTCTTCTTTGAGTCTCTGCAACTACAAAGCATATATGTAGATATGTAATAGGCCAAGACTACGGCTACTGCTAAAATATATATAATAATAGGAGACCAAGGCAGAGCTAAGCCCAGGTACATAATAATAATTCAAAGTTTGAGGTGATGGGCTCTAACTGATTTATACCCCATTGCCATGGTATTTAATTGCATGGACATCCCAGGATCTAAAAGGCTAAAAAGGCAAAGGCATGCATGAATTATTATTATACGTATACCGAAAATAATGTCCCCCGTTATCAGATTGTTGCCATGGCAAAGGGGATAAAGAGTAATATGATCATTGAGATACAGTGGAACCTGGCATGACCTCTCTAGGATGGTCCCTTGCTTAAATTAACCAGATACCTACACTATACTTTGTATACATTTAAACCCTGATAATGCGGTATAACAGGTCTAATAAAGAACTCATATTGATAACAGACATAAAAATAGTTATTTAGTAGAGCTTCAAGTTTGTACACATATATAACTATTCTTACCACTAAAATGTTACTTACTTTAAGTCCAAGACCAACACCTTAATTGGTTTACTCAAAAACAACCATTCGATCATCACTAATTACAGTATATTAATGATCCTTTTATAATTCTCCCAAAATAATCACAATCAGGTACATGTATATTGAACACTACAAGACTTTAGCCACACTGAAATTCTCAACTTCTGCATACAGACTAGTAGTCTGTACAGATCATAGAAAGTTAAGCACATGGCCTTCCAATTACCTTTTCACACCTTAGTATAGACTGAAGATGATGCATCTGCATCCCATTATCAGCAATAATTCCAGTCTCAGGGGGTCTCAACCAATAATCAGTACAGCCTTGAGAGTGAACTAAGAATACTCACAGTTGGTTGCATACATTCACATAAACATAAGGTTTACAGATTATTTCGTATAGCTTGCACACAAGGGACATAGAAGGCCCAAGCCTTTAATGTATTTATGTACAATGTCTTGTAGTGTTCAATATACCTGATTGTGATTATTTTGGGAGTCATGTATTGTCAGGAATCACAGAAGATCAAGATAAAGAAAAAGACAAAGACTCCCAGGATCACTGATGAAGGGTGGAATTCCCAGAAACGGCTGTCTGACCCAGTGGAGAAGAAGATGAAAGAAGGGAAAAGAAGGAAGAAAATATTCCTGTATCTTTATCCAAAGCTCTCTTCAGGTTTAGTTCCCCTATAGGCTCTTTTACAGAATAGGCATAGCATGTAGGAAAATGGTATCTTAGATATTTCATACATGTGTGTATAAATTTGTAACTTGCACTGTGTAGTACTTGATTGTAATTAAACATGTAGAATACATATACGTACGTATACGTATATGAACTATAGTATATGAATTACTAAGCCTATAAGCCGGGGCCGCAACCCTTTCTTCAACGCGAGACTAAGTGAGTCCAAGTAGGTGTTAAAACGGTTAATAATTTCCATGTTCATGAACTATAGTAGATGTACACAGCAAACTGCCTATAGATTTTATCACTACTCATAAACCATTATCTTCTTAAGTTTAATAAACTTTACTTGAATTGTGAGTTGTTCTTCCATTGCAGTTTTAACTTTTAATTCTTTTTGAAGTTCTTGAATTGCACTTTTTAATCTTTCCTTTTCTTCAAAAGAGTTCTGTATTAACATATTATTCAGTATAATATGTACATATCTCTACTTCCTGTTGTATGTACATATCTCTACTTCCTGTTGTATGTACATATCTCTACTTCCTGTTGTATGTACATATCTCTACTTCCTGTTGTATGTACATATCTCTACTTCCTGTTGTATGTACATATCTCTACTTCCTGTTGTATGTACATATCTCTACTTCCTGTTGTATGTACATATCTCTACTTCCTGTTGTATGTACATATCTCTACTTCCTGTTGTATGTACATATCTCTACTTCCTGTTGTATGTACATATCTCTACTTCCTGTTGTATGTACGTACATATCTCTACTTCCTGTTGTATGTACATATCTCTACTTCCTGTTGTATGTACATATCTCTACTTCCTGTTGTATGTACACTCACCTCAATAGTTTGTCTCAGTCCAGCCTCATGAGACTTCCTAGCCTCAATCTCTTCAAACAGACCTTGCTTCTCTTCAAGTAGGACAGCAATTCTAGCCTATTGAGAAGAAAAGTGTCGTATGGTGTTACTACGTAAATCTAAAGAGTTGATATTAGATGGATCAAATACATGTAAATGACTACTTAGGGGGATAATGATTCATCTGTTGTACTTCTGATGCAGTGTGGCTCTAAAACTTATACATGATCCCCAAGCTATGTACTATATAATAGCACCTGTTGCCACATGTAAAATTCACGTACATATAAATTACTGTTACGTACATGCAGAGTCAGGCAACATTTAGTCCAAACCAGATTATTCAAACAAGACTCATATTCATATTGAAGCACCAAAGGTCATTTCTCACTTTCTGTTCTTCCAGTCTACTTGTGATTCCATCAACTTTTAATTTTGTACATGTCCTGTTCATCTCTTCCACAAGCTGACTAGAGTTAAGTCTTTCCTTAGCCATATCCTGAAGACATTCCCTAATAACTGTAATGAAAGTAGCTTTCTCTTGTTCATTGAAATCACTCATTAGATAAGCTCTGCGATCAAACTCATCTATCGTGACAAATTTTCCATCTTTCAAGACCTTGCCTTCCTCAGGTGATGGCCACTGATTAGAGATTACACTGATTATGACACAGCCAAATGAAAAGACATCAACCTTTGCATCGTACTGGCAGGACTTTGAAAAGAATTCTGGAGGCATGAAATCCTTTGTGCCTGGTAGCATATCTGTAGCCTTTTTGGTTTTAGCTATTGGATCCAGTAGCCTGGCAACCCCAAAATCAGTAATCTTGGTCAACATGGAGGTGGTGTTGAGGAGAATGTTGTTAGTGCTAAGATCACGATGAACATGATCTTGTCCATGCAGGTAGGCCAAACCAAGGACTACCTATTACAGCATAAACATACATGTAGAATTATCACTGCCTATGTATATACAGTATATCAAATTAAGACATCTGGTTCTATATACAGTATTATATTGTTACACCTTGCCTTGAGATACCAGTTATTTATGTACAGTCTTTAAGAGCATTTATGCATTGGAAACGTTACAAAATAATAAGATTATAAAAAGAACAATATTTTTAAAAATCGGTTAAAATGATTATAAAATTGTTATGAGATCTACCATATATACCTACGCCTACCTGGTGCAGGATCAGAACTTTGTCTTTCAATACCACTTCTCCCTTCTTCGTATTCTCCAAGTAGGCCCTTAAACTGGTCATCATTAGCTCCAAAACCAGAACGGGATGTCTGATTCCCGCTTCGAAGAAGACGCCGTATAGCTGTACAATGTTTGGATGTCGCAAATTGCTCCACGTACGACATTCTTGAACAAAATCTTGAAACGGCTTTCCCTCCGTCTCTAATTAACACTTTATGAAGCCTTTTCGTGACGCATGGTGTTCCTCTCCACAGAGCCTCATTGACCACACCATAACTTCCTCTTCCTAGCTCCTTCCCCGTCTCCCTAACGTCCTTCACTTTCAGATTTTCAAATTCTTTGTGAATGAATGCTGCCATTTCTTTAATTCAGCATATACAGGCCCATATATGCATTATTCATGATAATATGGAAGAATGTAGTACTAAAACACACTTTACCTTAATCAAATGAAGGAAATGGTTTCTACTTGTGATCAGTGTACATTCAGTGTTATAGACTAATATTTTGCTTTTAAGAGAGACATTAGAGTGTTACATCTATCATAATTTTAATAAAAAGGAAAATTTACTAACATACTGTACTTTATTAAAATTGAAGTACAGTTTAAATTTGAGTACAGTTCAAATGCAAGTTTTGTAAACCAATACAAGTAGACCAAGTCCACAGTATCAAGTTGTTGACTGCTACTTCTCATCAAATATCCAGGAATGATATACACCCACATGTAACACAGAAAGATTGCCTCTTAAGGCTTCACAGCTATAGATTGTCAAAGTATATATCATAAGTAAAGATGCTTATCCACTCATGTAAGAAAGTGATTAACGTGGACTTACAGCTCTTACCCTCTCTGCTTTATCCTTTTTTTATAATCAAATATCCATACAATGTGGTAGGAAGCACCGACTATGCACATGGACTAACATAAAGTTGTTTATTAAATACAACATAACAGGTTTATTTCAAATCCCCCAACACTTGGACATTTACATACGTACATACGTATAATACATATATACTGAAGCTATTATTGATCAACTATCAACACTAATTATATAAGTATGTTGTACCTTTCTTATAAGCTAGAAATATTCCATAATTCTCTATAAGACTTCTCAACCTTTTTTATCGCCTGCAGACATATATGCAAGTTAAATAAATACATTCAAAAATGAAGTTAAAAAGTAGGGATGGCACAATAACAGTGATTGGCACATCTAGAAAAAGTAACAAAACAAGACAGTGATCATCTGCATGGTAAGAAAAAGAGGAATTTCAGAATTTGGCCTATTTTGGTTTTACCACTTTGCAAAGGTTGTAGCTAGAGCATCGAAACATATTTTGGCTTTTAGAAAAGCATGCAAACAAAAACGACTGCAAACACTTGAATATAACCGAAAATCCTATCATTGTTGATTAATGAGGTGTTAATTGATAATATATTAGATAGGGCGGCCATGTTTTTTCTCTGATATTTAACAACCAAAAGCTTAGGTCTTTAAGCGCCTTAAAGTATTGTATTTGGCAGAAGAACTTTTAAGACTACATATAGCTATATATACATAAGTTTAATACAATAGTTTACCTGATTGGTTGCTAAGGTTTTTAGCAATGCTTTTCTTGCTTCTCTGCTTTCTCCATCCTGGGAGTTTTCTGGAATTCGTTTTCCTGAAGAAAAATGATGAACATTGACCCAATTATCTATATAGCCTCCACCATGACCCCTAGGAATGGCTGGCTTATTGTAGCCATCTTGAAATGCAAATATAATTGGAAGATACGATTTATATTGAGCCATCCTAATTGTTGTACTGTGCATGATCATGATCAGTGACAGAGAACTGATGATTACAAATAAAAAGGCATAGTTTTGATTTCAATTCCTGGAGTTATCCAAACCTTATTCGATATTCAACTGTGTACATTATACATTGAGGACACTTTCATGAGACTCACTAGAGAATAGTGTTTCCCCTCCTGCACATCTTTGCTACACTGTAGGCATACCAACCAAGAATGCAAACTCCGTCCATTTACCTGTTGTTACTGTGGACAAGAAGGAACATTTGATGTAATCACTACTTCCCACCACACTAGTTGCAGTTCCTTTCTGCTACCTTGTCCTGCTGAATGTAGGAAGACTCTCAACCATGATGAAATGGAGCATCATTTAGCAACATGTGAGGAAGAACTGGTAGCTTGCAAGTATGCACAAATTGGATGTGATTCGGTCGTTAAGAGAAGGAATTTTGATGATCACCTTCAAACTGAGAAGGATGGTCACTTGGAGAAAGCCATGAATAGTGTGAGTACACTTACTATGGTTGTTTCAACAATGTCACTTGGAGAACCGGTTGAGCCTCCCTTTCGCCACTGGCTTTCTTCTAAGCCATCTTGGTTCCCTCTTCCTCCTAGCATTATAAAGATGGATAATTTTAAAAATATGAAGGAAGAGAATATTGAATGGTACAGTGCTCCATTCTACTCCCACTTTGGAGGATACAAGATGTGCCTGTGTGTTTATGCCAATGGAAGTGGTGATGGTAAAGGTACACACGTGTCAGTGTACATATGTCTGATGAGAGGTGAAAATGACAACAATCTCAAGTGGCCATTCAGAGGAAGAATCAAGATCACCTTACTGAACCAACTGCAACCAAATAACCATCTCTCAGATATCACAAACTTTACTAAAGACACTCCAGAAATATGTTGCAAGCAAGTTATGGAAGGAGCAGGCTCAGGTCAGGGTTGTGGTCCAGATAAGCTCATTTCGCATGATGGTCTCAGTGCCAATGCAGAGAAGAAAATCTGTTATATATTTGAAAGGAGATACTCTCTACTTCAAAATAGACAGTATTGATGTAGAACTAGAAGATCGCAATACCGGTACTCCACCAACATATTCCTTTTTTTACAATTGGTTATTTAACCGTAAATAATTCTGAAGATTTATTATCATCATCACAATTTCATGTTACTTTGCTTACATTTATTAGTGTTCATACATAATATGTAGTAGCTTTTTCAGACTATAAGTCACTGTTTTAATTATCTTAAGCTTGTATTTATGCATGTGCACTACAAACTTAGTTGTATTATGGCTTTCTTTAAATTTGGATGGATCATGTATTTAATACAAGTAAAATAAAAACATTCAAAAAATACATAGGGATGGCAGTATTTGCAACAATAACTATAAAAGCACATATGGAAAAGGTAATGAATTCGAAACAAGAAGGGTGTACCTCGAGAAGAGAGATTGTGTATATATAGAGAGTGTAGGACAAATGAGGAAGTGGGAAAAGAGACTGTAATTATTGGTTGATATGGTGTCCTAGGTGGGAGCCGGAAAGAAGACATCCTTTGACTAATGTTGAAGAAAGGCTTCCCAACTTAAGCATCCTTAACTGGTGACATTCAGTCAATCTGCTGCAATCACAGACTTAGCTTGTGAAGACTGTGGGATTGCTCATGCAGCGGATCTACTTAATGTGGACTGCAAGATTTGGCTGATTCAGACTGTTATGATGTGCATGTGTATACCTGACAGTGCTTCATTACTTGGGTCTGTACCTTATATATATAGTGCTGTTTTGCATGTGTGCACATTAATATTAATTATAATATAAAAATAATTTGTTTGTTGTTTATTTAACTGATCCATAGTTTCAGAATTTATAAGCTAATTCTAGACATTGTGTTCTTCCATCTGACATTACCAACAATCATGCAGGACATGTGTCAGGTTCTGAAGTAAAGGTTGCCATCACACCACCTTCAGAAACAGAATATTGTATAGCATATACAGATCTTAATATTGCAGATATTGACACACCATTGAGTTCTAGATCTGTTTTAATGTACGCATTATGTAGTACTGAAACATTACAGTAAACAGCATGATCGGTGGAAATAGGAAACTTATACAGTATATACGACCATTAGATGTAAAGAAACAGATCAGAGATCTCCTAAAAGAGTCAGTTTATGAGAATAAAGTGAAGACCACCAATAATACTTTTATAGTCGTGTATACTTGTATCTGACATTTATATGTTAGTGATCGATCTTACAGCCTGTTTAATTATGCATTCTAAAGTAATGTTTTCTCTAGTTGTGGAGGTCAACTTGCTGGAATAGGTCAATCTCCCCGTTTAATCATTTGTTTGATAGCACATATTATCCGTGCCTACCATGTTTCCACAGCTTATATACAGTTAATGTATATACATATAGCGGGAACGAGACGACTACTCTTTTAGCACCAAATTTAGTAATATTTGAGCAGGTAACGCCCTATAATGATAAAAATGGCGAATTCTTTCAGTTTCAGGAATTTCCTAAGAGAGAGGAGAGTTGACTGGGAGAATAACCTTCCTTTGAATGATGTCATTATCCAAATTGAAACAGATGGTTACTTAAGCACATACCAATACGAAGAGTTGATTGCAATATCTAATTATAACGAAAGAAGAAGAAAATTTGTGAATCTCTTTTTGGAAAAAGATGCACGAGCTGTCGAGTACCTCTTCGATCTAGTACGTGGTCTGAAGGGATATTCCCATTTATTACCTTCTTCAGTGCAACAGGACTGTGAAATCAGCAAATTGTCAACAAGTGAGTAATCACCTAGTATATAATGAGCGATCGACCAATAAATAACACTCCTCAAATTGAGCTTGTCAGAGATTTCGTTAACAAAACGCTCTTGCCTTCCCTGAAAGAGGAATATTGCGACATTAGATCGGTAGCTTCGTCACTTCGAGCAGGTAATGTAATTACCCCGAGCGACCTGGAAAAACTTGGCTATATTCAGACTGTAAGAGAGGCAAACGGCTACTTTTATCAAATAATCGATAGAGATCCTTCAATAGATAAGCTTCGAGCTCTTTGTAAAGCCTTAAAGAAGGACACCACTATACAGCACCACCAGGAAATGGCTTCTAAGATAGATACATTTATGCAAAGTAAGCTTCACTGCTGAAGTATCATTGATAATTTAATGACCTCGTACAGTCTAGTTGCACTATTTACCAATAATGTTACTCTTCCACTATAGAGCTGGAGGGTCAATGCACATCAATTGCATTAACTAATTTGACACAGCTCCCAAATTGGAGGAAGCTTTTTGAAGCTTTTGAATCTGAGCTGATTGACTTTCCTGAGTCCGATGACATCAGAAAAGCTCACCAAAATATTATGATTCAATTGTCCTATGTTTTGAATAAGATAACGGAAGAGGAACTGCAGGCTGTTGGCTCCAGCTTGCAGGCTGCTGGCTCTAGCTTGCAGGCTGGGTGTAAATGGCAGCTAGGAATTGAGATTCCTTCTGATATTCCTGACAGTACTACAGGACTAGAAAATTATCTCCAAATCTGGACCACTCCACTAGATGTTCGTATGGTGGAGTATGTAGAGGAAGCAATCAAAGACAAGAGAAAGACGGAGGAACTGGTTGTAGCTCTGGAGACACATAAAGATCAATTGAAAACCTCCTCAGAGTAGACCCTTACCTACTTTAAAGAACATGGAGTGAAACTCAAAAAAGATGTAAATTTAAGCCACATTGTTGTCGAGGTCTCCCTCCAGCCAGAGGAATACCTCCTCAGGGAGTTACTTAGATTAAAAAAGTATCTCCAAAAGTGTCTTTTAATCAATCCGCTTTTGTTTAAAGGATTCATTGGCAACAGCATTTTGCTGATTTTTCAGATTTCCTCCAAAGTAGCCTCCTCCCTTCTTGCTCCCTTTATCCTCAGCCACCAGTCCATCCTAAGGAATGACTACAATGTAACAAAGATACTAGTACAGGATCAATTTGCCGTGGATGTGCAGGAGGGGAAATACTATTCTCTAGTGAGTCTCATGAAAGTGTCCTCAATGTATAATGTACACAGTTGAATATCAAATAATGTTTGGATAACTCCAATGTATAATGTACACAGTTGAATATCAAATAATGTTTGGATAACTCCAATGTATAATGTACACAGTTGAATATCAAATAATGTTTGGATAACTCCAGGAACTCAGGTTTGATAATTTAGAAATGCTAAAACAATCTATATACAGTGTATACATGTTCAAAAAACAATATTAAGAGCATATGCTTGTAGCAGTCATATAATATTCTGCCCCAATGTACACATTCTGTACATAGGTGCAGGCCTCCATTCAGGCTCTTCAAGAAAAACACAAATCTGATATGAAGAACCTGGAGGGCTTACACCACTCTACCATGATGGAGTTTCAATCCTTAGAAGTCAAACTTGCTAGTAGTAAGGAAACTGTAAAACATCTCAAAAGGAAATTGGAAGAAAGAGAAAGAGAGCTTCTAAGGGAGAAACAAGAAGTGAAGAGACTGAAGGAGGTATACAATTATATTGTGCAGGAGCTTCTATGTATGTCATCATTGTTTGACTCTGAATTTACCCCACTCACTAAATGGGAACTAGAGTATCCCTTAGCTACTCAAAAAGATGATTTAGCAATTTGTCCTATTATATAATAAGGACTCATCATATTCTCATATACCATTTGAACAAACTTCCCCACTAGAATGACATCACCATTCATGCAGCAATTACCTTTTACAATTACCGATTACAATGTTCAGGTCTAGACAACCGACCCAAGAAGAAGACCAAATTATTAATTATAAGAATGAATTAATGAACAGTCATTAGGAATTGAAATCAAAACTATTGCATGCCTTTTTATATGTAATCATCAATTCTCTGTCACTGATCACAGTTCAATAATTAGGATGGCTCAATCTAAATCATATTATATTTGCATTTCAGGATGGCTACAATAAGCCAGCCATTCCTAGGGAGGCTATATAGATAATTGGGTCAATGTTCATCATTTTTCTTCAGGAAAAACTAAGAGAAAAAGAATTCCAGAAATCTCCCAGGATGGAGAAAGCAGAGAAGCAAGAAAAGCAGAGCATTGCTAAAAAAATTAGCAACCAATCAGGTAAATTATTGTATTAAACTTATGTATATATATATAGCTGTATGTAGTCTTAAAAGTTCTTCTGCCAAATACAATACTTTAAGGCTTTAAGACTTAAGCTTTTGTTATATATTAGCTTTGTTATATGTATTTGAAAAAAAACATGGCCGCCCTATCTAATGTATTATCAATTAACACCTCATTAATCAACAATGATAGGATTTTCGGTTATATTCGAGTGTTTGCAGTCGTTTTTGCATGCTTTTCTAAAAGCCAAAATATGTTTTGATGCTCTACAACCTTCGAAGTGGTAAAACCGAAATAGGCCAAATTCTGAAATTCCTCATTTTTCTTACAATATGATCACTGTCTTGTTTGTTACTTTTTCTAGATGTGCCAATCACTGTCATTCTACTTTTTAACTTCATTTTCGAATGTTTTTATTTAACTTGTATATATGTCTGCAGAAAATGAAAAAAGGTTGAGAAGTCTTATAGAGAATTATGGAATATTTCTAGCTAAAAAGAAAGGTTTTGGTGATTGTACTGTTGAAGAGGATGATATAAAGACTGTCAATCGGAATGTTTATCCAGTAGTTATCAATGGTCAAAATAAATTGAAAATAACCCCAGGAGTGGTGATTCGCTGTCACCCAGGAAGTCCTATTGCAAAAGGTCAGTCTAAAATTAGTGCTCTATATTAGATCAGTCATGCCAAGGATTCACAGAAGATCAAGATAAAGAAAAAGACAAAGACTCCCAGGATCACTGATGAAGGGTGGAATTCCCAGAAACGGCTGTCTGACCCAGTGGAGAAGAAGATGAAAGAAGGGAAAAGAAGGAAGAAAAGACTCCTGTATCTTCATCTAAAGCTCTCTTTAGGTTTAGTTCCCCTATAGGCTCTTTTTACAGAATAGGCATATAGCATGTAGGAAAATGGTATCTTAGATTTTTCATGTAGCATGTACCTAATTCCAAACATTTTTATTTCTGTTTCACTTATGTTATATGTCATATACACTTGTATGTCATTTTGTAGGAGTTGCAATTGGAGGAGGAGTAGGGAGTGCAATTGTTGGTGCTAGTGGAGCTACCAGAGGTGCCATTATTGGTAACGCTGTTGTTCCAGGTATTGGAACTGTTATTGGGGGTGTAATTGGTGGTGCTATTGGTTTATTAACTGAAGGAGTGACAGGGGGAACAATAGGAGCTGGGGTCAGTGTTAGTGAGAAGCTTAAGGATGACCGTACCTTCACTGTTTCCTTGAAAGATGTGCTTGAATATCATTATAGTAATGGAGAGATACCAGAATTTATATGCAGTTCCAAAGAGATAATAATTAAGGCATTTTATAACTAGAACTGAAAGCACACTACGTATGTGTTTTCCACCAATGCAATTGACTTATACTTATGTTTGCTAACTTGTGATTTATATCATGGTTCTATAGTACATGTACAATACAGTGCAATTAATATAAGATAAATCAGAAAATTTGAATGTTTACATGTACATATTCCGTAAGTTCAAGCTTTTTTTATAAATATTTACATATAGCAATGTTGATCGTGCAGACTTTGCATACATGCATGTACATATCTAATAGCTTAAAATTATAACTACTCTTTTACAACCTTATATCTCATGCTTATATATAGCATCTGTGGTTCTGTGTTACCTAAATTAAACAGGTAAATAAAAAACATTTACAAAAATGATGTTAGAAGAAGGAATGGCAGTGTTGCATCAATTAATGATTAGTACATCTGCAAAAAGTAAAAAAACAAGCCACTGATTATATGATATATATGGCTTATCATACAGAAGTTGCATGTATATATACTGAAGTTTAAGTCTTAACCATACACTTCTATGTTTGGGCACACCATTCATTTCTGTATACCTGTATATATAGTGAGCTTTATTATACGATCACAGCCCTGTTTCATTCAAGATGTGCTATATAGTCTGTGTGTACTTCTAACTTCACTTTTTGAATGTTCTAAGACTTATATTTAACTTGTATTCCCCCTTTAAGGATTTGTTTTGAAAGTTTTCTTGGGGGTAAGTTAAGTCAGAGGCAAAGAGAGAAGACTATATAATCAAGAGTAGTTAATTAAAAAATGGCTTCTGCATTTTTAGTACCTTCAGAACTAATATGCTTCATGTCAAGCCCGTTCAACCTATAAGGATGCCTATTACATAACTGCTACAATTTTAGACAAAATACAACAAGAACTATTATTTATAGACTAGTTTGTGCACTAGCTACAGAGAATTATTGTGAACTAGAGCAATAATATTGGTTAGTTGAAGACTCCTTCTGGAGCTTAAAAAGACTAAAAATGCATTAATTTCAATGTTGATTTTTAAGATATAGTACATTGAATCATAGATCTCATATCTTGTGTAAGGGGATAAGGGCCATGTTTAGAGAATACGTATATATACAGTGCATGTGTACTTGCTTTATATGATTAGGGCTTCCACCTTCTTTTATAATTATGAAACCACAAGTGTTTACACCCAAGTATAGCTACCACTGATGAGCCCTATGAGGAGGGTGAAACAACTGTCTGTGGTTCTTTGCTGATTCGTTGATGACTTTTAAATTTGTCAAAGCTGAGAGGTGATCACTGCTTGCCATTTTAATAGAAATTTGGTCTCCCAAAATTGTAGTCCAGTGTATGTACATATGTATGACCCAGCAATTACAAGCAGCTTTGTTTCAAACTCATCCAGCTCTGGTCCATTTTCTATGTCTTATTACATTTACTCAAGGACATGGTTAACCATATCAATGAACATAAGCTCATCAAATACAAAAAAGTAAATAGTTAATATAAAAGCTGTTACAAACATAGGTTTTGAAGGCGGTCTTCTGCTTCTTCTACTGTCATGTACTTGTCTTTCAACCTTACTATCTTCTTTTGAAGTTCTATTTTCTTCTGCTTCTTTTCATACTCTTCCCTTCGACTTTTGTCTCTTTCCTGAGCTATCATTTCCCTTTTAATCTCATATTCCAGAGACTGAATTGCTAGCTCATCTTCTTTAATTATTTCTGGTATTTTAGCTAGCTTTAATCTACTTAGTTGAATGGGACGAAATCTTCTAAGACAATCAAGTATGTCCTTTCGCCTCTCAAGACAAGCCAAGTATTCGTCATCAATACTTTCAGCATCAGGAAAAGAATCAATAAGGACTACATCGGCTGTAAATTTCATGTGTGGGATGCACTCTTTGATGTTCTTAGTGGTATTTGCAATGCATTTGGAAACATCAACGCCTCGTTTTTCCTTGTCCTCACTGACTTCTTGTCCATTGCATAGTTTGTCATTACCAAGACAACATTACCAGCCTCAAAAATATCTGGAAGCAGCTTTCCATAGTACTTCATTGTTTCTTCATACTGACGGTCAATTTTGGCATCCCATTTTGTAACAAAAAGACAGCCTAATAGGAATCTTTGCTTTACCAGTTGCTTTATTATATCAGTCATATGCCTCAGCTCCCTCACACGGTCAATATTGTTTAATCCAGGAGTATCAATAATTATTGATTTAGGGTAGTTTTGGACACTCTCTGCCTGCACAAACTGCGTCTCTAGTTTAGCAGTCTCGGCCATGGTGAAGTATTTCTTTTGTTCAGTAACCATGCAATCAGGTGATTCTGTCTCAGGTTTTGGAGGATCAACTAGAAGGTTGCCTAAAGTGCTCTTTCCGCTCCCTGTTGATCCTATGAGCAGAATGACACCCTCAGGAAAGGGAGTAGCAAGATATTCCTTTACTTTGCTCATCCTATCAATGGGGTTAATAGGATCTTTGTCAAAACTGGTCTGAGTTTGCTTACTTGCCATTCCTACAAAGATATGAGTAGAAGTTTGTAGACCTAGTTATATAACCTAGATTATATTTGATTGGTTATAGTGGTTAATAAAAGTCATTGAAATAAGGTTTACTCTATTAATTTATCAGGGAGTACGGTAGTACTCCCTATGTAGGGATGACGCGTTTTTTTCGTTTTCCCCAATGGCACAAAAAGTAGAGAAACAAGAAAGGGATGTTACACAATGAAGTATTAGCTATGCATGAATCATACAACACCCTTGCTTGTAGGATTTATGTATAGCTAATACTTCACTGTGTAACATCCCTTTCTTGTTTCTCTACTTTTTGTGCCATCCCTACATCTTCACTATTTTTGTAGAAAATTTTTAATATTTCTATATTATTATAATGGCTAGATATGCACCTTCTCTAAAATTGGTAGAACACAATACACAATATAAGAAAGTGAAAATCAATTTGCTGCCATTTAGTATATTATCATTATACAAGTCCATTATTCTTTGTAATCATTCAATTCATCTATATGGATGAATTGAATGATTACAAAAATGCATGCAGCCGCGGATGGTTAAATTTAAAACACTCACGATTACTCACTTGTTGACACTTTGCTGATTTCACAGTCCTGCTGCACTGGTAATAAATGGGAATATCCTTTCAGACCACGTACTAGATTGAAGAGGTACTCGACAGCTCGTTCATCTTTTTCCAAAAAGAGATTCACAAATTTTCTTCTTCTTTCGGTATAATTAGATATTGAATTCAACTCTTCGTATTGGTATCTGCTTAAGTAACCATCTGCTTGAATTTTGGTAATGACATCACTCAAAGGAAGGTTATTCTCCCACTCAACTCTCCTCTCTCTTAGGAAATTCCTGAAACTGAAAGAATTCGCCATTTTTATCATTATAGGGGGCGTTACCAGCTCAAATATTACTAAATTTGGTGCTAAAAGAGTATATAGTCGTCTCGTTCCCGCTATATGTATATACATTAACTGTATATAAGCTGTGGAAACATGGTAGGCACGGAAAATATGTGCTATCAAACAAATGATTAAACGGGGAGATTGACCTATTCCTAGCAAGTTGACCTCCACAACTAGAGAAAACATTACTTTAGAATGCATAATAAAACAGTCTGTAAGATTACTAACATATAAATTGTCAGATACAAGTATACACGACTATAAAAGTATTATTGATGGTCTTCACTTTATTCTCATGATAAACTGAGTCCCTTAGGAGATCTCTGATGTGTTTCTTTATATCTAATGGTCGTATACTGTATAAGTTTCCTATTTCCATCGATCTTGCTGTTTACTGTAATGTTTCAGTGCTACATAATACGTACATTAAAACAGATCTAGAACTCAATGGTATGTCAATATTTGCAATATTAAGATCTGTGTATGCTATACAATATTCTGTTTCTGAAGGTACGTAGAGTGAAGGCAACCTTTACTTCAGAACCTCACCACATGTCCTGTATAATTGTTGGTAATGTCAGATGGAAGAACACAATGTCTAGAAGTAGCTTATAAGTTCTGAAACTATGGATCAGTTAATTAAACAACAAACAAATTATTTTTATATTATAATTAATATTAATGTGCACACATGCAAAACAGCACTTTATATATAGGATACAGACCCAAGTAATGAAGCACTGTCAGGTATATACACATTCACATCATAACAGTCTGAATCAGCCAAATCTTGCAGTCCACATTAAGTAGATCTGCTGCATGAGCAATCCCACATTCACAAGCTAAGTCTGTGATTGCAGCAGATTGACTGAATGTCACCAGTTAAGGATGCTTAAGTTGGGAAGCCTTTCTTCAATATTAGTCAAAGGATGTCTTCTTTCCGGCTCCCACCTAGGACACCATATCAACCAATAATTACAGTCTCTTTTCCCACTTCCTCATTTGTCCTACACTCTCTATATATACACAATCTCTCTTCTCGAGGTACACCCTTCTTGTTTCGAATTCATTACCTTTTCCAGATGTGCTTTTATAGTTATTGTTGCAAATACTGCCATCCCTATGTATTTTTTGAATGTTTTTATTTTACTTGTATTAAATACATGATCCATCCAAATTTAAAGAAAGCCATAATACAACTAAGTTTGTAGTGCACATGCATGAATACAAGCTTAAGATAATTAAAACAGTTAAAACTTATATAGTCTGAAAAAGCTACTACATATTATGTATGAACACTAATAAATGTAAGCAAAGTAATATGAAATTGTGTGATGATGATAATAAATCTTCAGAATTATTTCGGCTTAAATAACCAATTGTAAAAGGAAAATGTTGGTGGAGCATTGCAATCTTCTAATTCTACATCAACACTTTCTATTTTGAAGTAGAGAGTATCTCCTTTCAAATAACAGATTTTCTTCTCTGCATTGGCACTGAGACCATCATGCGAAATGAGCTTATCTGGACCACAACCCTGACCTGAGCCTGCTCCTTCCATAACTTGTTTGCAACATATTTCTGGAGTGTCTTTAGTAAAGTTTGTGGTATCTGAGAGATGGTTATTTGGTTGCAGTTGGTTCAGTAAGGTGATCTTGATTCTTCCTCTGAATGGCCACTTGAGATTGTTGTCATTTTCACCTTTCATCAGACATATGTACACTGACACGTGTGTACCTTTACCATCACCACTTCCATTGGCATAAACACACAGGCACATCTTGTATCCTCCAAAGTGGGAGTAGAATGGAGCACTGTACCATATTGTATTCTCTTCCTTCATATTTTTAAAATTATCCATCTTTATAATGCAAGGAGGAAGAGGGTAACAAGATGGCTTAGAAGAAAGCCAGTGGCGAAAGGGAGGCTCAACCGGTTCTCCAAGTGACATTGTTGAAACAACGTTAACCATAGTAAGTGTACTCACACTATTCATGGCTTTCTCCAAGTGGCCATCCTTCTCAGTTTGAAAGTGATCATCAGAATTCCTTCTCTTAACGACCGAATCACATCCAATTTGTGCATACTTGCAAGCTACCAGTTCTTCCTCACATGTTGCTAAATGGTGCTCCATTTCGTCACGTTTGATGGTCTTTCCACATTCAGCAGGACAAGGTAGCAGAAAGGAACTGCAGCTAGTGTAGTGGGAAGTAGTGATTACGTCAAATGTTCCTTCATGTCTACAGTAAGGACAGGTAAATGGACGGAGTTTGCATTCTTGGTTGGTATGATGGTCCTTTTTACGTCGCTCCATCTTCACGTTACACTCCAAGGGACAGGATATTACCTCAAATTGGCACCTATTGGTCATGTGATCCTCACATTCCCCAAGGTCTCCTTGCCACTCACAACCTCGCTCGCTGTTCAAACATTGCACCTGAAGATTTCTTATCTCCCTTTTTACACGAACATCAGTAGTGATCCCACAGCTAACTCGGCACACAGGACATTCACCAGCTTTGATGCATCCTGCACAGAAAAGATGGCCGCAAGATGTCTGTTTCGCTTTGTGAACAAGTTCAAGACAAATGGGACATTTCAATTCGTGAAGTCGGTCAGGATCCCTCACCAGAATAGTGTACTCTTTTCCCTGGTAACTGCACTGACGTGAATGAGCCATTTCGTCTTTACAATGAAGAGCCTGAATGGAGGCCTGCACCTACAGTATGTACAGAATGTGTACATTGGGGCAGAATATTATATGACTGCTACAAGCATATGCTCTTAATATTGTTTTTGAACATGTATACACTGTATATAGATTGCTTCAGCATTTCTAAATTATCAAACCTGAGTTCCTGGAGTTATCCAAACATTATTTGATATTCAATTGTGTACATTATACATTGAGGACACTTTCATGAGACTCACTAGAGAATAGTGTTTCCCCTCCTGCACATCCACGGCAAATTGATCCTGTACTACTATCTTTGTTACACTGTAGTCATTCCTTAGGATGGACTGGTGGCTGAAGATAATGGGAGCAAGAAGGGAGGCTACTTTGGTTGAAATCTGAAAAATCAGCAAAATGCTGTTGCCAATGAATCCTTTAAACAAAAGCGGATTGATTAAAAGACACTTTTGGAGATACGTTTTTAATCTAAGTAACTCCCTGAGGAGGTATTCCTCTGGCTTGAGGGAGACCTCGACCACAATGTGGCTTAAATTTACATCTTTTTTGAGTTTCACTCCATGCTCTTTAAAGTAGGTAAGGGTCTCCTCTGAGAAGGTTTTCAATTGATCTTTATGTGTCTCCAGAGCTACCACCAGTTCCTTCGTCTTTTTCTTGTCTTTGATGGCTTCCTCTACATACTCCACCATGCGAACATCTAGTGGAGTGGTCCAGATTTGGAGATAATTTTCTAGTCCTGTAGTACTGTCAGGAATATCAGAAGGAATCTCAATTCCTAGCTGCCATTTACACCCATCCAGCAAGCTAGAGCGAGCAGCCTGCAGTTCCTCTTCCGTTATCTTTTTCAAAACATAGGACAATTGAATCATAATATTTTGGTGAGCTTTTCTGATGTCATAGGACTCAGGAAAGTCAATCAGCTCAGATTCAAAAGCTTCAAAAAGCTTCCTCCAATTTGGGAGCTGTGTCAAATTAGTTAATGCAATTGATGTGCATTGACCCTCCAGCTCTATAGTGGAAGAGTAACATTATTGGTAAATAGTGCAACTAGACTGTACGAGGTCATTAAATTATCAATGATACTTCAGCAGTGAAGCTTACTTTGCATAAATGTATATATCTTAGAAGCCATTTCCTGGTGGTGCTGTATAGTGGTGTCCTTCTTTAAGGCTTTACAAAGAGCTCGAAGCTTATCTATTGAAGGATCTCTATCGATTATTTGATAAAAGTAGCCGTTTGCCTCTCTTACAGTCTGAATATAGTCAAGTTTTTCCAGGTCGCTCGGGGTAATTACATTACCTGCTCGAAGTGACGAAGCTACCGATCTAATGTCGCAATATTCCTCTTTCAGGGAAGGCAAGATGGTTTTGTTAACGAAATCTCTGTCAAGCTCAATTTGAGGAGTGTTATTTATTGGTCGATCGCTCATTATATACTAGGTGATTACTCACTTGTTGTCAATTTGCTGATTTCACAGTCCTGCTGCACTGGTAATAAATGGGAATATCCCTTCAGACCACGTACTAGATCGAAGAGGTACTCGACAGCTCGTTCATCTTTTTCCAAAAAGAGATTCACAAATTTTCTTCTTCTTTCGTTATAATTAGATATTGCAATCAACTCTTCGTATTGGAATTTGCTTAAGTAACCATCAGCTTGAATTCGAGTAATGACATCATTCAAAGGAAGGTTATTCTCCCAGTCAACTCTCCTCTCTCTTAGGAAATCCTTGCAACTGAAAGAATTCGCCATTTTTATCATTATAGGGCGTTACCTGCTCAAATATTACTAAATTTGGTGCTAAAAGAGTATATAGTCGTCTCATTCCCGCTATATGTATATACATTAACTGTATATAAGCTGTAGAAACATGGTAGGCACGGAAAATATGTGCTATCAAACAAATGATTAAACGGGGAGATTAACCTATTCCTAGCAAGTTGACCTCCACAACTAGAGAGAACATTACTTTAGAATGCATAATAAAACAGGCTGTAAGATTACTAACATATAAATTGTCAGATACAAGTATACACGACTATAAAAGTATTATTGGTGGTCTTCACTTTATTCTCATGATAAACTGAGTCCCTTAGGAGATCTCTGATCTGTTTCTTTACATCTAATGGTCGTATATACTGTATAAGTTTCCTATTTCCACCGGTCATGTTGTTTACTGTAATGTTTCAATACTACATAATGCGTACATTAAAACAGATCTAGAACTCAATGGTATGTCAATATTTGCAATATTAAGACCTGTATATGCTATACAATATTCTGTTTCTGAAGGTGGTGTGAAGGCAACCTTCACTTCAGATCCTGACACATGTCCTGCATGATTGTTGGTAATGTCAGATGGAAGAACACAATGTCTAGAATTAGCTTATAAGTTCTGAAACTATGGATCAGTTAATTAAACAACAAACAAATTATTTTTATATTATAATTAATATTAATGTGCACATATGCAAAACAGCACTTTATATATAGGATACAGACCCAAGTAATGAAACACTGTCAGGTATACACATGCACATCATAACAGTCTGAATCAGCCAAATCTTGCAGTCCACATTAAGTAGATCTGCTGCATGAGCAATCCCACATTCACAAGCTAAGTCTGTGATTGCAGCAGATTGACTGAATGTCACCAGTTAAGGATGCTTAAGTTGGGAAGCCTTTCTTTAACATTAGTCAAAGGATGTCTTCTTTCCGGCTCCCACCTACGTAGGACACCGTATCAACCAATAATTACAGTCTCTTTTTCCCACTTCTTCATTTGTCCTACACCCTCTATATACACAATCTCTCTTCTCGAGGTACACCCTTCCAGTCTTGTTTCGAATTCATTACCTTTTCCCGATGTGCTTTTATAGTTATTGTTGCAAATACTGCCATCGATCCCTATGTATTTTTTAAATGTTTTTATTTTACTTGTATAAAATACATGATCCATCCAAATTTAAAGAAAACCATAATAAACAATACAACTAAGTTTGTAGTGCATATGCATAAATACAATCTTAAGATAATTAAAACAGTTAAAACTTATAGTCTGAAAAAGCTACTACATATTATGTATGAACACTAATAAATGTAAGCAAAGTAATATGAAATTGTGATGATGATAATAAATCTTCAGAATTATTTACGGTTAAATAATATTTTTGAGTTTATATATACCCAATAACCAATTGTAAAAAAAGGAATATGTTGGTGGAGTACCGGTATTGCAATCTTCTAGTTCTACATCAATACTTTCTATTTTGAAGTAGAGAGTATCTCCTTTCAAATAACAGATTTTCTTCTCTGCATTGGCACTGAGACCATCATGCGAAATGAGCTTATCTGGACCACAACCCTGACCTGAGCCTGCTCCTTCCATAACTTGTTCGCAACATATTTTTGGAGTGTCTTTAGTAAAGTTTGTGGTATCTGAGAGATGGTTATTTGGTTGCAGTTGGTTCAGTAAGGTGATCTTGATTCTTCCTCTGAATGGCCACTTGAGATTGTTGTCATTTTCACCTCTCATCAGACATATGTACACTGACACGTGTGTACCTTTACCATCACCACTTCCATTGGCATAAACACACAGGCACATCTTGTATCCTCCAAAGTGGGAGTAGAATGGAGCACTGTACCATATTGTATTCTCTTCCTTCATATTTTTGAAGTTATCCATCTTTATAATGCAAGGAGGAAGAGGGTACCAAGATGGCTTAGAAGAAAGCCAGTGGCGAAAGGGAGGCTCAACCGGTCCTCCAAGTGACATTGTTGAAACAACCATAGTAAGTGTGCTCACACTATTCATGGCTTTCTCCAAGTGACCATCCTTCTCAGTTTGAAAGTGATCATCAGAATTCCTTCTCTTAACGACCGAATCACATCCAATTTGTGCATACTTGCAAGCTACCAGTTCTTCCTCACATGTTGCTAAATGGTGCTCCATTTCGTCACGTTTGAGAGTATTTCTACATTCAGCAGGACAAGGTAGCAGGAAGGAACTGCAGCTAGTGTAGTGGGAAGTAGTGATTACGTCAAATGTTTCTTCTTGTCCACAGTAAGAACAGGTAAATGGACGGAGTTTGCATTCTTGGTTGGTATGATGGTCCTTTTTACGTCGCTCCATCTTCACTTCACACTCCAAGGGACAGGATATTACCTCAAATTGGCACCTATTGGTCATGTGATCCTCACATTCCCCAAGGTCTCCTTGCCACTCACAACCTCGCTCGCTGTTCAAACATTGCACCTGAAGATTTCTTATCTCCCTTATTACACGATTATCAGTAGTGATCCCACAGCTAACTCGGCACACAGGACATTCACGAGCTTTGATGCATCCCGCACAGAAAAGATGGCCGCAAGATGTCTGTTTCGCTTCGTGAACAAGTTCAAGACAAATGGGACATTTCAATTCGTGAAGTCGGTCAGGATCCCTCACCAGAATAGTGTACTCCTTTCCCTGGTAACTGCACTGACGTGAATGAGCCATTTCGTTTTTACAATGCGATTCTAGATCTTAAGTAGTAAACTCGTGGAAGTTACTTATATTTACATTCAGTTACGGTATCTAGAATATTTTAATGGGCAGCCCTGCATCAAATTAATCCGGTCCTCCCCTCTAGGAAGTGAAAATCGGGGACGATTTGTAGGTTCTAATCGAATGGCCAAAAACCCAATTGCGATATCGATTAAATGAAAACTTGTACAGCACTGCGCTCAAAAGTCGAAGTCTTCCAATATATAGCGATATCGATATCCTTACAGAAGTTGGAAAAATATTAAAACACGTCTAAATTCATTGAATGGTTTAAAAACACAAATGACAACAAACATATAAATGTCCGATACAAGTATACACGACTACAAAAGTATAATAGTTAATTGTCTTCACTTTATTCTCATGAGAGATGGACTGACTCTTTTAGGAGATCTCTGATGTGTTTCAGTAAATGTAACGGAGAGTGGACAAGTGTGTCCTTCATAAAGTAGAGAAGCTTGTCGGGATGGACACACCTCCTCAGGAGGTACTGCAGTTTGGATGCCACACCCCCAGGTGGGTCATGCAGTAGACCTTCTTTGACATCACCTTTATTAGTTAATAATTCTGTACATAACACCTTTAGTGACAGAGACAAGAGAGGAGGTAACTGAAACACAGACATAAACATTTAATTTCTTCTTATATAAAGATAAGGGACCATATAATAATACAATATATTAATCACAACAAGAGTATATCCACTCTCCCTATAGCTAACATAAAAACTATACTAATTCTATGTACAAAACTTTAAAAGAAAGATTGTTTGCAAAATGAAAGCAGTAATGATAACAACAAAATTCTTGGTTCCAATGCTCATCCTTGAATACAGGTCTGGCTGTACCAATATAGCCTATTAAGTTGATAACAGTCAGCAAACCTATATTCCGATATGCTTGTCATATACAGTTGTACATATGTATATAGACTCACTTGAAGGTTACTTGTGTCAAGTTTCTGCGAACACTTTCCTTCGATGCACTTTGAGTGACAACTAAAGAAACTACATTTCCGATCATCCTCGCACTTCTTCAACTCGTCCATGTCCTGCTGCAGGATGGACAGCATGGCACCCTCAAAGAATGAGATGTCCATGTCAATAGCATACGCTTTGTAACTCCCATCAGATTGTTTCTGGAAGGCAAGGTTACTGGCCTGCAGATCACAGAGGTAAAGGACGCCGTATGGAGTCGTCTCAAACTCTTCTATCACATCCAACAGAGCTATAGCCATGTGCGCCCTAGTAACCCAGGAAGTGAGGGGGAAGGAGTTCCAGAGAGGCTGGAAGATTGGCTCCTCTGCATACTGAACTGCAAAGACATCACCACATGTACCATAGACTTGGGGAATCCCCTTATATGTGCCCAGTAGCACTCCAAAGAGATACTCCTCTGAATATATAAGTCTCCAGCAGATAGCCATCTCCTGGTAGCTAAGGAGGCCATTGTGGTTGCTATCGCACTCTTTAAAGTAGTGATGTGTCAGTTTATCAACAGTTTCTGTATTGATCTGATCTGCACTCATGATGGCACCAAGAGCATTTCTAACACTGACAGCAACTTCCTTCTTTGTGTAAACATTAGTCTTCTTTGCAGTTTCAAAGAAATAGCTAATCTCAGAGCTGTCTTCATTAATCATACTCTTCAGAACCACACTCCTAGATCCTTCTTGGACGAGGATCACGTGAGACTTGACCCCATGACCCATGCACTTGAGGTACTGGTATCCGCCACATAGTCTGGAGCAGTAGGAGCCTGACAGTAGGCCTCTGGAGAAGTTGGAACACTACAGGCGGAGGAGATGCCACATGAAGGAGATGCACTTGGAGCTCTAAATATCACACACACACTCTAGGATATTAGCCTACACACTTTAGGATATTAGCCTACACACTTTAGGATATTAGCCTACACACTTTAGGATATTAGGCTACACACTTTAGGATATTAGCCTACACATTTCAGGATATTCTAGTATACTTGGTGGACACTTAATTGCTCTTAAATAGTCAGCTCAGCTAAAATTGTTACCTACTTTTAATTAAATATCTTAAATATCTGTTACAATTCCCTTGGAGATACTCTTAATTGATATTCCAGTAGATATTCCTTTTAGAATATAATTACAAAGTAAGTGTCACCCATATACCGATATAGGCACACATCGCCAAATTACATACTATCAGAAGATACTGAACTATATATTACTTCTGTTTAAAGTTCCTCCCATTAGCTCATTGTGCTCATGAGTGCCTGAGGTGTAAATTCAAAATTCAAATGATAGAAAACAGTAACTATGACACATTCAGTCTTCAGACACTGAAGCGCCACAAATAATTGATTGCCAATTATTTCAAGTTGTTAGACACAATTAGCTCATTTTCATGTTATTCCAGTGAGCTTGTACGAATTCCTTCCCACTTCCTCTCACTGCTACAGCTGCACCAGCAAGGCCTGAAGCCACACCTGACACACTCCACCAGTTTGTACAAATTCTCGCACAAAATCAACAGATCATTGTCTACTCCACCCCTAGTTTGCCCTAAAGGGATAGGTCAGACATCTTGGTTGCCATGACAACAGTGTGCTCAAGCAGGCACTCATTAAAGCCAGCAATGAGTCACTCTGCACACTCACCCACTCAAGTACTTGACACCTCTTCATTGAGGAGATATCACATTCCACAGTACATCTCATATGACCAGTGATCAACTTAATTAATCTGCTTCAATGTACGTACAAGGTTACAGAACCAACACAATACAACGGGGTAATTACTAAAAACTTTATAGCATACAATACATCTTGCATATATAACCTGCTATATACTTCTGTATATACTTATAAATACCAAATGGGTCTTATAATGTTTCAGTGGCCACAGACTAAATACTATTAGTGTTCAACTGATTGAAGAGTTGAATCAGTTTACAAAACTAGCAACACAGTTTGTTCTACTTTGTTCTCTTTTCACTTTCATTAATAATATTTTCAATGTTTCTAAGCCTAAACTACAGTACTTAAAAGTAGATCTAAACAGTGGACTATTTGTCGTGATAATGTGCTCTGAAATGGCTTAACCACATATACTCTTTGTGTACATGAAATAAACAAATGACTGCACATCATATATCTTCCTAAACTTATATTTATAACTTTCAAGCAACCTCTACCCTATCTGTCAATATGTTATCTCTATGTGCTATCTGTCAATATGTTACCTCTATGCAATCTGTCTATACGCTAAGCTGGTGACATTAAATTCTTTCTGGTCTTGTAGAGTGTTAACAGGACAATAGCCCTACCTGAGTACATGTGTATTGTGTAATTGATATGGCATAATAGCAATACCAGGTGGGCAGTTGAGTGCTAGACTAAGTGAATTGGTATTCAATTTATACTGTAACAGTGCTGTGGGAACACATATAAGCACTCTTATGTAAGTGTGAGCAGCGCTAATGCAATGGTGCCAGACCATTAGCATGTACTGTAGAGACTAGAGGGCTGGACTTGAGTGTTTTCCCACAACCCAAAACAAACTACCACATCTCCTATACACCAAATTATACACATAGCCACACCACACTACACCTATAAATTAATATTGTACAGTTCTATTAATACTTAGTGAAATAGTCTGTATAATGCGTACTTAGAATTAAAGCTTTCTCAAGTACATTCGCTTCTACAAGTAGCTCATTCACAGTGTTGTCATAGGAATTGTATTAAAGGAATTTACAATGAAATGCTAAAATCTCCAATGCTACCTTTCGCACTTTTATAAAACACGCCAGCATGTACACTGATTTCTATGTGATCGGTTATAGATCAACACGAAAATTTGTTGCTGTGAATAATTAAAGGAACTTGTAATTGCAAAAACTATAAACATTGCAAGTGAAATTAAAATATTTCAGCGAAGCCCAGAGTACAGTGCAAAACAGTATCAGTTTCGTATCGACATTTGATAGTTTACACAATTTCAATGTTTTCGATTAGAATATTCAAAACGAGTAGAGGGGCTAGACGCCGATGCTTGCGAATACAGCACAACCATCCTCTCTATACTTACCAACTGCTCGACAAAAAACTGCGACTCCTTTGTATTGCAGTCTACAAGATCCGAATTACTCACTCCAGCCACTATAGTGACCGTCTCGCGTCTCCTGAAGGCGACCAGAGAAAACAAAGCCATGGAGAACACTACCACATACACTATGCGGCGACGTATTACTCTCCAAACCATCGATGCTCTAGATCCGTGAATTTAAAATTGTTCGTCTATTCCGTACACCCTTCGGGCACCTCTTTAACAGCTCAAAATCACTTATGGTATATCAGCCACTGATCAGCAGAACTACGTAGCTAGCTACTTTTATTATCCGCCATCTTATCCATAATGATATTCATTAGCCCACATAATGTATGGTAAATAGAAAATCTTAAAATCATTATTAGCACAACACAGATAAATATAGACGAACTAATCAAATCGCTGAACATAAATACATGTATTCTATATTATTCTCTTAATTCCTTGTGATGTAATTGGAGAATTTGTTTGTCAACATATACAATTACTAGAAGGGATAAAATTACAATCACGATGATTAACAAGTGTACAGAAATACAAAAAAATCAAAAACTATTATTCCAAAGATTGGGTTAAAAGTGATTTAAGAGTCTCAAGTGTGTTAAGAGGTGAGTGAACTAGAGTCCCCTCCATATATGGGAGGGGAGAATCGGGATCCAAGCATTCATGTAATAGTGCTCCCAGTTTGGCCTCTATACTCTGTGGGGGGGAGTGGAGTAGACCCCACAAGATGTCTCCATCACCAGTAAAGATACGATAGCACATCATCTACAAATAATCAAAGTGATAATCACACCACAACTACTTTATAAATGCACATTATTTAAGGGGGGAATACAAAGATACATTTATTGAAAATCAAACCCAACTACTTTAGACACCAGTGCTCTGCCACAGCAACGCCTCCCTCTTAAACTACAAACTAGTAATTAGTCTCCATTCATACAAATTAGTGATAATTATATTCATAGGACAAGCTGACAATAAAGACTGCTCGTTGCCATCAGAGCCATGCATGTGGTAGACATTAATCTATTTGACAGTCATGTGCTCAGTTAATTGCTGACATGTAGCACAGCCATTTTGGTAGGTCTGGCAATAGAGAAAATACAATAACCATTTATTGCTTGGATCTAAACCTTTTTTCTTTTTTCCCCACAAGTACTCTCAAGATTGCATACCTGTAAATTGCTAGTAGTCATGCTGGAGGTGCAATGGCCATCTTTACACTGCACCCGACAGTCAACCAGTGAACAATCTTTGTCAGTTTTACACTCTCTCTCTTCACGTGCACGACGATGTAGCATTCTGTACAATGCCTTTTCAAAGAAAGACAGATCCATATCAATTGAGTAAGCGTCATAAGTCCCATCCTCATTCTTGACGGCTGCAAAGTTATCTGCCTGCATATCGCAGAGGAAGACCACTCCGTTGGCTGTCTTCTCGTAGGAGGTCACCAAGTTCAACAGTGCTATAGCAAGGAGCGCTCTCACCTTCCACGGCCGCGAGTCCTTCTCATTTAAAGGAGGCGGAGAAATGGGCATATTATAATAGTCTGTAGCATACACACCTCCACACATGCCATACAAGTGCGGAGTTCTGCCTGTGTCCTTGAGGATTATATTAAAGAGATATTCCTGAGTGTACACCAAGCGAAGACAGAACTCCACCTCGCCTGGGGATAGTGTGGTATCTCCATCTTTATCACACTCTACTGTGTAATGGGGGACAATTAGATTTACCGTAGATTCATCGCTCTTTGCACCAATCAGGTCAAGTATCCTCTTCAAGTGGGTACGCACTACAGTTTCGCCAGACTCCTGATCAGCTGTAGGCTGCTCTTGCGATACTGATCTAGCATAATCTAACGCATCCTTTAATTCTCTAGTCGAACGCATACTTTTTAAGACAATTGATGATTGGTCACTATTCTCCAAGTCGACCAGAAATACTGCTGAATCGTTCTTATATCCCATGCACCTCTGAAAGTGGACGCTATTCCGAAGGCACATTGTCTTACAAAACGATCCGCTGATCTTCCCTTGTCTGTAGTGATTGCACTAATGGAAGAGAACAAATGAAGCATGTCACGACTTAGCATACGTTCCCAATGAACACTCCATCAGCGAAGCAATGTATATACAATATCACACATCCATCATCATAACAGTATATATCACACTCGACTGATGGAGTCTATTGGTTTCCTAAACTGCGCGCACTAACCATTAAATCTAACGTGACCTGTTCGTCCCTTTTGCTCGCATTACAGTTGGTGATTTCATCAAAGTTTCTGCTTTTGGAGAATGTCATTACCAAGATTGTCCACATCCCCAGCACCAGGCACAGAGACACGAGTATACAAACAAGGCCCTTCTTGAACTGAACTACGACAGCCATTTTAAGGGCCGAGAGAAGTGTTTTATACAAAAATATTATCTTTTTAGTGTATAGTTTTAATTATAAAAGGTCAACTCTTAATTTGATCACCATGTTAATACAATGTAAGAAAATAAACACACACACAATTTAATCTTCGTTCTAAATTAAATAATCATGATGCCAGCTTTGCTGAGTTTGTCAGTTTCGTGTATTCCAATGAGACCTGCATTGGTTATGAGGAGAAGTGACAGGTGACTGGTTATTGTGGAGCCAGGAATACTTAGACATTCTTCAGCGAGTAGCCTTAAGAGCGCTTAATGGGATTCTGCAGCAGACAGCACACTGCAGCAAATTTAAACCATATAAATTATACCATATAATTAATAGTTTGGACTCACAGCTATGTACTTCGTCTAAGGTACATGCATTATTTAGATCCATGGTAGGGCAGGAAACTCCATATCTGTAAATAGTAAGCGCAGTTGATTAATGTGGGGACGTCGCAGCCACCGCCATTTTCTTTTAAGATAAAATGGCAGCCATTTTCGAGCAATGAATCTACAGCTACATCGTGAGTTAAGTTATAAATCAAAGTGAATAATACTACACATACAACCAGCACTCAACTCTTAGCCCTCATCATGTGATGTCCTAAGATGCATCATTCATATATGGTGTGTTCCTATAAGATAAATCATTTACTGTTGTTCTACATCTCTCTCTGTAGAATCATTTGGTCAAGGATTCCCTGAAAATTGTGAGAGTGTTTTAGACTGTGGTAGTGAAGCTCTTACGTGCTCATTCAATCGAAGAGGAACACTACTTGCAATTGGCTGCAATGACGGTCGAGTTGCTGTGTTCGATTTCCTGACTCGTGGAGTTGCAAAATCTTTTACTGGACACACCCACCCCATCTCCTCATTAAGGTAATAGACACGCCCACCCCATCTCCTCATTAAGGTAATAGACACGCCCACCCCATCTCCTCATTAAGGTAATAGACACGCCCACCCCATCTCCTCATTAAGGTAATAGACACGCCCACCCCATCTCCTCATTAAGGTAATAGACACGCCCACCCCATCTCCTCATTAAGGTAATAGACACGCCCACCCCATCTCCTCATTAAGGTAATAGACACACCCACCCCATCTCCTCATTAAGGTAATAGACACACCCACCCCCTCTCCTCATTAAGGTAATAGACACACCCACCCCATCTCCTCATTAAGGTAATAGACACACCCACCCCATCTCCTCATTAAGGTAATAGACACACCCACCCCATCTCCTCATTAAGGTAATAGACACACCCACCCCATCTCCTCATTAAGGTAATAGACACGCCCACCCCATCTCCTCATTAAGGTAATAGACACAGCCACCCCATCTCCTCATTAAGGTAATAGACACACCCACCCCATCTCCTCATTCCCTTAAATAGTTGGAACAGAAGTGGTCGCTGGTTGCTCAGCTCCTCAATTGATTGGAATGTTTGCATCTGGGATGTGATGAGTGGAGAGTGTATTCATAAGCTTCGCTTTCAATCTCCTGTCATGAAGGCGCAGTTTAACCCGAGGAACGGGTGAGTCAATCTCTGGTAGTCTTCTATTACTGTAGCATTGCATGCTCACTTGTGGATGGCTGTTAGTAGAACCACTGTTCACACATTCTGTGCATGTGAATACTAACTGATTGCCTGTGAATACTAACTGATTGTGAAACTAGGTCAATACCTGCCTGTATATGAAGTAGTGATGCAACAGTACATGTGTATGATGCACTACCATGTAGATATGATGCAACACTACATGGTTTGTACTGCTATTTGATACCTACAGTTTGATGTGCGTTGCTTGTACAATGAAGAATGCTCCCAGTCTAATATCACTAAAAGAAGATGCATCAGAACCTACTGTTCAAGACCTTCCCATCGATGGAGAAGTGAGTGCTTAAAACCATTAAGAGAATAGGAAGCATCATACGGTTTCACTCTCTCCCTCTCCCCCTCTCTCACCTCCCTCCCACTCTCCCTTCCTCCCCCTCTCCCTCTCCCTTCCTCCCCCTCACTCTCCATCTCTCTCCTCCCTCACTCTCCATCTCCTCCTCCTTCCTCTTCCCTTCCCTCTTTGCAGCCCGAGGTTAGTATAGTTGCTGCATTTGATCGTCGTGGAGAGCACATAATTACTGGAAGTTCAAAGGGGAAGATCCTGATAATTGACCCCAGCACCCTTCTGATTAAGAAGCAGTTTCGTATTGGAGTCACTACAGTCCGTTCCATTGAGTTTATGAGGAGAGGAAACAGATTCCTAATCAACTCTTCAGATCGGATAATAAGAGTGTTTGATCTTAACAGTATCTTGGAGCTGCAAAGTGACTCTGACCCGGAGCCTGTCCAAAAGCTACAAGACACAGTTAACAGGTACATATGCCTTTGTCTTTTAAACTCCTGTACCCTCATCTCACGCTGTTATTCTTACTTAATAATTATCTAAAACATCACATTCCAAAACTATGGTTATCATGTGGCTATGAAGCTAGGGAAACACAATATAAAGAGAATAGACTAGTAACACAATTTCTTAGACTAATGACTTAGGGCAAACCTATAGAGCTTTGGATGAGGATACAGTTTGGCTTCTTCTCTTCCCTCTCCACTGGGTCATGTTATGTGTGCGCAGGACTCAATGGAAGAGGTGCTGTTTCTCTGGTGATGGTGAGTACATTGTGGGCGGGTCCTACCACCAACACTCTCTGTACATCTGGGAGCAGAACACTTGGACACTTGTCAAGATCCTGACCGGTCAAAAGGGGGAATCCCTTCTTGATGTGGCCGTACGTTATGAAATAGTTTCCTTTCCAATAAACTTGTAGATTTAGTGTATAACGTCTGATTTGATTAAAGCTGCTTTCAATTAACCTGTCTGTTTAGTGGCACCCGATTCGACCAATCATTGTTTCAATAGCTCAAGGAGTGGTCAATATATGGTCACAGTCGTTGGTTGTAAGTCCCCAGAACATACAGTACTATAATGCAGCTGCAATATCTGACAATGCAATTGATATACAAATTATACATGTCACTTTGTGTGCTATTGAAAGATATTTTCGGTGTCTTCTAGTTTACTTAGTGAATCTTTCTTTACACGTCTTTATTTATAGGAGAACTGGAGTGCTTACGCTCCTGACTTTAAGGAACTGGAGGAGAATGAGGAATATTCTGAGAAGGAGAGTGAATTTGATATTGTAAGTGTCATAAAGTAATTAAGTTCTCCTGACAAGTTAGGTAACTGGAGGCCCTATTAGGAATGACCAATGAAAACTAGCTCTGAGTATGTGGGTGTGGTTTCTACTGTTTCCTTATTAGGAAGATGAGGACAGATCGAATGGTGGAGAGGGAAGAAGTGATGTTGATGAAGAAGAAGAGATTGATGTACTGACAGTTCCTTCAATACCAGCATTCTGCAGCAGGTCTGATGTGCAACCAAAGTGTTTTGATTATAATTTTGTAGCACTGAGATTTAGCCTCCTTAACCTTTCAAAAAAGTTTAGGAGAATAACTTTTTTCATCTCTCATTTTATTTTATTTATATATATAGACCTTACTTCCATTAGGTTATTCTTTTATACACTTATTTGTCTTCCCATTCCCATTTCAATTCCCATCTTCATCCTCATTCCCATATTGAATGTCTGTGTGTGTGCAGTGGTGAGGAAGATGAAAAGGACAATCTGGACTGGCTCCCGGTGGCTCCTGAGGTGGATGACCCCGAGGAGCCAGGATGGGGGCAGCTTGAGGCGAGTACTAAACTACCCAACTCACTGCAACCTTCTAAATTGTGAATCTTAATTAACTTTTGACTGTAATGTGTTATTTTTATTATTTTCATTTCACAGTTTAATAACATATAATATGCATGTTGTACAAGTTTACAAGTCTTCTCTTCTTCTCTTTCCTGGGCAGCCCTCACTGAATGAATACAAAGATGATGCTCCTGATCAAAAGGGATCAGAGGAGAAGACACAAGATGAGAATAGGGCTCCTTCTGATGATGACAAATGTAACTCACCTCCGAGCAAGAAGGCCAAAGTGTCCAACGGATCTCCATTTCACAATTAATACATTACTTTAGTTTTGAGGTTGTAAACATTTTTAAAGACTCCACTGATCTTTAGGTGATCATCTGTTATTATTTGAACTTTGAATAGCTTTGAATAGCTTTGAACAGCTTCCTGACAGAATAGGATATAACATGATGTTATACAACTGCATAACACAGGAAATGGTCTGTACATGCATACATTAAATGTTTTCAAAATGAAGTTAAAAGTAGGAATGGTAGACAATCATGGAACAAGTATATTGAAACCAGACATCGATTGTGTGATAGGGCTAATCATATGGATACAAACTGAAATAAGCATCATTCCTATATACTTTGGCAATTACACTATATAATTAAGACATGGCTGTTCTTGAAGAACTACTCCAGAAGGATGATCAAGAGTATCTCAATCAGAAGATGGTATTAAGTCTCCTTTGACAATTATAACTCTGTAACAATGACAATTTACAGTGAGCTAATGTTTAGAAACAGCCCTATTGCTGTTGCCATGGTAGTATGTACTTGGTTGTTATGGTCCAAGGAAATTGTTATTGAATTGTTGCCAAGGTAATAAATATCATTCCCTGTCAAAAGAATTGCTATTCAGTTGTTTACAACTTTACCCTGCTATTGATCTCTTTGTTATTGTCTGCTCCTCATATCATAACAACTAATAGAAGATTGTAATAATACAATTGCAATTACAACTGACCAGAACATTCTAACAAACCTCTCTATATTATAATTAAGTATTTTAGCAAACACATGACATTTTAAAATAAACTCTGAAATGTTATACTTTAAAACTATTTTAAAGGCATAATGAGAAGACATGAAACAGTTGATACACTTGGCACTTGGACAAATTGAGAAAACTGACCTATAAGATACTCTACAGTTGAGTAATACCACATTTCTGGTTTGGCTGAAGAAATTTTTAACTGAGAGCTACAGACTAAAGAGACTAAAGTCAAACAGGAAGAAATAGAAGTTTAGTTAACCTATACCAAAACCTTCCTTTATCATTTTAAAGATACAAAACGTCATATCTATTGCTAGATAGTGACAGATAAGAAAATAAAAGCTGAAACTTGTAAAAGGAGACCGCAAAATATGGCTGAAACACAAAATAATCCATACTGCTTATATCAAACATAAATTACCATGGCAACACCCAAATAACAACATTGCCATAGCAATGGCTACAATCTATTCAAGTCTACAGGTGAACAATTAGAACACCTAGCAGGTCATGTAAACCTGAGAGTGTACATATACATAAATAATTCATCAAATATATCTACTAGCTGGCCTGCATGGAGGCACTTACACTTGGAAATACAAATAACATTAGACTTTATAGCTATATTGTACAACTACTTACAATACGTATAGTTTCTTACATAAAGTTGTCTACAGTAACTTGCAAGTGCTCACTGGTTTAACAAACATTTGCTGCCATTTTTAATTTACGTACTGAAACTTAATGCAGTCTCACATTGCATGTAACATCTCCCATCAACTTCTAGGTAGCTGTCTATTTCTCTGTCAAACTTGTCATCCGAGATAATATCCAGTGCATTCTGACAAGTGCTCTGAGTTCAAAAGGAAAACAATCAAAGTTGTAAACATTAGGCAAAACAAACAAGCACATACAAAGCTGAGAGTGTGGTACACATACCTTAAAGTGAACAAGAAGGGAACTAAATAACTTTATTTCCAATTGAATGGTTGCCAGGGAACTTGTTATGGAGACTTTTCTATTGAAATATCATTAGCAATTAAGGTACGTAGGCTAGGTAAAGAAGTAAACAAGATGTACAATGTAAGCACATTTAGACAATTGCTTATTTACACCTCTGATGGTCAGCACTGTAACCACTCCCCCAAATGAGTGTAGCCATAGTTACTAGGAGCAGGAATGGACCCTAAATCAGGCATACCAGTTGGACAAATTTAATGTATTCCTCTATCTAGTTAGGTCCTTTACATTTGTTATACTCACTGCTGATTACATGCAAATTTTCCTTGATCCAATACCTTCTTTTCCCACCTGAATGGGTTAATTAACCACTAAGTCCTTCTGCTTACTTAATTGGACATGTTGCTAGGTAACTGACATGTGATTTCCATGACAACTCTTCTGCAAATGGAGCAAATAAAGTATAGGCTGCACAATAAGCCATATACGTGTGTAATCAAATGTTGCTTTGCATAAATTAACTACAGTGATAAATTACATTTTGAGCAGTCTCACGAGTTAGTTATAATTACATGAGGTAAAGATGCTGATTAATACTAATCTTGTAACTTAAAAGAAAGACAAACATCATTTAATATAAAGAGGCTATAATTTGTCTAATTCCCTAAACAAGATGACCTACCAATCAGTGAAGTTTAGGGCATGTACAACGCCAAAGTTCCTCAAAAATAGGCAATTAGCCTTCAGCTACAGTCTTCGTTGCAACGGCCATTTTGGATTTACAAACTGATTAAGCAATAATATATTGTATGCACGAAGCAATCTCTAAAACTTGATTCAGTCAATAATGCCTTTATGGATATGATAATTAAGAACCCAATGATTCTGTTTAACAAATACATCCTTGATTCTTAATGTCCTGTGTTGTGCATGAAACATACCGCATGACTAATGTATGTCATTTCATGCGATCGCAGGAGCTTGTATGTTTAATTAAGATTGCATATGTTTAACGATTTGCTGAACAATTGAGGTTGATTGAAATATTAATAGCTTGTGTACGCACTTCCATTCATGGGGTCACTGCAATTGTTATATGATTCAATTATGACTTCGCTGGATAGCCATGCATGCATGTTTTCGAGTTTGAACTCAATAGAAATAACAAATTGCTGAATAGGTCGGGGCATGTACTACATGTTGTCTATTGTTCTCGAACATGACATCGAAAACAATTAGGTTCCACGATTTTCCGCCAAGTTCACAATGTTTCCCGCCGACAATTTCTAATAAATAGGCGAGGAAATTTTCCGTCTTCGGCCTCCGGGCTATCAACTCTGGAGGTCTACTTTGGTGTGGATCGATGCGAAAACCATTCTTGGAGTACGAGCAATGGTACATGCCTATCCGAAGGGTCATCGGTGTTCGTATAGTGGGGTGGTCTCTCTATCATGGGTTAGTGCCTGGAGATGTATCTCACTATTAATCCTGCTTGTGTGTTAAATTGGCACTTGCGGGATTCTTGCTATACGACCCGTACCTGGAGGTTGGTGTGGTCCAGTGCCACTACGTAGTCGGTCAGGAACCCCTGTTGTAGGCTGCAGCTTCAGGTTGGTTTGGAAGGAATTTGTATTTTGTATTCAAACAGTATTTCTTTGTATATTATATTATGTATTTTCAATTCTTCTCTTGCAGTTCAGTGAACTGATGGGTCCCTACTCTAAAGCGCCTGGCCGATCCCAATGAGCTAAAGTCTGTGTACAGTACTCTCAAGCTGCGTTGTGTGCACATGATGATTCTCATTGGTGGGAGTTTGTGGTCCGCCAGGGTCGGGCTTGTTCTGTCCGTAGCGTGAGGCAGAGCAGGACTAGTAACTGGTCACAGGTCGGTCAGGTACGCCGGACCGTTCCCGAGCAGCTTCTCTTACGACGCAAGTAGTGGAAGTGTCAAACAGAGTTGAGAAACCGGAGGCCTTTTGGGGCACAAAGTACTTCTACCTCCACGTGGTGTGCCCTGGGATCACTTTTACTCAGTAAAGTGATGCAAAACGAAGTACTACAGCAAACCAATCCAAGCGCTAGCCACTCAAAAGAAGAAGAAGAAACACTATGAAGAACTTGTTTTAAGAACTACATTCTTTTGAACATTTTTTAATTTAAAACCATGTACATGTATATTTCAGAATTTTAATTGTCAAACAGAAATGATCATTGTGCAGTGGTTTTATAAATACAATCGATAATGATAATGAGCTTGGAATAATAAGATATAAAATATAACCCAGCTAATCGCATAAGCATTCAGTATACTCTTGTAAATTATTGTATAACAAATAAAATCCAAAGGTCGGCCCATGTCCATTGCAGGACACAGACTTGCATCATAAATGTTTTAACGAAAAAGGAAAAAAAGGAGAAAGGAAAGCGAAAAAGAAAAAAAGAAAAAAGGAGAAATGAAAACGAAAAAGAAAAAAAAGAAAAAAGGAGAAAGGAAAACGAAAAAGAAAAAAAGGAAAAGAAAAACGAGGGAAAAAGGAAAAAGGAAAAAGAAAAAAATGATGTATTCTGTATAATGCGTATATACTTCAGAGAATATGAGAGGGGTTAGTGTACCAAGTCCCTTGTAAGGACTGCAACAGGGCCTATATAGGTGAGATTAAGAGGACTCTTAGGGTGAGATGAAGAGGACTCTTAAGGTGAGATGAAAAGGACTCTTAAGGTGAATTGAAATGTTTAATTTAGTAATGCATCTAAATAGTACTTCTACCTCCACGTGGTGTGCCCTGGGGTCACCTTTACAGTCAGTAAAGTGATGCGAAAAGAAGTACTACAACAAACCGATCCAAGCCACTCAAAAGGAGGAAGAAACAGCATGTTTTTAAGAACTACATTGTTTGAACATTTTTCTCTTTTTATAATTTAAGTATAAATGTATATTGCACAAATGATCATTGATTGTATATATAATCCAAATTGGTGATATTAATAAATCTATATCGTATACTATAGCTTCCATCTATAAGCATTCAGTATACTCTTGTAAACTCTTGCATAACAAGCAAAGTTATAAAATTGTACATACACACAAAGAGCATTGAATCAATATTAAGTGAATGCTGTCAGTGTATATATATTATGCTGAGTAGCCCGACACATATGACACATATTATGTAAGGTAGGAGAACATGTTAGGAAAAGAGGAAAAAAAGAAAAAATGATGACGATGATCATCTATATAAGACTTTTTCATTTTTTTCATTTTCCACTAAGCATGTAAAGCATTGCATAAAAGTAACAATTGCAAGCATATGACAGGTCTATAAGAACCAGCTATTACCAGAATCACTTTATAGATTATAAGACATATTTTACTTTTGAAAATATTTTTGTATATTTATTGTACTATTTCATAAATGATTTTCATACTAATCCTATATACCACAAGTTATATGGTATCTAATTTATTATATTAGATATATTTATATATTATTGATGATTATACAAATTGTATGGAAACGTTTATACTTTTAACAGTAAAATATACACAATTATGTTCAATTTAGTTTGCAAAAATCTGCTCAATGTCAGCCATTTTGTTGCCTTGGTAACCTTTGTTCTCAATTACTTCAGAAGGCACAGCATAGGCAGGATTATGCAGCACATCAGTTTGTTTCATCTCAATCTCTTCATATGAAACATGCTGTGAAGTGCAATCAGTAGGAACATCTAAAAATATAAAATGTACTTCTGTATAGGAAGACATTTATAGCTATAATGTCATTGAGTCTCATTGCTACGTATAGTAACTATTAGATTCCAAATTTTCAATTATGAACAAGAAAATTAATAACAATACAGAATATTTATTTATTCACTTAAGTAAGTAAATTTCTCATGATCACTAATCATGTGCACTCACTCACTCACTCACTCACTCAATCACTCTCATTAGTGTTACATGTACAGCTGCTGAAGAACATTCTGTATTGTTATTATTATTATTACTAATTTTCTGCTGTTAATCCTCAAAAGTTCACAATGTTTATATATCATCATATCATATACGTACGTATATACAGTATATATATATATATAATACTAACCACTTTTCTTCTTGTGATAGTAATATACAATGATCAGTATAATAGAGATGAGTAGGATGAGTAGGAGAATCACTCCTACAATACCTCCAATGATAGCTAGTGTTATATCTTCAGACACATGATCGGAATTAGCTGTATACATATACATGTATAATGACCATTTGTAAAATAAAGTCATTAATTTTTAATTGTGAAAAATGTTCTACTAAATTAACACATAAATATAATAAACTTACATGGTAAATGTTTAATTCCAACTGAAATGGAGTACTCTCACCAACATGTACAGTGTTCATAGCACTCACATTAATGTTATAAGTCTCTCTAATAGTTAATAAATCTACTAACATGACACTGTAAGATCTCAGAGAAAGGTCATGTTTAAAACTGTAGTTTCCTCCAGAAATCTCCACCTGTCAACATTTTATATAGGAAAATTTACATACACAAAATTAACATTCATATTTTTATATATTTTATATATTACGTCCCTAATTGAAATTCACATTCATTTCCTACATACTGTACTCATAGTATAGTTAGTAACATTCTGTCCTCCATCAGTCAGTAGTACAACATCCACTGATAGCTAGAATAGTCAGTGAGAGTGCTTCAACTGATACACTCTCAATAATAGGAACTACATAACAGACAAATACTCATATACCTCACTATACACTACATGGAACTACATCTCACATACCTGAGTCAGGTGTAGTAAAGGTACTGGCTGCTGGAGGACTCACTCCATATTCATTCTCAGCTACTATTTCCACTCCATATTGAGTGCTGTGTTGAAGGTTAGTCAGTGACAGAGTAGTCACATTTGATGTAGTGAAGGAGAGAGTGACAGTGTTGTTTGTGATGGTGATGGAGTACTTGAGTGGTTGATCACTTCCTCCATTATCGGATGGAGGACTCCAACTGATAGTAGCTGAGAATGGACTTACATCTTCAAATGTGATATTATGTGGAGCAGTTATACATATTAACCTGTATTCAAGTTTATATATTACTTCACTTATTATAGCAAAACATATTCACAATATTCTGCAGTAACTCACACTAACATTAGAGCATTTCGGATGTTATAACAAACAACACAGGATCAAATTACAGGTTTCAGATGGAATGAAACCTATTTGAAACTTCTTGAACGGCCAGGTTTCAAAGGGTGGACAAGTATGCACTAGGAGATTAATTTCACAAGTTTCAAGTTTTTCCCAGATCCTTTTCCAAGTTTATCATGCTTTCATGTCTTTTGAAACCTGGCAGTTCCCAAGAGTTTCAAATAGGTTTCATTCCATATGAAACCTGTAATTTGATCCTGTGCAAACATGCACATGATCTATATGACTTTATACTGCAAGTGAGTCTATACATATGTTATATATATTAACCTATAAATTATAACTGTATTCAAGTTTATATATTACTTATAATACCTTAATTGTAGCATAACTTATTCACAATATTCTGCAGTAACTCACACAACACTGATATTACAGGAAAGGGTTCTGGCTGATCATGATCCACTGATCCTGAGCCTGCATTAGCAGCACAATGTACAGTAGCTCCATTCCAAACTCTGTTTATGTTAGACAAAGTGAGATGAGAATGGTAGTCACTACTGATTGTTGCCATGGTACCATCTGATAAGGTCTCGTTAGCGGTAATAAGTATTTCTGTACTGCCATTGTTCAAGTAATGAGAGCTGTGATTACAAAATTTGTGAAGGTTTCTAACAAAATGATGAGTTTTGATAATTCTTGTTCTTGACACCATTTTATACACATCAGAGTGACATATTTGAGAAAAAGAAAATACTTTAATTGCATGTATTAAATATGCTTTACATACAATTCTCTATACATTATATACTCTACATAAGTTGGGTGTATACACATAAATTATATGTATATATTTGTATTGTACTTCTTACTGTATGAAATCAGAGTAAAAGTAATTGCACAAACATGACCAATGGAAGTAATACACTGAGATAAGCACCACTGGATGCCAGCTGAACCTGCAGGTGAGAAGTATATTTAAATATCTGACAATTACACAGCTAGTGATTATAATCCTTCCTTCCTAATTTAGTGAATCCCAATAAAATGGCCCTTGAACTGATCATTGCAAATATAACTGTCCATAGCATATTTGTGGTCAACAAATGGTAACAAAGGTTTTATTGTTTACTTAAGTGTATTTCGAGGCAATGCTTCCTCCAAGTAATTCAAATCTACATCTCAGTTTACTGCCATCGTGATCCATCTTTACCGGCCCAAAAGTGTATGAAGCACCGTTTACTATCCGAGTTGTACGAATAAGCTTGGTATCAGTAATGTCTTCATTATTCAGCTGAGGAAATATGTCTTCCAGTATCGAACCATTTCTAGTACAGTTAAATACAGGCTCACTTCCACTGGAGTATTGACTCTTCCACTTGGAGATATCTCTTGTGCCAAGACTTTATATTATGAAATATTTATGCAGTGTTATATAAATTATCATCTCAGTATAAACCACATTTTGAATATATGTCTATGTCTATATATCTGATTCTGTATTCTAATATACTTACTATCTATATGCGAATATGGAGCCGAATATTAAGTATCTCTACATACTAATGTAGAACCTCTCTCCACGATAAGTCGCACAGCGTCTCTGGTTAGGGGATATGAATATCATTGAAATTCACACTCTCATTCAAATTGGCAACGGAAAAAATTGCGAGTCAGATGTAACGTTTTTACCTAGCAGCTATATATTATACTGCACGTGAACTTATATTATTTAACGTTTCTCTACACTATCAAGGAAGAAGATTAAAAGTTATGATTTGGCTGTACGTCGTGATCTTTCTTTTTGGATCATTTTGCAATATTCGTTGTGAAAGTAAGTCATATCGTTTGGAAATACACCACTACCTTCTAGACATGCGATGATACACGCGCTAGGGACTTTCAGCTAATACAAGTTAATTTCTCTGTTACTTAGGTCAGGCCAATTTTACTGACTATCCGAGAAGCAATGTAACCACATTGGAAGGAGGCAATCTCACTTTTACTTGTGCAGCAACATCCAATGGAACTAAACTGCATGTAAGATGGTACTTGAACAATGGCAGTACATGCACAAACATTACTGCTAACAAGACCCTATCAGGTGGTACCATGGCAACAGTTGGTAGTGACCTCCGTTCTCCTCTCACTTTGTCTAACATAAGCAGAGTTTGGAATGGAGCTACTGTACATTGTGCTGCTAATCGTGTTGTTAATGCAGGCACGATAGTTAATCAGACAAAACCCTATCCTATAATATCAGTGTTGTGTGAGTTACTGCAAAATATTGTGAATAAGTATAATTAAGGTATTATAAGTGATAAGAATAAACTTGAATACAGTTATAATTTATAGGTTAATATATATGACATATGTATAGACTCACTTGCAGTATAAAGTCATATAGATCATGTGTATGTTTGTTAAACTTTGTTATAACATCCGAAATGCTATAATGTTAGTAGCTGTATTGTGCATGGCAGTGATAATTGGTGCCTGAACTTTTTGGTTGTTCATATATATAGTTAGTATGTGATCGTATGGAATATTTCCTATAGTTCCTCCATCCATCACTCCATCCATCACAAACGAGACTGCTATAGAAGGAACATCCTTCACTGCTCCTCTAACTATAACTGGTGATCCATTTCCAGTGAGTAGTAATATTGCTATAACTAAAGATGGAGTTACTGTACAAGATGGCAGGATTACTGTTAATATTGGATCTGGTAATGGAACATCTAGCTTTACAATAGAAAATGTTAATCGTACTGACAGTGGATCTTACACAGTAAATGTGACTACTACAGTAAATGCGACTACTACAGTAGGAAGTGATACAGCTGTTGTCAACTTGGATGTGTACTGTGAGTTAGTATTCTTTGTATTCTATATTAAAAGTATACAATACATTTTCTTATATTTTGATAGATGTCCCAGAATTTGCTGTACACTCTAAAGTGCAGAATGTTGTTTTTACAGAAGTATTCATATTCAACTGTACTCCATCAGCTGCCAACCCTCCACCTAGTAGTTATGTGTTTGAGAGAGATGGAGTGAACATCACAGAAGGAGTGAGTGGATCCATCTTAACTGTTTCTTCTCTAAAGAGAAGTGAAGATAGTGGAAACTACACTTGTAATGTGACTAATGAAGCAGGAAGTGTTGCCATAGCAACATGCTTGAATGTGTTGGGTGAGTTGATTGAGGTGATACAGAAATAACAATGTTAATCGATTAATATAATTCCATAGCTCCACCTTCTGCTCCACATAATATCACATTTGAAGATGTAAGTCCATTCTCAGCTACTATCAGTTGGAGTCCTCCATCCGATAATGGAGGAACTGATCAACCACTCAAGTACTCCATCAACATCACAAACAACACTGTCACTCTCTCCTTCATTACATCAGATGTGACTGCTCTGTCACTGACTAACCTTCAACACAGCACTCGATATGGAGTGGAAATAGTAGCTGAGAATGAACATGGAGTGAGTCCTCCAGCAGCCAGTACCTTTACTACACCTGACTCAGGTATGTGAGATGTAGTTCCATGTAGTGTATAGTGAGGTATATGAGTATTTGTCTGTTATGTAGTTCCTATTATTGAGAGTGTATCAGTTGAAGCACTCTCTCTGACTATTCTATCAGTGGATGTTGTACTACTGACTGATGGAGGACAGAATGTAGATAATTATACTGTGAGTACAGTACGTAGGCAATGAATATATATGAATTTCAGCTAGGTATATAATATATAAAAATTATACAATAAATTTTGTGTATGTAAATTTTCCTAAAATTTTGACAGGTGGAGATTGCTGGAGGAAACTACAGTTTCAACATGACCTTTCTCTCAGCTCATCTGAGATCTTACAGTGTCATGTTAGTAGACATATTAACTATTGGAGAGACTTATAACATTAATGTGAGTGCTATGAACAGTGTTGGGGAGAGTACTCCATTTCAGTTGGAATTAAGTGTGACTCATTTACCATGTAAGTTCCTACGTATAATATTAATTAATTTAGTAGAACATTCTTCTCAATTAAAAATTAATGACCTTATTTTATAAATGGTCATTATACATGTATATGTATACAGCTAATTTCGATCATGTGTCTGAAGATACAACACTAGCTATCATTGGAGCTATTGTAGGAGTGATTATAGTAATTCTCCTCCTCATCTTAATGATACTGATTATTGTACTTTGTTACCTCAGGAGGAGGAAGAATGGTTAGTGCAACTTCAAGTGCAATCTGATATTGTTATACAATTAGAATAGTGACTATATGACATCCTTAACACTTGCAACATCTTTTCATACACAGAAATGAAAAAGGAGTAAGTAGAATAAAGATAATGAAGAAGAAATGAGAAAAGAATTGTCAGAGAGAGAGAGAGAGGAGTGATTAAATGAGCTTGCCTTCAAACCTATATAGGAATTTGTTTTACTTTCCGAACTCCTTAAAAGTGTATCATCAGCAGTGGCAGTGAACATTCATACATACAGATTCACACTAACAAGCTTCTCTCAATATTCACTCTTACTGAACTACTCTCTTCTAACCCTTCAGTAATGATGATGTTCATTTCACAACTGAAAGCAAGCAGCAGCCAATAGAGTCAATGTATGCAGTATCAATGTACGCTGATGTGATACGTGACAGAAAGTCACTCATTATACTCTTACTGAACTACTCTCTTCTAACCCTTCAGTAATGATGATGTTCATTTCACAACTGAAAGCAACCAGCAGCCGATTGAGTCAATGTATGCAGTATCAATGTACGCTGATGTGATACGTGACAGAAAGTCACTCATTATACTCTTACTGAACTACTCTCTTCTAACCCTTCAGTAATGATGATGTTCATTTCACAACTGAAAGCAACCAGCAGCCGATAGAGTCAATGTATGCAGTATCAATGTACGCTGATGTGATACGTGACAGAAAGTCACTCATTATACTCTTACTTGAACTACTCTCTTCTAACCCTTCAGTAATGATGATGTTCATTTCACAACTGAAAGCAACCAGCAGCCGATAGAGTCAATGTATGCAGTATCAATGTACGCTGATGTGATACGTGACAGAAAGTCACTCATTATACTCTTACTGAACTACTCTCTTCTAACCCTTCAGTAATGATGATGTTCATTTCACAACTGAAAGCAAGCAGCAGCCGATAGAGTCAATGTATGCAGTATCAATGTACGCTGATGTGATACGTGACAGAAAGTCACTCATTATACTCTTACTGAACTACTCTCTTCTAACCCTTCAGTAATGATGATGTTCATTTCACAACTGAAAGCAACCAGCAGCCGATAGAGTCAATGTATGCAGTATCAATGTACGCTGATGTGATACGTGACAGAAAGTCACTCATTATACTCTTACTTGAACTACTCTCTTCTAACCCTTCAGTAATGACGATGTTCATTTCACAACTGAAAGCAAGCAACAGCCGATAGAGTCAATGTATGCAGTAGTTATTCGTGATCGGCCAACTGAATCAAATGGAAACTCAAACAGTGACAACCAACTCAATGAGGTGAAGAGAACTAAACCAGTTGAGTCAATGTACGCTGATGTGATACATGATAGAAAGTCCAACACAACCAGAGAGGCCAGTTGCATTACGAGTAGTCATAGCAACTGAATGTGTTCTATATGAGGTGATCTGTACCATCCAGTTTCGGTCTATCGAATAAACTGTACGTATATACTAATGTACTCACTCCTGATTGTGCTACTGTTAGCATATACATATATAATGTAGCTAATTGCTGCATGTTAATGAGATCTCATAAATTTCATTTTTTATTATACTGTGTCCACACCGAATATGGACATACTCTTATATTTTATTAGTACTTTCTACTCACTCTGCTAGTTGTAGGTGGCAGGTATATCTAGTATGTCCATATATGGTCATATTCCCTCTTGTTATTATCTCTGCTATATCCTTGAGACATTCAAATAGCAGTACTTGTAGTAGATAGCCACTACTTGTGCAGTGTTTGGTCAGTCTGTTAGCTAGGTTGCCAACTGAAGAATATTAGGCTTAGTCATTTACATATTACATAAATATACGTACATACACTTCAAATTCATACAGTATTTATATAATACTTGTGAATGATGTCTTTATAATTATTATTATGTGTATATAACTATTTATTTTCTTATATTTATTATACAAATTATGGAAATGGAATACACAATTGTGTTTTATTTAGTTTACAAATAATCATGGTGTCTCATAAGTAATGTGCTCAGTATCAGCCATTTTGTTGCCTTGGTAACCTTTGTTCTCAATTACTTCAGAAGGCACAGCATAAGCAGGATTACACAACATATCAATTTGTTTCATCTCAATCTCTATTTATATGAAACATGCTGTGAATTGCAATCAGTAGGAACATCTAAAAATATAAAATGTACTTCTTTATAGAAAGACAATTATAGCTATAATGTCATTGAGCCTCATTGCTACGTATAGTAATCAAATTTTCAAGCATTAATAGGTACAGAATATTTATTTATTCTTTATTCACTTAATTAAGTAAATTTCTCATGATCACTAATCACTCACTCACTCACTCACTCACTCACTCACTCAAATGTTCACTCACTCTCATTAGTGTTACATGTACAGCTGATGAAAAACATTCTGTATTGTTATTATTATTACTAATTTTCCTGCTGTTAATCCTCAAACATTCACAATAAGATGTGATTATATATTATCATATCATATACATACGTGTATATGTACATACGTATATGATAAGATCTGAAATATTCTGTATTGTATATATGCTCAAAAGTTTGAAATCTAATATGTGCAGCTTACAATTCATCTTAGATAATCTTATAAAAGCCACACTCATATATCAGAAATTATTTCACAAGGAATTAAAGGTATTATACTAAAAACAACACAATAATAAACTTACATGGTAAATGAGTCACACTTAATTCCAACTGAAATGGAGTACTCTCCCCAACACTGTTCATAGCACTCACATTAATGTTATAAGTCTCTCCAATAGTTAATATGTCTACTAACATGACACTGTAAGATCTCAGATGAGCTGAAAGAAAGGTCATGTTGAAACTGAAGTTTCCTCCAGAAATCTCCAACTGTCAACATTTTAGGAACATTTACATAAACAAAATTAATTATAATTATAATTTTTATTATTATTTTTTCCTTAACTGAAATTTCTGCTAACAAATTGTTATACTCGCAGTATAATTATCCACATTCTGTCCTCCGTCAGTCAGTAGTACAACATCCGCTGATAGAATAATCAGTGAAGTGCTTCAACTGATACTACATAACAGACAAATACTCATATACCTCACTATACACTACATGGAACTACATCTCACATATATACCTGAGTCAGGTGTAGTAAAGGTACTGACTTGGTGTAGTAACAATGGAAGTAATACACTGAGATAAGCACCACTGGATGCCAGCTGAACCTGCAGGTGAGAAGGAAATTTAAAGTATATTTAAATATCTGACAATTACACAGCTAGTGATTATAATCCTTTCTTCCTAATTTAGTGAATCCCAATAAACTGATCATTGTACATACAACTATAGCATATTGAAATGGTGTATGTATGTTGTTAAAAAATGGTAATAATGGTTTTAGTGTTTAAGTATATTTCGAGGTAATGCTATACGTATGTTTCTAGCCGCTATAGCTTATATATAGTTTACCGCTATTGAGAATTATGTCGACTGTAATTATACTTCCTCCATGTCGACTGTAATTATACTTCATCCATGTCGACTGTAAATACACTTCCTCTAAGTAAATCAAATCTACATCTCAGTTTACTGCCATTGTGATCCATCTTTACCGGCCCAAAAGTGTATGAAGCTCCGTTTACTATCCGAGTTGCACTAATACGGTTGGTGTCAGTAATGTCTTCATTATTCAGCTGAGGAAATATGTCTTCCAGTATCGAACCATTTCTAGTACAGTTAAATACCAGCTCGCTTCCACTGGAGCATTGACTCTTCCACTTGGAAATATCTCTTGTGCCAAGAAATATTTATGCAGTGTTATATAAATTATCATCTCAGTATAAACCATATTTTGAAGTAAGTCTATATATCTGATTCTGTATTCTAATATTACTCTATGCTACACTATACTTAATACGGATCCGTATATTAAGAATCTCTACATACCAGGGGCGTAGGAACAGCTGAGCAAGTGGGGGGGCTTGAAAATTTTTTTTTGCAATTTAAGTGATATTTTCATAGTTTGTACTATTGTTTTGGACTGATTGCATATAGCTATATACCGAAATTTCTGGTTTACTGGAACAACATAGTTGATGATAATGGCGGCCAGCATGAGTGGGCATGAGTTAGTATTTAAAGAAATAGAAAATATAGGTTGTGGCTAAAAAACTGGGGGGGCTTAAGCCCCCAAAGCCCCATAGGTTGCTACACCCTTGCATACTAATGTAGAACCTCTCTCCACCATAAGTCGCACAACGTCTCTGGTTAGGGATATGAATATCATTGGAATTCACACTCTCATTCAAATTGGCAACGGAAAAATTGCGAGTCAGATGTAACGTTTTTACCTAGCAGCTATATAATATACTGCACGTGAACTTATATTATTTAACGTTTCTCTACGCTATCAAGGAAGAAGATTAAAAGTTATGATTTGTCTGTACGTCGTGATCTTTCTTTTTGGATCATTTTGCAATATTCGTTGTGAAAGTAAGTCATATCGCAACGTTTGGACACACACCACCACCTTCTAGACATGCGATGATACACGCGCTAGGGCCTTTCAGCTAACACAAGTTAATTTCTCTGTTACTAAGGTCAGGTCACTTTTACTGACTATCCGAGTGACAATGTAACCACATTGGAAGGAGGCAATCTCACGTTTACTTGTGCAGTAACAGGTAGATCTAATAGAACATCCAATAGAGCTAGAATGCTTGTAAAGTGGTACTTGAACAATGAGACAAGCATTATCAGTAACAAGAACTTATCAGGTGGTACCATGGCAACAGTTAGTAGTGACTACCGTTCTCCTCTCACTTTGTCTAACATAAACAGAGTTTGGAATGGAACTACTGTACATTGTGCTGTTAAAATAAAAACAGTGGATCATGATCAGCCAGAACCCTTTCCTGTAATATCAGTGTTGTGTGAGTTACTGCAGAATATTGTGAATAAGTTATGCTATAAATAAGGTATTATAAGTAATATATAAACTTGAATACAGTTATAATTTATAGGTTAATATATATAACATATGTATAGACTCACTTGCAGTATAAAGTCATATAGATCATGTGCATGTTTGTTTGTTATAACATCCGAAATGCTCTAATGTTAGTAGCTGTATTGTGCATGGCAGTGATAATTGGTGCCTGAACTTTTTGGTAGCTAAAAGTATGTACTTACAAGCATGACTTTATAATTAATATAGATGTGTGTTCATATATAGTTTCTCCATCCATCACTCCAAACATTACAAACGAGACTGTTATAGAAGGGACATCCTTCACTACTCCTCTAACTATAACTGGTGATCCATTTCCAGTAAGTAGTAATATTGTTATAACTAAAGATGGAGTTACTGTACAAGATGGCAGGATTACTGTTAATATTGGATCTGGTAATGGAACATCTAGCTTTACAATAGAAAATGTTAATCGTACTGACAGTGGATCTTACACAGTAAATGTGTCTACTACAGCGAATGTGACTACTACAGTAAATGCGACTACTACAGTAAATGTGAATACTACAGTAAATGCGACTACTACAGTAAATGCGACTACTACAGTAAATGTGACTACTACAGTAGGAAGTGATACAGCTGTTGTCAACTTGGATGTGTACTGTGAGTTAGTATTCTTTGTATTCTATATTAAAAGTATACAATACATTTTCCTATTTTGATAGATGTCCCAGAATTTGCTGTACACTCTAAAGTGCAGAATGTTGTTTTTACAGAAGTATTTACATTCAACTGTACTCCATCAGCTGCCAACCCTCCACCTAGTAGTTATGTGTTTAAGAGAGATGGAGTGGAGATCACAGGAGTGAGTGGATCCATCTTAACTGTCTCTTCTCTAAAGAGAAGTGAAGATAGTGGAAACTACACTTGTAATGTGACTAACGAAGCAGGAAGTGTTGCCATAGCAACATGCTTGAATGTGTTGGGTGAGTTGATTGAGGTGATACAGAAATAATGTTAATCGATTAATATAATTCCATAGCTTCACCGTCTGCTTCACATAATATCACATTTGAAGATGTAAGTCCATTCTCAGCTACTATCAGTTGGAGTCCACCATCTGATAATGGAGGAAGTGATCAACCACTCAAGTACTCCATCAACATCATAAACAACACTGTCACTCTCTCCTTCACTACATCAGATGTGACTACTCTGTCACTGACTAACCTTCAACACAGCACTATATATGGAGTGGAAATAGTAGCTGAGAATGAATATGGAGTGAGTCCTCCAGAAGCCAGTAACTTTACTACACCTGACTCGGGTATGTGAGATGTAGTTCCATGTAGTGTATAGTGAGGTATATGAGTATTTGTCTGTTATGCAGTTCCTATTATTGAGAGTGTATCAGTTGAAGCACTCTCACTGACTATTCTATCAGTGGATGTTGTACTACTGACTGATGGAGGACAAAATGTTACTAACTATACTGTGAGTACAGTATGTAGGCAATGAATATATATGAATTTCAGTTAGGTATAAATTGAATTTTGTGTATGTAAATTTTCCTAAAATGTTGACAGGTGGAGATTGCTGGAGGAAACTTCAGTTTCAACATGACCTTTCTTTCAGCTCATCTGAGATCTTACAGTGTCATGTTAGTAGACATATTAACTATTGGAGAGACTTATAACATTAATGTGAGTGCTATGAACAGTGTTGGGGAGAGTACTCCATTTCAGTTGGAATTAAGTGTGACTCATTTACCATGTAAGTTAATTATATTAATGTGTTAATTTAGTCGAACAGTTTTCACAATTAAAAATTAATGATATAATTTTATAAATGGTCATTATACATGTATATGTATACAGCTAATTTTGATCATGTGTCTGAAGATACAACACTAGCTATCATTGGAGCTATTGTAGGAGTGATTATAGTAATTCTCCTCCTCATCTTAATGATACTGATTATTGTACTTTGTTACCTCCGGAGGAGGAAGAATGGTTAGTGCAACTTCAATTGAAATCTGATATTGTTATACAATTGAAATAGTGACTATATGACATCCTTAACACTTGCAACATCTTTTCATACACAGAAATGAAAAAGGAGTAAGTAGAATAAAGATAATGAAGAAATGAGAAAAGAATTATCAGAGAGAGAGAGAGAGAGAGAGAGGGCCGGAGTGATTAAATATGTCTTGCCTTCAAACCTATATAGGAATTTGGTTTACTTTCCCAACTCCTTAAAAGTGCATCATCAGTAGTGAACATTCATACATACAGAATCACACAAACAAGCTTCTGTGTCACTCTTACAGAACTACTCTCTTTTAACCCTTCAGTAATGATGATGTTCATTTCACAACTGAAAGCAAGCAGCAGCCGATAGAGTCAATGTATGCAGTATCAATGTACGCCGATGTGATACGTGACAGAAGGTCACTCGTTATACTCTTACTGAACTACTCTCTTCTAACCCTTCAGTAATGATGATGTTCATTTCACAACTGAAAGCAAGCAGCAGCCGATAGAGTCAATGTATGTAGTATCAATGTACACTGATGTGATACGTGACAGAAAGTCACTCATTATACTCTTACTGAACTACTCTCTTCTAACCCTTCAGTAATGATGATGTTCATTTCACAACTGAAAGCGAGCAGAAGCCGATAGAGTCAATGTATGCAGTATCAATGTACGCTGATGTGATACGTGACAGAAAGTCACTCATTATATTCTTACTGAACTATTCTCTTTTAACCCTTCAGTAATGATGATGTTCATTTCACAACTGAAAGCGAGCAGAAGCCGATAGAGTCAATGTATGCAGTATCAATGTACACTGATGTGATACGTGACAGAAAGTCACTCATTATACTCTTACTGAACTATTCTCTTTTAACCCTTCAGTAATGATGATGTTCATTTCACAACTGAAAGCAAGCAGCAGCCGATAGAGTCAATGTATGCAGTAGCTATTCGTGATCGGCCAACTGAATCAAATGGAAACTCAAACAGTGACAACCAACTCAATGAGGTGAAGAGAACTAAACCAGTTGAGTCAATGTACGCTGATGTGATACATGATAGAAAGTCCAACACAACCAGAGAGGCCAGTTGCATTACGAGTAGTCATAGCAACTGAATGTGTTCTATATGAGGTGATCTGTACCAGTTTCGGTCTATCAAATAAACTGTACGTAAATGTACTCACTCCTAATTGTGCTACTGTTAGTATATACATATATATACTAGCTAATTGCTGCATGTTAATGAGATCTCATAAATTTCATTTTTTATTATACTGTGTCCACACGAATATGGACATACTCTTATATTTTATTAGTACTTTCTACTCACACAGTCTCTGCTAGTTATAGGTGGCAGGTATATCTAGTATGTCCATATATGGTCACATTCCCTCTTGTTATTATCTCTGCTATATCCTTGAGACTCTCAAATAGCAGTACTTGTAGTAGATAGCCATTACTTGTGCATGTCTCAGTTGAGCAATGCACTGAAAACATTCAAATAGCAGTACTTGTAGTAGATAGCCACTACTTGTGCAGTGTTTGGTCAGTCTGTTAGCTAGGTTGTCAACTTAGGCTTATATAGTCATTTACATATTACATAAATATACGTACATACACTTCAAATTCATACAGTATTTTCAAAATATATAATACTTGTGAATGATATCTTTATAATTATTATTATGTGTATATAACAATTTATTTTTATTATTATTACTTATCTCACCTATTGATTATTATACAATTATTGAAATGGAATATTAGTGAATGCATTACATCACAAATGTGTATAATCGACTATAATCAACTATCATATATAGAGGAATGAAGTGAGTTATTTGAGTGTCTAGTGAATATAGTGTAATGAGTCCCGAGTACAAGTGATGACATGTTTGTAGGAGGAAGGTTTCCCACTTAACAGAAGACTAAAGTTTTCAGTTAACTGCTTAACTTTCAATTTCACTGAACAGGTATAACACTAAATTAAATGCAACTTTACGGTTTCAAACAATTCCGTAACAGTAAACATGAAGTGAATAAGAATATATCATGTGACCCTTCTATATATTGCAATAAACTGGAAAATGTACTGTTTCTAATTTGTGAGTTCCAACCTGTTAACCCCTCTGAAATATTATTGCATAATAAATTAGTTGGTATGATGGTCCCCCCTTGGTTAGGAGGAGGTACCTCAAGCTCCAGTCTGAGGATCACTTGTTTGTAGTTTAGTTCCCAAGGGAGTAGGTAGTATGTAATGTATGGCCACAACAGTTCTTTGCTGATGAAGACCTACGGGTTGAAACGTCCTATTATCAATAATTTATGTTGCTGTTGCTCAATAATACCTCTGGATTAAATCATGATCACAACAAGCAACCATAAATATATGTACGTACACTTCAAATTCATACAGTATTTTCAAAATATATGATATTTGTGAATGATGTCTTTATAATTATTATTATGTGTATATAACAAAAAACTATTTATTTTTATTGTTAATACTTATCTCATATTATTATACAAATTATGGAAATGGAATACACAATTATGTTTCATTTAGTTTACAAATAATCATGATGCCTCATAAGTAATGTGCTCAGTGTCAGCCATTTTGTTGCCTTGGTAACCTTTGTTCTCAGAAGGCACAGCATAAGCAGGATTACACAACATATCAATTTATTTCATCTCAATCTCTTCATATGAAACATGCTGTGAATTGCAATCAGTAGGAACATCTAAAAGTATAAAATATACTTCTGTATAGGAAGACTATTATAGCTATAATGTCATTGAGCCTCATTGCTACGTATAGTAACTATTAGATTTCAAAGTTTCGAATATTAACAAGAAAATTAATACTAACAATAACAGAATGTTTATTTATACACTTTCTTCTGGTAAGTTTCTCACTGATCACTACATTTAAACATTCTGCATTGTTATTGTTATTGTTATTACTATAACAATAATATAATTATACTGAACACTCACATTCAAGTGTTGTAAGTGAAAAAGTATCAAAACAAGACAGTGACCTTGAGAGATATCTCTTGAGCCAAGACTTTATATTATGAAATATTTATGCAGTGTTATATAAATTATCATCTCAGTATAAACCACATTTTGAAGTAAGTCTAAATTTCTAGATCTGATTCTCTATTAGTCGCACAACGTCTCTGGTTAGCGATATGAATATCATTGAAATTCACACTCTCATTCAAATTTGCAACGGAAAAATTGCGAGTCAGATGTAACGTTTTTACCTAGCAGCTATATAATATACTGCACGTGAACTTATATTATTTAACGTTCCTCTACACTATCAAGGAAGAAGATTAAAAGTTATGATTTGGTTGTACATCGTGATCTTTCTTTTTGGATCATTTCGCAATATTCGTTGTGAAAGTAAGTCATATCGTTTGGACATACACCACCACCTTCTAGACATGCGATGATACACGCGCTAGGGACTTTCAGCTAATACAAGTTAATTTCTCTGTTACTAAGGTGAGACCAATTTTACTGACTATCCGAGAGTCAATGTAACCACATTGGAAGGAGGCAATCTCACGTTTACTTGTGCAGCAACTAGAACATCCAATGGAGAGAGACTGTCTGCAAGATGGTACTTGAACAATGGCAGTACAGAGACAAGCATTACCACTAACAAGACCCTATCAGGTGGTACCATGACAACAGTTGGTAGTGACTACCGTTCTCCTCTCACTTTGTCTAACATAAACAGAGTTTGGAATGGAGCTACTCTACATTATGCTACTAATTATGGCTCAGGATCAGTGGATCAGGATCAACCCTTTCCTGTAATATCTGTATGGTGTGAGTTACTGCAGAGTATTGTGAATAAGTTATGCTATAAATAAGGTATTATAAGTAATATATCAACTTGAATACAGGTTAATATATATAAAATATGTATAGACTCACTTGCAGTATAAAGTCATATAGATCATGTGTATGTTTGTTTGTTATAACATCCGAAATGCTCTAATGTTAGTAGCTGTATTGTGCATGGCAGTGATAATTGGTGCCTGAACTTTTTGGTAGCTAAAAGTATGTACTTACAAGCATGACTTTATAATTAATATAGATGTGTGTTCATATATAGTTTCTCCATCCATCACTCCAAACATTACAAACGAGGCTGTTATAGAAGGAACATCCTTCACTACTCCTCTAACTATAACTGGTAATCCATTTCCAGTGAGTAGTAATATTGTTATAACTAAAGATGCAGTTACTGTACAAGATGACAGGATTACTGTTAATATTGGATCTGGTAATGGAACATCTAACTTTACAATAGAAAATGTTAATCGTACTGACAGTGGATCTTACACAGTAAATGTGACTACTACAGTAAATGTGACTACTACAGTAAATGTGACTACTACAGCAGGAAGTGATACAGCTGTTGTCAACTTGGATGTGTACTGTGAGTTAGTATTCTTTGTATTCTATATTATAAGGTATATACAATACATTTTCCTATTTTGATAGATGTCCCAGAATTTGCTGTACACTCTAAAGTGCAGAATGTTGTTTTTACAGAAGTATTTACATTCAACTGTACTCCATCAGCTGCCAACCCTCCACCTAGTAGTTATGTGTTTGAGATAGATGGAGTGTCCATCACAGAAGGAGTGAATGGATCCATCTTAACTGTCTTTTCTCTGAATAGAAGTGAAGATAGTGGAAACTATACTTGTACAGTGACTAATGAAGAAGGAAGTGTTACCATAACAACATACTTGTATTTGTTAGGTGAGTTGATTGAGGTGATGCAGAAATAGCAATGTTAATCGATTAATATAATTCCATCTCATTTACCATGTAAGTTTATTAATGTGTTAATTTAGTTGAACATTTTTCACAATTAAAATTAATGACTTTATTTTATAAATGGTCATTATACATGTATATGTATACAGCTAATTCCGATCATGTGTCTGAAGATACGACACTAGCTATCATTGGAGCTATTGTAGGAGTGATTGTAGTAGTTCTCCTCCTCATCTTAATGATACTGATTATCGTACTTTGTTACCTCAGGAGGAGGAAGTCAGAATGGTTAGTGCAGTTTCTTATAGTTATACAATTAGAATATTGATTCTATGACATCTTTATAAATGCAACATTTTTTTCATACACAGAATTGAAAAAGGAGTAAGTAGAATAAAGCTAATGAAGAAACGAGAAAAGAATTATCAGAGAGAGAGAGAGAGAGAGAGAGGAGTGATTAAATAAGCTTGCCTTCAAACCTTTATAGGAATTTGGTTTACTTTCCCAACTCCTTAAAAGTGCATCATCAGCAGTGGCAGTGAACATTCATACATACAGATTCACACAAACAAGCTTCTCTCAATATTCACTCTTACAGAACTACTCTCTCTTAACCCTTCAGTAATGATGATGTTCATTTCACAACTGAAAGCAAGCAGAAGCCGATAGAGTCAATGTATGCAGTATCAATGTACGCTGATGTGATACGTGATAGAAAGTCACTCATTATACTCTTACTGAACTATTCTCTTTTAACCCTTCAGTAATGATGATGTTCATTTCACAACTGAAAGCAAGCAGAAGCCGATAGAGTCAATGTATGCAGTATCAATGTACGCTGATGTAATACGTGACAGAAAGTCCGACACAACCAGAGAGGTGAACAGTTGCATTACGAGTAGTCATAGCAACTGAATGTGTTCTTCATACATACGTACGTACACTTCAAATTCATACAGTATTTTCAAAATATATAATACTTGTGAATGATGTCTTTATAATTATTATTATGTGTATATAACAAAAAACTATTTATTTTTATTGTTAATACTTATCTCATATTATTATACAAATTATGGAATTGGAATACACAATTATGTTTCATTTAGTTTACAAATAATCATGATGTCTCATAAGTAATGTGCTCAGTGTCAGCCATTTTGTTGCCTTGGTAACCTTTGTTCTCAATTACTTCAGAAGGCACAGCATAAGCAGGATTACACAACATATCAATTTGTTTCATCTCAATCTCTATTTATATGAAACATGCTGTGAATTGCAATCAGTAGGAACATCTAAAAATATAAAATGTACTTCTTTATAGAAAGACAATTATAGCTATAATGTCATTGAGCCTCATTGCTGACACAGTATAGAGCACTGTAATTCTTATAACTTATAAGGGATTATAAAATTAACTTTTTAACAAGAATACATTGTAACCCTCAAAGAAGTTGCTATTCAATTAGTGCATGCTCAGACACAAATCTTTCCAAAACATGTTATTGCATCAACCACTGTCATGTGCTGTTACAATGAAGCAGTTGGACAGAAAAGTTTCAATGATAATTATAATCTACAAAGCCTATACTAGTACAGTAGTTACAGATAGGTCCTGTTGAAAGGACATGAAGTACTGTACACACATTACATCACCTTTACATACTGCACAACAAATTAATGTTTGTTTCTTCTTGTACATCCATTAATATTGACTTTGGAGAAACTGCCTGGTCTCAATCAGGATCAGCTGACTAGGTGAGGATACCACTTTGACTTACATGTGTGAAGTTGTTCTACAAGTGAGAGCCACATGAACAACTGATTGCTTTATTTCCATTTGATGGTTGCCAGGGAACTGCACCTGGTTGCTATGGAGACTTTCTATTATTAGAAATAATAATATACGTATTTTTAGGTAGAGAAGTAAACAAGATGTACAATGTAAGCACATTAAGACAATTGCTTATTTACACCTCTAATGGCCAGCACTGTAAACACTCCCCCAAATGAGTGTAGTCATAGCTACTAGAAATTGTACAATCTCATGCAAAGGAATTGTACAGCTTCATAATAGGGAACAGTTTCATAGCTAAATAGAAAACTGATCTATAGGATACAGAGAACATGGTAGGCATGTACTACACACTTCCTCCAACTGAATAATGGTAGCTAGGAGTTACTAGTTACTAGGGACTGGTAGAGATGCTAATCTAGTAGTCCCATTGGACAAATGTAACTCAGGTCCTTTACAATTGTTATACTCACTGCTGAGTCCATGCAAATTTCCCCTTGATCCAATACCTTCTTTCACAATCTTTCCAACTTGGATATAGGTTTAGTCAATAACTTTAATAATCTCCCACCACTCAGTCCTTCTGCTTACTTAATTGGACATGTTGCTAGGTAACTGACATGTGATTTCCATGACAACTCTTCTGCAAATGGAGCAAATAAAGTATAGGCTGCACAATAAGCCATATACGTGTGTAATCAAATGTTGCTTTGCATAAATTACCTACAGTGATAAATTACATTTTGAGCAGTCTCACGAGTTAGTTATAATTACATGAGGTAAAGATGCTGATTAATACTAATCTTGTAACTTAAAAGAAAGACAAACATCATTTAATATAAAGAGGCTATAATTTGTCTAATTCCCTAAACAAGATGACCTACCAATCAGTGAAGTTTAGGGCATGTACAACGCCAAAGTTCCTCAAAAATAGGCAATTAGCCTTCAGCTACAGTCTTCGTTGCAACGGCCATTTTGGATTTACAAACTGATTAAGCAATAATATATTGTATGCACGAAGCAATCTCTAAAACTTGATTCAGTCAATAATGCCTTTATGGATATGATAATTAAGAACCCAATGATTCTGTTTAACAAATACATCCTTGATTCTTAATGTCCTGTGTTGTGCATGAAACATACCGCATGACTAATGTATGTCATTTCATGCGATCGCAGGAGCTTGTATGTTTAATTAAGATTGCATATGTTTAACGATTTGCTGAACAATTGAGGTTGATTGAAATATTAATAGCTTGTGTACGCACTTCCATTCATGGGGTCACTGCAATTGTTATATGATTCAATTATGACTTCGCTGGATAGCCATGCATGCATGTTTTCGAGTTTGAACTCAATAGAAATAACAAATTGCTGAATAGGTCGGGGCATGTACTACATGTTGTCTATTGTTCTCGAACATGACATCGAAAACAATTAGGTTCCACGATTTTCCGCCAAGTTCACAATGTTTCCCGCCGACAATTTCTAATAAATAGGCGAGGAAATTTTCCGTCTTCGGCCTCCGGGCTATCAACTCTGGAGGTCTACTTTGGTGTGGATCGATGCGAAAACCATTCTTGGAGTACGAGCAATGGTACATGCCTATCCGAAGGGTCATCGGTGTTCGTATAGTGGGGTGGTCTCTCTATCATGGGTTAGTGCCTGGAGATGTATCTCACTATTAATCCTGCTTGTGTGTTAAATTGGCACTTGCGGGATTCTTGCTATACGACCCGTACCTGGAGGTTGGTGTGGTCCAGTGCCACTACGTAGTCGGTCAGGAACCCCTGTTGTAGGCTGCAGCTTCAGGTTGGTTTGGAAGGAATTTGTATTTTGTATTCAAACAGTATTTCTTTGTATATTATATTATGTATTTTCAATTCTTCTCTTGCAGTTCAGTGAACTGATGGGTCCCTACTCTAAAGCGCCTGGCCGATCCCAATGAGCTAAAGTCTGTGTACAGTACTCTCAAGCTGCGTTGTGTGCACATGATGATTCTCATTGGTGGGAGTTTGTGGTCCGCCAGGGTCGGGCTTGTTCTGTCCGTAGCGTGAGGCAGAGCAGGACTAGTAACTGGTCACAGGTCGGTCAGGTACGCCGGACCGTTCCCGAGCAGCTTCTCTTACGACGCAAGTAGTGGAAGTGTCAAACAGAGTTGAGAAACCGGAGGCCTTTTGGGGCACAAAGTACTTCTACCTCCACGTGGTGTGCCCTGGGATCACTTTTACTCAGTAAAGTGATGCAAAACGAAGTACTACAGCAAACAAATCCAAGCCACTCAAAAGAAGAAGAAACACTATGAAGAACTTGTTTTAAGAACTACATTCTTTTGAACATTTTTTAATTTAAAACCATGTACATGTATATTTCAGAATTTTAATTGTCAAACAGAAATGATCATTGTGCAGTGGTTTTATAAATACAATCGATAATGATAACGAGCTTGAAATAATAAGATATAAAATATAACCCAGCTAATCGCATAAGCATTCAGTATACTCTTGTAAATTATTGTATAACAAATAAAATCCAAAGGTCGGCCCATGTCCATTGCAGGACACAGACTTGCATCATAAATGTTTTAACGAAAAAGGAAAAAAAGGAGAAAGGAAAGCGAAAAAGAAAAAAAGAAAAAAGGAGAAATGAAAACGAAAAAGAAAAAAAGAAAAAAGGAGAAAGGAAAACGAAAAAGAAAAAAAGGAAAAGAAAAACGAGGGAAAAAGGAAAAAGGAAAAAGAAAAAAATGATGTATTCTGTATAATGCGTATATACTTCAGAGAATATGAGAGGGGTTAGTGTACCAAGTCCCTTGTAAGGACTGCAACAGGACCTATATAGGTGAGATTAAGAGGACTCTTAGGGTGAGATGAAGAGGACTCTTAGGGTGAGATGAAGAGGACTCTTAAGGTGAGATGAAGAGGACTCTTAAGGTGAGACAAAGAGGACTCTTAAGGTGAGATGAAGAGGACTCTTAAGTTGAGATGAAGAGGACTCTTAAGTTGAGATGAAGAGGACTCTTAGGGTGAGATGAAGAGGACTCTTAGGGTGAGATGAAGAGGACTCTTAGGGTGAGATGAAGAGGACTCTTAGGGTGAGATTAAGAGGACTCTTAGGGTGAGATGAAGAGGACTCTTAAGGTGAGATGAAGAGGACTCTTAAGGTGAGATGAAGAGGACTCTTAAGGTGAATTGAAATGTTTAATTTAGTAATGCATCTAAATAGTATCTTCAATTTCTCCACCTAAAAGATTGTAAAGAAACAGAATTAAGTGAAACTTAATGTGTCACTCCTACTAACTGAGCCAATAGAGCAAGACGTATAAAACATTCAAAGTCTGTTTGTGTAAAGATGAATCTAACATTAGCCTCTTAGAAGTGGTGATGGTTTAGAGGGTCTGGCTGTACACTCTCTTTACCCATCTTATGAAGACCACAAATATGCCCTTTTGTGTTTGTCAACAGTGATACTGTGAATGACACAATGTCAACTCATCTAGAGAGGGATCCATGAGGATATTCCTGTATTTTTTTCTAGTGCAATCTAATTAATAATAGTTTACAAGTATACAAGCAAGAAAAAGGATCTCAAACACTGATATACTGCTATTAAGTATTATGAAACTGCATGATTAAGATAATTAAATATGATGGCTAAAAACGTATATACCAAGGATTCACAGAAGATCAAAATAAAGAAAAGACAAAGACTTCCAGGATCACTGATGAAGGGTGGAATTCCCAGAAACGGCTGTCTGACCCAGTGGAGAAAAAGATGAAAGAAGGAAGAAAAGACTCCTGTATCCTCATCCAAAGCTCTCTTCAGGTTTAGTTCCCCTATAGGCTCTTTTACAGAATAGGCATATAGCATGTAGGAAAATGGTATCTATTTTTCATACGTTAATTCTTTCTTTTTAACTATTTAATTAGTCAGGACATGCAACTTGAGTTGCATATACACTTCCTATAATATACAATGTATGGGTAATGGTAGTATTGTGCTGCTCAAGTAAAGGGATCCAGTCTCCAAGGTGAACACAATTTGAAGCTCAGTGTATTCCAATGTCGGCCAAGTGACTCAAAATATTCCTTCCAACCTCCCACAGCTCGTTGGAATAGGAATCTAGAACTATTGCTGAGATCTGTGCAGAGTAAACACTTACTAGAAAGCTCTTTAAGTACTTTGAGCCATATAGATTTCTACAATTCAAAGTATATATGTCAGCAGAAGAACAGAAAGCACATTCGCACATGCATGCTCGCTTTACAAACAAATTTACATTTTCCTCTAATCTTGCGTAACACAACAGTCCAAGGGAAAAATTAACGGAGAAAAAAGACCAAAAGTCTCTATCTAGGCGATCAGTCATTTCGTGTATAGCAAACAATATGGCGTTTGTACTAGATAGAAAGACTGATGGAATTAAAGTAAGTACCAACTATAGTGGCTCACGAGATAGAGATTCTAATACATCTCAGTACTATATATGGCCTCAAGTTGTGTTCATCAGTGACCGAATAACGACCGTTCCTAAGAAACCATATTTGTTCAAATGGGAATGTTTACAGATCAATATTGTGACAATACACCGTAGTACCGGTCGGTATTCGCTGAGAACACATTCCACGTTCATTCCATTTAGATTTATATACACAGGAGATATTATATATTATATCTCACTATACGTAACTGCTTCCAATTGAAACTCAGTGTATGTATAGTGTATAAACTTTAAAAGGGTCTATTTCTAAGCCTTTACACAACCTGTAGACCTTTTAGTGTCACGTGACTGTATACTTTAGCAGTACCAGGTGCCACATACAGTATTTAGTGATGTTCTGTTCTGTGTCTTATAATGTCTGCTTTGTGCATGTCCTTGATCTGTCAATCTTGTGTCATCCATATATCTTGTGTTCTTTGTCAATCTTGTGTCATCCATATATCTTGTGTTTGTTGTCAATCTTGTGTCATCCATTTATCTTGTGTTCGTTGTCAATCTTGTGTCATCTGTCAATCTTTGTGTCCAGATGTCCACGCTGACGTTGCTCCAACACAGACAACTAGGAACGGCTATGAATCCATACTTTGCCTATCAATCACCAAGTATGGCGAGCCAGACCCACCTCTCAAAGTACATTTGTGGCAGTAGACATTTTGTTGAGCGACTCAAGCTGATTCAACGACTGAAAGAGAAGGGTCATCACGGTTGTGTCAATTCCATCAACTTTTCTCACAGCGGACAGCTGCTAGCTTCAGGTAGTGATGACCTCAAGATTGTTCTGTGGGATTGGCAGAGAGGTGTTGCCAGGACAACCATGGAGACAGACCACGTGGCCAATATATTTCAAGTGTGTCCACCTTTTGTATTGCCATGGGAACCTTACTAATTACATAATCACATAATATTGGCCTATATATGGTGTTCTAGATTGTTCATATAATAATATTATACAATAAGGACTTTTTCATAATTCTATAAACTCTGTTTCATTTCAAATTAAGAAAATGAATTATATCAAGTTTTTAGTGCAATTATTTGGCAATGAATAATTAAGCCTTTTTACATTTAGAATACAGTTACTGATGTCATGTATTTCTATCCTCTTATAAAAGGCCAAGTTTCTTCCCGGCACTGAGGACCTTCATCTGGTCAGTGCTGCCAGAGACGGTCAAGTGATGCACAATATTCTCTCACCCTCTGGGAGTGTGGTATATAAGAAGCGGGTTGCTAGGCACCGAGACTCCGCCCACAAGGTACCGTTCCAATTGTCCTTTTCTGTTAAAGATATTTTGTTGTGTTCAGAGAAATATATCAATTTCAAGTTCTTGATTCATCTTTAATGGCATCCTGAGGTAGAGAAATGAGACGTCTGACACAAGTAATGATAGAGAATACAGTTTCATCAATCTAGCTGAATTTAAAGACTAAAAGTCTTTTCTTCCTTCTTTTCCCTTCTTTCATCTTCTTCTCCACTGGGTCAGACAGCCGTTTCTGGGAATTCCACCCTTCATCAGTGATCCTGGGAGTCTTTGTCTTTTTCTTTATCTTGATCTTCTGTGAATCCTTGGCAACCATATACAGCTTGTATACGTATGTTAGAATTAGTACATTTTATTGTATTCCACTGTAGCTAGCTCTGGAGTCAGATTCGCCTCACTTGTTGCTGAGCTGTGGGGAGGATGGTGCAGTCTTTGAGATTGACTTGAGAGAGGAGAAACCTAAAAGGTCTGAATCACTCTCCTCCCTTGTCTCATGTGACATCTCTCCTCCCTCACCCCTCTCTCCCTCACTCCTACCTTACTCCCTCCCTCACTCCTACCTTACTCCCTCCCTCACTCCTACCTTACTCCCTCCCTCACCCCTCCCTCCCTCACTCCTATCTTACTCCCTCCCTCACCCCTCCCTCCCTCACTCCTATCTTACTCCCTCCCTCACTCCTACCTTACTCCCTCCCTCACTCCTACCTTACTCCCTCCCTCACTCCTACCTTACTCCCTCCTCTACTCCTCTCCCTCCCTCCCTCCCTCCCTCCTTCACCCCTTCCTCCCTCCCTATCTCCCCTCTCTCTCCTCAGTCTGCTAGTGTGTAGAAGCAGTCAGGGCAGAGTGCCCCTCTACTCCATCTTTATTGATCCATCGGATAATAATTCCTTTGCAATCTCTGGAATGGATCAGTTTGCAAGAATATTTGACCGTAGAAATATTGTCATTAATAACAAGTGCCCTGAGCCTGTAAAGAGATTCTGTCCTGACCATTTGGTAAGTCTTAAAACCATAGTAACCATTTCCTTATATGGTATGTATATAATAATGAATAATGCTGCTATTGTATTCTATATGCTTTAGAAGGAACCACAAAATGACAGTGTTAAGGCAAACATCACTTGTCTGGTATATTCACATGATGGAAAAGGTAATAGAATAAGATACATCATACTCCTCCCACTACCTCTCCCTCTACCTCTTTTTTTTTTTTTTTTTTTTTTTCACCTGCACATATCTCATTATTCAAATTTTTTACAAAAACGTATTATGCATATGTGATATGAGAAAAAGGGATTGTACTAAGTGTAAAAATATAATGTGTACACTGAAATTAAGGAAAAATGATTACAAGGAAGACATAAAAAAAAAAAAACATGAGACATGTGAGGGCTAAGGTTACCCAGTCCCTGCTTAAATGTTAGACGAAAACATTACACAGTTATAAAGACTGGCCTTAGCTCTCTCCCTCTCTCCCTCTCTCCCTCTCCCTCTCTCCCTCTCTCCCTGTCCCCCTCCCTTTCCCTCTCCCAAACCCCTTTCTCCCTCTACCTCTCCCTCTCCCTCAACCTCTCTCCCTCTCCCTCAACCTCTCTCCCTCCCTCCCCCTCTCTCTTTCTCGCTACCCCCATCGAATTGCTCTCTACTCCTCCCTGGACCACATACCTCCTCAGAGCTGCTCTGTAGTTACAATGATGAGGACATTTATTTGTTTGATGCAACACACAGTTCAGAGAGTGAAGCGATAAAGCGCTACAAGGGACACAGAAACAATCAGACCGTAAAGGGAGTCAACTTCTTTGGGTCTCAGAGTGAATACATTGTCAGTGGAAGTGACTGTGGTCATGTGTTCCTCTGGGACAAGGAGAGTGAGGAGTTGGCCCAGTGTCTGAAAGGAGACTTTAATGGTGTCGTGAGTTGGACCCACCTTCTGATGTTATAAATATGTCATGTGACCATCACATGACTCTCAAATCCTTTTTACATAACCTTACCATTGATTTTGTGGTGCAATACAGTATAGTGAATCAGTCATGTGATTATCATGTGACTTTTATTATCATGTGACTTTTAACAGCCACTGTTATTGTCATGTTTTCAGGTGAACTGTTTGGAGCCACATCCAACTACTCCAGTGTTGGCAGTGAGTGGCTTGGATCATGACCCAAAGATATTTGCTCCGATATCCCATAAACCCACATTATGCGAGGATATCACTGAAGTGAGCAACATCTTCTAAATTTCATGACCTCATTGCCCTATATCATCCTTGCAATCATCGTCCTCTATTTCCTATCACTTAACCTACCTAATGTGACAGATTAGATAGTGACCTCCCTTAAGTGGCTAATTGTAGTCCTTTTAGTTGCACAAGTGCCTTCTTATCTAATCTCTCCTGTAGGTTATGTAGTAAGGAATCTCGCATTACCTAATTTGTTCTCTGTTGAAAGATTTTGATTCTAAATAAATGGGAAGAAATATAAATATTTTGTATGAAGCTTAAAAGCTTCTCTCTTAATCTTTAAAGATATTCACGTTTTTAAACTGACATTTAATTTCTGTGCATACAAAAATGGGAAGGGTGCCACAATAACTGTCCTTTTGATAGTCAGTGTTGTATGAATGAATGTGAGACTGTTCATGCAACTATTCAGTAAAATGATTGTTTTCTGTTGCTAGGTGACAGAAGCTAATTCTAAAGGTCGTGACCAAGACTGGAGAATGGTATCTGGTGATCCCTTTGGCCGGTTGATAAGAAGAATGTTTTTAAGGAGATTTCGCAATAGTTTTCAAGTAGGAATGCTATCATAATTTAACCCGCAGTCTCTTTAAGTAGTGTATAATATGATGTAGTCTCACTTTCCTCATTTTCACAGATTTAGATGTGGTCCATTGTTAAATTTACATATTTTTAGGGAATTATTTGGCCTTTTATTGCCTCTGGTGTTGCACCCTCGTTCCCCTAAAAACTTTCCCAATTCTCTGTTTATGAAACCATCCTTGACCAAAACATTCAATGATTACATTTCATTGCACAGGAAATCCTTTTATAGACTCACCTCTAATGTATAGTTGATAGAACTAGCCCTGATGGCCATCATCCTGACCCTCTGATGTGGCGCCTAGGAAAGCCATAGAGTAGATGATACTTTCAATAAGTACTAGACAAAGGAAATACTCATTTGCACTACATTTCTCATGATTATGATTATTCACCCATCTATATGTCCTTTTTACATTTTCCTCAAAATTTTGACCTTTTAACTAAAACCTGTTTTGGTTGGTTGGTTGGTCTTTAGAGAGGTGAAGAGATGGAGGGAGACGACTCGTCTGATTCTGAGGAAGATGGCGGGATGGAAGAAAATAATGAATTGGACTTATTCTTGCCAGTTCAATTTGGCTTTCACCAATTACTTGATGATGAAGATGATGACGATGAAGATCAAGATGATAGTTTTGATGATGACAATGATAACGATGACAATGATAACGATGACAATGATCGCGGTGATGGTGATGGTGATGGTGGTAGAAGTGGTGGTGGCTCGAGACGTGGAAGACGACTTAGACATGTCAATTGCAGTCAGCAATAACATTTATAATTAATTTCAATTCTTGATTTTTTTTATTTCCAATTTAACGTTTTTCCACTTGTTCAAGGTTTTTGTTACAAATAAACTGCCTTTTTTGTTGTAAGCTTATCTACGTATATACGTATCCTTGTTAATGCATGCATATATGTGTGGAAAAGGAAATACAATTCTCTAATTAGTTCACTATTTCAAGTAGTATAATTAAAAGATATATATATATATGTATATAATACATTCCTCATTCGTTCATAATACGTATGTATGTGTACGTACTGTATAATATATAATGTATATGTATCTTTGGGATATCGATGGTCGACCCCCAGGGTTGAAACGTTTGATGAAGAAAAACGAAAACAAACTGCGTTTTTAAACGCTCAAAAGTCGAAGGATGTACCATCCCAAAGATAATATAAGTTCAACACAGTTATAAGGAATCCTTATTCTATTATGTATATGTATATATGTAATATACCTTGAGGATATGCATACTGAAATAATTAACAATTCCACAGTTTCATTATACATTATACACATTCTCTGTTCCTAGAATTGTCCAATATACCTATATGTATATATAGTTTCCTAATACACAGTGAATGTGAAATTACAATTACAATGTACTATCTTAGGATTCATAAAATGTGACACTTCAATGGCAGTTAAAATAACCAATTCACCCCACAGTCAACCATGTTCCTCGTCACACCCACCACGTGCACATTACACCACATCCACAACCTCTCATGACCACCCTGGGGGATACACCTATATATATCTATAGCTGGGAGGCGATCACTGATTGCCATTTGATTTGACTTTAGACCTCCCAACCAAGATCAGATCTAGCTAGACTTAAGTCATGATTGGATTGGTTGGATATAGCTCTATTTCTATATATGACATCACCTATAGCTTTTACACTGCATTTAACACGTGCACCCTTTTCAATGAGCGATACAGGTCTTATGTCATATATTATAATGATATTATGCTGTTCAACAGTGAATCTGTTTAGCATCAAGAATACTTATATGTTTTGTTTCCTAATCCATTTGAATAACTATAAAAAATGACTCATATAATTGAGGAATTGACTCACATTTTTCTGATTCACTTCCCAAACAGAAGCCAATTGCAAATTTAAACCTACATACAGTGCTATATGTAATAGTAGACTTGCAGCATTAAACAATGATATTTAGTGCTGTATATATTTACATGTTAATGCAAGTACAATTATAATATTTACATTTGCAATGTAGGAATATACATATATAGACAATTCAAACTGCAGGCAAATGCTACAGGTATATAGTAAATAGATCTAAATTTATAAATATATATACCTATATATGTAGTTACGTATATCATTAATATTTAATGACAAATGATATCTCAATGAACACATTAATGGAGCTTGTATATATATATATACAGAAGATTGTCTATACATCTAGATCCATTCCTTGCATGAATTGGTTGTAATTTTTATTATAATTATGAAAATTTTAAGTTAGTACATGTGTGTTATTTTGTATATACAGTACATTATGATGTATACATTTCCTTTCAAAACATTCTAATTTGTACAAGATCTCTTATGTTAATCAGGAAGTTTCAGTCAAAAATCAATTGGGTTAATAATGAAAACAATTTAAAGAACTACCCGAATACTAGTGAGATATGTATGTATTAGGCAGAAACATCATTAGTTTTAACTTTACAATTAAATAATAGCTAAGGTATAGACTGTGGTATTAAGAAGTGTTTAATTAATTATATCTAATCCATCCACATGTCTAACTTCCTTCCCTTGCTTCAGATGTTTGCATAGCTTCAACTTAAAGTATAACCCTCCAGACACTATTGCTAATTGATCATGTGTACCAGGCAATACCACTGATTGGTGTTGTGGAAGTTAGTGAACAGGAGCTAGGATAAGGAATTGGATATACTGTACATGGGAAGTTTAGGAATACATGTATACATATATTCCCATGGAAACTCAAATGTATTGAATAACACATTCCTATTTTGAGTTATGTAAGTGTCAATCTCTCAATCTCATCAGAACAAGTCTCTTGAAATTCTAATGTAGTCGAAAATTATACATATATAGAAACTTCCACACTTAGTCTTAGAGTTGTAAGTATACATGGTATTATACGTATATTCCCAAGTGTGTACGTATAATATATAAATACATAATAATATAATATATATTGTGTACATATATACACTTGTATATACATGCATGGATGATGCAACATGTACACATTCAAAGGTGATTTATTATTCATTACACCTTCCAATTTGGTATCCATAATCCATATGCATATCCTGTCATGCGCACACTGTCGCCAAACTTCAGTGTGGTTCTGTATACTGATTGGTCATTGTAGACACTGTGGCTGATTCAAAATACAATTTTAAAATCTTGTGCATACAATCAGAGAAAGTATATTTAGCACTAGCAATTACATAATGATATGTTACTAAAATTAGTATAAAGGTATAATTGTATTATATAATGATGATTACATCTATAGTTACGTATGAACATAGGTACTATAGATCTTGGACTTGTCATGTTTATAGGCACATTCAAATGGATGTCTCTGGGAATCCTATTTTTCCCATTATATTAGCAAACTTCTATTACACTGTTAACATTATAGTTTATACAAAGCACAACATTTTTACAAAACAAACAGAAAATAAATTTAATAACAGAAAAGTAACGAAACTGCATAAAACAAGGATATGCAAAAGTCAAATCTTCAAGTGTTTGAAATGTGAGCTGATATAAATATTTTTTTCTGTTTTTTAAGAAAATTGTTGCTGTTGAACTAGAGTGTTACTGCTCTTGATTAAATTTCGCAGGAGATCAACAGCATTGGGGTTTTTCCCTCTAGCTTGCACATACTCCTCCACATCGCAAGTGAATCGGAATGTGAGTTTCTTTCCGGGCACCTTGTCCATAATGCCTTTGGCATAGTAATACCGTAAGCCTCTACTCAGCTTGTCATAGTTCATCTGCGGCTTATTCTTCTGCTTCCCCCATAGTCGGGCAATCTCGTCTGGCTGGACAATGCGGAATTCATACTGGTCTCCAGTCCAGTGAATGAGCTGACGATTAGAGGGTGACAGCAACAGATCCAATAGAAACTGCCACAACTGGACCACTCCTCTACCCGAGGGAACTACACAACATGAAAACAGTCAGTAATACTAAAAGAAACTGTAAAATTAAATATATAACAAGCATATGTTCACATCCTAAGGTTGCACTTATTACAATGATTATACAAACATACAATATAGGTATATGGGTCAGTTAAGGAAGGTGTAAAATATTAATTTTATAAACCTTTAAAGGGAAGCTATTGCCATTTATGTATATGTGGTTACAAGTATAACTTGGCACCACACTGGCAGGTCTTCAAGACTGAGTGGGTTTATCAACAGATGGAACTAAGGATGCAGAAGCTATACAGCTGTTGCCATGGCAGCTCCTCCAGTGACTGTGGGGGTGTGGGAGCTAATATGGATTCTACAGGAAGTGGTAGCTTTCTGATGAGATCACTAGGCAACAGATGATCATTAAAAATACATGATTATCTGTAAGCTGGTGCATTTTAAACGTTTTGGCAACTTTTCCTATATACATAGGTACTTGTATTTGGTATATTAGATGAGAGTTTGGACCTCTATTGGACAGTGTAAGGTTATAATATGGGCTTTAAGAAACGTACACAAACGTTCCACTATACACTTCCTTAACGAGTGAACCCAAGCCATAGAAAGGCTTTAATCCAAAAATATTCAACCTTGTAATTCAATTTTGATAAACTGAAAGGAGTCTGTACAATTCATCATTCTGAAATCAACTTTGAAAAGTGTACACCCCTTAGATCAATGGATTTGACAGGCAACCCCAAATATTTTCAAAATAATTGAAGCCAAGACTCAAAGGTAACAGACTTTAAGTCTTCACTGAATGCTACCACTTGCAGTGGTAAAGAATTTATAAAATAAAGAATTTAAAGACAAAGTATTAGCAAAGAACTTTCTTTTCAAAAATCAACAATTGATAAAACACAGGTGAATTAGATATTATACTCATGTGCTAAGAAAGCGTGCCATTATTCACTTCAAGTACTGAGATAAATTGTATCAGAAAATATAAGGAGAGAGGAGAAGGTATTCACTATATCTAGTGAAACTAAGATCATTCACCACAAATATTCACATCCTGTTAGGGTTAAATCCCATTGGTCAGTGACTTCACCAATTAGTACCATTGCATAGCAACAACTGTAGGAGGTATTTACATGCAGGCAGCTGAGCAATGTATTTTACATTATAATATTTCTCAGAAGAATGGAGAATGAGAAAAAAACAAGACCTCTGAAAGAAAGGAAACAGGTTCATTTTCATTATTATTTATAACCAACTGGGAATATATGTACATACTGTATATTTATATAATATTCTGAGACAGATGGTCTGGACTGAGCAATGTATTTATTTTATTTAAATTCTTAGGAGAATGAGAAAAACAGTCACATGATTGTCACATGCTTGAAGTGGTTTTATTTAGGAGAATGAGAAGAAACACGACCTGCTGGTTCATTTTAACCAATTGGGTATATACATACTGTACCTGTAAATTCACATAAATACCCGAGACTGATGGTCTAGAGGTTAGGGCAGACTGCTTAAGAACATATAATATTTGATTCAGTTTCCAAGTAATAGGGGGAAGTCAACTATTGATTCAATCAATGGCAACCACAATCTTCTCACTGGTGAACTATTCTTAGGGAGTCATAACCCAATTAGGGAGTATGAATGAAATAATAGGCTCTCCTTACATGAGAACTTTGAAGTTGTTTGAACACGAATTGAAGTTCTCAGATTACTGGTACAGCAATAGTAGTGCAGCTAAGGGTCTATCCAGTATGGCATTGCTACTAGACAAACAAAATTGTTTAAGGAAAAATCTCCTTTTAGAGAGCCCAATGTTTTAGAGAGCTCAATCTTTTAGAGAGCTCAAAATATTTTAGAGAGCTCAATCTTTTAGAGAGATCAATGTGTTTAGAGAGCTCAATCTTTTAGAGAGCCCAATGTTTTAGAGAGCTCAATGTTTTAGAGAGCTCAATGTTTTAGAGAGTTCAGTCTTGCCATAGGAAATGAATGTAAAAGTGATGCTACTACCCCACCCAACACATTGGAATGCAAACATACAAACATATGTATATACAATTATCTAACAGTCCTTTACTAAAAGTACAACTAAAGTTACTGTCTGTTACTGGGTGACTTCCATGACAAATGAGGTAATAGGTATAGATTACTCTAAGCCATACTTCTGCATGGACACATAACATAACATCAAAGTTGAGACAAGCAACCTAGCCATACAATGTACTACTGTGCTCAGGTGTTGAAATAAGCTAAACTTACAGGTTGGAAGCTGTTTTCCATCCCTCTTGCCCACGGGGGTCATAAAGACTGGTCCTCCAATGATTTCATCCATTTCCGTGTCCTCTGAGAACTGCTTTTGTGATATTTTGTTGTGAACCACTTTATTAGTGCTGTTGTAGTCGGGGAAGGACGAGGCCTTTAGCATGTGGTGTTCTCTGTCGTGGTGGCCCATTATGTGACTGTCCAAACTGTTTGATCCCGTTGTCTCTAGTTTTGGCTTCTTGGCAGGTCCGGGAGACGAATTGGAATTCTGAAAGTGGGAAGAGATGGCGACTTTGATGTCTGGCAAAGAAGTGGAACGCCTCCGTTTGTTAAGCAAGCATTCACTTCCTTCCTGGAGATTCTGGTGAACAAGATCTGGCGTGGAGCTCTTCATGGCTTCCTCCTGCTCCTTCTTATCCAGCTCGCCCTCCTTCTGCTTCATGTGCAAGGCAGACCAGGGCATCCCCATTGCAGTGCAAGGCACTAATATGGGACCTTGAGGGCTCTGAAAACAGAAGAAAGGATTCATTCCATTAGCCATGCCTTGCCCCTGGGAGGGGAGGACGCCTGGGTGGTGGAGGGGGGGGAGGGCAACCTGAAGGTGTGGTGGGAAGGCTCCCTGAGTTGGTGGAGATGATGTTGCAATCACCTGGTTGGGTGCCGAGGTGATGATGGTGGTGGGTTTGAGGGCTGCAGTATGAGGAAGAGCAGTGTTGCCTGAGATTGCTGATAGATTTGTGCCAGGAGAAGAGGCTGTAGTGAGACTTGGGGCACTGGGAGGGGAATGGCTTTGAGGTGAAGAGCTGGCGGCAGTTTCTTCATCAAAAGATCTCTCAAGATCAGTCTTTGAGCTGCTGCTGTGCACTAGTTTCTTTTCCTTCTTCTCCTGCCACTTGTGAACAAGCTGGATACCTCCATCATTCAATGGGTTGGTATTGGAGGCAGACTCACCCACCAGAGGTCCGACTACTTTGTCAGTGTTGATGTTGGTGTCTTTTTCTTCTTCAATGGCCGTGCTCCTCCGGATGGGAGGTCGGGCTTTGAAAGGCTGTCCCTGTACCTGCCCCACTGTGGGCTGTTGCTGCTGCATGAGGATGAGTGGAGGTGCTGGGGGGCAGGAGAGCTTGGCCCAGGCCGCTTGCTGGCCCAAGGGAGAGGTGAGCACTGTAGCTGGCAGTTGTGGGGTACCAGCACCACGATCTACCATCTCTATCTTCACCTCATTGGCTACGGGAGATGGAGAGGCAGCAAAATTGGGAGAGTGACTCACAAGATAAGGCACTCCACCTCCTCCAAATAGGTAAGGAGGACTAGGAGAGTGCCAAACCCGATCGTTCTCACTGCTACTGCTGTTCCTACTGGAAGTCGATTTTTGCATCTGTGAGCTTGAAGAAGGAGATTGTCCTCCAGGTCCCTTTTCCTCCTTTAACTTTGCTTCAGGCTGTAGGTGTTGAAAACTTCCGTTAGTAATGAGAAGGGGCTGTCCCTTTAGTATCTGAGAATGAGCAGAATTAACTGTTGGAAGTAAAAGGACAGACATTAGTAGATAACTCCTCAACAACTGTAGACTTAAGATTTACAGTTAACTATTCTGAAAAACAGCTAAAATGAGGTGACAAAGTATATTTAAAGGCTGGCAACCGGAAATGGAGTGTAGGAACACAGGAAGTGAGACAATAAATGATGTCATTTTGTTGGGTTAGGGTTACAACACATCTGATAATGAATATGCAAAGGTTAAGCTTGTTTTGATAAGCAAAAAATGAATATTGCTACGCAACTCTAGACGCCTTTCTGTAGCAAGGAAATGTTTAGTTCACTACTGTAATGAGATATATGTTTATGTAAGTAACTAGTTCAACTTATAAAGAATATCTCTAGTCTACATATTAGGCTACACACAATATCAGACAATATAAATTTGGTTCTCATGAGAATATGCTAAAGTAGGTGGACACCCACAACCAATTACAGGCATACATACAGGAAGTGAATGGGTATACAAGTAACTGGCTCTGTGTAAGTAGCCATTTAGGTCGATGAAAGCTATTAATATTGACAACAGATGTATGGAGTTAATGAAATAATAAATGCAATTAACAGATCACTCCATTCAAATTAGGAATTATTTCCAAAAATACTCTCTGATTAGACAATTGGAAAACCATAGAGGATTAGGTCATTGCAAAACAAAACAGCCTACGTACCTCTAATGGTAGGGACACTCTGGGTGCTGAAGGAGTTTTAGCCATTTTGTAAAATTTTTATAAAATACTACAGTAGCCCAACCTCCTTCACACCCTGTCTCTGTCACACTCCTACATATATAACACTTGGCACCTCACTTACAAGATCCCTCTACAAGTAACTACATAAAGGGACAGTCTAGCTGGATAGTATTTATAAATTCTAAATTCAAAAGATCACTGTTTACATTTAGCATTAATTTGTTGATAATTAGGTTTCAATTCGTTATAGTATCCGTAAATAGCTAGTTCACAAGCAGTTTAAGATTTGTATACGTATGTCATTATAATTAGTGAGCAATATGTTACAAGTTCCTAGTGTGTTCTACTGACATATACGTACATACATATATATTTGCTCCCTATAAACCAATACATCAATATATGTACATATGTATGCATATACCAGTAATATAAACTACCATAATATAATTGTGAATACATTCAAAAATATACAAGAATATTTTCAATCACATAGAACAAGTGCTATTCATGCAAAATAACTTCCTGTATAATATTAGTTATAGCAGGTACTTACTTATTAAAATTATTTATTTAATGTATGAATAATACATATGTTTGCCCATTGGAACGGTACAGGACACAGATACATATATAGGGGGCAGCCACTAAGGAAACAGGAAGTACTTAATGTTTCTCTTGCAACAGGAGTTACAGGAGATCATGCAAAACTGGTTACCCATACGTATATTGTCAGTACAGTGTGGCTTCCTGGATTCCTACTCACCGCATACATAAATAGTGGAAAGGATTTGGTGCTACCAGTGTCATTGGTCTGTTTGGCGTTTTATATAAGTGTTAATAGGTTTGACTTTTGAAGTAGTATTTGGTTTCTAATTAGATCAGAATTGAGTAGTGCCAAACACATGCAATCTTAATATCTTAAAGCGTAACAATCATTCTTTAAACTTTCAAAACACTTGAATGACTAGGAACACGAAAGGATGACAGTGTTATGGTAAAACTAAGAGAAATTTAAATGTCAACTTACGTACATACATACGTACATAAGATGGCACCGAATATTAATATGTAGTATATGGCTAACTACGTATTTGACTAGGAATTGTATGTGTAATTACAACTTCTTGAAAAGGAGATATTATCCTTGATTGACAGATTAAGGACCTAATTCAACCATTTTACCGTACCTTTACGTCTTGGGCAGAGGAGTGATGGGGGAATGGTTCCGTTAATCTCCACTACCGGTCCCTCGTTAATCATTACAGCAAAGAGTGCGCTCCCCAATTTGAAGCAATCCTTGTTCACCAGTGTCTCCCATATGCTAGTGGCCATATCTATGGGAGCATGAATCATCAGCCTGGCCACGCCTTCCCAAGACCACTCCACCCTCTTTGGAATTTCCCTTGGCAACAGAATATTGCAGACTTGCTGTAGCTGTTCCTGCACCAAATGACCAGGGTTTTCCTCAATCAGAAAAGTAAATGTTATAGCACCTAGAAACACAAAATCAAAATATTTTTAATTGGAAACTAGCACACAATCAATTACGTAAGTTAATAATGGATCTTAAGCTTCAAGTTACAAATCACTATGTTTTCGATTTCAGTTCTGATACATATTCACTTTGTCATTGCATGAACTACATTGACAAGATTCAAGGTGATTAATTTGTTAGATGGTACGTACCATGCACTACCCCTCACAATTCTTTAGCTAATCTTGACACTTCTACATTAAAAGCTAATTTCCTTCCATGAAGAATGTTCATCACATTCCTTAGGCTATGCATTTATGCATTGTTTCTCAGTAACTGTACCACAGTAATGCAATCAAAAATGTATTAAGCTCCAAGTAGGGTACACACAGAAATTACAAGCTATTGCATAACTATCAGTGTTTACAGAGAATCTGACATTTAGGAAATAAAAGGTCTACTGCTGTTGTCATGGCTACCACTACAGTGTCTTTTTACATACATTGGGTCATTGTGGGAAAGATACACTATATATTACATACTTCCAACTTAACGGGATATACGTAGTTTCTGTTCAAAAATGAATAAAAAGTGTTTTTCTTTTTAAAGAAGATACCAACTTAGGTATATTGACAATGAGATGATGATATCTAATTAAGTAGGGAGATCTAAAATCACAGACTACTATGATTTAAAACAACAACATAAGCTAATGAGCATGCCACCCTCACATCACCCTATCCCTCCTACCTACCCCATCCCACCCTCACAACACCCTGCCCCTCCCCATCCCACCCTCACAACACCCTGCCCCTCCCCATCCCACCCTCACAACACCCTGCCCCTCCCCCTACCTACCCCGTCCCACAACCTGTCCCCTTTTCCAGGGACCCTGGGGATTTGTAGCCCACCACAGGCACCCCTGGGGTGGGGGTGGTATGACACACCCCCAGTGGGGTGAGGTGGGTAGGTTAGGTGCCTTAGGGTACTTCTGAAGGCACTTATAGAAAATCAATTGTTCTAAAGGTGACCTAATGCAATTAAGTATATAAATAATGCTACCCTGGCCATAGAAAAGTACAATAAATTCCCCCAATGCGCTATCAGAGCCACAGGAATGTATGGCTATGACCACAAGGCCAACTGATGTACAATAAGAAATTTTTGTTATTTTTATTTTTTCCACAAAACTTCACATTGCTTTCTAAGAAGTCCTCACAGGAGCACCTGCCAGTCCTTCTTCCTGTAAACAAGCTAGTTCCCACTAACAAAGTAAACTAGTGATCAGGTAGCTGCTATCAATCTTAAGCTAAGTAACCCATAGCAACCATAGCCTGTAACAGAATCACTTGTACACATGATACACATGATAGGAAAAGAGCTTCATTTATGTAATTAATTGGTTTTCTGTAGTTCTTCAGAACTAGAGGGCAGATATTGCTGATGCTTCCTTCCCTTCCAAGCATAATTCACTTAGTATAATGTGATTGCAATAAAACTACTATTAATGCAAAGAGGCAATTGGTGGAAGTATATCTCTTTGAATTACCTAGGGAGAGATAGCTTACATTGTACAACTATTTCACACTTTTCCTATGAACTGTGTTGCTACGGTGATGATTTATGAGGTTCTGGGTCTCTTGAGATAAGAGAACTTCCAACAACAACCATAGGATGTGAATGAAATAAAAAGCAAATTGCATGAGAAAATACAGTTCATTCTTTAAAAAGGAAACTTATAGTTGTTGCAGGACAATTTGAGCATATAGTAAACAAATTCGCTCTTTCTCTTAATTAATCACTTTCTCACATCCACCATCAATTCATCACCCTCTTCAAATCCCCTCCCTCTCCCCTAAGCCCTCCCTCTCCTCTAAGCCCCTCCCTCTCCCCTAAGCCCCTCCCTCTCCTCTAAGCCCCTCCCTCTCCCCTAAGCCCCTCCCTCTCCTCTAAGCCCCTCCCTCTCCCCTAAGCCCCTCCCTCTCCTCTAAGCCCCTCCCTCTCCCCTAAGCCCCCCTCTCCCTTAGCCCCTCCCTCTCCCCTAAGCCCCTCCCTCTCCCCTAAGCCCCCTCTCCCTTAGCCCCTCCCTCTCCCCTAAGCCCCTCCCTCTCCCCTAAGCCCTCCCTCTCCCTTAGCCCCTCCCTCTCCCTTAGCCCCTCCCTCTCCCCTAAGCCCCTCCCTCTCCTCTAAGCCCCTCCCTCTCAATCAACTTCCCTTTTCAAGCCTATTTACTTTCCATACCTTCCTTGTCATCGTGGCCTGTCCAGAGGTCTTGCAACAGCTCCGTACCATCTGCAATGCAAGTACATCAACAAACAACAGTAACTTCATTGTTATTATTCAGTGTCCAAATATACTGAAATAGCAAGGCCTGGCAACAATAGCTGAACAGATTCAATATAGGAACATTTTCAGTAGGGAAATTGTCAGAATGCAGACATAAACAAACACCTGATTAAACATCTTTGGACTGTTACCAATATATGGAGTGCTTAATCTCTTCAGCATAATTATAATCATGTGAATAGTCTCCAATTTAAGAAAAATTCAATCTTAAAAGATCCATTTAAAATATATATATGTATATACGTACGTATATATATATACAGGTTTTATAGGTATGGAAAAATGGACTACATCTGGAAATTGGAAGTATGCTATAGCACCAGTGATTTAACAAATCAATTAAAAGGTGTGTTTTATATTCCTGTACTCATAACCACAGGCCATATTAGTAACTATTGAAAATTATACTTAAATACTATAAGTTCAAGATACGTGCAACAGTAATGGTGCAGTCGTTGGGGTTCAAACAAACCAAATCTTTGATACAAATTAAGATAAAATAGTACTCCTGTTACTGAGATATGTATTCATTAGAGTACGTATACAATCAGAATGTAAATTTATATAAAGCATTCCTAAGGAACAGATCATTCAGTTAGTTGATTCAGAAATACCACATACTACACTCTCATGTAAACTGATTTCATCTACAAACATGTAATTCTTTAAAGATTTAAGATTTTACCTTTCAGAATAGATTCACTAAGCATTTCACCGGCTTTGATTATATACTTTGTCAATGGTCCCTTTCCAACTCCATGAAGCTCATAGCTGTTGGTGAGATGATAAAGGCATCTAGTGCTATCAGATCCAAAAAAGTGTTTCTGGAAGCAGGATAAACTGCAATCTTCCAAATTATCAAAACCAACCAAAATGAATGACTTGTCTTTGAAAAAGGTGGTCAGGATTTCCGTAACTGCTGGAGAGACGTTGGAATGGCAGAGCCAGTCCTTGTCAACTGCAGTGCCTCCAATGTGCAGGATGGAGGGCAAGGCAGTCGTCTCACAAGCCCATGCTCTGACACGATCCTCATCATGGAGGTAGATGGACTGGAGGCGGAGACACTTGCTGAGGAGAGGCGTGACTGCTGTGGTTACCAAGTGCGCCCCTTTCTCTAGCATGGTTGCTATTGGAAAGAGGACACCAGGAACGTTCAATTCGTCCTCATTTGCATGACACACCTTTTCTCTCCAGGACTCGTACAAATTCATGCGATGCAGCTCTCGAATTATGTTGTCTGTCGATTCGTGCGGCATTTGGTCGTATACTGTCTCATGCACCGACGTAAGTTTGGTCACGTCGATTTGGGATGACAATTTTGACCGTTCGTCGTATATCTGCCGGACGGCTTCCAAAAAAGCATCTTTATGCGTCACTGGGGTCCTTCGCTGACGACGACACTGCACTACCAATTTCGGCCCGATGACGATCACAGTTTTTTTCGGCACTATAAAGACTGAGTTTGGCATATCTCAATCCTTCCTCTAAATTGTACCAGAAATAAACTTGTAAATTCTTATCTTCCCAATTTGACGATCTTTGAGGAAATTATTTCTCGTTCAATTCGTTCTGGTTGGAAATCATCTTCACCGGTACTAGCAGTTTCCGGCTATGGAAGTACAAAGTCAGGCTTAACGCCTCGAGGTCTTCAAAGGAAATTGCCTTTAATTGGATCATGAATATCGTTTAACTAATGAATACCTTTCCGCGGTCCTTAGATCAAGTATAAGAGTATGATCTGAACTGTCGTATGTTGCCAAGGAAACGGAGAGAGTATGGAACGAATCCTTACCAGACGCGATGTTGGTGGAAATATTCGCGGAATTACAGCCCTAATTTATCATCCTGCAAGGAAAGAGATAGTAGCTGGATTTGAAGGTATATACTTAAACTTGATATAGATTGAAATTGAGATCAAAGGGGATTTTCGAAAATGTACAGTTCGCAAAGGTCACTTCAATATCTTGGCAAATGGACTAATTCATGGGATACTTACATAGTCAGGATATAGGTGACTGTACCATCATAATAATATGGTTCTATACTATAGGATCACTGGAATAATAAAAGGGTTTCCCCCTTGTATTGGATATAATAGAAATACATAAATGTATCACAGTTTTTTTTATTAATTCCCTTGAGGACATTAACTTATATTATAAGCACACATAAATCTCAGTCCATCCACTGTACATGTAGTGCATATTGTGTCAATAATGTCAAGACATCTAAAATTAGTGAAAATGAATTCAAACTCTCTTGTTTTAAGTCCCTCAAATACTTGTGAAGTTGTATGTGAAACTATGTCATTTGGAGAGTCTGTATGCAGTGTTGTGTAATGGAAAGGAAGGCATGCATACATATCTTTACTATGTATTATATTTCAATGTGTTAGAGGATGATTTAACAGATAACACCTTTTGGTTTGTAGCTGTAGTTTAATACAGATTACACCTAATAATAATATATAATAATATCCAGAGTTCAATGATGATGATATTCTTTAAATAACCTCTGCAATGCATATAAGTGAACTAGCATACATATCTACAGAGCAGATACTTTATTGATTCAGTATTTTCCAGGAATTTCTCGTTAATCTCTTCAGAGGCTCTTTCCATTGAGGACAGATGTAGTTGATTAAATATTATTACATGAAAATTGCTGAAAGTTACTGAATATGACTAAATGAGTTACAATTTTATATGTTATTATTAACACAGCAAGTATAAAATCTGTGTTAATATCTACACATTTACCAGGTCAACTGTTAAACAAGGTCCTAATTTAGAATCCATTATTTCTAAGGGTGGAGAAATACCCCTTAATGTGAAACCCGACAGCCATGAATTCCATTCTGGTTTTATTAAACTTGAATCTGTGATCTTACCACAAGTAATTTAGCATCTCCTAGCAAGTACGTAAAATTGGCTTTGGCAAGAAACATGCCATGGTTAAATAAAAAATGGCCACTGATAAATATTTATATCCCCAAAATTACCCTTAATTTCCAGTTAATTTAGCACTAACTGATCTTTTGTTCACTGTACATCTTGTATGTATATATATATCAGCTCGGGTTCCATCATTCAATACTGCCATGTGATGTTATGTACCAGCTGTTGTAACACTTGTAGTATTTGTGTATTTATATCATGCGGATCCACATGGAAACACAATATTAAGTTCTTTAACACGCTTCAGCTACACCTTATGCTGAAGGTGTAGCTTGAAGACAGATTACATCATGCCTCATCTCTCTTTGATGCAAAACAGTTGACATTTAGTACATATGTATCAAATAATATGGCATAATGTGTTTGCAGTGATTATTTGCTTTCATATCTGATATAGTATGTGTAGATGTTTACTGTAATTTCTGTATTAACTGGGCCCCATGAAATGTAGCCTTCGCTAATGGGTCACCCAGTGAAGTGCCCTTCACACTGGAATTGGAATGGGTCTTTTGATTATCAACACATTCTGATAAAAGGGATTTTCCCTGCAATTAGTGAAATGCACAATAATTACTTATAAAAGGGGAATTATGTAGGGAGCATTGCTGTGGTAATTGTACGTAGCTTAGTGGCCATGGCTAACTTACCTTCATTGTTACATGAATATGTCTACATAGGTAGGTAGGTAGGTAGGGTTAGATTTATTAAACTGTCCTATATCCTCATCATCACTGATGAGGATATAGGACAGTTTAATAACTTGATTGGAATGTCCTGAAATTTACTTCATATGAATAATCTAACACACCATTTTCAACATGCTACGTACTATGAGGCCTATAAGAAACTAAACCTATATTTGGATGAGGATACAGGAGTGTTCTCCTTCTTCTTCCTCTTCGGTGAGTCTTCGGGTATAAAATACAAACTTGTTCATTACAGTATGCATGAGGATGCAGTGTCAGTTTGGCAGACACTTACATAGGTTGCTATATGTATGCAGCATACAAATGCACTTTCAATGGAATGGAGGTTTTACTACAAATGTGCAGGTGATACGTAATCAGTGAGGTACACCTGTGAGATAGAATGGAGAAAATGTTAAATCTAGTGAAAGTTATGTGTGTTTAGACTATGGTCCTGTAGTTGAGTTGCTTGTAAGGCATGTAGGCCCTTACCTGCCAGGGAGGCTCTTCTTTTGCTAGCAAGATAGGCTCTTATTGGCAATGTAGGTTCTTTTCTTTCAAGGGAGGCTCTTATTTTGCTAGTAAGGTACAGTAGGCTCTTACTTACGTATAAGGGAGGCTCTTTTTTGTTACCTAGAAAGGCTCTTATTAAAAGCCCAATTGTCACTTCCTACTATGACATCAACATTACATGCACTAGGTACTGAGTACCACACTATCATGTTTGCGAGTATAGATTGCAATGTATGTATCTACTGGTTATCTCTTCATTCTTTGCAGATGGCGCTGTTAAGAGTTGGGACTTTGACAGCGACAAGACAGTATTTTCCTGTACAGATGTTCACAAAGGATCTGTAACTTGTTTCCTTTACTGGTCAGCTAGTCTCACCTACTAACACTATTAGTATCTTCCACTCATGTCTGCTCTGTGATGTCAGTGACTGACTAGCTATTGCAGGTGTCTATATAGTACACTTATATCATTAAGTTTTCAACACCCTCATTGATAATAGAACCACAAGTATTTGGTGCATTTAATGGCCGTCTATTTTCTATTTGATAATAGAACCACAAGTATTTGGTGCATTTAATGGTTGTCTATTTTTCTGTTTGATAATAGAACCACAAGTATTTGGTGCATTTAATGGCCGTCTATTTTCTATTTTATAATAGAACCACAAGTATTTGGTGCATTTAATGGCTGTCTATTTTTCTGTTTGATAATAGAACCACAAGTATTTGGTGCATTTAATGGCCGTCTATTTTCTATTTGATGCTATGAACTAGCTCAAATCAATTAACATGTTCTACAGGTCAAGATGGAGGGCCCTAATTTCCGCCTCTCTGGATTATCAGATTGTGTGCTGGTCTGCTCAGCTGGCACCACTCCAAGCCATTCAGGTGGGTGTGTCTCAGATAGCCCACACCCCCTCTCTGAGATTGCTTATATTATGAAATTGTTAGAGTTACAGTTGTTTCTAAATGTTACTAAACAGTCTAGTGTTTACAATGTAATTATTGTAATAGCACATATATAAATTGGAATCCTCAGAAATGCATCAATTGGAATTTTCATATTCATTACCATGTATATATATGTGTATATGTCTAAATACGTACATAAATGTATTCAATAATATAATTGGCACTTTCAGTTACATTAGTTTGTTTAAAATTAAGTTAAGCTTTAGATCAACTATAATTTGACTAACTAGTTACGTACTTATAATGTATCTTTCAATACTTTAAATTGTATTCAAGTCAAGTTCCTATCTCTCTCTAAAAGATATTCAAATACTCCCCTTTATCCCTTTTTGTTATAATACATTTTGTTGGTGAATAAAATGATGATGATGTCATATGGATAATCATTGGAAAAATACCTTCATATGATTACGTGTATGGGAGTTGATTGCAAACAAAGACTATAATGTCATATGGATAATCACTTGTATACGTACATGAGTACATATATTATGCAACACCAGCCAATAGCCTTATAGTGTATGTATACTGTAAATCCCTTTAAGCGGAACCAAAAGTTAGCGAAACTGGATTTTACCCCTACATAGCGGAATTTAATATTAGCGACTTACAAAATGCATGGAAGTTTTGTTAGTTAATTACAGTAATAAATAATTACAGTAGTACTCTATTTAGTAGTAATACTATATTTAGCGAACTCTAATTTTAGCGGTAAATGTCAAATCACTAATATAGCTAAATTTAAAAGCACACTAATATATATATACTGTACATATGCTCTGATGGTCATGTAATTTAAATAATTTGACCATATTGGCTCATATTCCAAAACCTGTGTCTGCTGATTCTGTGTGTTATTGCACTATGTACCAAACACTGTCTTCTCAAAGAATGAATGATAATACACCGGTTAACTTTGAATACCACTTAACAATTGCACGTGTTGAAACTGAAGATGGTTCTATAGTGCAGGTGTATTGAACACTTGATATATAATAGTGTTTCAATGAGGTAACCTTAGCTACTGAGCTGCAATGTGACACCTTAAGGGATTGATGATCCATTGTCATCGTATCCCTCATCTTTTGCAGTTAATTATATGATTAAGGCAAATTTGGAGAGTTTTGTCTTGCTTGTAATAATTGAAATTACATCAACTATATATCATGAGGAACTTATTCCTATTAGTGTAATAGAGAAGTGTACGCATGAATGGAGCATTGCTGTGGCAACTGTACGTAGCTCAGTGGCAGAGCACCCGTGATCAAAGACATCTGTCATGGGTTTAATTCCCAGCCATTGCTTCTTTTGATGGATTTTCTGATCTCACAATGTTTTGATAATGATTGTAGTTTGATTATATTTTTGATGATTCTTTGATTGAATATAGCAAGTTTTATTTTTAAGGTGTTTGTTTACATTGTTTTGGTTGATCAGTTTAGAATTATATTTATATTACAGATATGTGTGTAAACTCATTTATATATGGTTGTCATATATAGTAACTAGATGTCTTAAACAGAAAATGTGACAGTCATTACACAGTTGATTTTAAACCTTAGACACTTTGTTCAAGGAATGTGCTAATTTAAATGTCAAAACAATCACTACTACTCCCTCCATTATTTGTAAAAAATATTAATACTATTTGAATTCCTTAGACTTCAGGCCCAATTCATTCCATCCTCTGGTGTAATAGGAGAAATGAACTGATAGCTGGCACCAGCCAGAACATTTCAGTGTTTGGCTTATCAGGTATGATGGGGGGGGTGGATGGATGGGTGGATGAATACATAGGTGAATGGATAGTGGATAAATGGATGGGAGTGGATGGATGATTAGATGGATGCCTGGTGTGTTGGGTCAGTAGATTCTCTTTAGTAATATTGTTCTTCTAATCATTCAGGAAAGGTTCACAACAGTGGAATGCCACTCCTCTCTAATCAGTGTAAGTGTCCAACAGATCACATGCCAATCACATGTTAAGCACATGCCAATCACATGCCAATCACACTCCAGGGGTGACTATACCTGGGCACACTGATATAGTGAAGTGTCTCACTACTGATGATACCAGGATCTATTCCGCTGGGTAAGTAATACAGTTGCACTGATATATAGTACGTATGTGTACGTTTCATCTTATTATCCCAAATCATTATAAAGTTAATAAGATAATAAAATGATGATTAAGATTTGTTTGATGTAATATGAGACCAAGGATATCCAAATATGGAAGTTCAGTATACTCTTCATGATATTACTCACTTGGTGTGTGTACGTATGTAGATATGACGGAATGTTGATATTCTATGACATCTCACTGTCATCCTTCTCCATGAAGTCTCTACCAATGAAGAAGCACTACATGTTAGTATGGTATATGTACGTATATTAAATACATATAATGTCATGTACGTACATATAATTATACTTATGTACTTTACTATCTTGTATGATGACACGTGATGTAACAGTTGTGGTTATGACTTAAAGAGATCAAATATGTGTTTTAGTCAATTTGGTTCCTCTTCTATTGTAGGTTAATCATACGTACGTACATGTCATAAGTTCAGAAGATGAAAACTGTTCTTTTACAAATACCATATTATACCTACATGTACGTACAAATTGCATTCATGTAATGGTTATAGTCCAGTGGAAGATGAAAATCCGAGCTGAAAGCTACAGTAGTTTTATACTCCATTGCCATGGTATTTGTGGCAGCCAAGGATCAATATGGCTAAAATGGAGAAGAAACACATGAGATTGCTTCACTTCCTATAAGCTATAAGCTTTACATGCTGTATATCCTTCTTAATCAGCAATTCATACTATATACAGTAGATAATGCCTCCAATCATCAGCTCATTGCCATGGCAATGGGGTATAAGTAATTATATAAGTACGTATGTACATGTAGTATCGTTGTACTAATATTATGCATGTGTATGTATGTATGTACGTATGTGAGTATGTCCCTTTGCCATAGGGTCAAGGCACATGATGCTGGTGTCTCTTGTATGGTTCTGGCTAGAGAACATGACGCAGGATCATGGTACGTGCATGTGCTTCACACTGACCGCACCCCCTAACTTCAGCCAGCCCCACCTACTATCTTCTTCAAAACTTGCCCCACCCCCTTTCCAAAGCTGGCCCCACCCCCTTACCAAAGCTGGCCCCACCCCTTTCCCCACCCCCTTACCAAAACTGGCCCCACCCCTTACCAAAACTGGCCCCACCCCTTACCAAAACTGGCCCCACCCCTTACCAAAACTGGCCCCACCCCTTACCAAAACTGGCCCCACCCCTTACCAAAACTGGCCCCACCCCCTTTCCCCACCCCCTTACCAAAACCCCTTTGAAATTTTTGGGTGATTCCTCACTGCAGGCTGGCAACCGGTTCATTTGACCAGAAGGTGAAGGTGTGGTCGTGTGATGGCAAGCTGCTGATGGACATACAGTGTGGGGAGAAGGTGACAGGAGTGACCTTTGTACCTGATACCAGGATACTGTGGGTGGCGGCTGGGACTACCACGCCCACTCTCTATGAGCCAAAGACAGGAGATAATGTGAGCTAATGTTATTACTAGTATACAAGCCCCTTCTTACTAGTATACAAGCCCCCTTTACTAGTATACAAGCCCCCTTTACTAGTATACAAGCCCCTTCTTACTAGTATACAAGCCCTATTCTACCAGTATGCAAACCCCTCCTTTCTAGTATACAAGCCCCTTCTTACTAGTATACAAGCCCCTTCTTGCTAGTATACACATGCATTTGTAGTACAGTTATGTATGTACATATATATGGATGTGTGTAGATATCTGATTATAATAAGATACTTCACGAGGAGGATCATTGTGCTGGTTGTGCAAGGAAGGTCCTACAACTCCAGTACGAGCCGGAAACCAGACAAGTGCTAGGAACAACCAATCAAAAAGAGTGTTGTGTGTGGAAGTACAGCACTAGCAACAGCATTTGCACTCAGTATTGCGACACACTTGTGGACACACTAACATATAGTGAGTATATAACTATGTACATGTGAGCTTGGTATTGTGACACACTTGTGGACACACTTATATAACTATGTGCATGTGAGCTCGGTATTGCAACACACTTGTGGACACACATATATAACTATGTGCATGTGAGCTCGGTATTGTGACACACTTGTGGACACACATATACAACTATGTGCATGTGAGCTCGGTATTGCAACACACTTGTGGACACACTGACACTACCTCACACAAACTCACTCGTTCAACCTTTATCTTCTTACTAGCCAACAAGATTCCCATTCTGATATTCACTGGTCATGCTGATGGTTCAGTTTTGAAGTGGGAACGTCTCCAGCTCAACACCTTCCTCTACAGTAAGGAGCAGTTCACCTACAAGGACAAGCTGATGGAGGCCCTGCTTCAGGAGAAGGAAGAGCTTATTGGCCACACCAGCGGCATCTCCAACAACCCAAGACAGGATGCTTTGGAGCAAGCTTTTGAAAAGAAAATTAAAAGTGCTTTTGAAGTGAGTGAAAGGAAATGTTTAGTTTACTCTCAATTGCCTGACACTATTGATTTGTCTATGGGATGTTCTGAGGGAAGTGAGGTTGTGAAATGAAAGAGTCTGATTTCATCAGATTAAATTAAAATGTACTGATTTAAGGCTCTACACATTATTCTCCTTAATAATTGTCACTTGGATAAAGAGTATTAGTCACACAGTACTGGTATGATGTCATAATGATGTCATCCTTCATTTACCAATAGCCCATCCAGTTTAAATGCCTAAAGTGTATCCCATTTACTGCAAGTTGAGAATTGTCAAGTGTACTCCGTTAATTCTATTGAAGTTGTATTATTCATATCTTTCATTTTTAATTGAACAATGAGCAATCATGAAGATCATTTTGATGTTGTTAGAAGGAAAGCCTTACTTAATCACACCATTCTCCTCAGAACTAACTGTTTCACTGTGTAGTTTCATACGTACAGTACATAATATGTCAATCCCCTCTGTCCTCCATTGTCCTCCACTGTCCTCCACTGTCCTCCACTGTCCTCCACTGTCCTTCACTGTCCTCCCCTGTCCTCCACTGTCCTCCACTGTCCTCCACTGTATACGTATATTACACTTAATGTACGTACATACCAAGTATCTCCTCAACTGCATTATCATTGCTGCACTGTTACTGGTGCATTGTCACTACTGTACGTAGGTTGTTAATCGTTCTTTCACAAGTTCTCTCTTCATTGAGTCTGAAGATCTTTTACTGATGGGATCTCAAGATGGAAGGATCTGTAAGTATTGGTAGTGGTACTTTTATCTGACCATCATGCACAAAGGAAATGGTTGTGGTTTTATTATCTAATTGATATTACATGTGTGGATGTATGTAGTTGTGTGGGGGTTTGATATGGATGCCATTCGAGTGCTTGAGGAGATGCAGAAATCTTCAGGTACACTACAAAGCACTATCAGTGAAACAACAACAACTGGCAGTCCAGAGAAGAATAAACCTGACAAATATGCCATCCTGCTCCAACTGACCAGGGAGGAGGAGGAGCTTGAAAAATGGGAGGGGCCCAATATGGAGGGGGAGGGACATAAGACAAAAGAGGAGAGGAAGAAGGAGAAGAGGATAGGGCAGGAGAAGGGGGTGGGGCAGAAGGAGAAGGGGGCGGGGCAAAAGGAGAAGGGGGTGGGGCAAAAGGAGAAGGGGGCAGGGCAGGAGGAGAAGGAAGAGACGCCTAATGGACTGGATCCTGTAGAACAGATGAACAATTTTCAGGAATCCAAAGAAGTAGGAGCTGTCACATGACTGTAGCACTTTCAATCTATGTACATTTTGTGTGGACCTTGTTATTTTATATGCTTTGTTGTGCACATATTGTGTAGTCTTCTGTGACCAATCGGGTAGCAGGGTTCACCTGCAGGCTAGCACTGTGTAAGCACACAGCTGCTGTCACTGGGTTGTTTCAACTTCAGAGAAAAGGATGCAATCACCTACTAGTAAGTAAGAGTTGCACAGATAATTATTATGCAATATATCATTATGTAAGGCATTGGCAATACCTGTTTGATGTGATAGATCTACTGTATATCAATAAATATTAGCAGGTTTTACTACGTAGATTAAAAGTTTCATTGCAACATATATAGTTTGAAGGAGAGGTTCTCTCTTACATGTTGTAGCTCAGTGGCAGAGCACTGGTGGTCATAACCAGCTCTCCTTGGTTAAATTTCCAGCAACTGCTTCTTTCATGTTATTCCCTCTTCATAATGAAAATACTTGTGGTTTGGTTATCAGTTCTCCATTACATGTGCCTCGGTTGCTCCCTCCCTCAGTTGTCCTTTGGTTGGGACCTGCTTGTGTGTGTGTGGGACCTGGAGCACGGCACTCTCGTCACTTCACTTGATGTCACTGATGCAGTCTGTTCAAACCAGACACACGACCTAGCTGACAGTGTCATCACTGACGCTGATGTGACACCAGATGGCACTGCATTCGGTTACTCACTGTCCACCTACGAGTGTCACATCTGGTCCATACTGAGTGACAAGTGTGACATGTCACTCAAAGGGAAACTTGTTGGACACAAGAAGGAGGTCACTCAGGTACGATACACACCTCTGTCATTTATACCTGAATGTTCAGAGAAAGTTGTTTATTCCTGATCAATGTTTAGAGAAAGTTGTTTATTCCTGATCAATGTTTAGAGAAAGTTGTTTATTTCTGATCAATGTTTAGAGAAAGTTGTTTATTCCTGATCAATGTTTAGAGAAAATTGTTTATTCCTGATCAATGTTTAGAGAAAGTTGTTTATTCCTGATCAATGTTTAGAGAAAGCTTTCTAACATTACTTGAATGCTATGTATATGAACACTGTAAATTCTGTTTGTGTTAGATTTGTTGGCATTCATTTGGAAAGTTTTGGGTGACCGGATCAGAAGATGAGACTATAAGATTGTGGGTCAGTGAATTGGTATACAAGTACACTACGCAAGTATTCACCACATTTGTCATATCACACCTTATGTAATTGAATTTCTCTGCCATTTTACTTAATCCCCATTCATGAAAGGCTGGCATCTACGTATAAATCTCTCTCTCACTCCTCAACCTTCCTCTACCATTGATCCAAACCCCCCTCTGACCATTCTTACGCAATTCTTTCCCTCCTTCCTTCTCACTGTTCATTGCCTCTTGTGTACAGTCACATGACAGTCTGACCCAGTTTGATCTGGTGCAAGCTAAGGGTCCAGTTGGAGTGATGATGGTGGACAAGGTCAATGGTTGTATCATTGCAACAGTTAGAGACATCATTCAGTGAGTCTGTCACTCTTCTAAGTTCATGTGAATTCTGCTCCTTCATCAGTGATATGTAGATATAGGCACTTTATACGTGTTATATGTATATACGTACTGTATATGTATGCAGGATCTACAATGAACAGCTCCATCTTCTGCAGTGTAACAGAGGACATGATGATATTATTAAGAGTATCATTCACATTCCAGAACTGAACCAAGTAAGTATAGTAAGAGTGTATTAATAGTGAATATATAGCCTAAGTATTCAATAGTGTATTAATAGTAAATATATAGCCTAAGTATTCAATAGTGTATTAATAGTGAATATATAGCCTAAGTATTCAATAGTGTATATATATGTACATATATTGGGAGGTTCCAATATACTCAATATTAGATTTGACATATTCAGGTCTTGTGATAATGTTATTTAAATAATGCATTAATTGAGTGAGTTAGATGAATTTGCAAACCTAGTTGAAATAACGTCTTCATCTATTCCTGTAGTACATAACAGCAAGCTATGACAAGACTATTAAAATATGGAAATCAATGTATCATAGAAGTGAGTACAGTAATATACGTATGAGTAACCTTATATGCATAATGTATACAGGGTACACCTTTAACAACAGTGATATAAATTGTGTACCACCAGGTTCTCAAGCATTAGAAAACCAAGAAGTGGATGATGAGAAGGAAGATACAAAGGAGGAGAAGAGAGAAGATAAAACAGCTCATGACCAGAATGAATCTAAAGATAGTACAGCATGTGTTGAAGAGTAAATTCTGAAAGTTTTACCTAATACTTTCTAATTGAATGAACATGTAACACAGAAATTTAATATTTTTCTTTCTTCTGTAAATATGTTAAGGTATTCATATCTGCACTCTATTTTGCAATATGTACCTGCACTCTATGATATGATACATATTTAAATTATTTTGTCACATTTAGCAGCTGTACATACGTATTGCTTGTTAATTATATAACCATTCTGCATGTGCTAATAATGGTTCAGTTTTGAAGTGGGAATGTCTCCAACTACATTATCACTGCTGTATTGTTACTGGTACCAGCTGTACATTAATATTGCAATTGTCACTACTTCACAAGTTCATTGCCTCTTGTGTACAGTCACATGACAGTCTGACCCAGTTTGATCTGGTGCAAGCTAAGGGTCCAGTTGGAGTGATGATGGTGGACAAGGTCAATGGTTGTATCATTGCAACAGTTAGAGACATCATTCAGTGAGTCTGTCACTCTTCTAAGTTCATGTGAATTCTGCTCCTTCATCAGTGATATGTAGATATAGGCACTTTATATGTGTTATATGTATATACGTACTGTATATGTATGTAGGATCTACAATGAACAGCTCCATCTTCTGCAGTGTAACAGAGGACATGATGATATTATTAAGAGTATCATTCACATTCCAGAACTGAACCAAGTAAGTATTAATAGTGGCGCATTGGGATAACCCCATGTAGGGATGGTGTGCCCAAACATGGAACTGATGTGTATGGTTAAGTCACTTAAATTTCAGTAGATATGCCACTTCTGTATGGTTATCCTTGTCACATGATCCCTTTCTTGTTTTGCTACTTTTTGCAGATTTGCTAGTGACTGTTGGAAGCACTGCCATCCCTACTACTAATTTCATTTTTAAATTTAATAGTGTATTGACTAGTGAATATATAGTCTCAGTATCCAATAGTGATATTGGGAGGTTCCAATATAATACCCCCCCATCCCAAAGTGACCTTTACCTATTCTTGATGAATTTACTTACATTATATCTACTGTGAATATTGTTGAACCCCTTTCTCAAGAAATCCAATAATGAAAGTCTTTAAAGTAAAGTTTAAAGATATTCATATCTGGGGATTTGAATTGCCTATGTACACCTACCTATGTACGTATATGGAATTGATCATGATCCAGTTAATTCTGGTAGGCATTTCTACAGCAGGGATAGTCATATCCTAATGTCTTTCAGCCCAGTTTGAGAAGTTTACTTTCCTCCTAGATATTGATCCCTGCAATTGGAGGTTACCGGTATATGTTATTGACAAAGATGATTCAATTCAATTAAATGTTTAGATTTGAGGTCTAATGTGATGTTTAAATAAAAAGAATTTGCAAACCCAGTTGAAGTAACTTATTCATCTATTCCTGCAGCAAGCTATGACAAGACTATTAAAATATGGAAATCAATGTTTCATAGAGGTGCATGAGTTCAATATTCAGAATAACAATTTGTATATATGTACATATATATGTTTAATGTAAAACAATTTTTAAACTCTACTGCCTTGAATTGTGCAGCAGCAGGTTCTCAGGCAACAAAAGACCAAGAAGTGGATGATGAGAAGGAAGGTACAAAGGAGGAGAAGAGAGAAGATAAAACAGCCAGTGATCAGGATAATACAAAACTTGTTGAAGAGTAAAATCTGAATTTTGCCAAATATTTTAGTCCTAAATGAAGTTAACTTTTCATATTATACTTTTTTCTGTAAATGTATGTATTTAAGCCATTCCTGCCTACACTCTATTGTGCAATATGTATTTGATTATCAGCTGTACTTACATAAAGCTGTATTTGTATGACCAAGCTTGTTAGCCATTCTGTATATGCTAATTCCTTTAAGTCTGTCTCAGACACACAACCTTACCAGACAGTGTCATCACTGACACTGACGTGACACCGGATGGCACTGCATTTGGTTACTCACTGTCCACCTACGAGTGTCACATCTGGTCCATACTCAGTGACAAGTGTGACATGTCACTCAAAGGGAAGCTTGTTGGACACAAGAAGGAGGTCACTCAAGTACGAATACACACCACTGTCATTTATAGCTGAACGTTCGGAGAAAGTTGTTTATTCCTGATCAATGTTTAGAGAACATTACTTGAATGCTATGTATATGAACAAGTGTAATTTCTGTTTGTGTTAGATTTGTTGGCATTCATTTGGAAAGTTTTGGGTGACCGGATCAGAAGATGAGACTATAAGATTGTGGGTCAGTGAATTGGTATACAAGTACACTACGCAAGTATTCACCACATTTGTCATATCCCACCTTATGTTATTGAATTTCTCTGCCATTTTACTTAATCCCCATTCATGAAAGGCTGGCATCTATAAATCTCTCTCTCACTCCTCAACCTTCCTCTACCATTGGTCCAAACCCCCCTCTCACCATTCTTATGCAATTCTTTCCCTCCTTCCTTCTCACTGTTCATTGCCTCTTGTGTACAGTCACATGACAGTCTGACCCAGTTTGATCTGGTGCAAGCTAAGGGTCCAGTTGGAGTGATGATGGTGGACAAGGTCAATGGTTGTATCATTGCAACTGTAAGAGACATCATTCAGTGAGTCTGTCACTCTTCTAAGAACGTACATGTGAATTCTGCCCTTCATCAGTGATAGGTATACGTATATGTATACTCTCACATCCAATATGCATCCAATAGTGTATTTTGGGAAGTCCTTCTCTATATATGTATATACATACTAAACTTTTGTTTACCAAATGTGACACCCCTTTACTTACTCTCATGAATTTGCTTACCTATCTGCTGTGAATACTATTGTGGTAGTAATGAAAGTCCTTAAACGCCTATATATATGTATATACACCTACCTACATATATACAGTAGGTACCTATATGGAATTGATCACCATCCAGATAAATTAACAAATACATGCAGTTCTACATTGTAACAATTATTGATTACACTATAACCTTCAAAATACAGTTTTTCAATTGGTTTAATGGGCTAGTGGTTTAATTATTGCCCTTCCTCTGTATTTCTTGTTTTTGATTTCTCTGAGGGGATTTCGGTACTGAAGTGATATACTATTGTTTCAGTAAGGTAAGATATAGCAATAATTACAAGCAAAGCTATCCTCCAGTCAAGGAACATCTTTATGTTAGTGGTGCTTTTGCAAGTCCAGGGCCAAGCCAAATTGAAAGTGAGATGCAATGGTATTACAATCATGTAGTAAATGTAGTGCACAGTTGCAGTACATGCACAACATCTATAGTATAGTCCTTTGTCTTTCTTCTTCTGTAGTTTAATAAGTTGCAATTGTTTACAAGATTGAACAATTATCACAGATATACTGCCAACCCAAGTGATTATTATTATTGCAAAAAGAACATGGTGAGCTATTTGTGGACCATCAGGGCATGTTATAGTTTCACTCACTAGTTCAGTTAGCTCATTTAAGACTATATTAAAAGTGGCTGTCAGCTCAGGTACAACTGCAACTATGGTGTATACTCGCAAAATATGCTTCTGGAAGAAATTTAGTGCTTTTTTTTCTTCTAAACCAGTTTTATCTGGGAAAATTGCATTTTTCAAAGCTGATAACACATTACTTATAATAAACAGAGTGAGTGATGCTACAGAAAGATAGCTTCGAAATTCATTGGCTTTCACTTTGCTAAAGCCAACAAAATGCTTATCAAATTGCATTCCATAAATTAGTGAAATGTTATCTCCACAATAATATAGAGCACCACTAAAAAATGTGAAAATAGGGGGAGATGTTGTTAAAAGAAAGTAAACCATTTTATCAATGCAAGAAGTGGAATGCTCTCTGTTATGCCTATCAGAATACGACTCTGATCTCTTATAATTACCTCTCTTGCAACACTCGGATTCTGCTTTATAGCAACAATTGGTATCTGGTTTGTTGCAGCAGTTTTCTTTTTCACAGATGTCAATTGCAAATTCTGGGTAATAATTACAAACCGAATCTTTAGCACACGTTTTGCAACAGACACTAGCATCATTGCAGCAGTTAAACATATCAATGTAGCAGGAATATATACCAACGCAGCAGGAACATTTCTCAATGCATAACTCATCGTCATCATTATTGCAGCTGGAACTGAAACAAAATTTTAGCGTTACCAATCCTAATCCAATGAGTATATAAATCCCTAGAAAAACCCAATAGACTATCTGGCTCTTTTCGACATTGTTTTCAAAATTCGTATCCCTGACAGCAGTGCCTATCGCCGTTGCAAACGTATTAATAATAACAGACAATGCAAGTAGAGATTTGTTCTCAATGTAATCTTCTAAGTTTTTCTCCCACTTTTTGGCATTAGTTGTTGAAACTGAGTCTTTTTTCATACGTGAAGTCATCTCTGCAAAAACTATTCGTCGTCTTTACCCAAATAGGTGCTGAGCAAAGTAACCCCGTTTGTATATATACAGTGTAACCCGGATAATCCGCCCCCGCTTAATACGCCAGACCGCCCTGAGTTTGTATAGAACGAATTCATTTGCATACTAGCGTTTGCATACTAGAAGTTAATTAGAAGATTATTTTCTCGCCTCAATTGCACATTTAAAGGTGTTTTCCACCTTCGTAATCCGCCGCTTTCGTCAAGATTTTAATCGTTCAAAGTAAATCTTAGAGATGGCCTCTAAGCGTTCCAAAACTGACTTGAAAATCGCCCAAAAGAAAACGATATGTGACTATAATAGGAAGAATTCGACGGCAACGCAGAGCAAATATCGTTTATCGTTTTATTTAGCTGGCTATAAATATTATTACGTAATGGGGATTGGTTAATCTGCACTGTCCTCCCCTGTCCTCCACTATCCTCCACTATCCTCCATTGTCCTCCCCTGTCCTCCACTGTCCTCCCCTCAACTACATTATCATTGCTGCACTGTTACTGGTGCATTGTCACTATTGTACATAGGTTGTTAATCGTTCTTTCACAAGTTCTCTCTTCACTGATGGGATCTCAAGATGGAAGGATCTGTAAGTATTGGTAGTGGTACTTTTATCTGACCATCATGCACAAAGGAAATGGTTGTAGTTTTATTATCTAATTGATATCACATGTGTGGGTGTATGTAGTTGTGTGGGGGTTTGACATGGATGCCATTCGCGATCGAGTGCTTGAGGAGATGCAGAAATCTTCAGGTACACTACAAAGCACTATCAGTGAAACAACAACAACTGGCAGTCCAGAGAAGAATAAACCTGACAAATATGCCATCCTGCTCCAACTGACCAGGGAGGAGGAGGAGCTTGAAAAATGGGAGGGGCCAATATGGAGGGGGAGGGGCATAAGACAAAAGAGGAGAGGAAGAAGGAGAAGAGGATAGGGCAGGAGAAGGGGGTGGGGCAGAAGGAGAAGGGGGTGGGGCAGAAGGAGAAGGGGGTGGGGCAGAAGGAGAAGGGGGCGGGGCAAAAGGAGAAGGGGGCAGGGCAGGAGGAGAAGGAAGAGATGCCTAATGGACTGGATCCTGTAGAACAGATGAACAATTTTCAGGAATCCAAAGAAGTAGGAGCTGTCACATGACTGTAGCACTTTCAATCTATGTACATTTTGTGTGGACCTTGTTATTTATTATGCTTTGTTGTGCACATGTTGTGTAGTCTTCTGTGACCAATCGGGTAGCAGGGTTCACCTGCAGGCTAGCACTGTGTAAGCACACAGCTGCTGTCACTGGGTTGTTTCAACTGCAGAGAAAAGGATGCAATCACCTACTAGTAAGTAAGAGTTGCACAGATAAATATTATAAATCCATCAATATATCATTATGAAAGGCATTGGCAGTACTTGTTTGATGTAATAGATCTACTGTATATCACTAAATATTAGCTTTTACCAGATTAATAGTTTCATTGCAACTATTTCGAAGGAGAGGTTCTCTATTACATGTTGTAGCTCAGTTGGAGAGCACTGGTGGTCATAACCAGCTCTCCTTGGTTAAATTCCCAGCAACTGCTTCTTTTATGTTATTCCCTCTTCATAATGAAAATACTTGTGGTTTGATTATCAGTTCTCCATTACATGTGCCTCGGTTGCTCCCTCCCTCAGTTGTCCTTTGGTTGGGACCTGCTTGTGTGTGTGTGGGACCTGGAGCACGGCACTCTCGTCACTTCACTTGATGTCACTGATGTAGTCTGTTCAAACCAGACACACGACCTAGCTGACAATGTCATTACTGACGCTGATGTGACACCAGATGGCACTGCATTTGGTTACTCACTGTCCACCTACGAGTGTCACATCTGGTCCATACTCAGTGACAAGTGTGACATGTCACTCAAAGGGAAACTTGTTGGACACAAGAAGGAGGTCACTCAAGTACGAATACACACCACTGTCATATATACCTGAATGTACAGAGAAAGTTGTTTATTCCTGATCAATGTTTAGAGAAAGTTGTTTATTCCTGATCAATGTTTAGAGAAAGTTGTTTATTCCTGATCAATGTTTAGAGAAAGTTGTTTATTCCTGATCAATGTTTAGAGAAAGTTGTTTATTCCTGATCAATGTTTAGAGAAAGCTTTCTAACATTACTTGAATGCTATGTATATGAACACTGTAAGTTTTGTTTGTGTTAGATTTGTTGGCATTCATTTGGAAAGTTTTGGGTGACCGGATCAGAAGATGAAACTATAAGATTGTGGGTCAGTGGATTGGTATATAAGTACACTACGCAAGTATTCATCACATTTGTCATATCCCACCTTATGTAATTGAAGTTCTCTGCCATTTTACTTAATCCCCATTCATGAAAGGCTGGCAGCTACATATAAATCTCTCTCTCACTCCTCAACCTTCCTCTACCATTGGTCCAAACCCCCCTCTGACCATTTTTATTCAATTCTTTCCCTCCTTCCTTCTCACTGTTCATTGCCTCTTGTGTACAGTCACATGACAGTCTGACCCAGTTTGATCTGGTGCAAGCTAAGGGTCCAGTTGGAGTGATGATGGTGGACAAGGTCAATGGTTGTATCATTGCAACAGTTAGAGACATCATTCAGTGAGTCTGTCACTCTTCTAAGTTCATGTGAATTCTGCTCCTTCATCAGTGATATGTAGATATAGGCACTTTATATGTGTTATATGTATATACGTACTGTATATGTATGCAGGATCTACAATGAACAGCTCCATCTTCTGCAGTGTAACAGAGGACATGATGATATTATTAAGAGTATCATTCACATTCCAGAACTGAACCAAGTAAGTATAGTAAGAGTGTATTAATAGTGAATATATAGCCTAAGTATTCAATAGTGTATTAATAGTGAATATATAGCCTAAGTATTCAATAGTGTATATATATGTACATATATTGGGAGGTTCCAATATAATTAGATTTGACATATTCAGGTCTTTTGTGATAATGTTATTTTAATAATGCATTAATTGAGTGAGTTAGATGAATTTGCAAATCTGGTTGAAATAACTTCTTCATCTATTCCTGCAGTACATAACAGCAAGCTATGACAAGACTATTAAAATATGGAAATCAATGTATCATAGAAGTGAGTACAGTAATATACGTACGAGTAACCTTATATGCATAATGTATACAGGGTACACCTTTAACAACAGTGATATAAATTGTGTATCCACCAGGTTCTCAAGCATTAGAAGACAAAGAAGTGGATGATGAGAAGGAAGGTACAAAGGAGGAGAAGAGAGAAGATAAAACGGCTCATGACCAGAATGAATCTAAAGATAGTGCAGCATGTGTTGAAGAGTAAATTCTGAAGTTGTACCTAATACTTTCTAATTGAATGAACATGTAACACAGAAATTTAATATTTTTCTTTCTTCTGTAAATATGTGAAGGTATTCATATCTGCACTCTATTTTCCAATATGTACCTGCACTCTATAATATGATACATATTTAAATTATTTTGTCACATTTATTAGTTGTACATATGAAAAATCTAAGATACCATTTTCCTACATGCTATGCCTATTCTGTTAAAAGAGCCTATAGGGGAACTAAACCTGAAGAGAGCTTTGGATGAAGATACAGGAGTCTTTTCTTCCTTCTTTTCCCTTCTTTTATCTTCTCCACTGGGTCAGACAGCCGTTTCTGGGAATTCCACCCTTCATCAGTGATCCTGGGAGTCTCTGTCTTTTTCTTTGTCTTGATCTTCTGTGAATCCTATGTACGTGTGTGTGCTTGTTAATTATATAACCATTCTGCATGTGCTAATAATGGTTCAGTTTTGAAGTTGGAATATATGTCTCCAACTACATTATCACCGCTGTATTGTTACTGGTACCAGCTGTACATTGTCACTACTTCACAAGTTCATTGCCTCTTGTGTACAGTCACATGACAGTCTGACCCAGTTTGATCTGGTGCAAGCTAAGGGTCCAGTTGGAGTGATGATGGTGGACAAGGTTAACGGTTGTATCATTGCAACAGTTAGAGACATCATTCAGTGAGATCTGTCACTCTTCTAAGTTCATGTGAATCTGCCCTTCATTATAGTGATATGTAGATACTCTCACATCCAATTACCAAATGTGACAATAAATAAATGGAGTCTGCTATATAAAACACATAATATCCTATCCTTAATATCGATTGTTCAATTATTGGACGTGTATTGTGTTGTTCATCTACTGTATAATGTGTAAATATATATATATTCCTTCATACATCAGCTGCAGGATCTGTAATGACCACTACATAGTACATAATTAGAAGACAGATCTCATTAGAACAGACTGAACATTGAGGTTCTTCAGATCTTGATACGTTTGATCTATCCCCACAAAGACTTTAGGTTTACCAGTGATATAGGTCATGGAAATGGCTGCATCCACCTACATATGTATGTAGTATATAACATATACCTACATACGTACATGGAAATATAATCAGGTACAGTATATATAGGAAAAAAGCTTATAACACACTTGTAACTACACTAACCTGTACTAACATTGTGTTATGCAAAACTGTAAAATAAGTAACACAAACATATAATATAGCTACTAGCAAACAGCTGTTATCATTTTAGTAGTGTTATTCAGGCTGCCAAGGTCTTTATCACATCTCTCTCTCTCTCCCCAACAATATGGCAACTTGCTTTATGCCATAGTCGGGGGATTTGCTTTGTTGTTCTGAGAGAAGGTATGTGCAAGCAGCTCCATCAGTTGCATTTAAAAAACTCTAAAAGGTACACTGCCAATGCACGCGATCAGGGTATTGCCTTTATACTCGTCCAAATGTCCACTTTTGAGGGTTTTCAAGATATCAAACTTTGTAGTGGCCTCAGAAATCCTCAATAAGTTTGCATACTCATATCTTCCTTGACGTGAAGGAAATGGCATATAGCTTTTGTTGTGGCAATTTTTTGGGATTCTCCTTCATTTGGCAAGGATTGATTGAATAGCTTCGAAAAATTCTAGGCCTCCAATTAACTTATGGTGCATATGTAGCCAAGAAGCACTTTCTCTGCCAAAGGTTCCATTATTTTAAATTTGTAGTTAAGTTTTGGGTTGATATGAAGCATGTAGCTGTAGTGTTACAAGTGAAAATTGCTATAAAAATAATTCCACTTGCATGTAACACTACAGCCATATATATATATAAATGCTTCCATCAATCCAAAACCCACTACAAATGGCAACACCAATTCTTGAATGTTTGTCACATATATATGTACTCAAACTGCAGCTGCATTATTAGTTACACATTTTGTAAAATTATGCGTAATTAAATGTTTTGGGGGTGCTGGTGGTCTAGAGCTATATAAGGCACAAGATTCAAGATCCAGTGATTATGGGATGTCCATAGTTCAAGCCCAGGCCATGGCAGCAGATTTTCGGTGATCTTCAGTGACAAGCACCCCTGACAACAAACACTGCCCACTGAACAGATTACTGACCAATTTAATGATTGATCATGATTTATACTGTTGTATGTACTGTACTGTTACTGGCCTCCCTGAAAAGTAGTCCCCTGGACTAAGCTTGCTGGTGCTTAAGCCAAAAAGTGGATTAAGCACCAGGAGGGCTATAGGAGCTACAAGGTGTCATTTGAAATCACCTCGACTCGATTTCATTTTCCAGTATAATACAAGGCTAGTGGAGTTCCAGTCTAATAATTCAATTCAAAATGTAAATGTATATAGTTGCCATTAAACGTTTGAAGCTGTATTTAATACATTAATAGTGATAATATGGCTAACAATTATATGTATATATAAGTTACACATAAATCACAGTTTCTTTAGAATTTACTACAAATGTTGCCTTAAATCTGCCCTTACACAATCTTTAACTTTAATTCAAGCTCCTCTTTAATTTTCATAAGTGGTTCGGTTTTGGACCCAACAGTTGCTTTCAAATGTTGTTTAATCACAATTAACTGATGTTGAAGGAGCTGAACATAGCTTCGGATGATGCTCATGTTTTCAAATTCAGTGATATCTCGAGATAGTTTTTCAGCCAATCTCTGTTTCTCTCTTTTTAATTCCTCTCTCCTTATTTCTAATTTCATCAGAAAGGCTTGTTGTATCTCTTCTTGGGTTTTTGCCTTTCGAAATTCTTCCTCCATCTGATTATCAACAAACTCTTCCTCAGATAGCAGCTTTTGAAACCTTCTTTCGTTATTATAGTGGTAAGTATAAGAGTGTCCACATACTTGACAATACTCTTTTCCACCAAAGCAAGCAGCAGCTTTTAATATCACCTTGTCATCGGACTTCTCAAGATAACATGCCAATTGACAATTTGAGTGACAGTCCTTAGCTACACATATTATATTGTGGCGGTCAGTCTTGATTGTTATCCACATTAACACTCTTCGGGTAACCTTAAAATTAGCATTAAGGGATTTGGTAGCAGCTGCTGCTTTAATTTTTTCTTTGACTTCGGCAATTTCCTTTTCTACATTCTGCTGATTATCATAAGCAGTAAGAGAACGAAACACATTTTCCTCTATCTCCTGCTTCTTGTGATACAGTTTCAGAAAACTGGCAGTATGGATTTGATCAAAATGTTTCAAAGCCTCACATAACTCCTTCAAAACCTCGCAGGTTTCTTTAAACCCTTTTAAAACACTCTTAGCAATTTTATATTCAGGCAGAAGCTTTTTCTGCTGAGCTGCCTTAGCTTTTTCCAAACGGCAGTAAGGGTTTTCAAGAACAAAGATATCCCTTGAATAATTAAATGAACGATCAAAAAACTTTTCAAGGCAATTGGGGTCAAAATTTAATTCTAACGGGTCACTTGTATTAGTGAACACCAATATCACGTTATTTAAAGCCTCCTTTGGTAGTATGGAGGTGATCTCTGACAAGACATATTGTAAGCTAACACTCATACGAGCCTGGCGACCATTGATAACAAGACAGATGCACTTGATGTACTCTTCGTTTTCGATAGCCCTAATGATTTCCTTTGCATTCTTTTTGTCTTGCTCAAAGCCACGAATGTCGCCAAAACCTGGTGTGTCGATGATTCCTATATGCCTTCCATTGATTAACTGAGTATTATACATTCTGGCACCAAAGTTTTTGCTCTCCTTTGGACCTGCATCCTTCCTTTCTAAGTCCATATCAATGAACTGGTGAAATTGCTCCAAATTAGCGACTTTTTTTGGATTATCTAATATAGATTGAGCTTGGGCAAAATTGCAAAGAAGATTGGCAAATGACGTTTTTCCAGAACCAGTTTCTCCGACTAAAAGAATTTTGTACATGTCGAGAACTTGTAAGAATACATCTATGTCTTCAGCCAACTTTTGATGACAATCCCTGTAAGTGTCCTTTTTCAGTGCTGTAGAAAAAGCTCGCAGTTTGCCTACTGAAGGGTCCTTATCGAGTAGCTGATGAAAGTAATCATTTGCGCCTCTGAGAGATTGGTTGTATCCGATCTTCTCAAAATCGCTGGGTGACACAACGTCAGCAGCTCGAAGGTGCGTAGCTACAGATCTGATATCGCAATATTCCCCTGTCAAAGCTGAATAGACGGTACTGTTGACGAACTCACGTATTTTTTTAACCCGAACCGACCACTCCATCGCTACAACTGGGGCGTGACTATTTTCCGGATAAAACCGGACCCATATAAATCACGTGGTCAGCTAGGTCCGCATAATATTGATGTGCAACACTATAAGTAAGAAAAAGAACGAAGAAGAAAGACTAGCTTTAGTACTAACAGGGCCGTACATAACTTTTTTTTGCAAGGGGGGGCAACCAGGAGGAAAACTGTCTAACAGATTAATATTATTGTTGAGATTGTTCGAGATTGTTGAGTCATGCAGTGGCAGTCTAGATCTACATGCACAAGCTCTCTCAGTGTTAGAGCCATATCATTGTAGTCATCAAAATACTAGTTATGCATAAATTATGCGCAGCTAAAAGTGTGCATTATTTAGAACAGTGAACAGCGGTACTTGTGCGTACGTATATACCCGGTAGCTGGATGTCGGACGAGCGAAACCTCGACTGAAGCAGCTCATTGGGGCAGGTAAGTCCATGATAGCTCAGTAGCTAGCTGCTATGAACACAAATAGTATTTCATTATACTCTGAAGCCAGTTTCTCTGGGGGGGGCAGTTGCCCCCCCTGCCCCATAGCTAGGTACGGCCCTGACTAATATCAGTCTACGGTTTATTATGTAGAAATAGCTAGACCTCGAATCCTTCGACTATTGCGCAATCGCGTGTAACGCATGGCCGCGTACCACTGCAAGAAGCCAAGTCTTGGGTATAAGGGTAGCATCCAGTAGTGTACATTAATGTTTATTGATCTTATAGTGTATAATGTAGAAGTCTCTTTGTTAAGATTTCACGAGCTACTGCAAACTAGAGAAGCGCTCTTGAACGAGTGCCCGAAGCTGAGTGCTGCAACCTTCCCTCCGGTTACCATGACGATAGAGGATCTGATAAGAGCACGAGGAACACAAGGAATGTGGTTTGTTTTAAGTTGGTTGATAGAGCACAGAATTTTGTTTTTGTCTGTTAAACATACTCTTAAACATGTACATAACAGCAAGCTATGACAAGACTATTAAAATATGGAAATCAATGTATCATAGAAGTGAGTACAGTAATATACGTACAAGTAACCTCTTATGTATACAGGGTACACCTTTAACAATACTGATATAAATTGTGTACCACCAGGTTCTAAAGCATTAGATGACCAAGAAGTGGATGATGACAAGGAAGATACAAAGGAGAAGAGAGAAGATAAAACAGCTCATGACCAGAATGAATCTAAAGATAGTGCAGCAGGTGTTGAAGAGTAAATTCTGAAGTTTTACCTAATACTTTCTAATTGAATTAACATATGAATATTAGTATTTTTCTTTCTTCTGTAAATATTTTAAGGTATTCATATCACTCTATTTTGCAATATGTAAACATGTATGGTCCATATATAGTAAACAGAATTGTTTACAAAAGATTGGTCTATAATGTGTTTATTTGAAAATGCTATCAATAAAGGTGGCTAGCTTGATATCTCTTTCAGATAGTCCTGAACAGTCGTGAGTGCTCAATGTCACTTCCACCTTGTTGTACACATTGAACCATTCGGGATGATGGTCCATCTTGTCCGCCTTGAGGGCCACTCGTGTCATGAAACCAAAGGCTTCATTGAAATCCACAAAGTTAAACTGTTTCTTTATAGCGTCCCTTCCCTCTACCATCTTCCACCCATTTTGGTGCAGCACAGAAAGCTTTTCCTCTCTCTCGGAATCTGAGAGTTTGAGACGTTTTGGACTGGATGGACTGGCCTGTACACAAGGAATAGAAGAAGGAGCAATGAACAGTATATAGCCTTATAAACTATATACCTGTATACACCATACTACCACACTGTTATCATGTTATGTATATAGGATCTTGGAATGTGGTCCAATGGCTAAGGTTGATTGAGTTAGATAGATAGATAGATAGCTCTAATTATATTCCCCTTTACCCATTGGCCAATTCACATTTGACCCAGGTTACAAGATAATTGACAATTAAAATGGGAGTGGGGTGGATACAGAAACAGGAAAAGAAAAGAATTAAAATCTAGATTAAATAAAATAAATTACCTACATGAAATAGTGAGCTATAAGTAACAGAGTTAATTAAGCTTGCACTAACAAAGATGGCTACTATTTATAAGGATACTGTAGAGTTGTTCACTATAAACAGATTTACTCGGTTTGAGGCTGCATGTGAACTCACCATGCTTCTATGGAGCAGAGATTGTACTGAAACTATTCTTCGAGCCAAGAGCATAGACACGTGACTTCATGTGATACGTAAAATTAAATGGTTGCCCAAGTATTCATTGTATTGCAATACTTTGAAGAATCGACTTGAAACATTTCAAAGAAACGTGTTGCACATTGATAACATTCATTTTATGACTAAAGAGAACCTTTATTGTGCTCCAAAGTGCTGTCGAGAGGTTGCAAGTAGATTCGATGGCATCAGAAGAGCCTCAGAACAGTCAAGATGGACCGTATGTTATAGTCGCGATATCTCTCTGTGTTGGCCGTCAGTTGTGAACTGAAGTACTAGTTGGGACTCTTTGTATGTTTGCAGGTCTAGTTCTGACTGGAAGGCAAAGTTAAAGAAGCCGCCAAAAGATACGAGAATCCAGACAGAGGTAAAATGCTTGTCTTCTCTAAAGTTGTTGCCCATGCGTACCTAATGAGCAATGAAAAAGGGCTATAGTATAGTATAGTGTAAGTATAGTTTCGTATTCTCTAAATTTGAAGTGATTCTGAGTATTCATTGGGTTGGCATGGCTACTTAGAATGAACAAAGGAATGTCCAAGTAGAGCTCAGTTCAATCTACTGTACTTTATCCATCAGCCAGACGAATGTGAAGCATTGTCCCAAGTGTAGTGGAATTGTAGCAAGTCACCTTGGCAATATCTTAATGCTAATATTCTTTTGCTATAGGTTTATATACGTTTTCCCTCAGTATAGCAAGTCCATAGGATACCAGTTTATTTTAATTACATATTCCAAATAGTTATCATTGGCCTCATATTGATAGTATCGTTACTAGTAGGATACTCTAGTATCCATGTCTTTAGGAAGATGACGTTTAGATTATTTATGGTTTTCTCTTGTTCTATTGATTTATTACTTTCTTCTGCTACTCTCTAATTAACTGTCTGTGAGTAGAATTTCATTCAGCCTAGATCTGTGAATGTGTCCGTTTGTGAGGCCAATCTCCTCCTGTCTGTTTCTCCTGTAGGATGTGACGAAGAGAAAGGGAAGTGAGTTTGAGGACTATGCTCTGAAGAGGGAGCTGTTGATGGGAATATTTGAAAAGGGATTCGAGGCCCCCTCCCCCATCCAGGAGGAGAGCATTCCCATAGCACTGGCCGGGAGAGATGTGGTAGCGAGAGCTAAGAACGGAACAGGAAAGACTGCGGCGTATCTCATACCAGTTCTGGAGAAGATCAATATTGAGAATACAGACATTCAAGGTACATGTGTGTATACTTACATACAAAGGAAGGAAGAAAAGACTCCTGTATCTTAATCCAAAGCTCTCTTCAGGTTTAGTTGCCCTATAGGCTCATTTACAGAATAGGCATAGCATGTAGGAAAATGGTATCTCATGTTTACCACTGTGTAGGTATGTACAGTGGATAGCCACCGCTCCAGGACGGTCACTTGCTGTAAATATTATTTATTATGATTCTCTGTTTGTTTACTTTTAAATCCTGATTGAGGATCCTATTTGTCAATGGATCATTTTAGCATGATTGTTGAAATGAATTAGAGGTACCACTGGTAAATGTAGCCTTTTCATCTTAATACAGTGTGTTTCACTTCCTGGTGCAAATGTACATTCAATATGCAATTGACATACGTAGTTAGTTGGTGCTGTTAAATAGTAAATTATTTTATTATCCTGTTGCAGTGGAACTCAATAGAGTCCATTGTTAAAATAAATGATACAAGCTAAATACATGTATGGAGCTTTTGTTGGGACATTGTGCATAGCACTGACTAGTAGCTCATTTTGAAGTTTTGAGTGACGTCATTTTAACAGGATTCCACTGTATTGTATGTATTTGTTAAGGATGCAACAGTAAATTAGTGAGATTTCCCTTCAACACAATGGACCTAAGAGCCCGTGTGACTGTATATTTTCTCTAAGTGGACTTAAGAGCCCGTGTGACTTTATATTTTCTCTAAGTGGACTTAAGAGCCCATGTGACTGTATATTTTCTCTAAGTGGACTTAAGAGCCCGTATGACTCTATATTTTCTCTAAGTGGACCTAAGAGCCCGTGTGAATGTATATTTTCTCTAAGTGGACTTAAGAGCCCGTGTGACTGTATATTTTCTCTAAGTTCTACATGTATGTACGTAATCATTATCACACATGTGGTCTAGTAATAGTTATTCTATTATAAATTGATCTGACTTGTCCTGTTAATGGATGTGGTTGCTTCAATTGTTCTGTTGCTTCATTGCTTCTCTTCTTGCTCCAGCTCTGGTGATTGTTCCCACGAGAGAGCTAGCGCTGCAGACCTCCCACACGTGTAACGAGCTTGGCAAGCACATGAACGTGAGAGTGATAGTCACTACCGGAGGCACCTCTCTGAGGGAGGACATCTTGAGGCTTGACGAGACAGGTCAGTCCCTTAGCAACTAATGTTTGCATAACAACAGCAAGTTTATTGAGCTATGTAGCAAGCAATACTTCCTCTAGCCGGCTGTCTTTGACAACTGATAGCTGTGTTAGATAGATTGTAGATTATGACCGATCCACTGCAGTTATATGTGTATGAAGGAGTAGGGAGTAAATATTGTAGTGATGGATGATTTGTTGAGCATTATCAATGTATTATATTCAAAGAGTTGAACATGTATTTGTAGAAGCTATGTAAATCTGGTCACATGTCTGTCACATGCAGTGCATGTGATAGTAGCCACACCCGGTAGATTGGTTGACCTGGTGGAAAAGGGCGTGGCAAAGGTAAAGAACTGCGGAATGGTGGTCCTAGACGAGGCAGACAAGTTGCTCTCCATGGACGTGCAGCACTCGCTGGAAAACCTCCTCTCATTCACACCCAAAGACGTGCAAGTGCTGCTATTCTCTGCCACCTATCCACTGACTGTGGAGAGCTTTATGGTACGCTGGATAGCCTGTAATACATCAGACCACCGTCTGCCCCTTATTAGTCACTTTGTCTGGCCATCTTGGATTTTGATTGGTTAAATGATCTTGTAGTCTGACAACTTACAATCTGATCTCATTGCATGTAATGAGCTGTATACATGAGCTGTAACTAGTAAACACTCCAGTGATGATGTAATCACAAACTACACTCTCCAGTTGGATACCATCCCTTTTTCTTTTTTTTTTCATTTTATAAATAAGTCTTCATCACTTTTTGACCTTAACTCTCTATTGTGCAGTTAATAGCAAATATGATCCAGTTCACTTACTTTTGTGTAGCGCAATCACCTGAAGCATCCTTACACTATCAACCTCATGGATGAGCTGACACTGAAGGGTATCACTCAGTTCTATGCCTACGTCGAGGAGAAGAAGAAGGTCCACTGTCTGAACACTCTCTTCTCACGACTGCAGATTAACCAGAGCATCATATTCTGCAACTCTGTTCAGCGTGTAGAGCTGCTGGCCCATAAGATTACTGAACTTGGATATTCGTCTTTTTATATTCACTCTCGGATGAGACAAGATCACAGGAACAAAGTTTTTCACGACTTTAGAAGTGGAGCTTGTAGGAATTTGGTGTCATCAGGTTTGTGTCTGTCTATCTGTCTGTGTGTCTGTCTGTCTGTGTGTCTGTCTGTCTGTCTGTCTGTCTGTCTATCTGTCTGTCTGTGTGTCTGTCTGTCTGTCTGTCTATCTGTCTGTCTGTCTGTCTGTCTGTCTGTCTGTCTGTCTGTCTGTCTGTCTGTCTGTCTGTCTGTCTGTCTGTCTGTCTGTCTGTCTGTCTGTCTGTCTGTCTGTCTGTCTGTCTGTCTGTCTGTCTGTCTGTCTGTCTGTCTGTCTGTCTGTCTGTCTGTCTGTCTGTCTGTCTGTCTGTCTGTCTGTCTGTCTGTCTGTCTGTCTGTCTGTCTGTCTGTCTGTCTGTCTGTCTGTCTGTCTGTCTGTCTGTCTGTCTGTCTGTGTCTCTTGTGTCTCTTGTGTCTCTTGTGTATGGTATGGTATGCTGTCATCATCTACACTTTGTACTGGCACACTGTATACACACAGAGATACAGTCACAATTCAGTTTACTATATACACTATGTATTGTCCAGGCTGTCCTATTATGTATACATATCTAATGCACATATGTATACATAAAAGTATGATTCACTGACTCCATGCACCTCTCTCCTGATAGACTTGTTCACAAGGGGTATTGACATCCCATCAGTCAATGTTGTCATTAACTTTGACTTTCCAAAGACTGCGGAAACCTATCTTCATCGGATTGGCAGATCAGGACGTTTTGGCCACTTGGGAATTGCCATCAACCTCATCACTGATAAGGACAAGCAAGGTTTGTTTCAGATTGAGAGAGAGCTAAATACAGACATCAAACCTGTTCCCAGGATCATTGATAAGAAGCTCTATGTTGCCGAGTACCAGCAGGAGGGAAAACCCCCTGCTAGTCCCTCATCAGAAGAGAGTGGCAGTAGCAAAGAAAAATAACTTATTTTGTTACAATTTACTTTACACATTCAATATATCAAACCTCTCATTCTCAGTCCCTCTGTATCTGTATCTGTATCTGTATGTATGTATGTATGTATGTACGTCCCTGTGATCTGATTGGTTCTTTTGTTCTCTAATCTGATTGGTTCTTTGTCATGTAAACTACCTCAGGTTTGTCAACTTGTATGTTTGAGTCAATTCCTAATTGTACCCTTGTATATGTAGTCTATGTCAATTTAGCCTATATGTATTGATAACAATTGATCCAGTATACCTGTTGTCTTTGTCAAATGTTTTGTTTCACAACGTGACCTTACATGTCAATCATTATAGTAGCATGCATCAAAGTGCTATCCATCCATTTTTATTTATTAGAAGTTTGGTTTTGTAGAATGATGATTGAAGAAGTGGTATTGAGGAAATAGTATTTCTCATGCAAGCAAGTCTAGGTATCCTAAGTGATAGGTAAAACAATGTACATTCTAAAAACTCATTAGACTCAATTTAGTCACATAACCAAATTTTCTATTTATAATATCTATTAAGCAATTATGGTCAAACCTACAGCTCTACTTCCAGAGATTTCAGTTAGCATGTATACACGCATGGTGCCCAAAAGGTTAGCACTGGTAAGCTTGTTGAACTAGTCATGACCATATACATGCATGGTGAATGGGTGTCAGCTTAAATTAAGCCAAACGAAATATTTTCTTTGTAAAGGTTCATCTTTAGACTTTGGGATCGTCTAGAGACGCAGTTTTTTCGACTCTTCAAACGTTTTGTCTTCTTCAGTGAAATATTTTTATATATAAGCATGCACTGGTAAATTATATTCATGAACCCTAAATGTAAAATATACATATTCCAGAAATTAATGTATGCTTCACGTTTAACTGCTAGTTAGCGTAAAATAAGAAAAGCTTTGGAGAGATTCCACAGACTAGGTACTCCTTTATGCATCGAAAATTTGTGGAACTGCGATGAAAATTGTTCTCATACTCTACCCTTAAGGTACTCTACATTGAGTAATGCACCATAGATCCATAGCAAAGATGGCGGACAGTCACTTTAAAAAGAACCCCATGCATACTCTTGACTCTGTCAAGGAGATGCGGATGAACAGGGAGTTGTGTGACGTTGAGCTGATCGTCGGAGAGAAGCACTTTTATGCCCACAAACTGATTCTGGCCGCCCATAGCAACTATTTTAAGGCCATGTTTACTGGCTCACTTCAGGAAAGTACTCGCAACGAAATCACTTTGAAAGAAGTGGATCCATCGGATGTTGAGACCCTCCTAAAGTACATGTACGAATTATCCCTAATCGTCACTGAAGAGAACGCCGTTTCAGTCCTCATTTTGGCAGCTCAGTGGCAGATGGACGAAATTATGCAATTCTGTGGCAAATTTATCATTGACAGTGAAGGCGTTTTAACTGTCAGTAATTGCATTCAGATGATTACAATTGCTGATGTGCATGGCTGTCCTGTACTGGAGGAAGCTGCTCGATTATTCTGCATAAGGAACTTTTCCGATATTTGTCAAACAAGTGCATTCGTTGAGACTCCTGTGGAAGTCTTAGCTGACTTGCTCAAGTCAGAATTTTTAAAGATTCAGTCGGAAGAGAAGCTGTTGGAGGACATTCTAAGGTGGTTCCAGAACAAGCCTTATTCCCAAAGAGGGGACGTAGTGAAGATGTTGCAGCTAACCAGATACCCTCTGATACCCTGGGAGGTCCTCAGTGACAGACTGGTGGCCAATAGCTTGGATTCAGAGCATGAGTGTAAGGTAATGGTAGAAAAGGCACGCCGTTTTCAAATGGATCCCAAAATTGCTATTGATCCAAGTGATTCACTTTATGTTCAAAGAAGGTCATTTTTTGGTGAAGCAAAGCCAATTTATATAATGTATAATAAAGATCGTGCAATTTTTGAATTTGATGTAATTTCAAAAAGGTGTAAAAAGATCACTAATTTACCTGTTCCCTTGACCAGATACATTGATATTGGAATGTGTGTTTGTCAGGGGTTACTGTATTTCCTTGGTGGATGTCTCAAGGTTTTCTGATCCTGACTTGAAAGGTGCAGTAGCAGTGCAAGGACGAATCTACATAATTGATCGGACTCATAAAATGGAATGCTTTGACCCGAAAACAAAAAAGTTGGATTTTGTGTCTCATCTGAACTTGAATGACTCACAACTGTATGACTTGTTTGCATTTGCTTGACTGAATTTGTTAACTGCATTATGTTTAATTTCAATCCGTGCTTTACATTAAATAATTGAATTTCATTCCACCATCACTATTACTAAATAATTACGAGTGAATGTATTAATAATTGTTTCCGTTAGTCCATAGTATGATGGGATCTATATTTTGTTACCATAGCAACAGAAAAAGTAAACGTGTCTCACCTTCAAACCCATCTCTATTATACTTAATACTATCTTAGAAAAATTTGCAAAAACACTAGTCAAATCACAAAACTTAATATTTTGCAACCTATCATGATGAAGACCTATGGCTGCCTTCATCAGTGAATGATTAACACTTGCACACACATAAGTATAAATACAAAATGTGCAGACAAGTAATGATGTAATCATGTGAGAGGCATGCAATAGGCAGGAGTTCAGAGTTCAGTCCAATAGTGATACATAAAGTTAAAGTTCCGGCATGTTGCCCTTTCCTCTCTGGGCTAGCCTAGTGATGATGCTGAATGTACCACAACTCCAGCATACAGCGTGTCTGTGAGGGTGGGCATCAATCACCATGGCCTTAGACAGACCCACCCAAAGATGTTAGATGAAAAACATGCTCTGAATTCCATTCCATTCAATTTGGATTGTATATACACCTCATTCCAGTTTGCTCTGCCCCGCGCGTGCTGGGGAATGCTTTGAGTGCTTTTCCGAAGCACAAGTACAGAGACAGTGTTCAGTTGAATCTGACACTACTGATTTATTCAATATCTGGGCAATGTTAGCATGACCATACATTTCTGCTATTCTGTTCGGAAGATCTCCACAAAAGTCTTCAATATCAATCTTTGCACCCGCTGCTAAAAGTAATTTAACGCAAGCAATATTCCCCGCCTCGCAGGCGCAATGAAGTGGTGTCCATCCATCAGTAGTTCGCTGCACGTTAACTTTAACCTCGTACGACAGCAGCAGTTCCACGCAGTCGGTATATCCCATAGCACAGGCCACGTGGAGCGGCGTTCTTCCTCCCCAATCTAGGTCTGCCTCGTTGGGATCCATTCCCTTCTTTATAGCCACCTCCAACAAGTCCATATCATCCTTCGAAGCTGCTTCGTGAAGAAGACTCATTTTGGTCAGGCAGGTATATAAATAACAATAGTTGTGGTTTGGTTATCAATTGTTTTGAAACTCAATCAAGAAACTCAAACGGAGGTAAGACATAAAAATCCACCCAATCCTCTTCACTTACGTTTCCATGGACACCACGAACCCGCCTAACTCCCGCTTCCCTCTCATCCTCTGTGCGATAGATACATTCTAGATGACAGTCACTGATAGTTTTGGCTTTTCAACAATTTACTTGATTGTTTATTTCTACATTGGTCTCCATGTAAATATTGTTTTTTACATTGATGTAGTTTAAATTTATAGGAGTGACCAGATATGCAACAATGAGGTGTAACACTATATAGAGACTCCTTTACTGGAATGAGTGAAGCAAATGAATTTGAGGAGAAGATATTGCCCAAGTCCAAACGGAAAAGAACTCACAAGCTTGAGATAACTTGTCCCATCTGTGGACTGACACTTCGTGATGGACAGCTTAGCCATCATTACGAAATGGAAAAGGACAAATTGATGCAGTTTAGGAAGAAACGTCATCCTACAAAACAGAGACAATCACAAAGCTCAGAAACTTCTTTGGATCGGTCAGTTTCAAACTCTAGTGCTCTGAGACAAGCAAAGGAGGCACTGAATGTTATCAGAAGACACAGGCTAGTATGGAAGTGTACAGGGCCCTCCGTGCATCAGGCTCAGACATCTAACGGGGGCCCAGGCCCAAGCTCTCAGACGTGCCCCATCTGTGGTGTAAAGGTGTTAGGGGGAAGTGAAGAGTTGATGGAGCACGTGGATGAGTGTTTAGCAGTGAGTAATACAGCTTGGAAGTAATACATTTGTGGACTCACTAAGGGACCACTACAATATACCATATAATATACTTTGCAGGTAGAGAGTGATGAGGTTGATGATGAAGAAGGCAATACTTTTGATGAGTATGAGTGGTGTGGAGAAAGACGAATTAGAATAAGTACACTTGTGCAAACATCATCTCTCCCAGGTATTTAAGTGCCCTTGGGCCACTATTAAGAGGCACCTGTGTTTATTTATAGTTTTGAGCAATGTTTGTCTTTCTTAGATCATGTTGTGGTCAAACCAGAATCTGAAGAGGGGAGTGATATTGATGTTGAAGGAGACAAGGTCGCAGAAAACTATGGACCACAGCAGTACCTTGAGGCTGATGTCATACCCTGTGGAGAGAGAGATGAGGAGGTCCCTTCAATTAGTAAAAGGGCTGAGCTCACAACCAAGTTAATTGTTTGAGTCTCAGATAAGTAGAGAAGTATCACTTCTGTGCAATTATTTTTAGGTCAAGTGAAACTGGTCATTCAACTGAAAGGGTTTCACCATCTAAATCTGTCAAAGGGAAGACAAAAATGTCCCTTCACGAGCAGCAGCTCCAGCATCGGTGTTCAGTGTGTATGGTAAATAGTCTTACATGCTTGTACGTATATACGTATATGCAGCATGCCTACCTTGTACACTGGGAAGTGATCATTGGTAGTCATTACAGTTGAACTTCAGTCTCCCAGCCAAAGAGGACTGAGGTAGATGTCAAGTAACCTCATAAGTACACTTGTGTTAAAAGTGGCTCCATTTTTATTATACACTTTGAGTGATTATAGTGAGATAGTTGTGGTTTGATTATCACTATGAGTATATATAGCTTGTTATAAATGTAGTTCAATAACATTCCTGTGCAGTGACTGTTGTATATTATATAAGCTGCTTTTAAGATATATTTGGAGATGAGGTTTTTGGTAACTTTCTAGGACACGTATTGCAATCCTCTGGTCTCAGTGCAGTGCTGGCATGTGATGTGTGAGGAGTGCTGGTTGAGGGCACTGGTGAGGAGACATTTATAATTAATAAATTATCAATTAATTTGCATGCCTTCACCTTATATGTACAACACTGTGTAGCTGCATGTAGAGTATGGATCTAATTGTGTATTATAATTAATTAATAGGTACCTTATGTATAGTTCAATAGGTACCTTTGTATGTAGGGAGCCAAGAAACTATGTCCCAAGTGTAACAAGATTACACTATCAGGAGACTTACGGAGAATATTCCTCTAGCTCTCATCACAGGACAGCAATGGGGGGGCTTTGTTTGATGATCTTTTACTATATTAATCAACTTGATCAATGACTGTGTCGTTAACCATACTTTCACTGTAAATATACATATAATATATACTTTTGTAGAGTGTTCTCAGTAAATTATAATACACATGCAGTTAACTGAAAAGGATAGTTTTTTTACAATACTATACAAATTGGAAGTGTAAGAATGTGGCAAACTGTGTGTTTGAGCATGCAGTAAGCTATAAAAAGTATGTACTGTTTATAAAATACAGTTCCTTATGGGTATGTATGTATACTATGCATGTAATAATATGAATGAAACTTCTAAATGGAAACTAGAAATCCTGAATGATGGATTAGGTTTGGAAATGGGTCACACAAATTGACCATTATCTGAAGCAAAGTCATGATAGCTTGGTTGTTTAGAATGTCCGTCTGTAGGAGGTTGGGATGGCTGGAGGGAGAGGGAGAAAGAGGGATGATGCATGCGTGGTCCAATAGTTGAGGTTGAGGGGTTGAGGTGGAGATGGTTAAATGTACTTACCCGAGGGAAGGATTCTTTAGAGTAGCTGTGTTGCATGTAAGCTTGTCTGTTGTCTGCTAGCGGAGGACTGCTATATCGTGAGTCAAGCTCAGCCGTGGGTGGTCTGACGCTAGCAGGGTAGGCGGGAGCCTGCTTGTAATTCGGAGGCTGGGCTGGTCTCATCGCCGGTAAACTGGAGTAGAGAGGGTTAAACTCCTCCTCAGCATTGTCAGTTTCCTCTTTGCCTCTAAAATGGGGAGAAGAGAAACACTTCAAAAATAGTTTTAGGATTAAGAGGTATTCCAACAATAAATAGGAACTCTTCACTCTTCCTTAAATGTATTGGCTGAAAGATGTTTATAATATTTAGGTATAATAATTCTATTGAACAAATGTTCTATTAATAACTGCTACTTTTAAATCCATGCATAATGTACTCAATTCAAGAGTAAGGTACGTACTTACCCCAAATCATAAGTGTCTGATTTTTTGCACGCACAGCAGATAGCAATGATGATTATGATACATGCAAGGAGGAGCAGGACTCCGCCCACCACAATCACGATAATGGCCCAGAATGGAAACTCATTTGGTCCTAAACAGACAAATAGAACAGTAACAACTGGAATATAACCAAATATGTATGTATGTAAATATGTATATAATGTGATGCCTCTGGTTGTACTGTATATATGTAGTCTACATATATGAAAGGGAATCTCACTGTGGTCATATAGTGGCTTGTTAGCATATATACGTACATACAATTACGTATATACAGTGCGCGTGTGTGTGCATTTAGGCCTATTGTATATGTGTACAAACCTCTACTGCATAACTCTCAAGGTACGTATGTATATAGAACCCTTGAAACATTTCATATACTTACTGATAATAGCAGTGAATGTGACTTCAGAAGTGCTGGCATCATTCTTAGCTCTACAAGTGTAGATACCTCCATCATTTACATCAGCATCTGTGATTGTTAAACTGCTCTCTATTGAAGTAGTGCCTGTATTGGATTGAATAGATACTTTTCCTCCAGTAACCAACTGCTGTCCTCCGTCAGATGGACCCTTGAACCACATGATTTCTGGCAATGGATCACCATCAGCAGCACATCGGAAGGTGAATGATTCTCCTGGATCAACAGTCGCCTCCTTCATGTCTTCATCAACAAATGAGGCTGTTGGAACCTCTATAAACACACATTGAAACAGGCAATATATAAACACTCCTATGTAGTTACTTATGTACTATCACTGTTACATGAATATAACACATTTTGTAGTCTGCATCTCATTACATTAAGTGCTCAGTTTAGAGAGGTGTCACTGGATATTAGATGTGCATGCATACATTATTGTATGCATGTATACAAGTCCTATTTGAAGTGCCTTCTTACCACAATAAGTAAATGGATCATTATCAGCAACTGTAGCTACTGTACCACCCCTCAGTTCATTGCTAACAGTACACACATACGTTCCTTCATAATCCTCTACGATATCCTTTACTGTCAGAATAATATCCAAAGCATCCGGGTCTGATACTTCATACATGTCTCGAGGAAGGCCCACTGGAACTGTCCAAACCACTGTTCCTCTGGGGACACCATCAGTATCACATTTAATTGTAAGAGTTTGTCCAGATATCAGACATTTCTCTTCCAAAAGTGAAATTGTTACTGTTGTCACTAGTTCTGCATGCAACACATAACAAAGAAAGTGACTTGTCACTCTACCACATACTTAAGGTTGTCAAGTCATGATTAGGTACTTACTCTCTTCCAGAACATTCCCCATTGATACACTCTCCAGCGTCGATTGCCTAGCAACCACTTTATAGACGCCACTATATGTTTCATTGATCCCTTTCACTGTCAATGTAGTGTTATACTGGGTTAGTCCTCTGTCGTCCTTGCCTCCCTCTCTGCCTCTAGCTGGTCCTAGGATGTATGTGGAGTTGCTAGAGGTAATGTCCATGCCATTAACAGACCAGACTAGTGAAGTAGGTTGGAGATCTGATCTCACAGCGACCTCGAGTGTGACATTGTCACCTTCTACAAATGCTGTCTCCCTTGGAATGGGAATCTCAAATTCAATAACTACCAAATATGAATAAAATGTATACTCCCTTAAACCTTTATGAATATATTATCACATTACAAAACTAACTTTTAAAATGAAAAAAGGAATGCATCTCAAAATACTTTTACTTACTAAATCTCAAAATATTTCATTTAATATGTATACTAATGCATGCATGTATAAACATGTACTAAACATCACCTATGTACTGATCTGTATACTCAGAGCACTCACTTGGGTCTCTAACAGACAGACTGATACTACCTCTATCATGTCCATGATCATTAGTAGCCACACACTGGTACATTCCTGTGTCACTGGGTGCTGCATTAGTAATAGTGAATGTTGAGCTAGAACTAGTCGTAGTAACTTGATCCTAAGAGAATATTAAGAAGAATTAACTAAAGGATCCGATTGACATGACCCTAATCTCTGTGAAAAGTTCTATACAACTTATGCATAACAGTTGACTTAAAGGTACATGTATCCAAGTATACAGTAATTTACTATATAACAACATTACATATCCAAGTATTATACACACAACATCACATACTTGTACACATACAATATTTTGTACATATACCTTACCCCACTTGTAAGCTTGACTCCATTCTTGTACCATTCAACTGATGGGACTGGAATACCAGATATGTCACACTGTAATGTAACAGTTTCATCAGTTAGAGCTCTTTGGCGATCAGAAGTACTAACCACTGTAGCACTTTCTGTACAACAAGAAAGTATATGATATTATAATATAATGCATAATACAAACAGGTATTGCATAATATTGCTAGCATGCTCACCAATCACTGTGATTGCAGTCCGTAGGATTCCAAACACATCATTTCCTGCATTCTCATATCTTAAATAAGCATCACCAGTTTCTGGAGGTGCTGGTACCATAGCATAACTTTGAACTGTTGAAACCCCACCAGTGTAAAGTACTGCTGGGTTACGGTTACTCAATATATCCACATTTAGTGTAACAGAGCTATTTAGAGGTGACACAACATTTCTGATATACACTGTAGATCCTCGCTCGGCAGTGATGTCATCATCATGATAGTAGATGTGAAGAGAACCTGGAGTTATTGAACTTCCTTCAGTTGGAGGAAGTTTATTATCATTTACTAAAATGATAAAAATACAAGTTTACAGCTTGTAGTATGAAAATATATACATAATAGTGAACATTGTTAAATTATTATTTAGATGGCTAATTATAAAATATTTTATAGAAGAACTATAGGTACGTACGTAGGTATAGCAGGTACTAAATGCAACTAAGCATCTCAGACTTTTAGAAGCTTGTGACAATGAAAGTATAATCACTTCTTGAAATGCCATGGCTATAAGCAATACTCAACAAGTACCTTTCTCAAGTGTGCAAGTTTGTGGACTCATTGATTCATTATATATTCTTGCATTAGTCACATAGCAGGTGTAACCCTTATCAAAGTCACCATCTGTTAGTGAGTGGAAGACAAGATGGCCGCTTGGTAAGATTTGAATATTAGCATTAGGATCTGTATCAGAAGCTGTCACTTTGGTGTCATCAACTCTCCATTCAACCACAGGTGTTGGTCTAGCTGCTGGAGGATCACAAGGTATTGCTACTCTACCACCACTGAGAGCACTTATAGTTGCTGGCCTAGTTACAGACCATTCTTCAAAATCTATTAAACGAACAACAGACCATGAATAATTAAAGGTGTCATAAATAATGTGTGCACATGCCCCATGCCAGACACTGTCCAATTATTAAATCTATTGATTTGCATATCCTCGTTTTAAGGTGTGTCGAGGGATGTGAAGGTGATTATAGAAATGTTAATGATAAAGGAGTGTCAAGGGATGTGAAGGTGATGTACAGAAATGTTAATGATAAAGGAGTGTCAAGGGATGTGAAGGTGATGTACAGAAATGTTAATGATAAAGGAGTGTCAAGGGATGTGAAGGTGATGTACAGAAATGTTAATGATAAAGGAGTGTCGAGGGATGTGAAGGTGATTATAGAAATGTTAATGATAAAGGAGTGTCAAGGGATGTGAAGGTGATGTACAGAAATGTTAATGATAAAGGAGTGTCAAGGGATGTGAAGGTGATGTACAGAAATGTTAATGATAAAGGAGTGTCAAGGGATGTGAAGGTGATGTACAGAAATGTTAATGTTAAACTCACAAGATAATGAAACTTTGGCAGTTCTACTTTGGATGATTCCAAATGTATTTTCCACCAAACAGTGATAATCTACTCCATCTCTACTTGCATCAACACCAACTTCAATAATCTTAATTTCAAGAGTTGACATTACTGTACTACCACCAGATGTGGTCACCATCAGGTTATCATTACTATCAGGATCAAGCAGGGTATTCCCCCTGTACCAAGAGACAGTCGGCAGAGGATCACCATCAGCTTTACATGTTAAGTCAAATCCAATTCTCATATTTTCTCCATCAACTTCAGAAACTATTAGATCACCTGGTCCAGTTACATTTGGGGGAGTACCTATTAGATAGAAGTATACATATATAAGTATGTAGTATGTGAAGTAGACATGTAGCCAAGGATTCACAGAAGATCAAGATAAAGAAAAAGACAGGATCACTGATGAAGGGTGGAATTCCCAGAAACGGCTGTCTGACCCAGTGGAGAAGAAGATGAAAGAAGGGAAAAGAAGGAAGAAAAGACTCCTGTATCTTCATCTAAAGCTCTCTTTAGGTTTAGTTCCCCTATAGGCTCTTTTTACAGAATAGGCATATAGCATGTAGGAAAATGGTATCTTAGATTTTTCATGTCTTATGAGTATATGCAGTTAATGAAGAGGAGTCCCATGCCAGCCAAAGCTTTGAAAAAATTGGAGTTTCAAGGAGATCTGTTCATTTTTAACTGTTTAACGTAAATTTGCATCATTTTTAATATTTTTACTGTTGAACATTTTCAAAAAGGTTTAACAGTATTTATTTATTGATGACTAAAATCATGGTCACACTTATGTACGCAGGTTCTTAGATTAAGACAATCAAGTAACTAACAACATAATGTCACACAGAATCTATTTAATGCTCACTCATTAAATTATAAGTTTGGCACAGGTTGGGCATACATGATGATTATGTTCACAATTGCACAATCACCAACAAGTATTACACAAGCACTAGTATATGTGACTGCATGGAGTGATAAGAGAGGTGACATTCCATTGGTCCACCTCATCATTCTTACAAGAGAATGGATTGGCAGATGAATTCCATACACTTTATCACACTGTTAGGATATGTTGCCATATATAGTAACAATGGTCAATGAAGAATGCACATCTGAATATGGTAACCATGTGTGCATGAGGACAGAGTATAAAACTGTGTCAGATAAGGATACATATACGTATACGTATGTGCTTAGAACAGCTATTTATACCATGCAAAATGTAAGAGTTCAAAAGACTAGATGAAAGACATTCCCAAGGGCACTGATACAGAGAGATCAAACATACTGATATATATATACGTATATACGTATGTACGTATACCCAGGAGGACAATACTAAATGATTAGTCTAAATCTTAAGCTCTATACTGGTAGTGGTGCAGTACTTCGTTTGCTTTATACTATTAGTTGATTAGCAGGAAAATAATCATTTTGAAACCTAAAATTGTGACCAAGCTATTACAATTGAACAGAAAACTACCTGAATGGGCAGGAAAATATTTGGGCACATTATTAAATTTTTAAAGAACTTTCTTAGAACACAACTGACTGATTGAAGGTGTTTGCTTCAGGAAGGTTTGAAAGCAAATCAATGGATGATTAGTTGGACAAATGTGTGTGTGTTACTGCAACAAGTAGAGGTGGCAATTACAGCATTCAAGGATGTGGTCAGACCTCTCTTCTATCAGGAGCCTGTAAATTGGTCACAATTGTTTATCAAATTGGAGGGGAGTCATTCAATTGAGCAACACATGCACTGAGGCATAAAGGTATTTCCTATCTGCAGCCATATTAAGTGTGGCTGTATCTCACACCAATAAAAGGATCCATGTTTGAATCACCACTCTCTGAGTTCATGCATACCTGAAATGACATCAATATTTTGTAATCTGATGAACCACAATGTTTCTCAACCTGGCCATGACTAGATTACATTGGTATAAACTGTTTTGGCACACAGCCATAACAAGAAGTTATCAATATACACACAAAGATTTGCATTTAAAATCTTCCTCATTAAATAAGAAAATTCTTAACAGATCTAGATATTGAGGAAGTATACATACTTACCAAAACTGAAGTCTAAAAGGTGAGTGTGAATGTTGTGGCTTTGAGTATCAGAAAGACACTTTAAACTTGAAATCAGCGATGCAATCTTGTGGGAGTGAGTATTTACAATGGGAACATTTCACAATGTTGTCCATACAAATTAGGACATATACATAAGCTAATCCTACATACCCTATTATAGTCGTTTTGTATTATGCAAAAAGTAGGACATATCATATAATTTTAAACATAAAGATTCCCATGAAAAATATACTGTATATTGAGATGGAGAATTAGAAGAATGATCAGTCACACCACCGTTCATCTAATTATTCTATTTGTATGTTTACGGACAATACATTTAGAGTTGAAGAACTACAGTCAGTTATGTTTGTTTATACAAAAACGTTCAGTCTATGTATAAGATTATTATTGCAAGACCAAATGGTTGGAAAGCTTATAACATTGATCCATAATTCATTTCTAACAAGACATTTGCATTCCATTGAGGACTTTTAAAGACTCAGCATTATTCTCATAGTTAGTGTTCAGGGCAAGCCATAGTGATGTATCAGTTTGATTGAATGAAAAAATTAGAATGCTACATAATACATTGAAACCTTCCTACTTACTTCAGTGTAATGAGTGAGAAGTGAAGCAAAGGTACTGTAAAAGATTGAGGACCACAATTAGCTGTTACTTTCTGTTTATAATCAATAGTGGATTAAACTTTCAATTGAATAATATAAAATACCTACTCCCAACATGATCTCACTTACTGTTTAATATACGTGTATTAGTTGTCTCTGGCAATAAATTGAAACATTAAGCTAAGTCATGAAGTATTCAAAGACAATCAAATTTAAATAGACACATAATGTTATTTTGACCAAGATATGTGTCAGAAACCAAAGCCACATTAATTAAAGCCGGTATGCTAAGGAGAAAAGTGTATTTTGTCACAAAATGTATTTGGATTTATTAAAAAGTGGACTGTTCTGAGATATAAGCTTGACTAATTTGCTCCGATAGCTATCCTTTCATTATAATAGTTCAATACTATAATTACACAATACATAAAATAGTTATTAACAACACATATATAAATCACAATGTGACAAGCTATGTTTACTTTAAGATCAAAGTGTTTCTCTCTTTAGTCAAAACGGGAAGGTGTAAATGCCTCCGTAACGATTCCGTTTGTGCGTGCCTTTAAAGAGGCCTTAAACATGTGACAATATTCACCTGTAGGATACGGTAGGATATGGAAACATACGTGCAATTTTAGCTTCCTGATTGAAGATAAACTAGCGGGTTTTCTGCCATCTAAATTTGAGGATTAAAGCTACAGCATTCTAGCCGAAGTAAACGAATTCACTTGATCCTAAGTTTTCTGGCTTCGGGTTAGGGGCGTATTACGGTACACCCAATAGATTCGGAGAAAATCGACACCCTTTCGGAAAATTAACCGAAATTGAGAAAAAGTCACAGTACATATATTAGCATTATCCAATTTAAAGTTAAAACTAACATTACTATCATGAAAAAAATAAAATTAAAAAAATCACTTCACTTATAGATCTACTGATTAACAAATTAACTTCGTTTTGGAGACACGAAATGTGAGTGTAGTATATGAAATAATCGGTAGCTTTATAAAGCTACACTCAAGTAAATACAAGAACCCTTAATATCCCGGCTTGACTTACCAACTATATGTCCTTCTACAACGAGTAAATATACAGCAAATATAACTACGAGTAGATACCGCATCTTGGTCTTGTCTAGTGTCTGAATAACGCTCTATCCCTGCTCAATGTACCTCGCTGCTACAATGAATCGTACCACAAATGGTGCTAAAAGGAATGTGAATGGCCAAATAGGGGCGTTCCTGTGGTCTACTCCCACACTAACAGCTTGTCACGTGACTTCAGCTTGAATTTAATATAGTAGCACAGCAGAGGTGTATAACGAAAGAAAAATTATAATCAAGATTCTTCTAACATGTACAAACAGCAAGGAAAGCAAAAATGGACAATTAATTACACCTTGTATATGACTGGCTCCACTGTCAAAATAAATGATTCAGATTATTAACAGCAGCAGAAACAGAGGTTCATTCTAAAGTCTATAGTTACAAAAATAATGGCAGTCATATCTATCTGCTGTAAACAGATCTGAGGATAATATTTCCAATTAAACTTCAATGGCTAATATTAGGGGGTGTCCCTGGTGCTGAAGCACCACCTCTGCGATGATTTTTTTGCAAAATACTAGCCAAGCTGCCTCATAACCTTTCTCTCTCACACTCCTACATAACCATAACTTAGCACCTCCCTTAAAATTTTCTAAATCTATCCCTGATATAATTGCACTACTGGTAAGGTTAAGAAAATTGAGTTGTTTGGTGAAAAATACTTGTAAAGTGAATGTGTTCCGACTCATTTGAACTAATTAAGTGCATGAGTTATTTGGCACAGGATTTTCAATTCATTGGCTGGTTTATTTGGCGCCAGTTGCAATGGTTCATATTAAATATGGAACAGAACATATCTGTCACTATGTAATCATATCATTCTCCTTTGATAACATAGATATGGGTATTCTTGACTCTATGATATGACTAGCTTATATAAGGGATTGAACTAACATATTGTTTATCTGATTGTGTCAGGGCTCATATATGTGAAAAGTATATGAAACTAACAGGTTCTGATTGGATGTTGTTTATATGTCCTCGGATATTTCATTTGTTTGGTTTGAACAGACAAGGAATTTGAGGGGGAACCTGTAGCTATTCACTGAATGTACAGCCAGCTTTGAATTTGAATGCATGCAATGTATTGTGTTACTTCAAAGAGATTTCTTAACCTGCATATCAGAACCTTATATAACTTAAAGCTAGCGATGTTCTCCATCAATAAGATTACAACTTTACTAAACTCTTGTTAACTCCACTGTTGGATTAATTATATCTCGTGTTTAACTAATTTAATAAGCAGATGTACAAATACAGCTACACCCATACTATGTAGTTATCAATTAAATTCATTTTATATGATATATGGAATAACAGTTAACTAGCTGGTGGGAGAGACTAGACCTAGAATCATTGTTGGCTGATCTCTTAGTTCTGATTCTTTAACAACAGTTGGTGCATTTAACATGTTTGATACACTCTAAATGTAAGCAACTGTACTTACATACATATATTATTATTCTGAAGTAGATAATGTACAGCCTATTTAGTTAATATATTTAACTAAATAGGTATCTCTAGTCAGATCAGTACATACATATCTAATATGATACTAATGGAGGCAGATACCATCACAGCACTGTCTCACCATACAGAGGTGGTGACAAGGCTGTGTACAGATATATGCACAAGACAGCTGGCAGTTTATGAATGATAAAGTGTGATGTTATAATGTTTACTAAAACACTTGCCGAGTTCACTCAAAATGTTGTTGATTCTAGCTCTAGAGGGCGTGACTGCGGTGCGTGGGGGTCAATATATAATCATATTCATAGTTCAGTATCAACATTTCACTTGATCGTCAAAATGGCTGTAAAGACGATCATATTCTTCTGTTACCTTATCGCTCTAGTCCTGGGAGATGGTAAGTTCTTCGCTGGCGTATTCTATTTAAACTGTAACATAGAGGTTTTGAGCGGAGTTACGTGAGTGTCTCATAGTGTTCTGTGACCTAATATATATAATTCTTGTTATTCGTCAGGTATTCGCCCTACGAGTGTACATAGAAGTACGAAATATCCTCAGACAATGCCAGATTGTGTTATTACAGTCTGACCTCTCTGCATCCGTGTTCTATCTGATCGATTTCTCCCTTTATTGTCTTAGTATTGATCTTCATACCTTCCTCCTCCCTCCGTAGATTTAGCGTTATTTTCAACATCGACTATATTGAGGTCCAATGAAGTCTTCAACTTGTCGTGTGTCACTTCCTATGCCCAGCCAATACTCTGGGAGAAGAACGGGGTCCTTTTGGATCCTCTGGTGAGCGGCCTGAGCACCATACAAGGAACATACTCTTCAGAGGCACACGAAGGAACGTACAGATGCGGCGTCAAACTAAGCCGGAGACAGACTATCTTCAGTTGTCCAGTTACACTCACCACTGCAAGTGAGGTTTAGATGGATGGCTTGGTTTAGATGGATGGATAACTTGATAGATAGATGGCTTGATGGCTATGGATAGATGGCTTGATAGATAGATGGTCATGGATAGGCACACATTTCCATAGAAATAGTCATTATTTCAATTGCTGACATGTCATGTTGTTCTACATTATGTAAACGTCAAATTAAAGGCATCAATTGCGACCAGCCAAAATGTGTATACTTGATACAGTGACTAGGTTGCCATTGGTAACAGATTTAGAGAATGCATACTATATTGTAGCATGTACGTAGTAGTTGGTTTCACGTAATGTCTTTTTATTGATGTAGTATTGCACAACAGATTTGGTGTTACCAGTCAAACCCTCAGATTCACAGATGGTGATGATGCAATCCTCCCATGTGCCCCGCCCACTTCTGAACCAGAGGGAAGGGTGACATGGACAAGGATTAGTTCTGCCCCACCCCTCAGAATGGAGGTCCTCCCATCTGGCAATCTGTATATTCCCAAAGTCAATACAAGTGACACCGGGGATTACAGATGCACTGTCTGGAATAAGATCCTGGAAATTAAAGCCCTTGGGCCTCTAATTACACTAAATGTAACAGGTATGACTCACACTATGTAATGCTGTACAGCCCGGGGCTTCTATATACGTGTCAAAACTGAAAGTGGTTCTAATTTGATTGTTTTTGCACATTAAGGCTTGTGTTTCTAGCTGTGTAAAACAAATTATTGATAATATATACGTTCCATATAGGAACTGTATGTATGTATACTGTTTCATTGTCCATATTATTGCCTTTCTTCTTTCATATTCTTTTTACAATTACTTGGAATCCCCACTGCTGACGTAAGCTGCTCTAATGGTAGTTTACAGTACTTTTTGGAAATAGAATGGATTTGGGAAACACTGTCAGACTTGTACAATTTTTCACATTGAATTTACGTTTGGTTGTCCTTTAAACAGTTGGAAATAGGAAAAAGACTATATAAGTACTGAAATGAGATTTCTTTGATAGCTTTAAAATGTTGTAATTGTTAGAAATTTCAGTTAATACAATCTATACAAGTCAGTGCTTCTTTAGAAATATCACAAAGGGGGATACAATAAGGTATACTTTAAAGGCAGCAACGTACGTACGTAGTTTAGCATATTTACTTTCTTTAAAAATTGGCAATTTTACTTTCTTCAAGGAGCCCCTCCTCCCCCCCCCCCCTAAAGAGGTAGATAGGTGGTGTATGTAGGTATATATGCAGTCAGCATGGTTGATTAAGTCTTCTTTGTATTCATTGGATGTGGTCACTTTACAAGTGGTCAATTGACCTTGTTGGGCTTGAATAGAAGGACAATGTATCAAGTGTATTGAATGAATGTCTGATATGGTATTAGAGCTTCTCCATTCAATAGACAATCTCATCCACTCCCACTCCAGAGCCACACTTCCCATCCCCTCCCACTCCAGTGCCACACTTCCTATCCCTCCCACTCCAGTGCCACACTTCCTATCCCTCCCACTTCATCAGAAACTGTTTTCAAACTTATTTCTGTTTTGACTTCATCTAACAAGATAATAATTGTTGTCTCTGATTTCATACATAAACTGTCTACACTTTAGGTGGTAGTGAAGAGGTCAGGGCACCTGTGTTTAGGATCAGACCAGCAAACACTATTGTGCAATCAGGGGAGCTGGTTGCATTAGAATGCCTAGCAACTGGAAGCCCCGCCCCCACCTATACATGGACCTTTGTGGCTGAAGGAGAAGGCACAAGTGTCACACTCTCAAGCCAACAGAATGTGGGTTACCTGAACCTTGGAGAGTCACATGTGAATCAAACGGGTGTCTACACCTGTGTTGCTACTAGCAACCAGGGCAGAGTCCAAGCCTCAGCACTGCTCAGAGTGGAAGGTAGGAAGAATATACGTACATAGGTAAAAGGAGGAGGTTTTTAGAATAAGAGCACACTTTAAGGATAAGAGCCCACTCCACATTAGAAGAAGAGGGCTTTAGAATAAGAGCCTATTTTTAAGAATAAGGGCCCACTTCTATGAGTACTTTAATTATTTTGTTTGTTCCTCTAGCCCCTCCTGGTGAGGTGTACATTGAGGAGGTGACCCTTCCAAATGATGCCCACCAACTGACCTGTGTCCCCGAGTATGAGGGCTCCAGTAATGTGTACAACTGGAGTGTCCCTGCCCCCAATAGTGTTCTGGGCCGCGGAGGCAACACTCTTATAATAGAAGGCTACAGTACCTCATCTGGAGTATATCAGTGCACTGTGGAGAACAGATTTGGATGCGGGACTGGACAGATAAACATTACTTTTACAAGTGAGAATATTTCATCTAACTCTGTCATCATGCAATATGTCAACTATCACTAAGTGCTGATTGAAGCCTTTACTTCACTTGGATGTGCATATTTGCCCCTCCCCCTACCCCTGGGGCTACGTATTTGCCCCTCCCCCTACCCCTGGGGCTACGTACGTATTTGCCCCTCCCCCTACCCCTGGGGCTACGTATTTGCCCCTCCCCCTACCCCTGGGGCTACGTACGTATTTGCCCCTCCCCCTACCCCTGGGGCTACGTATTTGTTATGTTTGTCCATACCTACATACTGTCGTACAGTATCTATGTATGTTCATACGTATATCTACTGATGTTTGCAGGACCTCAACTTGGTCGTCCTGACAATGTTTTCGCTTCGTGGTTTTCTCTTTCTGGTGGAGGATTCGGAGAGGACTATGCAGTTTCTGTGGCCTGGGACCCGCCCCCTAAGACATCGGCCAATCTCATTACTGGATACAAGCTGGCGTGGGGAACTGACAGTCCTCCAAACTCCAACAGATCCAAAATCTCAATTATGTATCCTAATTACACGTTTCTCACTAATACTACTGGTGTGCTCTATATTTCTGTGTGGGCGTACTCTAATGGATTTGATGGTCCTGCAGCTGTGACTAGTGAGTGATTGATGTTGCTACCAAATACGTGTGTTAATAGTGTACTGGTTATGTAGTATGTTTTTAATTGTAATGCTCTGTCCTGCAGGTATTAACATTGACCCTTCGGCGGACTCTATTGATTTGTCTCCTTCTTCTCCTTCACTTCCCTTTCCAACTCCTCCCCTGCCAATGACAACTTGTGAGTAGTCTACATGAATACATGAATGATCATCTTCATATTTATTGATATTGGTACCTTCTCTCTCCTCTAAGCCCTCAGTTTGTACTCCCTTGTATGCTAGCTCTACTAATGTATAGTTGTTGTTAGTGATGTGGCCTGATGTTTCTCTCTAATTCGACTTCTTGTTTCTCCTGTAGTTCCGACCGACACCTCACACCATACTACTACAACAGAACCACCAAAACCAACAGCTAGTGAGTTTATGAATGTATTTCCACCCATCAGCAACCCCTCCCCTCTTATGGTCCCACTCACCCTTTAGCAACCCCTCCCCTCTTATGGCCCCACCCACCCTTCAGCAACCCCTCCCCTCTTATGGTCCCACTCACCCTTCAGCAACCCCTCCCCTCTTATGATCCCACTCACCCTTCAGCAACCCCTCCCCTCTTATGGTCCCACTCACCCTTCAGCAACCCCTCCCCTCTTATGGTCCCACTCACCCTTCAGCAACCCCTCCCCTCTTATGGTCCCACTCACCCTTCAGCAACCCCTCCCCTCTTATGGTCCCACCCACCCTTCAGCAACCCCTCCCCTCTTATGGTCCCACTCACCCTTCAGCAACCCCTCCCCTCTTATGGTCCCACTCACCCTTCAGCAACCCCTCCCCTCTTATGGTCCCACCCACCCTTCAGCAACCCCTCCCCTTTGCCCTCCCTCCCTCTAGCCCCTGCGGTCAATGTCAATATCACTCCACGTGGTAATGTCACTTTAGTGGAAGGAGGTGCCATTAGTATTAGTTGCCATGGCAACCCAATAGACAGCTCAGCTTTTCTATTTCTGTATCATAAGATGTTACCAATCGAAGTGCAAATGCTCTCCAGTTTCACAGTCACCCTCCCCAATGTCTCTGGTGATGATGAGGGGTCCTACTTGTGTGTCTACGCGACTGGCTCCACAAAGATCTCCTCACCCATTCTCAACCTCATTGTCATGGGTATGTATGCATATATCTACGTATATGTGTAGTAGTGTACCTTCACAATATATAAGTGCATGATTTTATATCATTGTTATGGCTTGGTACTCATATAATATTTATGCATAGTACATGTTTATATGAATGTGTCAAACTGACGATTATTGGCTGTTTCAAATTATTACGTATATGGATCTGTGGATCTCCCTCCCTCTGTATTCTACTATCTGTAGCCGTCCCACCCTCCCGTCCGCCCACCAATATATTTGCCTACTGGGAGGAATCCAGGAGGCCCCCGTATACGGTGCATGTGATCTGGGATCCGCCTCTTGGGGCGTCAGTCAGTCCCATAGCCGGCTACAAGTTGAACTGGGGATTGAAGTACCCTCCGAGTTCCCATGGATTATGGAGTGTATCCGCAAATGTCTTTGTCCACACAATCAAAACTAACATTACCGGAGTCCTGTATATAGCAGTCTGGGCTTACACTAATGCTGCGGACGGACCCGCTGCTGTCACTAGTAAGTCTATATACATACGTATGTCCAGTGCTCTCTTGAAAACTTCTACACTTTTGAAGTCTATGAATTTGGAAATGGTAAATATTTTAAAGATTTTTGTACCGTAGTGTGTTTATGTGTGTAGAGTGTCGGTGGGTTGGTACTTAGGCACGTTTATTGGTCTCGACATTCTCCACATTGCACTATTTGCGAGTTGCTCCCGTATCACTTCTCCTTTGACCTCCCTTCAGACGTGACTGTTGATCCTGATCCTGTCATTACTACCCCTACGCCATCCACCCCAACACCAACAGGTGATACTCACAACAGTAAGTGAACTGTGTAACTTTCTGATTCCTGTAAACCGTTTATGCTGCATTTACTAAGTCTAGTAGATAAACGAGCATAGCAATCTATATACATGCGTACGTATGTACCAAGTATTAATTGGTTCTATTAGGAATCGGAACCAACTGCATCTCTAGACACTCAAAAGACTAAAAGATCATCATCTAGTTTGTCAAAAGCTAAAAATAATAAAATACGTACATTACATTGGTCCAGAAATATATGTTCAAATTATTACCCGTGAACCCACTAAACTCTGCAATAAACTATTTGCATGCAAAGATCATACACTCTAAGATGTACCAAGTGTATATACATGAACATATACATATGTAAGTACAACGGATAGCTCCTGAACCTAAATAGTACATATGAACGTATGCACAGTATATTGTTCTGGTTATTACTACTTTCCTCTTTCAAAAGTTAGATAGAAAGTGTAAATTGTGAGTGTTTAATGCTGAGATTTGTATGTACATGAAAATGTTTTCAATTTTGAAGAACAATTCTTGAAAGCGAATAGTTACGTATCTCTACTCTTTCTGCACTAGTGACGTAATAATTCCACTTACATATGTACGTTCATTATGTATGTATCTCATAAACACAAATACTAGCAGAATTTCAATTCCATTTAAACATATTACCAGATAACAGATTATTTCACTTTGTGAATGTTAAAAGAGTGTATTATTATTAGTATTATTATTATTACTATGTTTGTGTACTTCCAATAGTATGGGTGGAGCCTAATAGTGAAGAAGAGATAGCTGTTGGTGATACCATTCGTCTGTCTTGCAATTCTGATCGGTCCATTAAGATGGAGCTGATTGAAGATATGGGACATGTGTTAGAGTCTGAGACATCCACAAAGACCATCTCAACGACTATTACAGTTGATGAGAGTCATCGTAAAAAGTTTATTTGTATATTCTATCCTACAGACGACATTGAAGGAACTATCACAGAGTACATCACACTTAATATAAGTAAGTTATAATAATAGTAAATTTTATTGTTTCGTGGAAGTCTTCATTTATAACATCATAGCTAAAATGAATGCTATTTCTACTGCTCCCTATAGTAGAATGGCGGCTTGACTGTTTTCCATCCTCAAGTTCTTCAATCAAAGCAGTTCTAACGGTACATTTGTGATAGTAATCTAAGTACATCCAAGCTTACGTATCTTGAAGGGTTAACCTTTGACCTTTATGAGCATCTAAAAGTGTAGTTTTCAGTTTATTCTGGTTGGGTTGTTTTGACTCTGGAAGATTGTTTTGACTCTGGAAGATTGTGTAATGAAGATCAGCTTTAATTTTAAATATTCTACTTTTTCATGTGTTGAACTTTTTTGCTGTCTTCTTGTTAGGGAGGTACTCCTACAAACGTAAAACTAAGTTACCTACTAATAGAGGAAGATGCCCCTATTAGCCCCAAGACAACTGAGTTTCGTGGACACGCAGTCACAATTACGAATCTAAAGATCAACTCTGTCTACAATCTTGTAGCACTGGATGAAAGGGAAAAGACGCTTGACACATGTAAAACTAAGACGTTTGCTTTTGAAGGAGTCACATTTACTAGGATGATGATTGATAAGGTAATGGAGGATTCCAACAGTGGTCAAGTTAAAGTGAACCTGGAGCCCTTTAAGGAACACCTGAGGAGCATTGGGTTGAGTGATGAAGAGATAAAGTTGGTTCGGGTGCAGTTCTATGTAAACAATACTTGGAAAGACTTCCCATTGAATGACACTAAATGGCTGCCTCGCGAGGGCATCTTAGCAGTTAGGGTTAAAGTGGGGGAGGACTCAAAGTGGGTGGAGTCTTCTCTAACGCTGGAGGAGTCCACTTCAGAGGGTGGGGCACTTGATCACGGTTACATGTATGCCATCCTGGTGGCTTGTTGCATTTTTCTGGTATTCCTGTGTGTGCTGCTCTTCCTGACCATGAAATATATACAGCTTCAGAGAAGAGAGAGAGACAAAGGTGAGGAGAGGTAGAAGCATGACTTTAGATGTGTGCAGCCATAGCAAATCTTGTTAAATATCAAAGTGTGGAATGTATAGATTTTTGTTGTATTTCGTATACAAATTGAGCCTATGAAATGTAGCAGCTTTATTAAGATGGATCTCTCTCCTCCTGCAGTAACGGACCACAGAGAAGAAAAGAAACAGAGATTATCAAGGAACAACAGGTACATAAGTGTAACACATAAAGTAACAATGAAAACACAAGTGATCATTCTCAAACATAACACAAAGAGGGGAAGACATAAAATAATCAATCTGCCACTGAACTACATGACAGCTGGTTATGATCACCAGCTTTCAGTTTTTGATCTTAAAGTCCCCTATTCTTTCTATACTCTCATACCATTGATTAATTGTTGAGTTGTGTTTGCAAGAACCTTTCCAATATTACTCTCTTTCTTGTTATTGCGCACAGCATCAGGAGCAGTGTTAGCTTCTCTACCAAGGGAAGAAGTCCGGAAAACACCAAGACTGCCTTCGCTTGAGCAAAGCCAAGACTCCATTCATGAACCGATAAACAAGCTAATTATCTTTTACTTTTCTTTTCCCTCACATAATATCTTCTTTTCAAAGTTGTAATTTTGTTTAGTACATTTCTATGTTCATCTACATGTCTATACATATATTCTAATACAATCTTTTGAGTTATATACATATACATGGTATATATAGTACTACATATTACAGTGATCAATATTGTGCTAAGCTCAAAGTCATAGCATGTTCATCGAATAATGTGTTATGATCATTGCCAAGAGCCAGTTTTACAAGGAGTCAGAACTTATATATAATTTGCCCTATCTCTCACCATACATTAACTTTGTATACCAGAATTTAATTTACATTGAGGACTGTAACTCTATCAAATGGTAAGATATGAAGCTAATACTTTCTGTCAGCATTCACAGACATCTATAGAGCATGTCCAATGAGTTTTTGAAATTTTGATGGAACCCTAACATATACAGCCTGCAGGCCATGCACATGCAAGAAAGCAAAATATCAGGATTTTCATGTTCAATGCTTTTATGTTAGGTACTGTCTAAATAGTACATACAGTGTACATAAAATAAAAGTTACTTAAAATTATATAGTTTATTACTTTGAATGTAACTGGTCAAGGAACTCGTCAATGTTAAGAGAAGGATGAAGGTTGAGTTGCTGAACTGGAGGACCGTTAGTAGATTTTTTAGCACTTTTTTTCTCCTTTTCCTCTGCTGCACCTTTTGTACTTGCTGCAGGAAGTGGTGAGGATGGAGGGGAGGTGGTGAGGATGGAGGGGGAGGTGGGGAGGATGGAGGGGGAGGTGGTGAGGATGGAGGGGAGGTGGTGAGGATGGAGGGGAGGTGGTGAGGATGGAGGGGAGGTGATGAAGATGGAGAGGAGGTGGTGAAGATGGAGGGGAGGTGGTGAGGATGGAGAGGGAGGTGGTGAAGATGGAGGGGAGGAGGATCCTCACTTGGTTTCTGACACGAATGGTCATTGCTTGCTGATAAAGAAGATGGTTGCCCAAGATTATCTTCTTCACTTTGCTCCTGATCAGGAGTGATGGGAGTCATGTTACACATATAGTCCAACAGTTCAGCAACACCAGAGATTCTCTGGGAGTCCTCTGGTAAATCCACGTCCTCTCTTCGATTCTTCTTTGGTTGGGGCGGGTCAGAGGGTTGACTGACATTTTGGTCAAATATGGATTCTAGCAGTTGTGATAGGGTTGTGTCATTGTTGGTGAGTTCCAAAACTGAATCTATTAGATTTTGGTTGTCTTGGGAAGTAGAGCTGGAATGGGAATGGAACACATTAGCTCAGTATACTAACACAGGTGAATCCAGCCTACCCTGTTGTCACACATTGGTTAATGTTGTCTGCTATCTTCTGGTGCAACTCTTCATCGCTAATCATCTTTTCAATTATTTTCTGACAAAAGGATCAAAAACAGAAAATCACAGTTTAAATCATGGTTATATATTAGTTTTCTAATTAAACACTAATTATACTTGCTGCAGCAATCATTCACACCACATGGTGATCACATGAGTATCACATGTCACATGAGGGCGCTGTACTCACTTCCATGCCTTTCTCTGGATCACTTTGGGGTTGAGTAGATGTAGACAGTATATCAGGCTGCAAAGTGATTGGCTCGTTTTGGAGGGAGGGATTGCTTCGCTTGCGTGGAGACAATCTAATAGTTCCCAAAACAGTGAAAAGACATACATATACGTATATATGCATACACACAAGGATAGCATTATAAATATTCAGATGTAGGGCTGTAGAGATTCAGTAGCCATGTTTTATGATTGACTGTTTGCTGTTAATCAGTTTAGCACTATGTACAAGAATTCACAACAAAAATCAATGGTTATATTATTGAAACCTCAGCTAGATGATTGCAATATGTTGGGATGGATAAACGTGAAGTAAATTTATAACTCTGACCCTTTGCGTTTGGCTGGTGACTTGGCCGTACTGAGGGTGGGGTGGAGGGGAGGCATGTGACCTGGTGCCAGGGTGGGGTGTTGGGAGAGACGTGACATACTGACAGGTTGACGGATCAACCGAAGAGAACCAGCCCCACTGGTAGACCTGTTGACAAGGTTACTCTTCTTCATGGAGCGACTGCGACCTTTACAATAAAGAAGGAGACAAACCTGGTGAGGAGGTCCAACTTTAAAATAATCAAGTCACAAGTAATCATTCTCAAACATTGTAAAGAGGGAAAAATATGATAGAAGCAGTTGCTGAGAATTGAACCCAGGAGAGCTGGTTATGATCACCAGTGCTCTGCCACTGAGCTACAACATGTAATAAACAATATGTTTGTAGTGAGATGAGATATAAGTAGTGTAGTGTATGTATACTTCATTATAAATGAAACGTGATCATGAGTAACCATGGTTACCTGGTATTGATGTACTTCTCTCTTGTTTCTTGTGAGATGTAATCATAAACTCTCTAAAAACAAATAAATTACATTCTACATTGACAGAAATGTTTCACTTTACTTATTGCATAAAAATGTGGTTTCAGCTCATACTGCTCACTAGAGGTGACTTACTTTATCTCATCAATGTCACTTTGCAGCTTCTTACAGAGAGACGCCCACACAAGCCCTTCTCCATGGATAGCAAAGGACTGCTCTACATTAGAGTATAAAGATAATAATTAAATGACCATCACACATCATCTATTATGTAAACTGAAGCAAGACAGGCAACCATAATTTTTGAAACACATATGATGTTCCAGATTGTTCATTAAAAATTCTAATACATCATATTCCTACATGCTATGCCTACTCTGTAAAAATCCTAAATCTGGAGAGAGCTTTGGATGAAGATACAGGAGTTGTACACAGACAAAAACAAAATTCTGTGCTCTATCAACCAACTAAACAAACCACATTCCTTGTGTTCCTCGTGCTCTCTTATCAGATCCTCTATCGTCATGGTAACCGGAGGGAAGCTGGCAGCACTCAGTTTCGGGCACTCATTCAAGAGTGCTTCTCTAGTTTGCAGTAGCTCGTACCTTTTAAGGAAATCTAAACAAGGAGCACTTCTACATTATACACTATAAGATCGATAAACATTAATGCAGTCTCTTGACTACTGGATGTGCTACCCTTACCCAAGACTAAATTGGCTTCTTGCAGTGGTACGTGCATAGCGGCCATGAAAGGAATTCCCCGCGTTAGGAATGCGTTACACTCTAATTCGGGAATATGATACCGTATCGTCGAAAATATTGGCGGGGAATTTATTTTGGCGAATTAGCGATTTTCATACGAATTGCCAAAATTATGATCCGCCAATATTTCCGGCTATATATTCCGTACATAATTCCTTATTTCTCGTTCAGAGGCTTCGAGAAAGTTCTGACCCAGTGTATTTCACAAAGGCACCTTTCTTAGTTATTTAGCAGGCATGGCGAGCAAGGTACCTAGTGCTCGTGAAATAATTAACAAGTTTTACGACCAGTTGGCAGAGACGATAGATAGTAATGCGATACTTGGTGAATTGTTGGAGCGAGAGCTCCTTGATCAGAATCAAAAGGAACGGATTGACCGAGCCTACCAGCGAGACGGAGCGACAGGTGCCAATGAGAAATTACTTGACTATCTTCCACTCAACAACACAGAAAACCTAATATCATTCGCAACTGTTCTGATTAATAAGTCAACGACGGGTGAAGCAGCACGCAGCTTGGGGGAAGCCATCATAGCTGCAATCAAGCAACCTGAATCTTCTGCAACTGAAAAGCTCCTGGCAACATTTGAACTCTTAGATTTTCCTGATGTACTGTCAGTGGTCGCAATCGGTGTAACTGGACATGGAAAGAGCCACTTTTTGAATTTCTTATCTAAGAGTGATGGGGAGTTTATTGTGCAATCAGGACACCATGCGGAGAGCTCCACTAAGACTGTGTCCAAAGCCCTTATGAGTATAAAGAATAAAAGCTGCCATTTAATAGATACCCCAGGGTTACTGGATACGGATAGGGTTCATGAGCTACTTGAGAAAGGCATTTCAATTCAAGACATATCTTCCATTATTGGGGATGATACAGAGAGTCATCTGAAGGAAGCCCTTTTGTTAGCAGGAGAAACCTTAAATGTATTCCTTTTCGTGTACAATCCTACCAGCAAATGGACCATGGAGATGGAAATAGCTATGAAGGTCTTGGAAAGTAGGATCTCGTGGGACCACACAATCCTCATCCTCACCCATGGTTTAGATGCCTTTGGCAGGAAGACTGAAGAAGAGATGCTAAAAGAGCTGGAGCAGTATCAAAGCAATCCAAAGTGTCCTCGAGGCTATAAAAGGCTTTTAGATAATATTCAAAATCGCATTGTGATCGTGGAGAGCAAGCATTGGAGACAAGATGAAAGCCATTACAGCGATGTAATGCATCAGCTCCTCACCTGTATAGATAATATCTCTTCAAAATCTGAGGGAATCAAGAATGTGCAATTTCTAGAAGCTCGCAAGAAGGAAGCGGACAAATTTCTTGAAGAATATAAAGTGTCAAAGTTTCGGGCGACCTTTTCCACAGTTGCAGCCAAGTACAAGAGTGCTTATGATGAAGTGCAAGCCAAGGCAAGAGAGCTCATTCCTGATATGGATCAACTGATTGGATGTCTTGAAGATGTTGGTAAATCTCTTCTGGCTCGGGAAGAAATGATTAATCGGGCAAAAGTACCTGTTAGATTACATTCACTTGTAGGAATCGTAGTTACAGCAATTGGTGTCACAATTTTCAACCCGTTTGTAATTGGCTTTGGATTGGATGCAGCATGTGGTGTTACAAGTAATATGATTGCTATTATTGTTGAAAAAATCAAAGATGATAAGGCCCTTCAAGAAGCTGATACCTACCTCAAATCATACATGAACAAGGTAGCTGCTGTCTATGATGCATTTGCCAGATTCAATCAATCCTTGCCAAATGAAGAAGAATCCCAAAAAATTGCCACAACCAAAGCTGTATGCCATTTCCTTCAAGTCAAAGAAGATAAGTCAAATATATTGAGGATTTCTGAAGCCACTACAAAGCTTGATGTCTTGAAAAACCTCAAGAGTGGACATTTGGACGAGTATAAAGGCAATACCATGGTCGCATTGGCTGTGTACCTTCTAGAATTTCTTAAAGGTAAAGATGCCGCTGATGGAGCTGCTCGCACATACCTTCTCTCAGAGCAACACAGCAAATCCCCCGACTATGGCATAAAGCAAGTTGCCACATTGTTGGGGAGAGAGAGGGATGTGATAAAGACTTTGGCAGGACTATCTGAATAACACTACTAAAATGATAACAGTTGTTCCCTAGTAACCATAACAGTTGTTTGCTAGTAGCTATAAATTTGTATTACTTATTTTACGGTTTTGCATAACACATTTAATGTTGGCACGATTAGTGTGCAAGTTATAAGGCTTTCTTATTCCTATACTGTACGTACCTAGCTGATTGATTTTGGTCGATCTATGTCTGCGTTACGTAAGCGTTAGGAAGCATTTGAGATTATTAGCACGGACATTGTGGTAACTATAGTAAAGCTTGTTCAAAGATGTTGGATCTCTTTGCCATCTTGACAAAGGGCGGGTTGGTCCTCTGGTGTATGGAAGGAACTCCATTCTCTACAACTCTTGCCTCCATCAACTCTCTCATTAAAGATGTAATTCTTCAAGTAAGTCCAATGTAGAGTTAACTTTCTCATTTAGTACTTGAACTTCGCTTTATATGATAGGGTTTATATTCTATTACCTTCTTCCCAATTCTGTCTCGACTAGTCTTACTTTTCTCAGTATTCTCTCTTGTCTTCAGCCATTTAAACACTTTTCCTCTTCTCTTCATCTCTCTCCCTTTTTCTGATTTCCTCTTCTTCATTTATAACCTCACCTCATGCGCTCAACTCCTTTTGTCTACAGGAGCGAGGCGGATCAGTGCACACTCACGAATCGCTCAAGATGCAGCTCAAACTGGACAACGAGTTTGAACTCATTTTCATCGTCGCGTACCAAAAGATTCTAACTCTGTCCTACATTGATCGACTGTTGGATCAAATCTACTTGGCTTTCAGAGACGTGTACAAGAACGAGCTCGTTGCGAAGACGTACAATACTACTTTTGACTTTACTGACAGGTTCACTGTCATCTGGAAGAGGCTGGAGGAGGAATGGAGGATACAAGTGAGTCCATTACTTCACTCATCTCTCCATCCATCCGTCCATCCATCTGTCCCTCCATCCATCCACTCATCCATCCATCCACTCATCCATCCATCCACTCATCCATCCATCCACTCATCCATCCATCCACTCATCCATCCATCCACTCATCCATCCATCCACTCATCCATCCATCCACTCATCCATCCATCCACTCATCCATCCATCCACTCATCCATCCATCCACTCATCCATCCATCCACTCATCCATCCATCCACTCATCCATCCATCCACTCATCCATCCATCCACTCATCCATCCATCCACTCATCCATCCATCCACTCATCCATCCATCCACTCATCCATCCATCCACTCATCCATCCATCCACTCATCCATCCATCCATCCATCCATCCATCCATCCATCCATCCACCCATCCATTCGTCCATCCACCCATCCATCCACCCATCCATCCATCCATCCATCCATCCACCCATCCATTCATCCATCCATCCATCCACCCATCCATCCATCCATCCATCCACCCATCCACCCGTCCACTCATCCATCCGTCCACTCATCCATCCATCCACTCATCCATCCATCCACTCATCCATCCATCCACTCATCCATCCATCCACTCATCCATCCATCCACTCATCCATCCATCCATCCATCCATCCATCCATCCATCCATCCATCCATCCACCCATCCATTCGTCCATCCACCCATCCATCCATCCATCCACCCATCCATTCGTCCATCCACCCATCCATCCATCCATCCATCCATCCGTCCATCCACCCATCCATCCATCCATCCATCCATCCATCTGCATTAGGCTAGCTCTAAGAAGATGAAACATTTTGATAAAACTGAAAAAGTACAGAAAAGTAAAGATATTGACAACCAAGTGCCAAGTGAAGTGCAGAGTTTACCAGCAAACATGGCATCCAAGACAGGTCTGGCTTACCCTAATAATATGCATAATATACGTATATGCATAGGTATTGCAGTAGAAATGTACGTACATTTATTCTATACACAGATAAATACATTTATAGGTGTGTACATACTTCTTACATATTGTTCTGATGCTGTCCATGTGAATAATATAATACCAATCTATCTGTATGTATGTAACAGCAATGGATCTGTATATTGAGTAGTACTGTTGTATGTCTGTCCAACTTGTGTGTTTGTAGGTGGGGAAGAAGAGGATGACGGAGGGGCAGAGTCAAGTGGTGAGGGCATCAGTGACGTTGAGGAGGGGGAGGAGCCAGAGAATGGAGGGGCTAGTAAGTCACTCCCCCTTAATAAACTGGCTTCACGAGTGGGGAGGGGTGGGGCCAGAAGACCAGTTGGAGCCAAAGGCAAGAAGAAGACATCCACTGCCAGGTACGTACGTATATATGTCACAAATAGCACCAGACTCCAGCAAAGTATATTCATACATATGTACAGTAAGTACGTATGTATGTAAGTATGGTATTGCTATAATATGGAAAATGTATTGACTACGTATGTCTTGAGACATTTGGATATGTAAGTTACCTCTCTGAAAGGGACACTTTATTTACCTCATTTGCTTTAAAACTACTGAGATTTCACTCTCCAGTTTTAACCATCAAGCACCACTACAGCTATCAGCTGGTTGTTAGATCACACTTCCCTCTCATTCCCTCTCCTTCCCTCCCTTTCCTCTCCTCCTCTCCTTCCCTCTCCTTTCCTCACCTTCCCTCTCCTTCCCTCTCCTTTCCTCTCCTCCTCTCCTTCCCTCTCCTTCCCTCTCCTTTCCTCCTCAACCACAGCAAGGTAACCTCTTCCCCAAAGGTACAGCAGCCAAAGAGGAAGGAAGCCAGACAGTGGGACATGAGTGCACCTTCCAAACAGGTTGCTAAGGAACTGGACAAGTCAAGCCCCGCCTCCCAGCAAGAAGGAGAGGCTGTTAAAAATATCAATGTGAGTGGCTATTCACCTGTGTGCCTGAAGTATGGGTAGACACTCCACATATGTACTTTCTGAGAGCTGGCTGTGTCTAATAATGCTACATATTATTTCTGTTGCACTGCAGCATGCTATGAAAGGTACAATGAAAGGAGACTTGGAGGGTCTGGAGAGCCTTACCACTCAAAATGGCCGCTCTGATTCTGCCTCAGGGGGGAGTGGTGGGGGAGGGTTTTTTAGCATGTTTAAGAGCTTGTCAGGTGGAAAGACTATTACCAGAGAATCAATGGAGCCAGTACTGGAGAAGATGAAGGAGCATTTGATTGGTCAGTTGAGGTCATGTGACATAAAGTGTTGCTTATTGCAGTAGATTGTAATAAACTGACTGTTACATTCATTGACTGTTTTATTGATTATTTAGCTAAAAATGTGGCAGCAGAGATTTCTGCCAAACTGTGTGTTTCTGTTGCTGATAAGTTGGATGGAAAGGTTATTGGAACATTCACAGGTATGTTTGTGATAGAAATTGTGTAATGAAGCAGCTGTTGTTGTTGTACATACGTATGTGTGAATGTACCTATGTACATATATACGTACATACATAGATGTTAAATATCAGCTCATTTGAAAGCTATATTTTGGCCATCCTTGATTTTCTAACTTGGAGGCTGTTGGCATGAGAAATACAATATGCATATGTAGGAGGATGGGGGCTACACCTTTGGCTAATGGTATTCACTAGTTTCAGTATGCCCTGGTATGTTTACCTACCAAAAGGTTGACTTTCAATATAATCAGACATAGCCAAACAATGAATATATTCTAGGCCTTTCTGTTACCATGGTAACAATTTTAGTCTGCATGCAAGAATAGTCAGTACATTTGTAGATGTTGATTCTTGTATGTAAGAAGCTGTTGACACTTCCACGTTGATCACATGATAGTCACATGATATCACTTCTGTTTCCATGCCAACCTGTAGGTGTGACCTCGCAGGTGAAAGCCAGTATGGAGGAGGCTCTGGTAAAGATACTCACTCCAAAACGCCGAGTAGACATTTTGAGAGACGTGATGAAAGCTAAAGAAGAGAGAAGGCCGTATGTAATCACATTCTGTGGAGTCAACGGAGTAGGCAAATCTACCAATTTGGCAAAAGTGAGTGAAAGTGCTGTGTCATGGCATTCTAGATTCAGTGTTTTTATTCAAAGTTGTAAACTGAGGAATCATTGTTAAACTTTACACATATTCTCACAGTATGTGCCAAGAACTGATATTAGCTACGTATATACTATATTGTACTTAATACTTTCTGATGCTATGAATAGGTGTGTTTCTGGTTGATGGAGAATGACTTCCGAGTGATGATTGCTGCCTGTGACACATTCAGATCTGGAGCAGTGGAACAGCTGAAGACGCACTATCGTCACCTCAACTCCCTCCATCCTCCGGAGAGGGAGAGTGACCCGGAGAATGTGATCCTTTATGAGCAAGGATATGGGAAGGATGCAGCAGAAATTGCAATGAGAGCCATAAATGATGGTATGTGTCACATGACATGCATGTGATGATCATGTGACCGCCAAAAGATTGTGGTTCTATTATCTCTGCAGCCCGCATGCAAGGTATTGATGTGGTGTTAGTGGACACAGCCGGCAGAATGCAGGACAACGAACCACTCATGAGAGCTCTGGCTAAAGTGAGACACATCTAACTGGACAACTTCAGCATAATGTTAATTATATCAATTAGCAACACTTGATCGAGCAATACCACAGCTTTGTTAGAAAGGTAATAATCAGGCGTTTTAGTCCCTGATTATTTTCTTTCTAACAAAGCTACATATGAGCCTCTACAACATCGTAATAACAATAATTGAAGTGGTCAAGCATCGTTGCTGATGAATCCATATGTAGCAAAATGTTCAATTTTTATTAATACTGCATGGTATTACATTATTGCTAATTCTATGTTATTCCTGTTCATTGTGAAGCTGATTCGAGTGAATGATCCTGATCTGGTGCTGTTTGTGGGTGAGGCTCTTGTTGGTAACGAGGCTGTGAACCAGCTTGTCAAGTTCAACCGGGCCCTGGCAGACCACTCTGATGTGAAGGACCCAAGACTGATTGATGGGATCTTGCTGACCAAGTTTGACACCATTGACGATAAGGTACCAGAAGCACAATCTATTGTTAGAGTAAAACCCTTTAATAGGAAGGTATTGTAAGCTTTATTTCCTGGTCTGATTCACTAATACTATATATTTTAAGATAACAATAATTTTTGAGGTTTTGATCATTTACTTTTGATAATATACGTACCTACATATGCACGTATGTAGGTATTTGATATATACTATGTACATACATATGTAGGTATATGCTTCATATATACTACATACATATTGTAGGTCGGTGCTGCCATTTCCATGACCTATATCACTGGTCAACCAATAGTCTTTGTGGGGACAGGTCAAACGTATCAAGATCTGAAGAACCTCAATGTTCAGTCTGTTGTACAGGCTCTCCTCCACTAGCTGATGTGACCATATCAGTCTGAGACTATATTTGTAGTTTGTAGTTAGACTAGTATAATTATGTAACCTGTATTAGATAGGTTCAATAATTTGAATAGTAATGCTTAAATAAAGTGTAAAGTTCTTCCTATTACTAGACAGTGTGCATGTGGTTGCTATGGAAACCAAATGAAAGATCACCACTGCCACAGACAGACGATCATTATGTTGAGATCTACCGTGTATATACATGTCCAGCTATACGTATATAGAAAATGAATATTTCAACTGTACTCAGTTGTAGATTGTAAATGTCATTCATAATTGAATTTGTACATTAATCAGTAAAACAGATTATTCTTCACTGGGACTGTAAAATTCTGCTTTAACTAGTTGCATGTGTTATAATACTGGCTAATATATATGCACTAGTAATTATGAGTAAATTGTTTATATAAAATAGAAAATACAAAACTTAAGAAGTAAGAATTGTAAGTAAAGTGCTATAAGAAGTACAATCAAAGATGTCATGCATTCTTAATAAATTCACAGTTTTATCTAAGAATTTGAAGAGTTTATTGCACCATAGCTGTTGTCTTGTCCAGAAATGAGCTTTGCTTGATGATTATTTGCACTATTAATAATGTTTGTTCTACCGGTATGCCTTTCTTTATTTTTCTCTTTGGGTAGTTTTGCTAGTTTTGGTAGAGTAGCAACTAACACAAGAGCTGCTAACATTGTAAGAGTATATGAAACCCACAACATTTTTCTTTGTGGTGTTTTTAGTAGTACACTCACCAAATCTGGAACAAAAAGTGCAATATCAAAAAATACAAATATAAGAAATGGGGGAAGCAACACAATAACTGAAAGTATTCTCAGAATACAGGTAGAGTGGTTTTTGATGCAGTTATAATCACTGGATTGTACTTTTTCTGTGATAAAAAACACTACAATAACACCACATCTTACAATTATGGATGCTATCGTTATCAGTCCTCCAGCAGACCCTAGTGCTTGACCAAAGTATAGGGAAAAGCGAAAGCATACAACTGTCAGATTAGGATTGATTAATGAGCATTCTGAAACTGCAATTAGCTGATCTGAATCTGAATCATTGTGGAAAAAACAGTCCAATCCAGGGTCACATGCGAATGTTTCTTCAATCAGGAAAACATTCCAAAAGGTTATGCATATACAAATTAAGATCATAATGGTAAAATTGAAGAACGTCATCGATGCACACGAATGGTAACTACCTCTTTGTCCTCTATTTCTACTATCTCAAATGCGTCTTTAAATATTATCATTGTTATTCTTTCCATAAGGTGTACAACTCCATTTGAGTATTTCTCCCTAAATGTGCAGAGGCGGTGACAAATATAGAGAGCAGTTGAGAAACCAAAGATCACAATAATGAACAGGGCCGTTGGAATAATATTTGCTAAATTATAAGTTGAATAACTGTAGCCATCAGCAGCGATCATCTTGAACTACTACTACTAAAGCTTTGCTTGTTGCTATATTAAGCTTCAAACTTGACTTGACTGAGATGTTACATTGCAATTGTGTGATGGCTACTTATATATAGCCTCTAGCTCCCCTCACCCAATCCCTATATATGTAAAGTTTGGATCACACCACTTCTGCATATATAAATCTATTATAATATGTACATACATACATAGCATAGCATAGACATGTACTAGAGTTAATTACAGCTCTCAATGTACATTAAATTCTGGTATACAAAGTTAATGTATATATATGGTGTGAGATAGGGCAAATGTTGAAGTTCCATCAAAATTTCAAAAACTCATTGGATATGGTCTCTAGCTAGATGTCTGTGAATGCTGACACAAAGTGTTAGCTTCGAATTCATATCTCCCAATATGATAGAGTTACAGCCCTCAGTGTACAATAAATTCTGATATACAAAGTTAATGTATGGTGAGATAGGGCAAATTTTTAAGTTCCATCAAAATTTCAAAAACCCATTAGACATGCTTTCTAGATGTCTGTGAATGCTGACACAAAGTTTTAGCTTCATATCTCCCAATATGATAGAGTTACAGCCCTCAGTGTACAATAAATTCTGGGGGTATACAAAGTTAATGTATGTGTTGAGAGATAGGGCAAATTTTTAACTTCTATCAAAATTTCAAAAACTCATTGGACATGCTCTATAGATGTCTGTGAATGCTGACACAAAGTTTTATCTTCATATCTTTACTTTTGATAGAGTAACAGCCCTCAACGTACATTAAATTCTGGTATACAAAGTTAATGTATGGTGAGAGATAGGGCAATTATTTAAGTTCCATCAAAATTTCAAAACCCCGTTAGACATGCTCTCTAGATGTCTGTGAATGCTGTCACCAAGTCACAGCTTCATATATTTCCATTTGATAGAGTTACAGAACTACAGTTTATGTATATGTACTGTATTGTTAGAGAAATTGCGTAATACTACATATGGCCGACCGTTAGAAGGATAAAGACAAAATTCCATACTATATCTGAAAATCTAGAATGCTTTCCAAATTTTTATACATAGGGATATGCACTGTGTAGTACTTGATTGTTATTGAAGTACTATCTATCCATACATAACATTTTGGATCTCGTTAAAGTGAAATTTCGTCAATCGACGGCCAACGAAACTCCAAAGAAAAAAAGTTGGACCATACCGAACGCTACCATCCACGACGCTCAGAGGCCGGGATCGGTGGTAACGCTCTGCCGAGTTGAGCTTTGGGTGTCACTTGCGTGAGAAGAACCAGTTCTTCTCGATATGGCCGACTCATATGAATCCTAAGATATCAGATGCCAATCCCACATTACGTGGAACCCCCCCGAAATCCGGATTATTGGTGAGCACGTCTCTATGGCACCAACCGATTAGGAGACAGCTTCAGAGTCTAAGCGCTACCAACCTCTATGGGAACCGCAACCACCATAGAGATGTGTCCAGGTAGGCCTACTTTATAAGGTTTTCGCTTCTATTTATATGAAGTTTTGTCCAAAGAAAACGGTTGTGGTTGGGGCTTTTTTTATATATTTCTCGTTATTTCCAGATCAGTGAATTGTTCCAAGCAAGTTTAAAGACATAGTCAGTATTAGTGGTTCGTCTGAAAACTGGGAAAAGCGGAAAAATTCCTGTAAGTGTCTTGATGGGCCTAGGAGAACGACTTTTCTGATCCCAATTATTTTCGAAAAATCGTCGATTTATTCCACTTTAATTCCAGACCAGTGAATCGTTCCAAGCAATTTTACGTAAATACGCAGTATTTCCAATACATCTCAAAAATGTGGCAAATGGATAAAAGCCTGTATGTGTCTTGGTGGAGGGAGGAGAGCGACTTTTCATGATACAGAAAACTAGATATAGTGCGAGGGCCGATATTTATCGCATGTACGATATTAAAGTCTGTGATCGATATTTCAACTAGGCCGGCTATATATACTCTAAGTCTAATTCCTAACTCAAGAGAGAATGATGCATTGACAAAATATAGCTAAATAATGTTTTTAAAGCAAATGTACATGTAGCTCCAAAAAATGTTTATTGTAGGATACACTCTGTATATACAAACCTATGGTGAGAGATAGGGCAAATGTTGAAGTTCCATCAAAATTTCAAAAACTCATTGGCTATGCTGTATAGATGTCTGTGAATGCTGACACAAAGTTTTAGCTTCATCGTAACTTTTGATAGAGTTACAGCCCTCAATGTACATTAAATTCTGGTATACAAAGTTAATGTATATATATATGGTGTGAGATAGGGCAAATTTTGAAGTTCCATCAAAATTTCAAAAACTCATTGGCTATGCTTTATAGATGTCTGTGAATGCTGACACAAAGTTTTAGCTTCATATCGTAACTTTTGATAGAGTAACAGCCCTCAATGTACATTAAATTCTGGTATACAAAGTTAATGTATGGTGGGAGATAGGGCAAATTTTGAAGTTCCATCAAAATTTCAAAAACCCATTAGACATGCTTTCTAGATGTCTCTGAATGCTGACACAAAGTTTTATCTTCATATCGTAACTTTTGATAGAGTAACAGCCCTCAATGTACATTAAATTCTGGTATACAAAGTTAATGTATGGTGAGAGATAGGGCAAATTTTGAAGTTCCATCAAAATTTCAAAAACTCATTGGCTATGCTGTATAGATGTCTGTGAATGCTGACACAAAGTGTTAGCTTCATATCTCCCAATATGATAGAGTTACAGCTCTCAGTGTACATTAAATTCTGGTATACAAAGTTAATGTATGGTGAGAGATAGGGCAAATTTTGAAGTTCCATCAAAATTTCAAAAACCCATTAGACATGCTTTCTAGATGTCTGTGAATGCTGACACAAAGTTTTATCTTCATATCTTTACTTTTGATAGAGTAACAGCCCTCAATGTACATTAAATTCTGGTATACAAAGTTAATGTATGGTGAGAGATAGGGCAAATTTTGAAGTTCCATCAAAATTTCAAAAACTCATTGGCTATGCTGTATAGATGTCTGTGAATGCTGACACAAAGTGTTAGCTTCATATCTCCCAATATGATAGAGTTACATCTCTCAGTGTACATTAAATTCTGGTATACAAAGTTAATGTATGGTGAGAGATAGGGCAAATTTTGAAGTTCCATCAAAATTTCAAAAACCCATTAGACATGCTTTCTAGATGTCTGTGAATGCTGACACAAAGTTTTATCTTCATATCTTTACTTTTGATAGAGTAACAGCCCTCAATGTACATTAAATTCTGGTATACAAAGTTAATGTATGGTGAGAGATAGGGCAAATTTTGAAGTTCCATCAAAATTTCAAAAACCCATTAGACATGCTTTCTAGATGTCTGTGAATGCTGACACAAAGTTTTATCTTCATATCTTTACTTTTGATAGAGTAACAGCCCTCAATGTACATTAAATTCTGGTATACAAAGTTAATGTATGGTGAGAGATAGGGCAATTATTTAAGTTCCATCAAAATTTCAAAAACCCATTAGACATGCTTTCTAGATGTCTGTGAATGCTGACACAAAGTTTTAGCTTCATATCGTAACTTTTGATAGAGTAACAGCCCTCAGTGTACATTAAATTCTGGTATACAAAGTTTATGTATATGTATGTATGTATGTATGTAGTTTATGGTGAGAGATAGGGCAAATTTTTAACTTCTATCAAAATTTCAAAAACTCATTGGACATGCTCTATAGATGTCTGTGAATGCTGACACAAAGTTTTATCTTCATATCTTTACTTTTGATAGAGTAACAGCCCTCAACGTACATTAAATTCTGGTATACAAAGTTAATGTATGGTGAGAGATAGGGCAATTATTTAAGTTCCATCAAAATTTCAAAACCCCGTTAGACATGCTCTCTAGATGTCTGTGAATGCTGTCACCAAGTCACAGCTTCATATATTTCTATTTGATAGAGTTACAGAACTACAGTTTATGTATATGTACTGTATTGTTAGAGAAATTGCGTAATACTACATGTCATATGGCCGACCGTTAGAAGGATAAAGACAAAATTCCATACTATATCTGAAAATCTAGAATGCTTTCCAAATTTTTATACATAGGGATATGCACTGTGTAGTACTTGATTGTTATTGAAGTACTATCTATCCATACATAACATTTTGGATCTCGTTAAAGTGAAATTTCGTCAATCGACGGCCAACGAAACTCCAAAGAAAAAAAGTTGGACCATACCGAACGCTACCATCCACGACGCTCAGAGGCCGGGATCGGTGGTAACGCTCTGCCGAGTTGAGCTTTGGGTGTCACTTGCGTGAGAAGAACCAGTTCTTCTCGATATGGCCGACTCATATGAATCCTAAGATATCAGATGCCAATCCCACATTACGTGGAACCCCCCCGAAATCCGGATTATTGGTGAGCACGTCTCTATGGCACCAACCGATTAGGAGACAGCTTCAGAGTCTAAGCGCTACCAACCTCTATGGGAACCGCAACCACCATAGAGATGTGTCCAGGTAGGCCTACTTTATAAGGTTTTTCGCTTCTATTTATATGAAGTTTTGTCCAAAGAAAACGGTTGTGGTTGGGGCTTTTTTTATATATTTCTCGTTATTTCCAGATCAGTGAATTGTTCCAAGCAAGTTTAAAGACATAGTCAGTATTAGTGGTTCGTCTGAAAACTGGGAAAAGCGGAAAAATTCCTGTAAGTGTCTTGATGGGCCTAGGAGAACGACTTTTCTGATCCCAATTATTTTCGAAAAATTGTCGATTTATTCCACTTTAATTCCAGACCAGTGAATCGTTCCAAGCAATTTTACGTAAATACGCAGTATTTCCAATACATCTCAAAAATGTGGCAAATGGATAAAAGCCTGTATGTGTCTTGGTGGAGGGAGGAGAGCGACTTTTCATGATACAGAAAACTAGATATAGTGCGAGGGCCGATATTTATCGCATGTACGATATTAAAGTCTGTGATCGATATTTCAACTAGGCCGGTTATATATACTCTAAGTCTAATTCCTAACTCAAGAGAGAATGATGCATTGACAAAATATAGCTAAATAATGTTTTTAAAGCAAATGTACATGTAGCTCCAAAAAATGTTTATTGTAGGATACACTCTGTATATACAAACCTATGGTGAGAGATAGGGCAAATTTTGAAGTTCCATCAAAATTTCAAAAACTCATTGGCTATGCTGTATAGATGTCTGTGAATGCTGACACAAAGTTTTAGCTTCATATCGTAACTTTTGATAGAGTAACAGCCCTCAATGTACATTAAATTCTGGTATACAAAGTTAATGTATATATATATGGTGTGAGATAGGGCAAATTTTGAAGTTCCATCAAAATTTCAAAAACTCATTGGCTATGCTTTATAGATGTCTGTGAATGCTGACACAAAGTTTTAGCTTCATATCGTAACTTTTGATAGAGTAACAGCCCTCAATGTACATTAAATTCTGGTATACAAAGTTAATGTATGGTGGGAGATAGGGCAAATTTTGAAGTTCCATCAAAATTTCAAAAACTCATTGGCTATGCTGTATAGATGTCTGTGAATGCTGACACAAAGTTTTATCTTCATATCGTAACTTTTGATAGAGTAACAGCCCTCAATGTACATTAAATTCTGGTATACAAAGTTAATGTATGATAGAGTGATATGATATGATATGATAGAGTTACAACCCTCAGTGTACAATAAATTCTGGGGGTATACAAAGTTAATGTATGTTGGGAGATAGGGCAAATTTTGAAGTTCCATCAAAATTTCAAAAACCCATTAGACATGCTTTCTAGATGTCTGTGAATGCTGACACAAAGTTTTATCTTCATATCTTTACTTTTGATAGAGTAACAGCCCTCAATGTACATTAAATTCTGGTATACAAAGTTAATGTATGGTGAGAGATAGGGCAAATTTTGAAGTTCCATCAAAATTTCAAAAACTCATTGGCTATGCTGTATAGATGTCTGTGAATGCTGACACAAAGTGTTAGCTTCATATCTCCCAATATGATAGAGTTACAGCTCTCAGTGTACATTAAATTCTGGTATACAAAGTTAATGTATGGTGAGAGATAGGGCAAATTTTGAAGTTCCATCAAAATTTCAAAAACCCATTAGACATGCTTTCTAGATGTCTGTGAATGCTGACACAAAGTTTTATCTTCATATCTTTACTTTTGATAGAGTAACAGCCCTCAATGTACATTAAATTCTGGTATACAAAGTTAATGTATGGTGAGAGATAGGGCAAATTTTGAAGTTCCATCAAAATTTCAAAAACTCATTGGCTATGCTGTATAGATGTCTGTGAATGCTGACACAAAGTGTTAGCTTCATATCTCCCAATATGATAGAGTTACAGCTCTCAGTGTACATTAAATTCTGGTATACAAAGTTAATGTATGGTGAGAGATAGGGCAAATTTTGAAGTTCCATCAAAATTTCAAAAACCCATTAGACATGCTTTCTAGATGTCTGTGAATGCTGACACAAAGTTTTATCTTCATATCTTTACTTTTGATAGAGTAACAGCCCTCAATGTACATTAAATTCTGGTATACAAAGTTAATGTATGGTGAGAGATAGGGCAATTATTTAAGTTCCATCAAAATATCAAAAACCCATTAGACATGCTTTCTAGATGTCTGTGAATGCTGACACAAAGTTTTAGCTTCATATCGTAACTTTTGATAGAGTAACAGCCCTCAGTGTACATTAAATTCTGGTATACAAAGTTTATGTATATGTATGTATGTATGTATGTAGTTTATGGTGAGAGATAGGGCAAATTTTTAACTTCTATCAAAATTTCAAAAACTCATTGGACATGCTCTATAGATGTCTGTGAATGCTGACACAAAGTTTTATCTTCATATCTTTACTTTTGATAGAGTAACAGCCCTCAACGTACATTAAATTCTGGTATACAAAGTTAATGTATGGTGAGAGATAGGGCAATTATTTAAGTTCCATCAAAATTTCAAAACCCCGTTAGACATGCTCTCTAGATGTCTGTGAATGCTGTCGCCAAGTCACAGCTTCATATATTTCCATTTGATAGAGTTACAGAACTACAGTTTATGTATATGTACTGTATTGTTAGAGAAATTGCGTAATACTACATATGGCCGACCGTTAGAAGGATAAAGACAAAATTCCATACTATATCTGAAAATCTAGAATGCTTTCCAAATTTTTATACATAGGGATATGCACTGTGTAGTACTTGATTGTTATTGAAGTACTATCTATCCATACATAACATTTTGGATCTCGTTAAAGTGAAATTTCGTCAATCGACGGCCAACGAAACTCCAAAGAAAAAAAGTTGGACCATACCGAACGCTACCATCCACGACGCTCAGAGGCCGGGATCGGTGGTAACGCTCTGCCGAGTTGAGCTTTGGGTGTCACTTGCGTGAGAAGAACCAGTTCTTCTCGATATGGCCGACTCATATGAATCCTAAGATATCAGATGCCAATCCCACATTACGTGGAACCCCCCCGAAATCCGGATTATTGGTGAGCACGTCTCTATGGCACCAACCGATTAGGAGACAGCTTCAGAGTCTAAGCGCTACCAACCTCTATGGGAACCGCAACCACCATAGAGATGTGTCCAGGTAGGCCTACTTTATAAGGTTTTCGCTTCTATTTATATGAAGTTTTGTCCAAAGAAAACGGTTGTGGTTGGGGCTTTTTTTATATATTTCTCGTTATTTCCAGATCAGTGAATTGTTCCAAGCAAGTTTAAAGACATAGTCAGTATTAGTGGTTCGTCTGAAAACTGGGAAAAGCGGAAAAATTCCTGTAAGTGTCTTGATGGGCCTAGGAGAACGACTTTTCTGATCCCAATTATTTTCGAAAAATCGTCGATTTATTCCACTTTAATTCCAGACCAGTGAATCGTTCCAAGCAATTTTACGTAAATACGCAGTATTTCCAATACATCTCAAAAATGTGGCAAATGGATAAAAGCCTGTATGTGTCTTGGTGGAGGGAGGAGAGCGACTTTTCATGATACAGAAAACTAGATATAGTGCGAGGGCCGATATTTATCGCATGTACGATATTAAAGTCTGTGATCGATATTTCAACTAGGCCGGCTATATATACTCTAAGTCTAATTCCTAACTCAAGAGAGAATGATGCATTGACAAAATATAGCTAAATAATGTTTTTAAAGCAAATGTACATGTAGCTCCAAAAAATGTTTATTGTAGGATACACTCTGTATATACAAACCTATGGTGAGAGATAGGGCAAATGTTGAAGTTCCATCAAAATTTCAAAAACTCATTGGCTATGCTGTATAGATGTCTGTGAATGCTGACACAAAGTTTTAGCTTCATCGTAACTTTTGATAGAGTTACAGCCCTCAATGTACATTAAATTCTGGTATACAAAGTTAATGTATATATATATGGTGTGAGATAGGGCAAATTTTGAAGTTCCATCAAAATTTCAAAAACTCATTGGCTATGCTTTATAGATGTCTGTGAATGCTGACACAAAGTTTTAGCTTCATATCGTAACTTTTGATAGAGTAACAGCCCTCAATGTACATTAAATTCTGGTATACAAAGTTAATGTATGGTGGGAGATAGGGCAAATTTTGAAGTTCCATCAAAATTTCAAAAACCCATTAGACATGCTTTCTAGATGTCTGTGAATGCTGACACAAAGTTTTAGCTTCATATCGTAACTTTTGATAGAGTAACAGCCCTCAGTGTACATTAAATTCTGGTATACAAAGTTAATGTATGGTGAGAGATAGGGCAAATTTTGAAGTTCCATCAAAATTTCAAAAACTCATTGGCTATGCTGTATAGATGTCTGTGAATGCTGACACAAAGTGTTAGCTTCATATCTCCTAATATGATAGAGTTACAGCCCTCAGTGTACAATAAATTCTGGGGGTATACAAAGTTAATGTATGTTGGGAGATAGGGCAAATTTTGAAGTTCCATCAAAATTTCAAAAACCCATTAGACATGCTTTCTAGATGTCTGTGAATGCTGACACAAAGTTTTATCTTCATATCTTTACTTTTGATAGAGTAACAGCCCTCAATGTACATTAAATTCTGGTATACAAAGTTAATGTATGGTGAGAGATAGGGCAATTATTTAAGTTCCATCAAAATTTCAAAAACCCATTAGACATGCTTTCTAGATGTCTGTGAATGCTGACACAAAGTTTTAGCTTCATATCGTAACTTTTGATAGAGTAACAGCCCTCAGTGTACATTAAATTCTGGTATACAAAGTTTATGTATATGTATGTATGTATGTATGTAGTTTATGGTGAGAGATAGGGCAAATTTTTAACTTCTATCAAAATTTCAAAAACTCATTGGACATGCTCTATAGATGTCTGTGAATGCTGACACAAAGTTTTATCTTCATATCTTTACTTTTGATAGAGTAACAGCCCTCAACGTACATTAAATTCTGGTATACAAAGTTAATGTATGGTGAGAGATAGGGCAATTATTTAAGTTCCATCAAAATTTCAAAACCCCGTTAGACATGCTCTCTAGATGTCTGTGAATGCTGTCACCAAGTCACAGCTTCATATATTTCTATTTGATAGAGTTACAGAACTACAGTTTATGTATATGTACTGTATTGTTAGAGAAATTGCGTAATACTACATATGGCCGACCGTTAGAAGGATAAAGACAAAATTCCATACTATATCTGAAAATCTAGAATGCTTTCCAAATTTTTATACATAGGGATATGCACTGTGTAGTACTTGATTGTTATTGAAGTACTATCTATCCATACATAACATTTTGGATCTCGTTAAAGTGAAATTTCGTCAATCGACGGCCAACGAAACTCCAAAGAAAAAAAGTTGGACCATACCGAACGCTACCATCCACGACGCTCAGAGGCCGGGATCGGTGGTAACGCTCTGCCGAGTTGAGCTTTGGGTGTCACTTGCGTGAGAAGAACCAGTTCTTCTCGATATGGCCGACTCATATGAATCCTAAGATATCAGATGCCAATCCCACATTACGTGGAACCCCCCCGAAATCCGGATTATTGGTGAGCACGTCTCTATGGCACCAACCGATTAGGAGACAGCTTCAGAGTCTAAGCGCTACCAACCTCTATGGGAACCGCAACCACCATAGAGATGTGTCCAGGTAGGCCTACTTTATAAGGTTTTTCGCTTCTATTTATATGAAGTTTTGTCCAAAGAAAACGGTTGTGGTTGGGGCTTTTTTTTATATATTTCTCGTTATTTCCAGATCAGTGAATTGTTCCAAGCAAGTTTAAAGACATAGTCAGTATTAGTGGTTCGTCTGAAAACTGGGAAAAGCGGAAAAATTCCTGTAAGTGTCTTGATGGGCCTAGGAGAACGACTTTTCTGATCCCAATTATTTTCGAAAAATCGTCGATTTATTCCACTTTAATTCCAGACCAGTGAATCGTTCCAAGCAATTTTACGTAAATACGCAGTATTTCCAATACATCTCAAAAATGTGGCAAATGGATAAAAGCCTGTATGTGTCTTGGTGGAGGGAGGAGAGCGACTTTTCATGATACAGAAAACTAGATATAGTGCGAGGGCCGATATTTATCGCATGTACGATATTAAAGTCTGTGATCGATATTTCAACTAGGCCGGCTATATATACTCTAAGTCTAATTCCTAACTCAAGAGAGAATGATGCATTGACAAAATATAGCTAAATAATGTTTTTAAAGCAAATGTACATGTAGCTCCAAAAAATGTTTATTGTAGGATACACTCTGTATATACAAACCTATGGTGAGAGATAGGGCAAATGTTGAAGTTCCATCAAAATTTCAAAAACTCATTGGCTATGCTGTATAGATGTCTGTGAATGCTGACACAAAGTTTTAGCTTCATCGTAACTTTTGATAGAGTTACAGCCCTCAATGTACATTAAATTCTGGTATACAAAGTTAATGTATATATATATGGTGTGAGATAGGGCAAATTTTGAAGTTCCATCAAAATTTCAAAAACTCATTGGCTATGCTGTATAGATGTCTGTGAATGCTGACACAAAGTTTTAGCTTCATCGTAACTTTTGATAGAGTTACAGCCCTCAATGTACATTAAATTCTGGTATACAAAGTTAATGTATGGTGAGAGATAGGGCAAATTTTGAAGTTCCATCAAAATTTCAAAAACTCATTGGCTATGCTGTATAGATGTCTGTGAATGCTGACACAAAGTGTTAGCTTCATATCTCCCAATATGATAGAGTTACAGCTCTCAGTGTACATTAAATTCTGGTATACAAAGTTAATGTATGGTGAGAGATAGGGCAAATTTTGAAGTTCCATCAAAATTTCAAAAACCCATTAGACATGCTTTCTAGATGTCTGTGAATGCTGACACAAAGTTTTATCTTCATATCTTTACTTTTGATAGAGTAACAGCCCTCAATGTACATTAAATTCTGGTATACAAAGTTAATGTATGGTGAGAGATAGGGCAAATTTTGAAGTTCCATCAAAATTTCAAAAACTCATTGGCTATGCTGTATAGATGTCTGTGAATGCTGACACAAAGTGTTAGCTTCATATCTCCTAATATGATAGAGTTACAGCCCTCAGTGTACAATAAATTCTGGGGGTATACAAAGTTAATGTATGTTGGGAGATAGGGCAAATTTTGAAGTTCCATCAAAATTTCAAAAACCCATTAGACATGCTTTCTAGATGTCTGTGAATGCTGACACAAAGTTTTAGCTTCATCGTAACTTTTGATAGAGTTACAGCCCTCAATGTACATTAAATTCTGGTATACAAAGTTAATGTATGGTGAGAGATAGGGCAAATTTTGAAGTTCCATCAAACTTTCAAAAACTCATTGGCTATGCTGTATAGATGTCTGTGAATGCTGACACAAAGTGTTAGCTTCATATCTCCCAATATGATAGAGTTACAGCCCTCAGTGTACAATAAATTCTGGGGGTATACAAAGTTAATGTATGGTGAGAGATAGGGCAAATTTTGAAGTTCCATCAAAATTTCAAAAACCCATTAGACATGCTTTCTAGATGTCTCTGAATGCTGACACAAAGTTTTATCTTCATATCTTTACTTTTGATAGAGTAACAGCCCTCAATGTACATTAAATTCTGGTATACAAAGTTAATGTATGATAGAGTGATATGATATGATATGATAGAGTTACAACCCTCAGTGTACAATAAATTCTGGGGGTATACAAAGTTAATGTATGTTGGGAGATAGGGCAAATTTTGAAGTTCCATCAAAATTTCAAAAACCCATTAGACATGCTTTCTAGATGTCTGTGAATGCTGACACAAAGTTTTATCTTCATATCTTTACTTTTGATAGAGTAACAGCCCTCAATGTACATTAAATTCTGGTATACAAAGTTAATGTATGGTGAGAGATAGGGCAAATTTTGAAGTTCCATCAAAATTTCAAAAACTCATTGGCTATGCTGTATAGATGTCTGTGAATGCTGACACAAAGTGTTAGCTTCATATCTCCCAATATGATAGAGTTACAGCTCTCAGTGTACATTAAATTCTGGTATACAAAGTTAATGTATGGTGAGAGATAGGGCAAATTTTGAAGTTCCATCAAAATTTCAAAAACCCATTAGACATGCTTTCTAGATGTCTGTGAATGCTGACACAAAGTTTTATCTTCATATCTTTACTTTTGATAGAGTAACAGCCCTCAATGTACATTAAATTCTGGTATACAAAGTTAATGTATGGTGAGAGATAGGGCAAATTTTGAAGTTCCATCAAACTTTCAAAAACTCATTGGCTATGCTGTATAGATGTCTGTGAATGCTGACACAAAGTGTTAGCTTCATATCTCCCAATATGATAGAGTTACAGCTCTCAGTGTACAATAAATTCTGGGGGTATACAAAGTTAATGTATGGTGAGAGATAGGGCAAATTTTGAAGTTCCATCAAAATTTCAAAAACCCATTAGACATGCTTTCTAGATGTCTCTGAATGCTGACACAAAGTTTTATCTTCATATCTTTACTTTTGATAGAGTAACAGCCCTCAATGTACATTAAATTCTGGTATACAAAGTTAATGTATGATAGAGTGATATGATATGATATGATAGAGTTACAACCCTCAGTGTACAATAAATTCTGGGGGTATACAAAGTTAATGTATGTTGGGAGATAGGGCAAATTTTGAAGTTCCATCAAAATTTCAAAAACCCATTAGACATGCTTTCTAGATGTCTGTGAATGCTGACACAAAGTTTTATCTTCATATCTTTACTTTTGATAGAGTAACAGCCCTCAATGTACATTAAATTCTGGTATACAAAGTTAATGTATGGTGAGAGATAGGGCAAATTTTGAAGTTCCATCAAAATTTCAAAAACTCATTGGCTATGCTGTATAGATGTCTGTGAATGCTGACACAAAGTGTTAGCTTCATATCTCCCAATATGATAGAGTTACAGCTCTCAGTGTACATTAAATTCTGGTATACAAAGTTAATGTATGGTGAGAGATAGGGCAAATTTTGAAGTTCCATCAAAATTTCAAAAACCCATTAGACATGCTTTCTAGATGTCTGTGAATGCTGACACAAAGTTTTATCTTCATATCTTTACTTTTGATAGAGTAACAGCCCTCAATGTACATTAAATTCTGGTATACAAAGTTAATGTATGGTGAGAGATAGGGCAAATTTTGAAGTTCCATCAAAATTTCAAAAACTCATTGGCTATGCTGTATAGATGTCTGTGAATGCTGACACAAAGTGTTAGCTTCATATCTCCTAATATGATAGAGTTACAGCCCTCAGTGTACAATAAATTCTGGGGGTATACAAAGTTAATGTATGTTGGGAGATAGGGCAAATTTTGAAGTTCCATCAAAATTTCAAAAACCCATTAGACATGCTTTCTAGATGTCTGTGAATGCTGACACAAAGTTTTATCTTCATATCTTTACTTTTGATAGAGTAACAGCCCTCAATGTACATTAAATTCTGGTATACAAAGTTAATGTATGGTGAGAGATAGGGCAAATTTTGAAGTTCCATCAAAATTTCAAAAACTCATTGGCTATGCTGTATAGATGTCTGTGAATGCTGACACAAAGTGTTAGCTTCATATCTCCTAATATGATAGAGTTACAGCCCTCAGTGTACAATAAATTCTGGGGGTATACAAAGTTAATGTATGTGTTGGGAGATAGGGCAAATTTTGAAGTTCCATCAAAATTTCAAAAACCCATTAGACATGCTTTCTAGATGTCTGTGAATGCTGACACAAAGTTTTATCTTCATATCTTTACTTTTGATAGAGTAACAGCCCTCAACGTACATTAAATTCTGGTATACAAAGTTAATGTATGGTGAGAGATAGGGCAATTATTTAAGTTCCATCAAAATTTCAAAACCCCGTTAGACATGTTCTCTAGATGTCTGTGAATGCTGTCGCCAAGTCACAGCTTCATATATTTCTATTTGATAGAGTTACAGAACTACAGTTTATGTATATGTACTGTATTGTTAGAGAAATTGCGTAATACTACATATGGCCGACCGTTAGAAGGATAAAGACAAAATTCCATACTATATCTGAAAATCTAGAATGCTTTCCAAATTTTTATACATAGGGATATGCACTGTGTAGTACTTGATTGTTATTGAAGTACTATCTATCCATACATAACATTTTGGATCTCGTTAAAGTGAAATTTCGTCAATCGACGGCCAACGAAACTCCAAAGAAAAAAAGTTGGACCATACCGAACGCTACCATCCACGACGCTCAGAGGCCGGGATCGGTGGTAACGCTCTGCCGAGTTGAGCTTTGGGTGTCACTTGCGTGAGAAGAACCAGTTCTTCTCGATATGGCCGACTCATATGAATCCTAAGATATCAGATGCCAATCCCACATTACGTGGAACCCCCCCGAAATCCGGATTATTGGTGAGCACGTCTCTATGGCACCAACCGATTAGGAGACAGCTTCAGAGTCTAAGCGCTACCAACCTCTATGGGAACCGCAACCACCATAGAGATGTGTCCAGGTAGGCCTACTTTATAAGGTTTTTCGCTTCTATTTATATGAAGTTTTGTCCAAAGAAAACGGTTGTGGTTGGGGCTTTTTTTATATATTTCTCGTTATTTCCAGATCAGTGAATTGTTCCAAGCAAGTTTAAAGACATAGTCAGTATTAGTGGTTCGTCTGAAAACTGGGAAAAGCGGAAAAATTCCTGTAAGTGTCTTGATGGGCCTAGGAGAACGACTTTTCTGATCCCAATTATTTTCGAAAAATCGTCGATTTATTCCACTTTAATTCCAGACCAGTGAATCGTTCCAAGCAATTTTACGTAAATACGCAGTATTTCCAATACATCTCAAAAATGTGGCAAATGGATAAAAGCCTGTATGTGTCTTGGTGGAGGGAGGAGAGCGACTTTTCATGATACAGAAAACTAGATATAGTGCGAGGGCCGATATTTATCGCATGTACGATATTAAAGTCTGTGATCGATATTTCAACTAGGCCGGCTATATATACTCTAAGTCTAATTCCTAACTCAAGAGAGAATGATGCATTGACAAAATATAGCTAAATAATGTTTTTAAAGCAAATGTACATGTAGCTCCAAAAAATGTTTATTGTAGGATACACTCTGTATATACAAACCTATGGTGAGAGATAGGGCAAATGTTGAAGTTCCATCAAAATTTCAAAAACTCATTGGCTATGCTGTATAGATGTCTGTGAATGCTGACACAAAGTTTTAGCTTCATCGTAACTTTTGATAGAGTTACAGCCCTCAATGTACATTAAATTCTGGTATACAAAGTTAATGTATGGTGAGAGATAGGGCAAATTTTGAAGTTCCATCAAAATTTCAAAAACTCATTGGCTATGCTGTATAGATGTCTGTGAATGCTGACACAAAGTGTTAGCTTCATATCTCCCAATATGATAGAGTTACAGCCCTCAGTATACATTAAATTCTGGTATACAAAGTTAATGTATGGTGAGAGATAAGGCAAATTTTGAAGTTCCATCAAAATTTCAAAAACCCATTAGACATGCTTTCTAGATGTCTGTGAATGCTGACACAAAGTGTTAGCTTTATATCTCTCTATTTGATAAAGTTACAGCCCTCAATGTACATTAAATTCTGCAATTACACTGAGGATCATTTGTGAGCTGGAGGAATTCGACAAAGAGTGACAGTATTCTACAATAATAACTGACAATGTGCATGTTGGCTTTGGAAACCAAAAGATTACCACAAACGGACATTACGTATACGTTGTTACACATTCACAGCAAATGTCCAACTACATGCATACACATTTCAACTACACTCATAACTATAGATTATTAAATGTATATAAAAGCACGATTGAATTTATACATTGATCAGTAAAACTGTTCTAACTATTATAATGATACATCTGTCTTCATCTACTGCATAATGTGTAAATATATTCCTTCATACAGCAGCTGCAGGACCTGCAATGACCACTACATATATAATATACACATCCAATAATCAAACAATCGATGCTATAGGATATAAGTGTTTTATACAGAACAGACTCCATTTAATTGCATAATGTAACGTTTAGATGCATAGCTGCATTCATATAATTCTCAGGAACTGATTCATTTCATGTACAGAAGAGAGCTCTGGATAATTGCAAATTGCATCCTGTTAATTTCTCTCAGTTCTAAGGCTATGCAATTAAGAGGAGTCTACTGTTCATGTGATCTATACAGACGTATATAGCTATACCCATCCTTTTCAAGTTACTGTAAATAGGTACTGCCACTTACATGGAGAGCCATTTCTCTTAAGCTTTGCACTGCAGTAATATATAAGTGTATCAACTAAACAATGGTCATACAGTGAATGCTATTTAACTAACCTGTTACCCGCTTTAGATAGCTTTGTTCCTAAATATATTGCTAAACCTGCAAGTACTGCAACGACAATTATGGCACACGGTATAGCTATAGCATAGATCAGGGCTGGGTTGCAGTCAAAGATATCAGTGCATGGCGGTTCAGTGGAGAGTCCTACAGATTCAGCCGTGGAAAAGTTGGTGAACCCTCCCATCATACTTAGGCAGTGTACCTAACAGAAGTTACAGTTGTCCAATATATATAAAGATGAAGTGTATTATTTCTTATTATTACCTTGAATATGTATGTGCCTGCTATTGGTATCTCAAGGAATTCACTTGTGTCATTCTCCGGAAGGTCTACCATCTATAGTATACAACAGAAAGAATGTGGCATACATAATGAAATCACCTGCATATATATAAATAATATAACGACTAAATAATAGGTATAGGTTATATAGCACCCACCATGATATCTCCTATTCTATTCTCTCCATCTTCAGCTACCTGATCATTGTCTGGAGGCAAAGCCACAATACCCTGTATAATATTATACACGTATATATGTGTATAAGTATTAGTATTTGTAGTACGCAGTCAGTACTCATTGCATACTGTATATATGTGTATTAGTATTAGTATTTGCAGTCAACACATGTGCAGCACAACTCACAGAATCATCAGCTTGTGTTGCCACTCTGTAGTACACTACTTGACAGTCCCTTGAGACTCCTTGTGAGTAATCAAAGGTCAGTAGAACATGAGTTCCATTGAAAACCTCAACAGAGACGTTCATCGGAGGCAATGGTCCTTTATTAGCACAATGAAGGAATGAGCGTATTACTCAGGTAGGAGGTAAGTGGGAGAGACTTGAGCTTACTCTCGCAAACTGGAGGCATCCCACTCCAGAAGCCGTCTGCCATGCATGTTCTTGTCATTGCTCCTGCAATGATCTCAAATCCTGGATGGCAGGAGTGAGTTGCTTGTGAAGCATAGACAGTCCCCATTGGATAGGATGGAGAACTGGAACTTTCATCCATCACTGGATCCAGCAGTCCACAATCAACAACTGGCAAAAATGAGTAGAACTTAAAAATCAACTCTTAGTAAAATGTCACATGAGTCATACTTTGACAAACTGGTGCTTCTCCACTCCACATTCTAGTGTGCTGACAGGTTCTGACAGGATACCCGATCAGGTCGTACCCAATGTCACACGAGTATACTATCTGGTCTGTGTAGTTGGTCCCATCAGAATAATCAATTTGACCATTTGGAATGTCGGGAACTAACCCACAATCTCTGACTATATATACATGCATATATATATAATATATCATGACAGAATATATAATACGTACATACGTACATATATACACATCACAATCCAGTCTCTACTGATCAAACTCACTTAAACAGAATGGGTCCACCCCACTCCATGTGCCATTCCTGAGACAGGTCCTGAGAGGGCAGCCAATCAAATCAAATCCAATGTCACACTCATATAAGGCCACTCCCTCGTATTCCGTATCCTTGTAAACTACGGTTCCATTCTCAACCATACTTGGGATAGAGCAGTCAACCGCTATTGATAGTATATATCATATGTATGAAGAATAAAATATAAATATAATTAAAATTATATACAACTGAGAAAGGTTTAAGTATATATATGTATATGTAGATGCACAAAATATTTTAAAAGGAGTTCAATTCTTACCATTACAAGTACTGCTCAGCATCCAGTCACCATCTGTGGAGCAAGTTGCGTCAGTTGAGATTGTCCTCTGATAACCAGTGTTGCATGCATAATAAGCGGTGGAGCCACTTGTTGTACCACTCAAGACAACGTCTCCGTTCCTTTCTGCTATCAGTCCACCACAACTTACAACTACATGTGTGTGAATGATACATATAAATTAAAATGGACTTTTTATATTTCTGAATAGTAAATATATTTATAACAGTTCATATGACTGACGTTTGCAGTTGGCTGGATTTCCTGACAAGCATTTGTTTGCCTCACATGTCCTAGTCCTATCGCCCACCAGGCTGTATCCGACATCACAGGAGTACATGACAGTCTCATTAAATGGTGCTGAGTCAGCAAATGATACATTTCCATTCAGTGGCTGGTCTACTTTGCAGTAAGTAACTGTAGCAAGAGAAAATCATTAGCAATTCTGGAAATTCAACACTCTCAACACATACATGCAAGATTAATTATGACTACATTGACTGCACTCTCTCCCAATAAATCACTAACTTACTGGAGCAGGTTGGCATGGAACCCACTAGTACATCACCAGCTCCACAGATCCTAAGTGCATTGCTGCCAATCTCGTAACCCTCATCACATCGGTATTCTATCAAGGAACCATAAGTGGTTCCTCTGCTGACCTCAGCATATCCTGAGGGAACATCATCCAGCACACCAGCACAGTCACAGGCTATACACAATAAGAGTGTGATAGCATATATATAATTTATAATATAATATATACACCAGTACTAGGAGCACCACACAACTGTACATACAACTGTACGGCTATAATTGTAATTACTTTCACAAGAGACGGTCATTCCACTCCAAGTGCCATCCGGTTGGCAGGTTCTGGTTTCCGATCCAACAATCTTATAGCCTTGATCACAATAGTGAGTAGCCGTGGAGTTGTAATATGTTCCACTGGAATAGCTAATGCCACCGTTGGCTATCTCATCCAGACCACCACAGGATATAACTGAAATAATGATACCAGTTCTCCTCTTTATATATAATACATCATAATGAATATGTATTAATTTTACATATTCACACAGTAAAATACTTGTTCCCAGAAACGGCTGTTTGTGTTTCATAGTCATTACATACTTTGACAGAATGGATCTCTGGAACTGCTCCCAGTCCACTTGCCATTGGACTGACAGACCCTGTATTCCACTCCAATCAGTGTGTACCCCACACTGCAGGAGTAGTTGGTACGAGACAGGTACTCTGTGCTGTTGAAGGTCACATATCCATTCTCAGGATTCTCAAGAGGAAGACAAGTGACAACTATAAAGAATTGCAGAGATGAAGTGAAGAGCAGTTTAATTTACAAAAAAAGGCAGTCACTGGTAACTTTGCAGAATCTTACTATTGCAAGTGGGTGGAGTTGTCCAGGTACCGGTGTAGTCACACGATATGAGGAGTGGTCCATCTATTGTGTATCCTTCATTGCACCGGTACTCAGCCACAGATCTATAAATACTGCCATTGTATGAGAGATTGGCATACAAGACTGTAGGAGGCATTAGGCATTCCACAACTACAACAGTTTGAAAGAGAAAATGCGTCATATGTTGTATGTACGTAAACAAACACTTGGTCCTCACTTTGGCATTCTGGTGCAGTTCCATTCCAAATTCCATTATACTGGCATATCCGAACTGGGTCCCCAACTAGCTGATAACCAGTGTTACAGGAATAGGTCACAAGGGAACGCCACTGAGTTCCATAGGAGTAAAAAAGGTCACCATTCTCAATGGTGTCAACACCACCACAGTCAACAACTATATATATAAGGTATTAAAATTAATTATATCCTTTACAGCTATTTGTTTTTCTACATGGATGAACCCAGCACTGAACAGTAGGTGTATTGCAGCACACCAACCTTCACAAAAGGGACTTTCCCCACTCCATGAGCCATCAGCCTGGCATGTTCTGGTAGGAGATCCCACGAGGGAGTATCCCGTGTCACAGGAGAAGGTGATGCTCATTTGATACTGTGTTCCTTGTGAGGTATCCAGCATTCCATTGTCCGGAGCATCGGGCAAATATCCCAAGCAATCAACAACTAGAGAATATTGGCAACCAATTTGAAGGAGTACACACTAAAGCTGATGAACTTCATTAGTTAGTTACTTGTGCACTCCGGCTCATCTCCACTCCACTGAGCTGTGTCGAGGCATTCCCTGAGATTGTTTCCCTCTAGTCTGTACCCTTCATCACAAGAGTATGAGGCAACTGAGAGGAAGGTTGTGCCATGAGTTGTGTCCACTTCACCATTGGCAATGTCAGATAAAGGCCCACAATCAATCACTTAGCAATGAAGGAACAACGATGAAGCTTCATACACACAAATAACAGGTTATCATTGGCCTACCCTGGCACGTTGGCGTGGAGCCACTCCAAATCTCAGTGAAGAGGCATGACCTGTCAGTGTTGCCACTCAAAGAGTATCCATCATCACAAACATGTGACACTACAGACTGATACAGTGTTCCCTGGCCCAAAACTAAGTCTCCATTGTCCACAGATGGTAAGAATCCACAACTGATACCTGCGGAGGAATTGGTATGTATCTAACATCAGAACTACCTGCAGCATTTCCAGTCTGTACTTACGCTGGCATGTAGGTGCATCTCCTCCCCATGTCCCATCATCCTGGCACGTTCTGGTCTCCAGTCCCTGACGGACAAACCCACTCTGACAGGTGTAGGTGATTTGTAAACCGAAAGTGGTACCAGAAGATGTGTCTATGTTGCCATTTTCAATAAGAGGCGGAGCTCCGCAATCAACAACTAGAAACATTACAAATAAGCCATGAATATATGTTAAACTGTATTAAGAACTCAAAAATGACATCCCCAAGCTTTAAGGACACAACGACACTGGAATGTGAAAATGATATAGGGTGACAGTTTGGACCTGCATACCATACCTTGACAATTGGGAGCAGCTCCACTCCATGAACCAGTAGTCTGACATACTCTGGTATTACTGCCCATCAGTGTATATCCAGTACTGCATTGATAGGTAACCACTGACAAGACTGTGGTTCCATCGCTAAGGTCATACGAGCCATCTGTCAAGTCCCCTGGATATCCACAGTTGATCTCTACAGGAAAAGAAGAAAAGGCAACTGTTTCTCCCTTTTGTCTTTCTGCAAAGCGTAAGAGGTCAATTACTGGCTACTAGCTACTGGTTACTGCTTACTGGTTGTTGGTTATTAGCTACTGGTTATTGGAGCCTCACCGTCACAAGTAGGTTCACTGCCACTCCAAGTACCACTCCCTTGACAGGTTCTGATTGGACTGCCCTGAAGTGCACTTCCACTGTTACAGAAGTATGTTATTGTAGCTTGATACATGGTTCCATCTGGAGTAGACACGCCTCCTCCCTGAATCTCTGATGGTGCACCACAGTTAACAGCTATTTGATGGGAGGGTATAAGCTTATTTCTCGGATATAAACAGTTGTGGTTGTGTTTATCAGCTAACCTCTGCAATAAGGCATACTGTTTGTCCACTGTCTGCTCACTAAGCACTCTCTTGTTTCACTGCCCACAAGTTCGTAGCCAGTATCACAAGAATATGTAGCAATAGCCCCAACTGAGTTGTCACCTGTTGATGTCGCAACTGTTCCAAAATCAGGACTGACCAGAGGCAGGCAGATCCCAGCTGCATGAAATAGGTATATATTGTAACTACATATGTACTGTATATACTTAATTATGTGTTATACAATTACATTCATTGCTCTGGATAATTCTGCTAATTAATATATATAAGCAATCATTACTGCTGATGGACACCTATGGGTCTATTAAAGTACATGTGTTTATACAACATTTAAAGGTGAAACTCTGTCATATCAGTGTTCTGTTTCCATGGTAACTAACCTGAGCAGGTAAGTGTGGCTCCACTCCACTGGCCAGCAGAGTCACAGGTTGCCAATGGCAACCCAGCAGCAGTGTACGCAGCAAGGCAGGAATAACTAGCAATGCCACCAAAAGTGGTAGTAGAGAACCTCTTGTTAGCATTAGTAATGTCACCTGGATCTCCACAGTCAATTACTACATGCATGAAGACATTGAATGAATTGAGCGTGTATCAGTTGACAACATTACATAATATATGATATCTGTTACATAATATATGATACCTGTTACATAATATATGATACCTGTTACATAATATATGATACCTGTTACATAATATATGATACCTGTTACATAATATATGATATCTGTTACATAATATATGATATCTGTCACATAATATATGATACCTGTTATATAATATATTATACCTATAGCTGTTACATAATATATGATATGATAATGCCAAACCCAAAAAGTATATATATAGTTGAGTCCTTTGCAAAATTATAAAAATATAGTATATTGTTTTTTACTGTACCTGAGCATACAGGAAGGATTCCACTCCAAATTCCATTTGTTTGACAGGTTCTCATTTCAGATCCAGATGTCATCATGTAGCCTTTATTACATGTAAAGTTTGCTGTCCATCCAACACTAGTGCCACCAAAGGATGCAGCTCCGTGTGCTACTATTCCAGGATGACCACAGTTGGAGGCTACATATATAGGTAGAGTACAGTATATTGTATATATAAGGTAAAAGTTGTATTTTATATTATATACATACATATTCATGAATTAGGTGATTGCCTGACCAAAATTGTAATCTTTAAATATCACATACGTATAAGAGGAAGAAAATGTAAAATTTGGAATTAAATGTTCTCACCACCACACACGGGTTCATAGCCACTCCATTCTCCATCTTTCAAACAAGTTCTTGAGGCTACATCTAACCCCAAAGCGTAGCCATCATTACAGGTGTAAGTGGCCACTGATCCAAAGTCTTCATTGTTAGAGTACGAAATGACAGCATTGGTCAGCGTCAGTGAGGGACATGTCACAACTGTATAACACAGCCAAAGAGATATATTAGAAAAATAAATAACTATATAAACAAAATACAAACATAGCATTTAGTTGGCATATATACGTATTCAAGCAATAATGTGATGTCTCATCAGTGAACTCTGGATTTACCCCACCCACTCATGTCTCCTGAGGAGCTCAATGAGCTAATGGGTGGAACCGAAGTTCACTTAAATGGGAGCCAGAGTCTCCCCCTAGCCACACAAAAAGATGGCTAAGGGGAGACTTTGGTTCCTGTTAAGTGAACTTTGGTTCCACCCACTAGCTCATTATTAGAATTCACCTGAGCAGGTTGGAGTTACAGCACCCTCCCATGTCATGTCCGCCTGGCACATTCTCACAGGGTGCCTGTTTAAGCTGTATCCCTCATCACAAGTGTAGACAGACCTGTCCTTATAAGACATTCCATTGGTAAACACTACATCACCATTGGTGATAGATAAAGATGGACACTGGACAACTAGAAAGAATAGGGTAGTGGAAAGTTTTGCAAGTTGTATATACAACTGATAAACATTTATACCATTTATATATGCATATTTATGTATACTATACACTCTGTTGAATATATATAAAAATGGTAATTATTATTGTATCTTGTATACATAGTATGCCAGTGATAGTCACACTTACTGTCACAGACTGGTAGTGCAGGCCAAGTGCCATTAGAGGTGCACTGAATAGAAGTAGCTACAAAGTGGTCACTACTATACCCTTCACTGCAGGAAATGTTTTGAGTTGGACTGATCACACCAAATGAAATATCTGCCATTAGCTGGTCTACATAACCTATCTGCTGTACTTGTGGGCACTGCAAAGCTGTAATGAACAATATTTTAAAAATAAACATAAATGGAGGCAATACTCTCTTACATAAATTTCTAAATTGGTTTATACTTACCACATTGCAAGAATGCAAACTCATATGCAGCACTGGCTACCTCTTGAGCACCTTGAGCTATGAGTCCATCTGTATTTGCTGATACAAGTCGGAACCAAAAGAGATCATCCGTTGGTGGAGGAACTATTCCAAGGACTATAATACCCTCATCCTCGGCCTGATTTACAGCATTTACAATATCCACAGCTGATGATGAAGTTAAATCATCTGTTAGAATAAAGAGTATTCGCAAACTGTAACTCCTTACACCAAACTCCCCATCAGGACTCAAATCTTCTATGGCATCAAGGATGACATCACTGTGGGAGGGGTCAGAGGAACCAGCAATGCTCGTCTCAGTCAGTGCATCAAGAGCTAAATTGAAAGTGTCACTATTTGATCCCAGTCTTATGCTCTCTTCAGCTGTGCTGTCAGTGAACTGCAGTACACCAACTCTTATTCCATCACGACTGAGTGGAAGTTCATTAACAATATCCAGGATGGCCAATTTAAAATATTCAAACCTCTGTGAGCTGAACCCTGTAACTGTGCCAGGGGGGCGGGTTGCTGTGCCAGGAGGAATGTGATAACTGTTTAGCAAAAATGTAACATCTACAACTCCGGGATTAAAGGATGGCATTCTTTGGTTGCGACAGAGCAAACCTGCATGGTTAACAATGCATTTGAGTTTATACTATAAATTTCTTCTAACTATGCCAAATGTATCTATAATAATGAGATGGTTCATCTTTAGTCTTTTGAGAAGTTTCCGACTTCTCAAGTAACCAATTGTGTCTTTAGACACTCAAAAGACTAAAGATGAACCATCGCACAGATAACCTGCAAGTTGAACCATTGGAGTAGGTACCGGTGGTTTGTCACATATATTATGTTATTTCATAAGTATTGTAATAGGTCATCTGTTTCTCATGAATCAATACAGTATACTATAAGTACAGTGTATAGTCCTATGTATTATATGTTATAGTTTTTATGTATCTCATTTACCAGAACGTCCATTAAAACGTATCTGTTCTTCATCAAGCCTAAAAATCCACTGACCAATTTTACCAATGTTTCCTGGGATTTCGTCAATATTAGCGTGACCTCCCACAGAAGGTCTAGCAACTGTGTAGGACCTGATTCCATCTCCAATATTATATCCGATTCTAGAACTTCCAGTCCATTGAACATCTGCATAGTTGAATATTGCTACTGACCTGTCATTATCTGTTGCTATGACAACTTGAAATGTGTTTAACTATATAATAAGGATTAATCAAGCATTACATAGACATTTGGTAATAGTTATTATAATAGTGAAGATATGATGTATGTATATATATAAAATTTAATGCCTAATATTGTATACTGCATGTACGTACATATATATATATATTATAACTTACTAAAGCAGTGTTAGAGGAGAAATACCCCACCTCCTCCCATGTAACTACTAAGCACGATGTTGGCAAGAATTGCTGGTAATCTATGCCAGTTCCAATGGTCCTGCTAATGTCTTCTGAATACTGATTAGTTGAGTTACAAGATTGTGCATATATTACTCCACTTCCTCTTAAATCAGAATCATACCAAAATGGTGCAACAACAGTGCTAGTTGATCCAGTATAAGGGAAAGTAGGCGGGGTAAAACTACCAAATCTTGTATTGCTATTAGTAAATAGCAAGACTCCGTTAGAATTAACCTGCACATATGTAAATGGAAGGTTGCATTTAATATTTAAATATAATACATATATATATAAGCAGGATTTAAACTGAAAATATATAGTACATATAATATTATTTATATATTATTATTATATTATTTATTATTAATATTATTATATTATATTACATATAATAGTGTATATAACTCACTGTAATGTGATCATAACTGTTTCCAAAGAAAGGGAACGGAGAGGATAACTGTACAAATTCAAAACAATCTAAACATCCAGCTAACAAGATGTCACTGCTTCCAAATGGATACCCAATGAAGTTCTCAAAAGGTATACCTACGGCTGAATGGCTACAGAGTACAGCCAAGAAATAAAAGATAAGTACAACTCCATTACTGATAAACCTCTTATTTGATAGCATCTTGTTACACATTGGGAGCACAGTGGAAACAAGTGGCTTAAATACGTATGTAGTAGCTATATGTATAAATATATAGCTCTTAGTGTCAAATAAGTATATATACTTGTTACGTATATGAGACTTCATGCTAAAATATTTGATTATTTAATACACCTCATTTGTTGAATATTTAACAAAATTCCTGCAGGGTATATAGGCATGGATAACAAGAAATAATACATCTTTAGATAAACCTAGGCCTTGTATATCTTAGCTTATAGAGGCAGTTGGATTCATATGGAAACAATTGCATGAACTGTTATAGTAATAGCTATCTGTTAGATATTATATATATAACATATTTATAGATTATGTGACTTCCTGTTAAAATTATATATATTGTAGAGGTTCATTGTTAAGTCTGTAATGCTGTATCAAAGTTCTTGAGCTTAACAATAGCAAATAATTCTTCAAATGATTATTACAGAATGCTTCACTCTCGTGGACCTTTGCTATTGATATACATGTATAACCTCAAGAACTTTGATACTTTATGTTCAAATATTTGATTATAAAAACACTTCACTTGTTAAGCATTCAACAGATTTCCCACAGCGTGGGTACAAATCTAGAATTTTAACAAGGAATATACATTTACCACATATAATAAAGGGTTAAATAATGGTTTCGTTATGTTAACATTTAGGATTCAAAACGGTAAAGCTAAAAAAATCGGTTCAAAATTTTTTGATGCAGTTCCCTTTTAATTGAATCAATGGAACCATCAATAAGCATATTAACAACTACAATATCCGGTATTAGGCCAAAATACGAGATGCATATATCCTTGGAAACGCTAATAAAGTAGGAGAATTTAAATTAATTACACAAATAGTGTCATTAGTCATTGCGTAAAAATAGCAAAATGGCTGACAATATTGAGAAATGGATTGCTGTGAGTTAGCTATACATGCGCCTGTACAATATGATTACTAGTAACAATGTTGCCAGCACAGGACGTAGAGGAGAGCTTGTACGGAGGCGTGGGACTGCATGTGCCGCTTGGGACTAGACCTCAGGTAGCTTGGGAGAGAAGCGAACCGAGTGTTGGTGAAGAGGTAAAGGGCGAAGGTAATTGTGTAAATGCACCGCGTACGTACATTTAAAGTTGTATACATATCACTGACAAGTAGAATTGTCTAGTACAACACTCAGATTGTAAGCATCGTTAACGTTAGACATAGAGTTTGGTGCCATTTCTCCTGCAAAGCAGTTAATGAGATGTGTCTAGTTAGCAGAACGTCAGGACTCCCAAAATGGTGTCTTAGATTATTCATTGTAGTCCATTGTAGTGATTTAGTTGTACTTTCTAGAAACTCACGTGTTCATGTCATCAAGAAAATTATTCATAAAACACATGTAAGCAAATTGTCTTTTCTTCACTTTGTGTTTTACTTGTATGTATATATTATATATGCACATGTGTAGCCAAGGGTATTATTACCTCCTGGCTTCAGTTGGATGGGGGTAGTCAAGGGGAAAACCCTGTTGGAGTCAGTAAGCAAAAGAAGGCCTCCTCATGTGACATGTCACCTGACTGGTCATGTGACATGGACATTCAGTCTACAGTCAGTTCCATTGTGGGTCACCTCATGTCAAAGGAGCTGGACCTCCCAACTGATGTGAGGGAGGAGAGGGAGGAGAGGAGGAGGGTGGACCCAAAGAGGGCAATGGAACGGAGACACAAGAGGGTAGGTCGACTTGTGTACCTTTGTGATCAGCAAGTACTGATTAATCTAGCTAGAAATGGTTGTGGTTTGCTTATCAAGCAATTGCATTGAGGTCTGTTCTGTGTCTGTTTCAGGTGCAGGAGAAGCGTCGGGCAAGGGAGGCTGCACAGAGAGCGGTTGTCAAGGAGACCATGGAGAGGAGGGAGGCAAGGAAGATGGCTGAACAGCAAGTGCTGTCGAGTGAGAAGAAGCTAAAAGAACAACAGAAAGCAGAAGAGACACTGCTTCAGTTGGAGATGGCAAAGATAAGAAAACAGATGCAGGAAGAGAGATCTAGACAGCAGTAAGGACCTTTACTATAATTGACACCCCACATATCAGACCTTGGTACATTAATGATCAGAAATTGCCATCTTGTAGACTGTACCTACATAGTGTGTGTACATGTGTATATAGGCTGCTTGAAAACGTGTCACTAGGAGCCACCAGGCCCCACCCCCAGGGGGAGATCCCTGCTAATGATACAAATAGTGTTGCCAATCCAATAAATGACAGATTCAATAAGAAGTCATCAAAGTCAGTAAAGATGGCATCTGAAAAGGAAAAGGTTGTCAAGAGGACTGCTTCAAGTCAACAAGACACAATTGTAACAGAAGCTTCTGACCATTCCAACTCTCTCGTCTTCCCATCAGAAGTGACGAGAGACTGGAAAGCCAGGAAGATGAGAGGTAGAGATGGAAGGAGAAAGAGAAGTGTAATTCTGTCTTCGAAAGCTTCAAACAAAGATGAAACAAGTCGTCAGGATGACACTGAGGGTGGTGATGCAACCACTTCCTCTTCTGCTGTTACCATGACAACAATTAGTACTACTTCAGTACCAAACTTGGCTCACATGGAGAAGCTCACTGTCTCCCAACACAAGCAGAAACTGAGGGTGTGTAGTGAATTTCTAAATATACGTACAACTAGAAGAATACCTGTTATGCTGACTCCAATCCCCTTCCCCCTTTCCCTCTCTCCTCCTCACCCTCTCACTTCTCCTCCCCTCCCCCTTATCTCTCCTCTCCCTCTTCCCCCTCTCCTCTCCTCTCCTCTCCCTCCTCCCTCTCCCTCCCCCTCTTCTCTCCTCTCCCTCTTCCCCCTCTCCTCTCCTCTCCTCTCCCTCCTCCCTCTCTCTCCCCCTCCCCCTCCCCCTCTCCCCTTCCCCCTCTCCTCATCCCCTCCCTCTCCCCCCCTCTCTCCCTCTGTTATATTTAGGTTCTTCGGAGGTGTTACACAACATGGTACAATAGAGTGTCCTGTTTGAGGATGGCTCATGGTCGAGCGGTTGCCATGGCAGACTGGAGACTGACGCTGCTCTACTGGAAGAGGTGGAAGGAGATGGTACTGGACGGAGTGAGGCAGAAGGAGACTGATCTTCTTGAGAAAGTAAAGAATGACCAAAGGTAGCCATTTTTCATGTACTGTGTAGATATCTAGACGTATGTATACATAATATATGAATAATCAAAATGATAATCAAACCACAAGTAATCATTCTCAAACATCATGAAGAGGAGAAAACATGAAAGAAGCAGTTACTGAGAATTAAACCCAGGAGAGCTGGTTATGACTACCAGTGCTCTGCCACTGAGCCACAATTGCCATAGCAATGATCCCTTTGTAATTCCCCTCTACAAAGTATGTAATTAGTTGCCATTCACACTAATTAGTGGTGATCCATTCATCAGAAGCTGATAATCAGAGACCCAGATGTGATGCAAGGGGAATATAGGTAGAAGCAACTGTTAGTTGTTATTCTACAGTTATAACTTTATAGTTCAGCATTGATGTTTAATTTACCATAGAAAAACTACACATCATTTATAAACAAGTTGAACCAAAAGTGGCTAAAACAGCTGTTGTTTCAAACTGTTTGAAGAAGATGTTAGCTAATATTCAATTATTGTTTCTATCATAAGTAGAGGTCACAGTATAGCTTACATAGTATATGTACACTTGTACACACCAATACAAGAGTATTCCGTAGTGAATATCATAGTTATATTATATTATATATGTAATATAGTTGTGTGTATTCGTACAAATACATTGTAGATGTACCCACTAACATTGATTGATAAATTGATAATGTGCCAACTGTACTGTTTTGCTGACTTTGCTATTAGGGTAAATCCTGTTCATTGTTTACAGAACTTTCCAACCATTCAATCACAATAGGTCTATACTAAGGTTTTGTAATGGGGTCTGAACTGTACTCATCTATGGTTTATGTAATTTAATTTGCAAATACAACTAAAATGTATACTATCACACACACTCACACACACATACACCACTCCTCACTCACCCTCTCAAGCTGCAGCAGCTGCAGTGGTTAATTTACTTTTAAACCAAATCTGGTCGAAGCGTCTTCTACTGATTTCAGTTCTTTTGTCACAATAATAAACTATAATTAGTGTTTTCATGTTCCATTGATACACTTGAAATTTATTGTTTTTTTGTAGCAGAAAAAAATACTATCCATAAAGCATATGTCATTTGTTTAAAATGTGTCTCTCTCTCTCCTGCTAGACTGTCGTCCCTGGCAACCAATCACTATCACCACATCCTGCTCATACAGTGTTACCGAGCTTGGAGAAAGTGGTTGCTGAAGGAGAAGGTGAAGAGGGACCTTGTGTCGGACGCCATGGAGAGGCAGTCCAAGATGGCTGCCCTACTGGAGGCAGTGAGGTCTGGAGATCTGGGAAAGAAGAAACAAGTGGAAAATAATCAAGAGACGGTTCTAATTACTAGCAAATTAGCTAGAAAAGATGTGGTATGTACCTTATTTGTGAGGGAAAGTTTTGAAAGGATTGTCTACTGTTTAAGTATTCAACCCACGTATGTGTACATACTCAAATTTCAAGTTCAGTAAGGTGCATTGGTAAGGCATCTGTAGGAATTGTTTGAAGTGTTGCAAGGGTTTTGAATACTTTGCCATCCTGACCACAAGTTAGGACTTAAAGGAGTCAGGATGTTTACCTTACAACTCCTTTTGAGGCAGACTGTTCCTAAAGGGGTGTGTACAGTGGGAGTGTCATTTAAGGATAAGACTAATTAAGATAGATCTTCTCCATTGAGTTTTGTTTTTTTGTTCACTAATCAGATAATTATTGACTGCAAGGCTGATGACATGCTGATAAAGATTTGTTTATTTATCTCCATTAACCCCTGTGAAATAGTACTGTTATTACAGTATATGTATGTGTAGTAAAAGAGTTAAGTGTACTTAGCTTATGGAGAAACTAAGAGATATATTCATGTATAATTTATTTATCAAATATGATTAGTGAATGTTGTGTATTTAGTCATCCCTGGAGGGCTAATATTAACAAGTGCTTACAAGTAGGAGTGGAGTACAAAGGAGTTCTAATTATATTCATAGCTACTGAGCTCTGTTGTTTTCTATATATTCTATGTATATACACAGTGAAACTGTCACTTCATTTTAATATGTTTACATTTAATATGTTTATGATAGTTATAATAAATTGGAAAGGTAGGCTTGTGTAGATCATGTGTACACCTGCTAATTGATATGTTAAATATTTCTTTGAAATACTATACCTGACATTCTTGGACTTAAAGCCCTGTGGGGCACAATAACAGTTAGTGAGAAACTCTAGACTGTGTGTACATTTGAATCAGAATTTTAGCATTACTATAGTGATAAGAAATACTCAAGGTGCTCAGCTTACTTAAATGTGGCAATCTGTTTCTTTCAAAGGAGCTTTTACTAAAATTCATTCCATTTTTAATTAGCTTCCCTACCCCATCTGTGGTAACCTTTGTTGACTGAGACAGAAAATCAATTAGACAGGGTACAAAGGGGCAACTTTCACACACACTCCACACTTTACCATTGTATAGTGTGTGTATGTAGTGGTATCTTTTCTTGTAGTGGCTGTGTGTAGTGTTTACGTATTGACTATCAATACTATATAACCATAACATTGTGTAGTATTGATAGTCTGTAGTTGATCTACACAAGTACCTTAAACCACGCCTCCAAAGGCTGGTCCATCCTATTGAAGGGTTAGTGTACTAATGCTAGCTCTGCAGTTCTTGTCAAATGTGTTGTTATAGCAGTCCAAATCTGTGAACAAACAATAAACTGCTGACACACACACAAAAGAGCCATCATCTCTGAGCCTATCATTATCTCACTGTCTCACCTTTTTATTCAGTAGACCTCTTTTACATGTAGGACCACATTCTGTCTGATGTCAGAGAGAAGAAGAGAGCGGAAAGGACTGCTACTAAAGTGGAAGACCAGAGGAGGCATCCTCTAGGACCCTCGCTCCCAACGACAAGACCAAGTGGGCGGACCTGTTCTCCTCAAGTTGGCAGTAGAAAGGAGGAGAAACCAGCTATGACCAGAACAACGGGAAAATATGAGGTTGCGTCTGATGCAACTCGGCAGGATGTCGAGGAGGAGAAGAGTAACCCTCCTATAACTCCACCCTCTGAAGAGATGCTCGCAGCAGACGATATTCCCATTCCTGACAGTACTGACGAGACGGCAAATAGTACACTACCTCAGACGACTGCCAATCTGCAAGAGTTTGCTTCCCTGAATCAAAAATCAAAACAAATGTCTTCATCTAGAAGTGGGACCACTTTAAAAGAAGGTTTAGCCAAGGAGAACTCTCTACAGTCTGCTCCTGCAGGAGGTCCTTCATCTAGTAGTAGGCCTGTCCAGCAGGGTCCGCTGTGGAAGGAGGCACCAAAGCCACCTCCAGTGGTGACAGCTATGGAGAGGAGGACGGCTGAGATTGCCAGACGGAAGGAGGAGAGGGAGAGGAGGAGAAAACAGTTTGAAGAAGAGAAGGAGGCCAGACTGAAGGAAGAAGAAGAACGCAAGCAGAGAGAAGCAGTTGAGGCACACAAAGCTCTTTTGGCTCAGAAGAAGAAGGAGAGAGAATTAGCAAAACAGAAGGAGGTGGAGAGACAGCGACACGTTGAAGAGATGAGGGAGTTGCACAGGAGAGCAGGTGATCATTACAGGAGGTTAGTGTGATCTATCCATTGTACATCAGATGTACAGTCAGATGCATCACACTTTATGAGATAGGGGTCCTATATACACAAGCAATATGGTAAATGGGGTATTTCAGGGAATTGTAAGGTTTACAGATAATGCAGAGAATCCTTTGAGAGTTGAAGACTTACATATCACCATAGCAACATTAGGAAACCTTACTGTTTCTATGTATAGATCACTGCAGGTTCACTGTATGAGAGGATGGACGAGGTTCATATCAACCTCACATGAGATGGAGAGGAGAGCAGAAGAAGAGTACAAGAAGGTTCTTTGTGGGTCTAGCTTTGCTTGCTGGATGGAGAGATTTGAGAGAAGAATTGAAAAAATGGAGGAAGTGGCTGAAAGGTTTCACCAACACTATCTAATAAGAGATTCCTTGAGAGTACTGAGAGAGGTGAGGACACTGTGTTGTTTACCAGTGTTAAATTCCATGGAACTGTGGGGTTGTATTACAATTAATGATATTCATACAATTCTAATGATATTCATAGGTTTGTTGAATGACATTCATTTGGAATGGTAAATTTCCAAAGCAACTAAATGTTTTTTTCAGCCTTTGCAACCTAACTATCCCAGGGTCATACCCTCATTGTTGTTTTGAAATTTAAGTTGATTCCCATTGCATTATCAACACTAATGGCTAATGGATATGTGATAGGTGGACCTATCTTAGCAGGCAGTTGTGGTGGACCTGAGTGAAATGCATGTGAAATGGACATGTGACATTATACAAACCAGAGAGTTAAACTAATTTCTCTATCTTATAACATTTGGTGAACATTAGCTGTGTAGGGGGAGGCCACAGGTGTGAGTAGTATTCTAAGAAAAGTTGGTTGTTTTAAGGGAGAGTTTCACTTCATTCTTAGAAAAAATATCTGAATTTGATATCAGGTGTTTTCTGGGAATCATTAATAGGCAATGGTCCAGTTCTTTCAAAGAAATCTTAGCACTGTGTATTCCTAATCAGATAAATGACCCTAAGTACAAGTTGTGGTTTAAGATGATCTTTTTGTAAAAACCCTACCTCTCTCCTCTTCTTTGAGGGAGAAACCCTTCACACCTTATGATTGCTTGAAAGAGGAATATGAAGTCCTTTTGAAGGTGTTATAATAAGGTCAACTATCTCAGTAATGGTTTAGGGGAAAGGTTGATAACATTTTAAGGGAAGGGAAGCCAGCTCTGCAATAGAACACTCACTGATCATGACTACACTGTAATCACTTGTGGTCTGCTCTTATCATTTGTATAGCATGTCAAACTGAGCAGGTCACTTGAGAGACAAGCAGCTGAGCATTACACAGAGAAGATGATGCAGAAGCATGTCAAGGCTTGGTTGATGTATGTGACAGAGGAGAGACTGTCCTTTTGGGAGAAGGAGCAGTTAGCAGCGGCTCACTATACGAGGTTAGTGACACTTCTTTGCTATCTCTTCTCCTAAAGACTAAAGAGGAGAAACTACCTTTAAAATCACCTCCTCATCTAAATGTATACAAACATGTCGATGATCATTGGATGAGATACTAAAGTTACTTATTGGGAACCTGTAACTATTTAACTACCTAACTAAGCAACTAACTTTAAGTTTCTTGATAAAACTGCAGGTCGCTAAAGATGAAAGTGATTGGTGGATGGAGATCATATGTTCCGATGTCAAAGTATGAAAGAGGAAAAGAGAAGAGAAGAAATGAACTGAGGCTAAGAGTAGCGTCATGGCTACCAGACTATGATCCTTTATCTAACACTTGATTGGTTAATTGTCTCAGTAGCTGTATTATTGTTTGATATGTACAGTGAATTCAAATGTACAATTTAGTACAAAAGTACAAGTTAACCTATATGACTTGTACTACATTTGTCCCATGTTGACTAAATTTTGAACTTGAATTGAAGTCTTTCTGGGAAAATACTTTTTCCAATTACAAGGGACAATTCCAGGATCTATCCCATTATACGCATATATACATTACATAGTGGTATATTACGTAATTGAGGGGAAATCCCTATACCACACCTCCTAGAGGCTAGCTAGCCATATATAGAAATGTGTTACTGATCAAATCCAGTTTATATGCATGCATAATAATGGCCAGTCGTTACAAACTAGCAATAGTTTTACTTGCAATTGTTAATCTGCATCTCTCAAAATCAGCAGTTGAAGAAGTGGTTCCAGCCTTTGGAAATGCCATCGAAGGGAGGGACGTCTCCTTTCACTGTTACGGGAGCTATGGAGATACGTTAATTTGGTTATTTGCAAATAACACTCGAATAGTGGAGGGAGGACGAATCGATTTATCATCCTACAATTCTGGCTCTGGACCGAATCCTTACACTTCGTACAGCCTACAAATATCAAGCGTGCGATATGCTGATGCGGGTATTTATTGCTGTACCCGACAAATTAGCGATCCAGAGTGCGCTAGCGGAAGAATTGCTGATCTCACCGTAATTGTACCAGCTGTGTATGAGCAGCCATCGAAAATGCAAGAAGGTACGATTGGAGAAGACGCCTTTATAGAGTGCAGAGTTTCAAAAGTAGGATCTCCTCCGCCTCAAATCGTCTGGTATAGGGATGGACATGGATTCCTAAATCTAGGAGGATTGAAGTTCCAAGCCAATTTCAGTGGTTTGTTGATAAATGATTTCTCTTTGGAAGACAAAGGAAATTACACGTGCGAGTATCACCAACCGCGGGGAACATCTTTCTCTGAAAAGATTCAAGTTATCGACAGAATATGTAAGCAATAATCACAAACCTGCTACTACGTATATAACTCCACTGATTAGCGCATACGCAGTGCTGCTGCATACACCGAAAGGCTTATAGATATACCAGCTGATTGAAAGGCACTTTAGCTTATAGATTAGTGGAAACCGCATAATCGTCTCCTTTCCCCAATCCAATATCTTATTATTATTATTATTATTATTAAAGTGCCCATGCATGTACGTACATTAAGGTGTAGATAAATGCCAACCAGTTCTGGTTAAGGGGCACAGGGCTATACCTGGACACGTATAAACCATTGCCACTTAAGGCTACCAGGCTGTCCGTCCAGGTATATAGCCCGACTGCCTGGGCACGTTAAGCCCTCACCACTTAAGGCTACCTGGTCGCACTTCCCAAATAGTCACATATATATATATATATAAACCGCTTCCACACTTTATCCACTTGCAGCAACCTCCATAACCATAAGAGGTCCAGATGAGGTAGAGGTTGATTCCTCTCTGGAGTTGAGGTGTACTTCTCCACAAGGAGCCGAGGTGGTCTGGGTGACACCTTCTGGCCGGACACAGGAAGGAGGTGTGATCAACATAGATCATGTGCGTAAGGAGGACAATGGAGTGTACAAGTGCAATGTGACTTACATCCACGACATTGAAGGAGCTGTCCATCTCCAAGCAGTTCACACAGTTCAGGTGTATGGTAAGAATTTAATTAAGATGCTATGTGTGAAGTAATTAAAGAGACTATCAATATTGATGTGACTGGAATTTTACTTTTTAATTAGTTAATTCCATATATATTAACCTTAATCCACACATAATATACAGTTTTATCTGTAATAAATACGTATTTTTCCATGTGCAATACAAGCTATCTTTTTAATCTAAAACATTAATAAAGAAAATTAAATTGGTTAATCGTATACGTATTATATATATACATAATAACCTTGTCTATTATTTCTACATCCTCATTTATACGTATAGCTGTACCCACTCCAATGACTATGACGTCTGATATACCTGTTGTACCAGGATCAACAGTACGTGTCCGAGGAAGTGATATAATCACTAACGAGCCCTTCCCTCCACTGAGCTATAACTGGATTCGCAAAGATCAAACCTTACAAGAAGGAGAAAAGTACTTGATGGATAAAGGCAAGGGAGAACTTAAAATAATGGACTTTGCAACCAATGATGGCGGAGAGTACATGTGTAAAGGTTATAATGGATACGGTCAATCTACTCTGATGTACAACATCCAATCCATGGAAAAATGTATGTAAACATTTCCAATATGAAATGCACATGCACTGTATACGTAAAGGATAATTAATTGCACTAAGCCTGTATATATGTATGTTATGCTGTAATAGAACGCAGTGAAATGATATACTGGTATACGTATATGCATGTTAAATAAAGAAAGTTCACTTGCTGCATAATCTATATATATATAGATTTAATACTTGCAGAAACCCTACTACAGTGCTTTATATATATATTGTTATATATGTACTGTACAGATGCTGGGAGTTTAGATCCTACTGTAACCCTAAGTTTATTTCAATTCGGAATAGATGGCTGCCAAAGCTATTCAGAGCAGGTAAATATTAAATGAACATGTTTTAAACATATATGCCCTCACAAAATGTCTTCAAATCCAATTTTCTAACCTACTATGCATTTATACAAATGTTTCACAGAAATAAAGTGCATGTATTTACACTTCGTTATACAGCATGTATATGTATATAGTCAAGGGGCAAGTATTATATATTATATTATACATTAATACTCATAATTTATAATAATATATAATAATAATATATTATTATATTTGTATATGTTTCCTCTCATGCAGATGATTCTAGATATGTTTAAGGAAGTAATTGAGAGATTTGAGGATGAATGTCACTGCATCATAACAGATTTATTACTGAATGGCAACCTCAGCTGTGTGAATGAAAGTCTGGGTCTCCTTAGCCTGACTGTGGTTGCACCAGGGTCAGGGGGCGTGGCAGCATTTCTGAGGGATGGAGGTATCACGTTTCAACTCGCAAGCAATACTTCCATTAGAGTAGGCACTTGTAATGGAAAGTGTCCAACAGTGTATGAAGCCAAGGATCCAGGAAGTGTTCCAATCAGCATAGTTATACCAGTGGTTGTGATATTGCTGTTTGTAATTCTTGGAATTACTGTACTCCTTATTATATTATTGCTCTGCAAAGTATGCAATAATGGTAAGAGTTATTCTCTTGGCAATTCTGAGAACCGTCCGGTACTTAACGAGCAACACTCAGATTCTGTGGTGAGAAATGATAGTCAAGAAAGCCACCAAGTCACTACCTCAAACCAAAGTTTGCCGCTAAATATTGATATTGCCCCAAATGAACACGAGACATTTAGCACTGTTGCAAACCCTTCATATCATTCACTTTCATTACATATGGTAACAACAGGACCACCACAAAACGGTAACCAAGGCAACAACCAATCAGAGAACAGTCAGGCAATGACAGAGACTTCCTCAAATAAGGCTCAAGAGAACCCAAACATGTACCATAAGCTGCAGCACCACACATCAGGCAACACAGAACTCCCCTCTCCAGGTACTGCTAAAGGTGGGCCCATGTACAGTAAAGTAGCTTCCCACAGAATGAGCCTTCCCATTTCAGTTCAGAAAAGTCAATATCAGTCCCTGGACAGGTCCCTTGAAAGCTCCTTTGAAACCTCAATGTCGAAAAGTGACAATCAAAGACATTCGTACAAGAATGTTGATCTTGATACAGCTCCAAGGTTCTCCCAAAGTGCACAAAAAGGAGTTCCTAACTACAGTGTGAGCCAATCTACTGACCCAATCTCTCCCTCCCATGGACAGGGCAATCGGTACTCACAAAGCAGCAGTGGAGTATTCAGTTTGACTGATTCCCAGCCAGCCACGCCCACTGGAACAGATAAAATTCTGGTAGTACCTCCCCGATTTACATTACGATCTATAGACACACAGTTTATTGCTGAGGAAACTGAGTGTATGGAGAGGCCTGCTGGCATTCTAGTTGCTCCCGAGACACCAGTTACCAAACCATCTGTCCAATACAACTTTAACAAGCCTCCAGTCCCACTTCCAAGAACAAAGACATTGAAACAAAGTGCTCCCAATCTCCATACTTATGAGAATGTTTTCATGGATCGTGTATAAGAGACAAAATATGTTCTGTTCAATATACATGCCAAAATGCTTTTGTGTGAATACAGTCAGCCATTTTTCACATTTCCAATTTGTCTGAAGTATACACACACAGTAACATGTACAAAACATAACATTGAAGGTACATGACTAAATGTATATATCTATACATAATCAGCTACAGTTACTTACACATGTATATATATAATTTCTATTGCACAGTAAAAATTGTACATGATCATGATGATTATACTTGTAATCGTTTAAATGATGTTGATGTTGAGGCTTGTTAAAGTTGTATTGGACAGATGGAACCATACGTTTCCAAATATATAAACATCTCCAAAATACTATATAGATAACTTTTTCTAATCATTCAAAGATGTCACAATTATTTGTAAGTTCATACATATTGCTAAATTGTGCTATAGCTGGTAAAACTACATTCTACAGAGCAAATAAATCTTGGTATACATGGAAAATAATATTTCTATACTCATTCATCAGGCCAGTATTACCATGGCAACAGCAAGAAACACAGCTATCATAGTCAAAGTTGCTACAGAACAAGATCACATGCTCAAAGTGGAAAGTGTACATTCCAATATAACAATACCTTGGATGGGTAGCCCGGAGTTAGGACTAAGTGTGACAGTAAATGTGGTGTCCCCAGCTGAATTGCTGAAAGTTGCTACATAAGTTCCAATGTCCTCCTTCTCAATGTTACTAAACTGCAGTCCATCTGCAGTAATGGTGATGCGACTGTTTTCCACAAGAGATGTACCATTGTATGTCCAAGTTGGAGCTACTTCAGGATTCCCAGGATCAGTAATGTCAAAAGTTACACTAAAAGAGTCTCCAACTGTGACGCTCTTATCATACGTCCGACTAGCAAGCTCAACTAACCCTATATACACACATATGTATAATATATATATAAGGGACTTTCCCAATTATATAAATATATACAATTATACATGTACACATATATACACTCAGTTGCTGGGGCAACAAAGGCAACTTATATTCCACAACTGGTGTATATCACTATAATAACAGGCCTCTTATTATAGTTATACAATGCGATATCCCACCAATAACTCATGGATCAGTATAAACCCCTATATCCTGAGAAAGGTCTAGGGGCAGAGTGTATATACCTCAACTTCCTTTCCTATTGGCCAAGTATATATATATATATATATAAACTTATATATGAACATTATATACTCCACCCTATATATTTCTAGACATCCCATTGTGACAGTAAGGTGATTAAATGATGATAAATGATGTGTTAGATGTTTACACATGTTAGAATGGGATTAATTAATGAGGTACCCATTAATTAATGAAATGCTTCAAATTCCACCTAAGTGGAAATTCCACCTAACTTCATCCACAATATATACGTTTTTATTAAGCTATTCACAGAATAGAGTTCAAACCTGTATTAAAGGAATGCATGGATTCTACCATTGTACTATATATAAATATACAAATCATGAACCCCACTATGTATTGTATGTATAAAAGCAACATTATATATAATATTAAAATTTGTATGGTTATAAGATCAAGGGACTTCACAGGATCAAATTACAGGTTTTATATGGCGTGAAATCTATTTGAAACTTCTTGAACAGCCAGGTATCAAAGGGTGCTCAAGAATGTGCTAACAGATTAATTTCACTGGTTTCAAGTTTTTAACAGCCCTGGGCCCCTTTCCAGAGTTTTATACATACTTTCATACCTTTTGAAACCTGCATGGCCGTTCATAGAGTTTCAAATAGGTTTCATGGCTTCTGAAACCTGCTATTTGATCCTGTGCTTGTATATACAGTATAGTAGCTTAATGGGTATTACAATTAAAAATGGATAATTAAAGTTTGTATATATATATATATATATACGTATGCATGCATCAAGAAACCACGTAATTGTAGTACTATCATATATAGGTTAGGTCACTTCAGAAGTCAGATGGATATAAATATATAAATATAATACTTTTGTGGAAACTTACAGTACACTTCAATAGTAGCACTTGTTGAAGATACCAAGGTGCCTGATTCAACAAGAGAACACATAATGCTGCTTCCATTCCATTTCCTTTGAACGTTGGAGAGATTGAGATTATAAATAGTTCCTTTAGTAGCTTCCATAGAAACATTGGCCACTGTTCCATCAGGGAGAGTTGTGTCATTACTTATTACAACTTCATTGGAATTGGTATCAGTCAAAGTCCAATTTAGTTGAGTGTCTATATTCCTAGTGTATACACATACAAACTGGATAGATTCTCCCTCTACGACACCAACTACACCTGTAGGCCCCACAGAGAAGAAACCAGCGCCGCCACCTGTAACCATGCAAAAACCATCTGGTTAAAAGCTAATCTATGTTATGTAACTAGACAGTGATTATATGATAAGGCTAATCATACAGAAGTTGCATATAAACTGAAATTTAAGTAAATCAACCAATGGCATACACTTCTGTGTTTGGGCGCACCAAGCTGAAGTAGGAATGGTGCACCCAAACACAGAATTGCATGTATAACTTACTTAAATTTCAGTTTATATATATTCAACTTCTGTATGATTAGCCTTATCAGATACTTTTTGCAGATGTACTAGTGAACACTGCCATTCCTACTTCTAACCATAGAGACAAGCATGTGACATTAGGCAGCCATCACTTTTTGTAAATGTTTTTATTTACTTGTATTCCCCCTTTTTCTTGTTAAAATTGGTGAAAATCTCGAAATAACGTCTCAGACAAGAGAAACACGCCGAAAACCATGATCCCTTATGTAAAAATGGCGGCCGAGAAGACCACAAATGTCGCTTTTCACAATTAACATGCTTCGTGTAGAGCGCATTCGGACTAACGGCTGTCTGTTCCCTAGTTCGGAAACATTTATAACTTGTAAATGCCCGCATAAGTTCGTATATTAGCGCTAGTCCATTCAAGAAGATGATGTTGGGGAAAAGGAATTTGGAAATGGGCCTATTCCTGGTTAGGCACTTTTTGAACGCTGTAGAGCGTGTAGAGCGTCGAAACATGTATTGGCATTTAGAAAATCGTGCATTAATGGCTGAAAATGACCGAATATAATCGCAAATCGCTTCGTTGGTGATTTACGAGGTGTTGCTTGCTAATACAGTGGATGGATAGGGCGGCCATTTTTTCCGGCCAGTCTAACTTAGAGAGTACTACCGTATTCGCTGATATTATGGGCAAATACAATATGAGCTAACCTTGCGTGTGTGGAATGAGGCAGATTAAACACCAACAAAATAATGGATAAAACATTGTCTCACAGTTGGTATCTTTGAATGTGCTTCTCCCAGGATATGTATAGATATAGAGAGCAAATTCTATTTATACCAGAAATGTGACAATTATAAAATTGATAAATATTAACGAGGCACTTGTAAGGAAATTGTTCTATAATTCCATGCAGACAATATATTATGTTTCTGTAATTAACTCTACAAATCCACACAACCCAGGCAAGTTGCAATTGTTCTAACCATTCAACAAAAAATCATCAAGCCTTATCCAAAGTTACTATTAATATAAATTAAAGTGTTCCATTAGCTCTTTCATCAGGCCAGTATTACCATGGCAACAGCAAGAAACATAGCTATCATAGTCAAAGTTGCTACAGAACGAGATCACATGTTCAAAGTGGAAAGTGTACATTCCAATATAACAATACCTTGGATGGGTAGCCCGGAGTTAGGACTAAGTGTGACAGTAAATGTGGTGTCCCCAGCTGAATTGTTGAAAGTTGCTACATAAGTTCCAATGTCCTCCTTCTCAATGTTACTAAACTGCAGTCCATCTGCAGTAATGGTGACGCGACTGTTTTCCACAAGAGATGTACCATTGTATGTCCAAGTTGGAGCTACTTCAGGATTCCCAGGATCAGTAATGTCAAAATTCACACTAAAAGAGTCTCCAACTGTGACGCTCTTATCATACGTCCGACTAGCAAGCTCAACTAACCCTATATACACACATACGTATAATATATATAAGGGACTTTCCCAATTATATATAAATACAATAATATATGTACACATATATACACTCAGTTGCTGGGGCAACAAAGGCAACTTATATTCCACAACTGGTGTATATAACTATAATAAGAGGCACTTTGGCCTCTTATTATAGTTATACAATGCGATATCCTACCGATTACTCATGGATCAGTATATCCTGAGAATGGTCTAGGGGCAGAGTGTATATATATATACCTCAACTTTCTTTCCTATTGGCCGAGGATATATATATATATATGTACATTATATACTCCACCCTATATATCTCTAGACATCCCATTGTGACAGTAAGGTGATCAAAGGCACCTGTAAATGATGTGTTAGATGTTTACACATGTTAGAATGGGATTAATTAATGAGGTGCCCATTAATTAATGAAAGGCTTCATGAATCAGTATAAACGCCTATATCCTGAGAAAGGTCTTGGTAATATACTGTATCATTATTGTGTATGTGAAAGGTAAGAGTTGTGTGTGACCCCATCCCATCAAATCATTATTGTGTATGGTTATTATTTTTTGTGAAATGAATTAATAAACTTGGCTGTTTCCATGCATTTCCTCATTATTGCTGAAGACCTCAGGGTCAAACATTCAATTGCTAAAAATGATGCTGAGGTTCAAAGTATGTACATATATAAAAACAATCTTCGTTTCCTCTAGTAATTAACACATTCATAATATTTGGATTGTGTGGTCTTTAAATATCCTTCAACTTAACAGTATACCTACCATGGTCGTGCGACTAAATAAATAATAATTATATTTTTACAAGTTCTTCATGGATATATTTTAATGAACTCAAGATTTGCATGATATTTTAAGGCAACTTACAGTAAACTAGAATAGTAGCGGATGATGAGGACACTATGAAGCCTCCTTCATCAAGGGAACACATAATGCTGCTTCCATTCCATTTCCTTTGAATGTTGGAGAGACTGAGATTATAAATAGTTGTGCTTACAGTATTTGTTAAGGTAATATTGGCCACTGTTCCATCAGGGAGAGTTGTGTCATTACTTATTACAACTTTAGTGGAATTGGAATCAGTCAAAGTCCAATTTCCTTCAGCGTTCATGATACTGAAGCTGAATATGCACTCAAATACATAAGATTCTTCCTCAGCAACACCCACTGTACCAGTTGGTTGAACTGTGAAAACACCGGCCGTACCTGCAACCAGGAGCCATTACTGTTCACTAACTATGTATATATGCCATGAGGTAGCGCGACCTACCTTGCGAGTGGGGAATCAGATGGAATATACACCAACAAAATAGCAAACAAACCATCTTTAGCTATTTTTTGTAATTGAATGCGCTTAGCTTCTCTCAGCAACGGCCATATATACGTATATTACCATGCGGGGTCCGTGTGACGACATTATGTTATTGGCTAACACCCGCGAAATCAATGGGGAGCGATTCGAAGTTACGCGTTACCTGATACCCCATGGGGCCACCGATGGCATTCCAGAGTTGTGTTGAACTTGTTGCTCGATCCGGAAGTATAAGTGCGCTAGGTGTCGTACAGATCTAGTTTGTACATTTTAAGTGTTGGTGCAGACACACTCTTACAAGTGTCACAGGAACTCTTGCAAGTAGTGAAAACATGTCTTATAAGTGGCTTCCTTCACATCACTGTTGTAATGATTGCAGGGGGGTTGAGATATTCCACATTATTCATTTGACTGACTGTTCCATTTAAACAATAATATGTACACTGCCAGACATGTCAATAATTATAGTATAGTACTGCAGACACTAGTTTATTAACTTGTGTCTGTCTTACATATAAAATGTAAAGTACAACAAATTGGGGTACACTTAATAAGTGTAATACATGGACATGCACTTAATAAGTAAATGTGTGTCACTCAACCCAAAGGCTCTCCTATAAAGTGCACAAGGAGTTACCAACTATATATATACATCTTTGGGATGGTACATCCTTCGACTTTTTGAGCGTTTAAAAACGCAGGTGGTTTGGTTATAAGGAATCCTTATTCTATTACATATATACATATACATATATTACATATATACAGTGTGAGCAACCAATGTAACTCGCACTATATACCATGCATGGCCATGGGGCCATTGACACTCACAAAGCAGCAGTGGAGTGTTCAGCTTGACTGACTCTCGGACAACCAACTGGAACAGATGAGACTGGTATTAAATTCAATGTTAACTGATGGAGTAAACCATATTGCATATCATTTATATCATTATAATACTTTAGCAGCTCTATAGTTAGCTTGACATATATGACTACTTTCCAGAGACCAGGATCAAATCAGTCTTTATCTATAACTGTTTAATTTATTCCTTAATTTTCTACTTCTTCCTATGTAATTATGTATACTATACAGTATTATATGTTGCATGCAGCAGAATTATATACTTCAACACTAGTACTGAAATAATGACACTAAAGGATAAAGACTAAAATTACAGCATGGAATGTATTCAATTTGGATCTATATACTACAACTACATGTTTCGGAATCTAGATTTTCAGTTCTCAAAATCAGGCTAGTATTGCCATGGTAACAGCAAGGAGAGCGGACATCACAATCATAGTCACTATAACAAAAGAAAATGATAATAATCCATGCAAGTGATGCTACCGATCTATAACATATACTACTAGGTACTATATAGGTTATATAGATACTATTAGGTATGGTACCTTGAATTGGGAATCCAGAATTAACCATGAACGAAAATGTAGTATTTCCAGCTTTATTGGCAAACAAAGCCTTATAATCCCCTTTATCGTCAAGTAGTACATCTACAAACTGTAGTCCATATTCAATGATAGTTACACGATTATTTTCTAGAGTTGATCCATCGACTGTCCAATTTGGTGGCAAAGATACTGGAGGATTGCCCAGATCAGTTATGTTAAAAGTCACATTAAAGGACTCTCCACCTTCTATCTTTATTTCAGGCCCTTTCATCCTTTCCAGTGCTGGAGGATCTATTTCATGCAAGATCAGAATTTATACATACACTATATATAAAAGATTGTGAAAAGATTGGAATGGAAATTATATAAAGCTACGTATACATTGGAGAAAGGAAGGCACCAATGAAGAGAGGGCCTTAAAAAGGAAAACTGTATTTTAATTACAGGACATATGTTATATGTGTAATCCATGCAATCAGTTGTATACAGGGTCAAAATAGGTGCATATAGAGCACATGCATGAAGTGTGCACTTGAGTATCAAACATATATGACACATGTACTTGTATGTGAATCCCATTTGGGAAACTCACAATATACTGTGATGAAAGCAGGTGTTGACATAATGGTCACACCATCATTAACAGTACACTTAACAGATCCTTCATTCCAGGTTTTCAGAATGTTCGAGAGAATTAGACTGAACACAGTTCCAGAGGCTGTGTCTTCCATTATAACGGCTGCCATTGTCTCTCCATCTGAAAGAGTACTATTTGTAGTTACAAATTCCTCTTTAGAATTGGCATCAGTCAATGTCCAATTTGCTGGAGTTGTAAGATTTAAATCGACTGCACACTGGAAAGTGACAGTCTTTCCTTCTATTACACTAGAATTGCTAGGATCTTCAGTTATAATAGGCCCACCTAAATTGTAAAGAAATTAACGGTTCTGTGATGCTGTATAATTGCACAGCTGTGTTATATCAAGTTTTTTTGTAGTCATTAAACCATGCATTATAACATTGTGGACCCTGCTGTCCCAGCTTAGTCTCGCAAGCCAGATATTACATCCGCTACGTGTTGAAATTTCTCCTGGAAATATGATATGGGTCTGAACTACATGAGACTAAGCTGGGACAGCTCCCTGACAAAAACACATCTTCTTCCTACGGCCACTGCATGTAATTGGTGCATGGAGGATAACATTCAATATAGTAAATAATTAAGAAGAGTATATATATATATATATACGTATATATACAATATATTAAAAAGAGATTTCATTCAAACTTGCAATTGTTCTCAAAGGGCCATAATAATGTTTGCTATATATAGGAAACTGTTTGGGGTACCATTTTCTGCAACTTCTATATACATGTAGGTACTGGTGGCGCTCACATTCTATATTTAGCTTTATATATTTTGCAAACAAGATATATCTAACACACTCATGATAGCTTACTACAACTGGTCTCTGAAATCAGCAAAGTCAAACTTAAGCAGATAATGGGAAAAATCATTCCTTATATTCACAGCCAGGTAATGTTCTTCAGTTATTGGTTTTCAGACAGCTGCTGTTTAAACGAGTACATCTGTGACTTTTGACCACAGTCTTATATATACCTGCGTACGCGTGCATCTATCATTTTTAAGTAGGCTTAATATTAGATTTCTGAAATATGTATATAGGCATGCAGCAAACATGAGAATATTTTATCTTATCTTGTCACTTAAATATAGAAGCCCCATGATCATCTCTGGTTACAATTTTATACGCACTCAAATACGTAAGATTCTTCCTCAGCAACACCCACTGTACCCGTAGGCTGAACTGTGAAAACACCGGCCGTACCTGCAACCAGAAGCCATTACTGTTCACTAACTATGTATATATGCCATGAGGTAGCGCGACCTACCTTGCGAGTGGGGAATCAGAAGGATTATACACCAACAAAATAGCAAATAAACCATCTTTAGCTATTTCTTGCAATTGAATGCGCTTAGCTAGCTTCTCTCAGCGACGGCCATATATACGTATTACCATGCGGGGTCCGTGTGACGACAATATATCGTTAATTGTTAATCGGCTAACACCCGCGAAATAACAATGGGGGAGCGATTCGAAGTTACGCGTTACACCCCATGGGGCCACTGATGGCATTCCAGCACTTGTTGCTCGATCCGGAAGTATAAGTGTGCTGCTGGGTGTCGTGCAGATCTAGTAATCCAAGCAATTCACAATTTGTACATTTTTAAGTGTTGCATGGTGCAGACACGCTCTTACAAGTAAGTGTCACAGGTGCAGAAAAAGAATTTAAGGTCACTTTTAAAACCAAAGAAAGCATACTGAAAGAGGGCCCTCTCGCTTTACTCTGGGAGCTTATACGTAGTTATGAAGTGGATATCTTTGAAGTCCCACTGAGTAGAATTACTACCGACTTTTGTTCTTATATGGTTGCCCAGGAACTCTTACAAGTAGTGAAAACATGTCTTATAAGTGGCTTCCTTCACATCACTGTTGTAATGATTGCAGGGGGGTTGAGATATTCCACATTACTCGTTTGACTGACTGTTCCATTTAAACAATAATATGTACACTGCCAGACATGTCAATAATTATAGTATAGTACTGCAGACACTAGTTTATTAACTTGTGTCTGTCTTACATATAAAATGTAAAGTACAACAAATTGGGGTACACTTAATAAGTGTAATACATGGACATGCACTTAATAAGTAAATGTGTGTCACTCAACCCAAAGACTCTCCTATAAGTGCACAAGGAGTTGCCAACTATATATATACAGTGTGAGCAACCAAAGCAACTCGCACTATATACCATGCACGAGGCCATTGACACTCACAAAGCAGCAGTGGAGTGTTCAGCTTGACTGACTCTCGGACAACCGACTGGAACAGATGAGACTGGTATTAAATTCAATGTTTACAGATGGAGTAAACCATTGCATATCATTTATATCATTATAATACTTTAGCAGCTCTATAGTTAGCTTGACATATATATGCTATTTTCCAGAGACCAGGATCTAATCAGTCTTTATCTATAACTGTTTATAATTTATTCCTTAATTTTCTACTTCTTTCTATGTAATTATGTATACTATACAGTATTATATGTTGCATGCAGCAGAGTTATATACTTCAACATTGAAATAATGACACTAAAGGATAAAGACTAAAATTACAGCATGGAATATATTCAATTTTGATCTATACTACAACTATATGTTTCAGAATCTACGATTTTCAGTTCTCAAAATCAGGCTAGTATTGCCATGGTAAAAGCAAGGAGAGCGGACATCACAATCATAGTCACTATAATAAAAGAGAAAGATATATATTAATCCATACAAGTGATGCTACAGATCTATAACATATAGGTTATATAGATACTATTAGGTAGGTTACCTTGAATTGGGAACCCAGAATTAACTTCGAAAGAAAATGTAGTATTTCCAGCTGTATTGGCAAACAAAGCAACATAATACCCTTTATCTTCGAGTAGTACATCTACAAACTGTAGTCCGTCTTCAATGATAGTTACACGATTATTTTCTATCAGAGTTGATCTATTGACTGTCCAATTTGGTGGCAAAGATACTGGAGGATTGCCCAGATCAGTTATGACAAAAGTCACATTAAAGAACTCTCCGCCTTGTATCCTTATTTCAGGCCGTGTCATCCTTTCCAGTGCTGGAGGATCTATTTCATGCAAGATCAGAATTTATAAAAGGTTGTGAAAAGATGGAATAGAAGTTATATATAAAGCTACGTATGCATTGAAGGCACCAATGAAGAGAGGGCCTTAAAAAGGAAAACTGTATTTTCAATTACAGGACATACATATTATGTGTATATAATCCATGCAATCAGTTGTACATGGTCAAAATAGGTGCATATATAGAGCACATGCATGAAGTGTGCACTTGAGTATATCAAACATATATGACACACGCACTTGTATGTGAATCCCATTTTGGGAAACTCACAATATACTGTGATGAAAGCAGCTGTTGACATAAGTGGACCACCATCATCAACAGTACACTTAACAGATCCTTCATTCCAGTTTTTCTGAATGTTCGAGAGAATTAGACTGAACACAGTTCCAGAGGCTGTGTCTTCCATTATAACGGCTGCCATTGTCTCTCCATCTGAAAGAGTACTATTTGTAGTTACAAATTCCTCTTTAGAATTGGCATCAGTCAAAGTCCAATTTGCTGGAGTTGTAAGATTTAAATCGACTGCACACTGGAAAGTGACAGTCTTTCTTTCTATTACACTAGAATTGCTAGGATTTTCAGTTATAATAGCCCCACCTAAATTGTAAAGAAATTAACGGTTCTGTGATGCTGTATAATTGCACAGCTGTGTTACATCAAGTTTGGTTTTGTATAGTCATTTAACTATGCATTATATAACATTGTTGACCCAGCTGTCCCAGCTTAGTCTCACAAGCCAGACATTACATCTGCTACGCGTTGAAATTTCTCCTGGAAATATGGTATGGGTCTGAACTACACAAGACTAAGCTGGGACAGCCTCTTGACAAAAACACATCTTCTTCCTACGTGCCACTGCATGTAATTGGAGCATGGAGGATAACATTTAATACAGTAAATAATTAAAAAGAATATTATTAAAAAGAGATTTCTCTATAAGGACCATAAAGATGTTTGCTACGTATATATAGGAAACTGTTTGGGGTATATACCATTTTCTGCAATTTCTAGGTACTGGCGGTGCTCACATATATACGTATTCTATTTAGCTTATATCTAACACACTCAAGATAACTAACCACAACTAGTCTCTGAAATCAGCAAAGTCAAGCTTAAGCAGATAATGGGAAAAATCATTTCCTTATATTCACAGCCAGGTAATGTTCTTCAGTAATTGGTTTTCAGACAGCTGCTGTTTAAACGACTATATCTGTGACTTTTGACCACAGCCTTATATATACCTGCGTGTATCTATCCTTTTTAGGTAGGCTTAATATTAGATTTCTGAAATATGTATATAGGCATTCAGAAAACATGAGAATATTTTATCTTATCTTGTCACTGAAATATAGAAGCCCCGTAACCATCTCTGGTTACAATTTTATACCTAATTTAGAACCTATATATAAAATGGATTTTTATATGACATGTGGAAACCTATTATATATATCAAACTCATACTTAATACTTAATAGATATCTGTGAGTGTCATGCATATAAGAAAGAGCTTACATATTATGTGTTTGTAATTTTAGTTTTACTGTATTCTACAATTTCGCCGACCATGCAAAACGTAATAGGAAGTTGACTATATATAGAATGCTATAATTGTAACTAAATATAAAGTTAAAGCTATATATAGAATACTCTTGACTTTCTTCCTCTTCCCACTATGTATAGCTCATGTTATACTTTCCGACACACTTGTAACCAACCATATATAACACCAGGCTCAGAGTGGCACAGGAAATTAGGAAATTTTAGCGCATACAATCGTACATCGTACACTAGTATATAAGTAAAATAAGTAATTCACGAGAAGAAATTATACGGGCTGCACATACATTAAAGGTCCTTTCTGAATGGACATATATAGTATTCCTCTCCTAAATTCTAACTGCCTATACAACACTGATTATGATTCACGTGTCAGTTTGGTGCATTATTTGCAATTAATATATATGGTTAATTCAACTTTATGACATACTACATAGCTACAATATTTTAGATGTTGAATCTACACATATATGCTTGGCATCTCTGCTTGTAAAAGACATGTTTCAAAGTCAAAGTTCCCATCAAATCAGGCAAGTATTGCCATGGCAACACCAAGGAATGTGGCCACCACAATCATAGACACTACATAACAGATATAAGTGTATGTCAACAGCTAATTGATGCATGTGACCAATGCAATATGTATAGCAATGATGAAACAGATCCCAGGAGGATATATCATGTGTTGCATATACCTTTAAGTGTGTTACTAGTGTTGGGTCCCGTTGTGCTGGTGGGTGCTGGTGAACTGGTCATAGATTCAGCTGAAATGGTAGAAGAGGATTCTACTGCATCTGAACTAGTGGGTTCCACTGTGGGTTCCACTGAACTGGAAGTGAGTTCCACTAAACTGGAAGTGGGTTCTAGTGAACTGGAAGTGGTTTCCATTGAACTGGAAGTGAGTTCTACTGGATCAGTAGAAAAGGAATCTGTTGAAGTGAGTTCTCCCGAATTCGAAATGATAGAAAGAGTTTCTATTGTACCAGATAAAGTCATTTCATAATTGCACATAATTGAAGCCATTTCTGTGTTAATATATACAAGTGATCTATAGAGCTTTTGATTATATATTAACACTATATGTAGCTACAAAGTGTGTAATTACGTATACATATATACATAGAGAACAATCAATACTAACCAGCCTGCAAATAGCAAATCAGCAAAGTTATACTCAAGAAAAATAAACCACTCATTGTCCTCTGTTCTCTCAGTTCTTAAAAGCTTCTTCCTTTTAACTAATTGCACAAGAGTGGGAAAAGGAATATATTTATAGTCACATGCATCATGCCTGATCCATGAATAAAATTATAACCTCCATTATACGTATATACAATATACACTCAGCCATGTACTGAGTGTAGTATACATATAATAGAATATGCGTGTATACATTGGCTGGAATGCTTGCCATTACTGTCTTGTAATACAATTTTCAATTGTCTGTGAACAAAATCATAGTACTTTCAGTAATCTATGGGGATGGAGTAATTAAATATTTAGTTGTATACAGTTTCTGCACTATGTAGGTGGCAGGGTAACTAATGGAAAAGATCAATTTGTATAATGATATCATAATAATGCACTAAATATCACTTTTTCCTATACTCATTCAGTGTCATATAGGGCTACATTGCAGAGATAAACAGCTATAGCTAAGTTTATTTGGACAAACCAAGTCAATGGAATCTTCTATATTGTCTAGACCATATACGTATATATCCTCTATGTGATAAGGGTTTTTTGTTGCGTTCAAAATGAATATCCTAATTTATTGAGACTCAGCAACAATTGTATTTAAAAACAAATTGAACGTTTCGACCCGGAGGTCTTCATCAGATCAGAAGAGAACTCATTAACACATGTTTTCATTAAATTTATATTTACCTTCATTAATTATTTTACATTACAACTTCACTCATGATCAACTCATGTCACAATTTTTCTATTTAAAGGGCTTGTAATCCCCTCTTCCTCATTATGCTGATGAAGACCTCCGGGTTGAAACGTTCAATTTGTTTTTAAATACAATTGTTGCTGAATCTCAATAAATTAATAAACTCATCCTCTATGTATACAGTTTAACCTGCCTAGGAGGGTCACTTGTTCAAAGTACTATATAGTGGAATACATGCTATGCCTACCTGAGTCTCAAATACTTACACTATGTGATAATTTGGTCACCTTTCTATACAATTAGGTCCCATGGGTGAACCATTCATCCAGTTGGAAATGATATATACATCAATTGGGCACAATGTTATATTGATTTAAAACACTTGTGGTTACTTCCAATGTAAAGGAGCGTGCGCCCGTATCCTATTCCCCTATTACCAGGCTAACCCTGCACTGCAGCAGTGACGGTGTTGATTAGACGGAAGGTCGCATGATGGCAGCGGGATTAAAGGATTCCTCATTATTATCACTTGATAGTGCAAGTGTTGTCGCATTTGAGGCGCAACTTCGCAAGTCTAAGCAGTACTTGATCTGTCGTCTGTAAATATCAATCATCTAAATCGTTACGGATTTCGGTAAGTTAGCTTTCCAGTTACTTTTCTAATGTGAACACAATTCTTTCTCTACCACCATAGCAGTCGGTCGCTTTATGCCTGAGAAGAGTAGCGACATGATAAAGTGGAATAGGTTTTTCACCCTTATTGCACTACTGCTACAAACATGTAAGTAAATATGTATCACTATTTGTTTTCACTATTAGTTTTCTTCTACCTATATAATATATATAGTACTATTTAAGATGCGTAATATTGATCACTGCTTCCACAGGACTTTGTACGAAATTATTAGACTATCTGCATGCATTGTCAATTTGATTTTAAAATGAACAACCCTCTCTTCCTGCATTGTTTATAGCTGCACTAGAGTTGCGTATCGATGCGGATCTGGCCGTGATGGTAGCACCACGATCAGATGTCACTTTGACATGCCTCTCCACCCCTCCCCTCCTGGATCCCACGGCCATCACTTGGATCCAGGCTGGTAGAGCTGTCTCCAATGCCCCACCCTACCGGATCACTGACAACACACTTACCATAGAAGGCGTGACCACAGAAACTAGTGGGATTGACAACCCTATAATGTGCTCGGTGCTGACAGGAGAGACTGCAGTGTCCAATGTTGTGTACATTGTGCTGAGAAGTTAGTATATAGCGAGCTGTGGTGGTCTCGTAGCCACACCCATTCCGCTGTTCTGCTATTAGAGGGGGCAGGGATGGGTCTGGGAACTAGACTAAAGTTATGGTGTGTGCATTTGTGGTCACATTACCTGCGTATCAGCTACATGTGTTCCAAGTATGAAGATGTAACTTTGATTGACTTCTTCCTCAACTTCAGTATCTACACTGAAATTCAAATGTCTGGCTACAAATAGTTTTATTACTCTTATATATCCTTGAACATTATCTATTGAAGGAACTGTTATGTATCTATTGAAGGAACTGTTACTTTAACTGCATAATCACATTGACCCTACTGTTAAAGAATGCTTTAATTTTTGATCAGTTTTGCCATTCAATTTCACTTGCAGCACCTCCTGATGTGAGTGTAGCCAGTGTTGTTGTCAATGAGGGAAATAGTACAGAGCTGCAGTGTCAACTATCGGATCCCTTCACATCCGTCTCCTTCCAGTGGGAGAGAAATGGAGAGATCATTCCAAACAAGTTCTTTGCAGTCTTGCCCCTCCCATCGGTCCAGTTAGCTGACAGAGGAGAGTACACTTGTGTGGCAACTAATGATGCTGGAACTGACAGAGCTACTGGCTATGTGACAGTGCAGTGTGAGTTGAATGTACATACGTACATACATAAGTGTGTATGTTTGTATGTGCTAACTATGGCAGGCAGCAGCACCTGCAAATGGACCTACATAGGCCTTGTATTCCCTTGAATTCATTTAATTGTAGATTGACCTGAATTGAATATATATTTTTAGGTAAATACAGAATCTCTTTGTATGCAACTTAATTCTACTTTATGTGCATGTTTGAATATTTTAATATTACTGACAATGGGGCTAATGTATAATACAAGTGACTCCAGTCACCATTTTCCTTTTCCTTTCTATGCGTAGATGTTAGACTGAGTCCTGCTCAACCGTTGATTAACAGTTATGTAAGACACTCCACATCAATCTCCCTGATCTGTGCCTTTGAAGCCGTCCCCGCCCCCTCTGTGACATGGGACACGCCCCCTACAGTAGCTCAGGGAGAATACACAATAGTCTCCAACGCTACACACACCAACCTCCGATTTACAGCCAACGCAGACTTGCATCAAATGGGGTCATATTCTTGTACAGTCTACAATGAAGCTGCAACTAAAAGAGTGGAATTCACTGTTATCATCAAAGGTAATCACCTGTTACACCTGCATAGCCAATGTAGTGGTGTATGTACACATGACTGAATAAGCAACACTAATCACTGGAAAGTATTATGTATGGTTCAGTGCAATTACGTAACTCCCCTTTTTCACATGACTGAATAATTCTACATTATCACCACAACTTTTTTATATTAGAAGTGAAATTTATATAAGTATGCTTAATAATTGATATATTTATTTCCTCCTGAGTGATTCAATCTCATAACTTCTTAAAAACAATTTGGTTGTGCTTCTATTTATAGACTTTCCTGGTGTTCCAACTGGTTTGGACGTGTCTGATGTGACTGGACATTCTGCTGTTCTCTCCTGGCAACTCCTTAATGATGGGAATTCCCCTATCACCCAATACTTTGTGTTACTAACAGAATCTCAAACTGGCCAATTGACTCAATTTGTTGTTGCCAGTGGCAACCAGACCAGTCTTGAGGTGATGACGCTGAGTCCAGTGACCAACTACAGATTTGCTGTGATAGCACAGAACGAGGTTGGTAACAGTACAGCCAGCCCACCCAGGAGTTTTGTCAGTAGGGGACTTCCCCCTGATGTTTCCCCTGTGAATGTTTCTGTTGTGGATGTACAAGGAAGAAGTGTTTCTTTGGAATGGAAAGTAAGTCTTTCAGGGTTAGCTTGTAAAAGTGTCAGTCGTGCAGTTCTATACATACGTATGTGTTTACCAAATATAATTATATAGGCCTTTATGTACATTGTCTGAACAGGAAGGAGTTACGTAATAGCCCAATATCAATATTATCTACGTATGTTTATATATTATCTACGTACATGCATTCTGTATATATGAAGAGAAAGGCTAACTGTGCAAAGCCCATCATTTTATAACAGAGTACATATGTATGTCGTGTCACTCTATGAAATCTTCAAAGTCACCTCTAAATCAGCAGTGCCACTCTTGTGTGTTATGTAGGTGCCTCAGTTTGGGTCCGATGTGACTCCAGTGGACGGCTGTGTGGCCAGATACAGCACTGCCAGCTTTCAGAATGAACAACTGTGTAGCGGGTCACTCGGCAACACGACTATCACTACACTCTGTCCCAAACAGAACTACACCTTCACCATCTTGTTTACTAATGTGGAAGGAGATGGACCAATCAGTGCTCCTGTTACCATAGAAACAAGGCCTTCAGGTAAACAATTATAAATTTTCTGGATAACCTTTAGTGCATAAGGCAAAACTACATCTTTAACACTTCTCTAAAGTCATTCAGTGCAAGCATCTTTCTATTCTCATATACTACAATGTTTTGTCTTCTCTATATCTCAGCTCCACTAGCTCCACTGTTGAGTCTAACTGTAGAGAGTAGAACCTCTATATTGGTCTCCTGGACACTCCCCCAACCAGAATGTGGTGATGGGGTTAACATCTCCTACCGAGTGAGGTATTACAAGGTGGCTGCGCCCAGAGAAGAGCTGATATCTACTACTGAGAGCAGCTACCTTGTGGCTGGTCTGACGCCCAACACTGAGTATGTGGTCAATGTGGTGACACTGTCAGATTATGGAATCAGTAACCCGGTAACAGGTTCAGTCCGTACCTGGCCAGGTAAGATGGAGGGAGAATGGTGTATTTGACTACCACATATGTACTACATACAGTAGACAATGGTCTAGTCAATTACTTACATATGTAATTGCATAATCCTTCAAAATGGCGGTTGGTGGACTTTCTATGCAATGTTGAATTTGGTTCTGTAAATGCTCTTATAAGGTAGAAATATGCAAGTATCTTCTGTATATTATGTGGTAAAAAGGTGATTTACGTAACTATTTTTCTGATTATTTGGTTCGTGAGTACTCTTATGGTTCAATTTGCTTGTTTCTCATAGTTGTTCCTGAGAGGCCATCGCAGCTAGTCTTTGTTCCTCCCAACACTCTCACTTGGGCCCCACCCCCAGCCACACCCCTCTCCAATGTGGCCTATTACATCATAGCCATACTTGATGATACCAGTTCAGATGCTGTGGTGAAGCAATACAATGCGACAGGGAGTAATACACAGCTGTCAGGTCTTGCTGTCCAGTTCAGGTATCGGGCACAAGTGAGAGCAGTTAACAGCCAGGGGGATATGAGCCCTTGGAGCGAACGGGTATTGTTTATATTTGGAGTGGACCTGGATAAGAGTGAGTGTGGAATGTTTGTACATACGTATGTGTAGTGATTGATTGGCCAAACTGTAGTGATATATTTATGTGACTTATGTTAAGTTTAGAAATGCCCTTGCTATTGAAATTTCAACTGAATATCCACTTTTACATATTTACTGTTCCGCTACTGATAACATGTAGTTAATCGTGAGAGAGAAGTTCAAAGTATTGTAGCTGGAGTTGTATGCGGTGTCCTTGTGGTAACAGTGATCGTTAGTCTGGTAATTGGAGCTGTGTGTCTGTATTGCCATTACAGAAAGCAACACAGTGAGTCATGTTCATTATATGTAGTATACGTATGTCATATATCCCTATTCTCTGTTGCTGTGTATATTTAATGTATGTATCATTTAATTACAGGTTTTTCCCCAAATGGTGAAGTAGATAACATTAGCCACACAAGCATCCCTGAACATTTAGTGAGTGACCTTTGACCTTTATCACATGCACCTCCATCCTATGAGTTCCTATACTCTTAGGCAGAGTCTTCTGCTGTTTTGTTACGTAATCCCTCTCCCTTCTATTTATGCATTTCCTGTATGTGAGTTCCCTATCTTGATTCCTTCCTTCCTGCCCACAGTTGATATCAATGGGTAAGGATTACCTGAAGGAACAGTGCCCTCCCAGCAACAAGAGCTACCAGCATCACCATGTCCACTTTGATGCTCAAGGGGAGTCTACCCTCACCACGGTAACAGAGCAGCCTCAGCTGAGGAGGTTGGACACTATAACTGCAGAACATACTGCAGAGGTTGAGGAACGGGGGAGCAGCTTCAGTAAGTGTTGCATCATCATATTCAAGTATTGCATCATTGCATTAACATAATATGTAATGGCTAACCAGAAAGAAAATCAAATGACATTCATTATCTGTATGTAGTACACTTGTGCTACACTGTGTCAACAATAGGTTAAACATACAATATATTTTCTCACATGCAGGTATTGCAAATGGAACTGTGGAGGAAGTTAAGCTATCAGAAATTGCTGCTCCATCTGACAAATCAAAAGAGCCACAGATGACAGCCAATCAAATCAAGGATGATAATGAAGTCATTGCTGGTGAAAAGATTATTGATCATTTTCAAAGTATAAACTTTTCTGACATCTCAGACGAGAGTCTCTCCTCTACTGAGGTTGACCTTGAAGGACTCCATCAGAAGAAGGCTTATTCACTTGAAGCTTCATCTGTGTCACTAGACCCTCCTCCCATGCCATATCCAAACATTCCCATACTTGAACAGGCACTGGGTCTGGCTCCTGTTAACATTATACCTCGCATAGGTGGAACTCCTCCCCCCGATTACCATAGCAATCACTTTGGATCTAGGTCTACACCCAGTGTTGCTGAGAGAAGAAAAAAAATGAAGAAAGCGGAATCGCTTGAGAGTGTAGAATCTATGGTGTGAATTATCACTTCTTTTATAAATTAGATGGCATGCTACTAATTACACGGTTTTAAAAACAGCAGCTTTGCATGTTATATGTTACAATCTATATTCATATATGTACTTACATTTCTATTACTAACTTTAGCCAAAAGGTTTTGGGATAACTTAATCTGTTTTTTTTGTAAAAGTTGCACAAGTAATTATATGCTATATATTACATAACCAAATTCATGCACTATAGACATATAATGTTACTTTGGTCACAAAGTATGGATAAGTGGGTAGTTTGGAAGATCTAGAGGTGCACTTCAGTGAGTTGGTCCAATATTTTCGGTGGATTGTCTAACCAAGATTCGAATATCCTTCAAAATGTATATATGTGAATATATTTACTTTATGATACGTACCATAAAACATGTGCATTGAGTTCTGGTGGAGGATCTTAAGGTTGGACGAGGACAGACTAGTGAGACAGGTAGCACTGGGAGTTCTAAGAACGAGGGGCAAAGTACGATGGCTGAAGGAGTTGGAACAAAGCTTGGAGAAGTTTGAATGGCAAAATGTGAGAATGGAAGACTTAGAAAGGATGTCCTTGGGGGAGGTGAAGTGTATACTGACTGACAGTGCTGTGCGGGTGGTGAAACAGGAGTGGGAGGAAGAAGCTAAGATACGCTCAAAGCTGCAAATGATGGGTAGATTAATGGAGTATGATTGCAAAGCAAGGTGTGTGGAAACAGGAAGGAAGAATCTACGGCGGGTCCTAATAAAGTTAAGAGGGGGAACTGCCGGGCTAAGAGTGGAAACAGGCAGGTGGAACAACTTAAAGAGAGAAGAAAGAATATGTAAGCAATGTGAAGAAGAAGAGGTGGAGGATGAAGAGCATTTCTTACTGCGCTGTGGGTCACTGGTGGAGAAGAGGAAGGAGTTGTTACAAGCCATGGGGGACACAGTGGAAGGATTCCAGGAGATGGGAGAAAAGAAGAAATGTGCTCTAATACTAGATAGAGCCTGCAAGGAAAGAAGAGTGGGAAGAGTACTAGAGAAGATGTGGTATCACAGATTCTACGAACATAGTACTGATGTCACTGACTAAATGGCGATTTGTGGAAATTAACCCATTTTTTATGTTTATAATTTAATTTATTGTCTGCACAGTGCTACACGGGGCAAACGCCCTAGTGTGCTTTGCACATGATGCACTTTAATAATAATAATAATAATAATAATAATATTGTTAAATTCAATGCTCTATATAACTATACAAGAATATACAAAAGTATACTGATTGCTTGTAGATGGATGGATATAGATTCGATTTTTTATGTTCACCAATCATAATATGTACTTGCCATGCCATGCGCTTTAAATGTATTATTTTAAAAGGAAAAAAAGAAAAACGTCATCTTTTACAGAACATCGTAGTCATACCTCATGATTATCTTTTTTTTTCTTTTTCCTAACATTCTCCTCATGCATGCTTGTTATGCAAGAAGTTACAAGAGTATACTGAATGCTTATAGGTGGATATAATGTATTGTTACACACCATAGTATTTTCTAATTTTATTGGCTACTATCATCAATTAGGATTGTATATATAACCAAAGATCATTTTTACAATATGTACTTACAAATAGTAACTAGAAAAATGTTCCCAGGGTCGAAACGTTTGACCAAGAATTGAAAGAAACCAACTGCGTTTTTAAACGCTCAAAAGTCGAAGGATGTACCATCCCAAAGATAAGTTCGACGCAGTTATAAGGAATCCTTATTCTAAAATGTTCAAATAGTAAATATATTATTATTATTATTATTATTGTTGATTTAAGTGCATCATGTGCTGGATGCACACTAGGGCTATATTGCCCCATGTAGCACTGTACAAAGAGTAATGAAACATACATTCAGGTTAAACATGCATAAACACAATCCGTATAACTTCTAATTCATCCCCTCCCAACAACCCTATCTTGAGCTCGAAATCTTCCCTGAGAGAATTGTTTATTCATGATCAGCCCCTCAATTCTCCAAAATCTATGGTTCCATTTCAACTCCAATTCCATCAGCAGTTCCTCCTTTCCTTTGAGCTTAAATCACGAAATATCCTTTCCCCCTCTTCTTTTGAAAATCCTTTCCACACTTAACTGTCTAGCTTTTTTCCAGCCATAATAGGTAGCAGCCTCCCTCTGGACTTGACTAGCAAGCAGTGATCTACCCGTTCCCCATAATTTCCTTATCTGCTGCCGTGGAATGGTTTTTTGCAATTCTTCTGTCCTTAGACTAGTCAATCGTGATGCAACAGTGCTGACGCTTTGAGTTCCTACATCTTCATGCATGTACTCCGAACCACAAGAAGACTCTGGACTCCCTATCCTATCTTCATTCCCATTCATTTTGATTTCTTGCAATTTGGTCAGCATCTGCTTTAGCTGCTCTATTTCATTTTCCCTAGCTTCAATCCTACTTGCAAGCCTACTCACTCTTTGTTCTGCATCTTCTTTAAGGGTGGCAATTTCTTCCTTCAATTGAGCTACTTCATTCAAACGGATATCCTCATTATCAATAAACCTTTGAACAACCATCAGCTTCCTTATAGCACAGAAGAAACAGAGGAAATGGACATCTTCCTGGGCAACGACTACCTGCGCAATTTTGTAACACGAAGGATGCGACCAACTACTACAAGTCTCACATTGAACCCAATCCTTTCTATCTCTCGCTGCTGACTCCCTATTTCTCCCACAAATGCACCTTATTACGTCCACTTAACTCGGCGTTTTTGCCAACTGCCGTTTTATTAATTTATCGTCACTTCGAGCCGTAAAACTCTCCCTTCGCACTCGGACTGGTGTTACAACATCCTTAGCAGGGCTTTTACCAGGCACATTACCGCTTTTAGCTGTTTTTGATAGCATTTTCTTCAACTTTATTCTTACAACTTCTTACTACTTTCGTTGCCAGGATACACATCAATATAATATATACATAATACGTATGTACTTACGTACATTTTCATGCACCAGATATACTATCTCATATTACTGTTGATCTGCCTATAAAGGAAGTAGTAGTGGATTATAATTAATTAGGTTACACTCAGTCAATCATGCATCATGAATTAGGGATAAGTACTTCTATCCATGCTTACATAGTGATTGCATTTGGTTAATCAGGAGGCGTGGCTGATCATGAAGGGCTGTACCACATGCACGCACTATATATGATTAGGTTTTTGCCATTCAATAATATTTGAACTGATATGAATGTTCCCTTACAACTTCTCTGCCTAGCAAGTGAGTTGATATATATAGCTATCCAGTTGAAATGATTAGGCTTGTTTGTCGCGTTAGCAGTTAGAGTAGATTGGTTACAGATGAGCATCAGTAACAATAGTTATTAGTATTAAATACAAGTTTTTGAACGTTTAATTTGTCAGCAAAGAAAGAGGAGGTGAGGAGGGATGTTACAGCCAGGTGTATAGGGGAGGTGTGATTGGGAATGACAGATCTCATCTGTAATCAATCTACTGTATAACTATCCATTTGCATAAATCTGTTAGCATTATTGATGTCACTACTTATACTCTTAACAGTTGCAGCTAGTGCTGAGGGTTTGAAGAAACGGGAATTGCCGCTATCTGATAATTGTAATCCACATATAGCCGGAAGTTGCTACAAAGGAGACTTGATTTCTACAAGTATAGCTGACTGTAAGCGACACTTAACTAGATTTACCTGTAAACGTACATGCAACCCAATTAATAACTTACACTTGAGCAGCGTTGTTGATGTTCCTGATGTTAGAATTCACGGCGTCGAATGCTTGCCAGTCAATGGACAGATTAATATTACCTGTGGAACACCCGGAACCGACACTAGGTGTGTTTGTGATAAGACCTGGTATTTTAAACCCAATGAGTGTCGTTGTCAGTACTGGCCAGCTGAGGATACCCGTAAAAGCAAACCCAGCTATTGCACTCAATATGACCATGGAGGAACTTCAGGGGTACACTTCTTTACATGCTGTAACAACTGTGCTGATAATGATTCCAGCTGTGATGGAGATACTTACGATGGAGGTGGGAGTACAAGCGCTTACTGCGGGCAATGTGGTGTGAATTCACCCCTAGGAGGTGGTCGAATTACTTACAGGTTTAATTGTGTTAACTGCACCCAACAAAGAGAATGTGAACGTATGTGTGACAGTGAATGGTGTGGATTTCCAGAAGATATACCTGGTCTATGTCCTAGATGGGCTGGATGCTTCAGGGGATGCTGTGTGGAAGCTGCGAAACGAGCAAGAAGGAAGAGGCAAACTAGTGAAACTTTAGAGTTCTGTGGTGATTTCAAATGTCAAAATGGAGAGAATCACACCAGCTGCCCTATTGATTGCTGTCCAGTAGTAAATCCCTCTGAATGTAGTCATTTATACAATCCAGATTGCTGCCTACATCCTCAGTGCTGTGTTATTGGGACTGTGCCTGATGACAGCAGTATTGCAAGTCCCTCGTTTCATGTCTACTTAATGAGCATCCTTCTACTAGTTATTCTTTTGAAGGGATGATCTAAGCAGCTAAAGATGCAACTAGCCATAACATTGATTCAGAAACAAAAATGCAGACATCTTAGAATAATTGCATGCATTATTGTTATAATGCGAAGTCAATTTTACTGTAGTGCTGACAGCCCTGTATGGTATTCATAATGAATGGACAATCTAATTAAGTTATGCATGTCTGACCCAGTGGAGAAGAAGATGAAAGAAGGGAAAAGAAGGAAGAAAAGACTCCTGTATCTTCATCTAAAGCTCTCTTTAGGTTTAGTTCCCCTATAGGCTCTTTTTACAGAATAGGCATATAGCATGTAGGAAAATGGTATCTTAGATTTTTCATGTACTATTCACTTAAAGCAAAGGGATGCATGCCATCCATTAATGGACATATATAGTATATGATTGGATATATTTTGGATATATAGAAACTCAAGAGACACGGGGGAAACACTTCATTATTGGTACGAGTGATACAAAAATCATGTCTATAGGACACAGGGGAAAATGTTTTTTTAAAGAGTGAAAAAAGCATGTACCTGGCAAGGCAGTTATATACAAGTCATAAGGGAAAAGTACAGCATAACAGAATATAATGATCAGACCAAAGTTTAGATTGTCGACCCATGCTTAAATTTTAATAGACTTGCAGTTAATTGTTTATATGTGCATGGGGGCACCACAATTCATATATATTAGAGTAAGGATTTCTTATTTCTTGAACTTATCTTTTGATGGGTCAACTTTTGACTTTTTAAATTGGTGTCAGTGGATGTTAACATCTTTATAGGAACATCTTTTATTCCATGTTTTGAAGACCATGCAACTGCTTTTTAAATTATAGCACAGTTTTGGGCTAATTTGTACACACAATGCATTTAAAAACAAGTGTATTTCGTCCAGAAACGACGGAGTAACGCGGTAACAAACAAATTTTGACGTTTGTTATATGCATGTACCATAATATATGTCGGATTCAAAGTGAGCTGGCCAATTTTATCAATGTAACACATTAATAGAATAAGGATTCCTTCTAACCGCGTCGAACTTATATCTTTGGGATGGTATACATCGGGTCGAAACGTTTGACGAAGAAACGAACCAAACTGCATGCGTTTTAATTTTAAACGCTTAAAAAATCGAAGGATGTACCATCCCAAAGAATGTAACACATTGTTTCAATATAAATTTCCTATAGCTTTTCTATAGCCCTATGGCCTTTTATTATGCAGACTTTGTCCTCGTTTTCTGTTTCTGGGTCCTTCCTTATCTAACTGCATGGGTTAGATAACTACAACTCACTTATTCTTATTGTAACTTGCACTGTATATATGGATTACATTACCTTAGTATATTGAATTGTAACTTGCACTATATCCTAAACTTCATGATATATATAATATGCCCATTCTGTTTCTATAGGTACCTTCTTGGAGCCATATGAATTATTTAATTAATTATATTAGACATATTATATTAGATTAGATAAATTAGATTACCTTAGTATATTGTAACTTGCACTATATATAAACTTTATGATAATATGCCCATTCTGTTTCTATAGGTACCTTCTTGGAGCCATATGAATTATTTAATTAATTATATTAGACATATTATATTAGATTAGATAAATTAGATTACCTTAGTATATTGTAACTTGCACTATATATAAACTTTATGATAATATGCCCATTCTGTTTCTAGGTCCTTTCTTGGAGCCATATGAATTATATAATTAATTATATTATATTAAATTAGTATATTGTGACTTGCGCTGTATATATAATATATATATCTTTCCATAACACGAAGCCATACAATGTAATTGGCAAATGAATACAATTAAGGGGCTGCCACAGATAGCCTCTAATAAAATACTATATACAGTGCAAGTTACAATATACTAAGGTAATCTAATATAATCTAATATAATCTAATATAAATAATATAATTAATTCATATGGCTCCAAGAAAGGACTTAGAAACAAAATGGGCATATAATCATAAAGATTAGGGTATAAAACTCATTTTAAAAGAAGGGATTTTTTATTCAGGTCTCCGTTTGTTAGAAAACGGAGGACAAAGTCTGCATATAAAAGGCCATAGGACTATAGAAAACCTATGGGAAATTTATATGCAAACCATGTGTTATATTAATAAAAAATTTCAATTTGTCAGATAACTGTGAAATCAACATACATCATGGTCCATGTGTATAAGAAACGTCTGACGAAGTTTTGCTTAATTAAATGAGCAAAATAATCAAGATATAATGAAGAATTCAAAGTTACGATTGCGCAAGCTGGTGATGTATTGTGATGTTTTTCTATTGCGTCACCAACACCTTCGTATGTCGCTCCGTACACACATTTTGTGAATCATGTGACGTTGGGTAAACGTCACCGACTCGTTGCTAAAGAAGATCATCCTTTCGAGAACGGCTATGACAAGTCGACGCTCTCCTACGAGAAGGAGCTACCGAATAAGCGAGTTGTAGCGAAGGTTAGATAAAACGTATTTGTATACGTTCATGCTAAGTTTAAGCCTAAAGTGTTGCTATATATATTGATGTAAAGAAATAAAAGAAATTCGTTTAGACGACCGTAGTAAAACTGTGGTACTTTAAGCTCCGTCATAATCTGCTTATGTTTTCTATTACTTATCCATGTGTGTACGTGTGCAGGAGTGTAATTGGATACGTAGGGGTGGATTTGGATAAATATGCGTGCGTGCAAGCTCATGAGTTGAGCTGAGATGAGTTGAGATAACGAGTTTCACTATAATGAGATTCCACTCTATATACAGTGCAAGTAAATTCATGTACACATTCATCCATGGGCTCCTGTGTACCTATTTCCTCATTTAGAGCATTTTAAAAGTCTTTGAATATGACTGTGTGTTCTGTTTGAGTTCTAGAGGTACATTCTAAGGCAAAGTCTACAATTAGTAATTTGTGTCTCAAGAAAACGTAAATGGTAGCTTTCAAAGTTCATTCATTTGCACATGTATAAGGAAACGAAATAATCGCTACCATCCCTTGCAGATTCCATACACATTAATGCTCTACATAAGAGTATATACCACCGTATATGCGTAACTCTGATAAGAACAGCAATGTTTACATACCCAATACGCAAACACATGTCTCGCTTCTTAATCATGCAGAAAGCTGATCAAGGTAAGTAAAGCTAGATCGAATCGGCTTACGCAATTGTCAAATCTCGAATAGAACGTTTACGCTGTCCAGGACACTTAATATATATACAGTACAAGTTACAATATACTAAGGTAATCTAATATAATATAAATAATATAATATAATATAATTAATTAATTCATATGGCTCCAAGAAAGGACTTAGAAACAAAATGGGCATATCATCATAAAGTTTAGGGTATAAAACTCATTTTAAAAGAAGGGATTTTTTATTCAGGTCTCCGTTTGTTAGAAAACAGAGGACAAAGTCTGCATATAAAAGGCCATAGGACTATAGAAAACCTATGGGAAATTTATATGCAAACAATGTGTTATATTAATAAAAAATTTCAATTTGTCAGATAACTGTGAAATCAACATACATCATGGTACATGTGTATAAGAAACGTCTGGCGAAGTTTTGCTTAATTAAATGAGCAAAATAATCAAGATATAATGAAGAATTCAAAGTTACGATTGCGCAAGCTGGTGATGTATTTTGATGTTTTCCTATTGCGTCACCAACACCTTCGTATGTCGCTCCGTACACACATTTTGTGAATCATGTGACGTTGGGTAAACGTCACCGACTCGTTGCTAAAGAAGATCATCCTTCGAGAACGGCTATGACAAGTCGACGCCCTCCTACGAGAAGGACAACTCTGCCTCAAACTTGACGGGAACGTAGATATACAAAAACGCTTTATCTAACCTTCGCTACAACTCGCCTGTTCGGTAGCTCCCTATATTGATGCGAAAGACTGGATTCGTTTGGTCGACCGTATTACTTTGGTAATTTAAGCTCTGTCTTCTCTTCTTACTTATCTGTTAATATTTTTACTTGTCCATGTGTAGGAATTAGGAGTGTTTGTTGCGATCATTACGAGAATAAAGCTTTGTTGAGTGTCAGCAACATGAATTTACTAATTTCCTATTTATACTGAATTGTATTCCCACTCCTCATATATTGCTGATGCATGAAGACCTCTGGGTCGAAACGTCCAGAATTAGTAAATTCATATTGCTGACTTTCAACTAGGCTTTATTCTTATCCATGTTAGTACGTTTTCCATGTGTACTACATATACAGTAACGAAATTGCTTATAGCGAATGTCTATAAGTATAGTGAAATACTTTGTTAGCTAATTACACTCAAGTACACTACACAGTGCAAGTTACTAGCAAATATATAAAATATTAAATTACAATCAAGTACTACACAGTACAAGTTACAAATTTAAGAGATCCAAGTGACTATGTAATATTAAAATTACAATCAAGTACTAGCTACACAGTTAGAGACCATTTTGTAACTTGTACACAAGGGACATAAAAGGCCAAGGCCTTTATATATGTATATGATGTCCCTTGTGTACAAGTTACAAAATGGTCTCTAACCCTGTTGATTATGCCAATGCATGCAACCAACCGTCGGTGTTCTTAGCTCCCTCACAAGGCAAATCAAATCTGCTGTGGTTATTAGCTGAGACCCCTTTAATACTGAAGCCTTTGTTGATATATGGCATGCAGATGCATCATCTTCAGTCTATACTAAGGTGTGAAAAGGTAATTGGTAGGCCATGTGTTCTACCTTGCAATTGGATGATCTTTATCAACTACTACTCTCTATGCAGTAGTTGAGGATTTCAAAGCCTGCAACAGTACTAGTGTGACTAAAGTCTTGTACTGTTTAAAATACTGATTATCCTAGGGGTCACTTGGATCTCTTTAAATTTGTAACTTGCACTGTGTAGCTAGTACTTATATATATATATATATTAATAATATACATTGTAGGAAATTTTGAAACCAATGCATGTAATTATATATAACTAGCATGGAAGCCCGCCTTGGACGGGCTTCTCCGCTACAGCGCGTTGTACGCTGGCGTCTCCCACGCATGCAAGTGACTTATCCTTGGGATAAGTAATTGTACAACTGTTACGACTAATTACGACTGTTACTTGTTGCTAGACGGGCGAGTTTAAAAAAATTAAATAAAAAATGGCGTCTTTAGCGTACATAAATTTGAGACTGGACGCTCTTCTCCGCAGCGGCGAATTTTCGTAATGAAATACTTCAGGTCACTTCCCAAGTGATACTCCATAATCCGTAAGAGTTAGACTGCATTTCGTCCAGAAACGACGGAGTATAGCGGTAACAAACAAACAAACAAACAAACAAACAAACAAACACACAAACTCTACTGAATTATCAGGGAGTACGGTAGTACTCCCTATGTAGGGATGACATGGTTTTTTTCGTTTTCCCCATACATTGGTATAGGAGCGAAATCCCGAAATAGGCCGAAAATCGACAAAACAAGGCTATGTATAGCTAAATGTACAATATACATACTCTAAATAGACCTTAAAAGCAAGCGAATATGTCCCGCTGGCGAAATAATAAACTTTAAAAATTCCCATTTTCGTCTTCTTCATATTCTTCTTATTCTTCTTCGTCAGCCATAACTAAAAAACTATACAAGCTTTTGGACTAATTGTTAAACGAAACTATTGCAAATTTTCCGAGCTGTATTCTTTTGTAGAAGCGAGAGCGATAACGCTATTATTGAGTATGACGGTTTTCATGGCCCCAGAGTCAAGGCCTCGATAAATTCGCCATTTTAATGACGTCAAATTCAGTCGAAGATTGCGAAGCCAAAATGGGTTTAAATGATACAATCGAATTCCTAGCTTATGCTCCATAAAAAGTACAGAAACTAGAGAAAAATAAAAATTTTCTACAAAAATAGTGAAGATGTAGGGATGGCACAAAAAGCACAGAAACAAGAAAGGGATGTTACACAGTGAAGCATTAGCTATATACATGAATCCTACAAGCAAGGGTGTTGTATGATTCATGCATATAGCTAATGCTTCACTGTGTAACATCCCTTTCTTGTTTCTGTGCTTTTTGTGCCATCCCTACATCTTCACTATTTTTGTAGAAAATTTTTATTTTTCTCTTATAATTATATAGATAAATGTTATTCATATGCATATACTGCAGGCATATATAATTTGCATTGCATCTTCAATTCATGCAGAGGTACACTGCACGAGACATGATTACAGATACTATGCCATATATATAATATTGTAACTTGCACTATCACAGGATCAAATCTCAGGTTTCAGAAGGCATGAAATTATGTATAAAACTCGGAAAGGGGGCTGTTATAAAAACTTGAAACCCCTGAAGTTAATTATAATCTATTGCATACTTGAGCACCCTTTGAAACCTGGCTGTTCAAGAAGTTTCAAATAGGTTTCATGCCCTGAGATTTGATCCTGTGTATCAGATTTGTTTAAGTGTACGTACATGTGTTTAGCAAATCTTCAGTATGGTATACATATACAAAGTATAGGCTTATTCAATTGAAGCTTTAGCTGTGTCACTAGACCCTCCTCCCATGCCATATCCCAACATTCCCACACTTGCACATGCAGGCACTGGGTCTGGCTCCTATTAACATTATACCTCGCATAGGTGGAACTCCTCCCCCCGATTACCATAGCAACTACTTTGGATCTAGGTCTACACCCAGTGTTGCTGAGAGAAGAAAAAAATGAAGAAAGCGGAATCGCTTGAGAGTGTAGAATCCATGGTGTGAACTATCACTTCTTTTATAAATTAGATGGCATGCTACTTATTACACTGTTTTAAAAACAGCAGCTTTGCATGTTATATGACAATCTATATACATATATGTATGTACTTACATTTCTATTATAAACTTTGGGATAACTTAATTTGTTTTTTTTTGTAAAAGTTGCATTATGTGCTAGGAAATTATTAACCGTTTTAACACCTACATTGGACTCACTTAGTCTTGCCATCGTAGTCTCGTACCCAGACCGCTATCTCGCCTCCATATTTATATTATGACGTCATAATATAAATATGGAGGCGAGATAGCGGTCTGGGTACGAGACTATTGCCATCGCGGCGTTGAAGAAAGGGTTGCGGCCCCGGCTTATGGGCTTAGTAATTCGTAGTTTACTCTAAAGAATTGCTACCCAGTGCTACTGATGAGGAGTGGTACTCTCCGAAAAGGCCTTATAGCACAGTGATAAACTTGAGTTTTATGACGATTTTTACTACGAATTAATTATGTGCTATATTACGTAACCAAATTCATGCATTATAGACATATACTTGCTTATAATGTTACTTTGGTCACTAAGTATGGATAAGTGGGTAGCTTGGAAGAGATGCACTTCAGTGAGTTGGTCCGACATTTTCTGTGGACTGTCTAACCAAGACTCGAATATCCTTCAAAATGTACATATGTGAATATATTTACTTTATGTATACGTATATAGTTAAATTCAATGCTCTATAACTATACAAGAATATACAAAAGTATACTGATTGCTTGTAGATGGATGGATATAGATTCGATTTTTTATGTTCACCAACATATGTACTTGCCATGCCATGCGCTTTAAATGCAATATTTTAAAAGGAAAAAAAGAAAAACGTCATCTTTTACAGAACATCGTAGTCATACCTCATGATTATCTTTTTTTTCTTTTTCCTAACATTCTCCTTTGCATGCTTGTTATGCAAGAATTTACAAGAGTATACTGAATGCTTATAGATGGATATACTGTATTGTTACACACCATAGTATTTTCGAATTTTATTAGCTACTATCATCAATTAGGATTGTATATACAACCAAAGATCATTTTTACAATATGTACTTACAATAAAAATGTTCAAATAGTAAATATAGTTTTTGTTAGTACTTGTTATATTCGAATTTATTATACACTTCTTATTACTATCACCAATTGGGATTATAAATATAATTAATGATCATTTCAGCAATATATATACATATATACTTCAAATTAAAAAGAAAAATGTTGAAACAGTAAATATAATTTTTGTTAGTTCTTCACGGTTCTTTTGTGTGGCTTGGAATTGTTTGCTGTACTTCGTTTTGCATCACTTTACTGAGTGTAAAGTGATCCCAGGGCACACCACGCGGAGGTAGAAGTACTTTGTGCCCCAAAAGGCCTCCGGTTTCTCAACTCTGTTTGACACTTCCACTACTTGCGTCGTAAGAGAAGCTGCTCGGGAACGGTCCGGCGTACCTGACCGACCTGTGACCAGTTACTAGTCTTGCACTGCCTCACGCTACGGACAGAACAAGCCCGACCCTGGCGGACCACAAACTCCCAACCAATGAGAATCATCATGTGCACACAATGCAGCTTGAGAGTACTGTACACAGACTTTAGCTCATTGGGATCGGCCAGGCGCTTTAGAGTAGGGACCCATCAGTTCACTGAACTGCAAGAGAAGAATTGAAAATACATAATATAATATACAAAGAAATACTGCTTTGAATACAAAATGCACTCATGTACGTAAGAATACTACCTTGTGAGACTGCTTAAAATGTAATTTATCACTGTAGATACAATTTATGCAAACCAACATTTGATTACGCACGTATATGGCTTATTGTGCAGCCTATACTTTATTTGCTCTATTTGCAGAAGAATTGTCATGGAAATCAAATGTCAGTTACCTAGCAACATGTCCAATTAAGTAAGCAGAAGGACTGAGTGATAGGAGATTACTAAAGTTATTGACCAAACCCATATCCAGATTGGAAAGATAGTGAAAGGAAAGTATTGGATCAAGGGAGATTTGCATGGAATCAGCAGTGAGTATAACTACTGTGCAGGTCCTGGGTTACATTTGTCCAATGGGACTACCAGATTTAGCACCTCTATCAGTCCCTAACTAGTAACTCCTAGCTACCATAGTTCAGTTGGGGGAGGTGTGTAGTACATGCTTAACAGGTTCTCTGTATCCTATAGATCAGTTTGCCATTTGGCTATGAAACTGTACAATCCATTTGAGCAAGATTATTAAGTTTATTTGATATTAGTTAGGAGATTATTAATAACTACTGTACAGGACCTGGGTTACATTTGTCCAATGGGACTATCAGATTTAGCATCTCTACCAGTCCCTAAGTAACTACTAACTCAATCAATATTATTTCCATTATATTTTATATAGAAAAGTCTCCATAACAACCAGGTCCAGTTCCCTGGCAACCATTCAATTGGAAATAAAGTAATCAATTGTTCATGTGGCTCTCACTTGTAGAACAACTATACACATGTAAGTCAAGTGGTATCTTGACCTAGTTAGCTGATTCCAATTGAGACCAGGCAGTTTCTCCAAAGTCATTACTAATGGATATACATAAAGAAACAAACATAACTTGTTTATGTAAAGGTGATGTATGTAAAATGTGGAAAAGTGAATGTGTGTACTTTATATCCTTTTAACATAACCTATCTGTGACTATATACTAGAGAAGTACTTTGTAAATTATCCATGACATTTTTCTGTCCAACTGTTTTACTGTAACAGCACATGACAGTGGTTGATGCAATAACATATTTTAGCAGGATTTGTGTCTAATTGACTGACAACTTCTTTGGAGGTTACAATGCCTTCTTGTTTCTAGTCATTTATAATAACAGTACTCTATTCTGCATAAGCGTAGCAATCTTAACTAACTGTACTTTTGTACACCTTTTTTACGTAGTTACCATTTATTAATACAAAGTATAAAATAGGCATTCTGTAACTCTATCAATAGATAGATATGAAGCTATGCCTTGCTGTCAACATTTACTGATATCTCTTAAAGTCCAAAGAAAATTTGAAAATTTGAATGTAAACCTCACCACTTGGTATTCAATGCACACTAAATTTATAAATAATGCACGTTTTTTATAGCTGCAACTCTTGTAGTTATACCTGGTCACAGAATCTAAAACTGGCCAATTGACTCAACATGTTGTTACCAGCGGCAACCAAACCAATCTTGAGGTGATGTGGCTGAGTCCATTGAGGGGTATATACATGCTTATCATGTGTAGTGAGGTATTGGTCAAACTGTTGTGATAAATGTTGTCACATAAATATGATAAGTCAATGTGTGGATTAATTTGTTGAGAGGACAACATAGTTCAGTTTTTGCTATTAAAAAGTTTGATTTTCTTAGAATGTATATTGTATATATTTAATTTGTTTGATTCATATTAAAATACTCTTACTATTGAAATTGTAGCTGGAGTTGTATGCGGTGTCCTTGTGATAACAGTGATCGTTAGTCTGGTAATTGGAGCTGTGTGTCTGTATTGCCACTACAGAAAGCAACACAGTGAGTCATGTTCATTATATGTCGTATACGTATGTCATATATCCCTATTCTGTTGCTGTGTATATTTAATGTATGTATCATTTAATTACAGGTTTTTCCCCAAATGGTTCATTATACATACAGTTTGAGAAGTTTACTTTCCTCCTAGATATTGATTCATGCAGTTGGAGGTTATATGTTATTGACAAAGATGATTCAAACCAATTAAATGTTAAGATTTGACATATTCAGGTCTTATGTGATGCATAATTAAAAGAATTTACAAAGTAATATTGCTGGGGCAACCAAGGCAAATTATATTCCACAACTGGTGTATAACTATAATAAGAGGCACTTTGGTTATACAATGATGTATCCCCCCCTTGAAAATTCAGTAAACGCCCATATCTCCACGATGCAAGGAAAGCCCAGGGGTGGAGTGTATAACTATTATGTAATAATGCATTGGCATTACTATATAGTGAATATATACTGTACATGAGTATAGTCTGAGTATATCCAATAGTGTGTATTGGGAGGAATCCCCCTCCCAAAGTGACCTTTACCTTGATGAATTTACTTACATTATATCCACTGTGAATACTGTTGAACCCTTCCTGGTGGCTTTCCCAAGAAATCCAATAATGAAAGTCTTTAAACTAAGGTTTAAGAATATTCATATCTGAGGATACATATATTCGCACCTCCATCCTATAAGTTGCCAGTTGTCTTAGGCAGAGTCTTCTGCTGTTTGTTACGTAATCCCTCTCCCTTCTATTTATGTATGTGAGTTCCTTTTCTTGATTTCCTTCCTTCCTTCCTGCTCACAGTTGATATCAATGGGTAAGGATTACCTGAAGGAACAGTGCCCTCCCAGCAATAAGAGCTACCAGCATCACCATGTCCACTTTGATGCTCAAGGGGAGTCTACCCTCACCACGGTAACAGAGCAGCCTCAGCTGAGGAGGTTGGACACTATAACTGCAGAACATACTGCAGAGGTTGAGGAACGGGGAAGCAGCTTCAGTAAGTGTTGCATCATCATATTCAAGTATTGCATCATTGCATAACATAATATGTAATGGCTAACCACAAGAGAAAATCAAAACCTCTGTCTCATTAGTAAACCTCTTGTTGACACAGTGTAGCATAAGTGTACTACATACAGATAATGAAGTCATTGCTGGTGAAAAGATTATTGATCATTTTCAAAGTATAAACTTTTCTGGCATTTCAGACGAAAGTCTCTCCTCTACTGAGGTTGACCTTGAAGGACTCCATCAGAAGAAGGCTTATTCACTTAAAGTGGAGTGGGATGCCATATTTATTTATCACTTTTAATGGTTCTGCTTCCACAGCTGTTTTCTTTGTATCTGCAAATGCATCCTGTCTATGCATAGATTTATTCTTTCATTATATTTATATTTATTGCCTTTTGCCTATTATTTTTTCGTTCTCATGAACTTTCATGCACACAGAGTGCACAATTGTGACATCATCATTACATTTAATTACATTACATTTAATTTTCTATGCAAACTCTTCTGGACACCTACTGCTTGCCTACCGCCATCTTTTTTCACACTTGATATATACACTATGATGGAACAGCTGGCATCCAAGTAGCCATTGTATGGTGTGCTGGTGTTGAAGTAGCCATGATACAGTGCATGCACTAACAGTTGTACGCGCCATGGGCGGAGGGTGTCCATCCCAGCTAGTCATAATAATAATAATTAGCTATATACATACTATAGACCAGAGCCCCCTCATTTGGCTAGTGTGGAGCCCTAATTATTTTACAACTGTTCTTCATCGACTGATTGAAGTGATATGAATGCGAATAATTTTCTTGTATTAAAAATATTATTTCTTATAGTTGTAGCTATTGCTGATGGTGTTAAGAAACGGGAATTGCCGCTATCTCATAGTTGCGACCCACGTACAGCTGGAAGTTGCCACAAAGGTGACTTGATTTCTACGAGAATTGCTGACTGTGAAAAGGATTCATTATTAATTACGTGTGACCCGATAAACGACATACCTTTCAGCAGCGTCGTTGATATCCCTGATGTTAGCAGATGGGGAGTAAATTGCAAACCAGACTCAAGTCGTCGTATCATTTGTGGAACACCCGGAACCGACACTAGGTGTGTTTGTGATAAGGCCTGGGATATTAGTAGACCGAAGGAGACACTTGCCAATCAGTGTCGGTGTCAGTATTGGCCACCTGAGGATCCCCGTAAAAGCAAACCCAGCTATTGCACTCAATATGATAATGGAGGAACTTCAGGGGTACACTTCTTTACATGCTGTAACAACTGTGCTGATAGTGATTCGAGCTGTGATGGAGGTACTTACCAAGGAGGTGGGCGTACAGACGCTTACTGCGGGAAATGTGGTGTGAATTCACCCCTAGGAGGTGGTCGAATTACTTACAGGTTTAATTGTGATAGCTGCACTCAACAAAGAGAATGTGAACGTATGTGTAACAGTGAATGGTTTGGACTTACAAAAGTTATACCTGGTCTATGTCCTAGATGGGCCGGATGCTTCAGGGGATGCTGTGTGGAAGCTACAGAACAAGCAAGAAGGAAGAGGCAAACTAGTGAAACTTTTGAGTTCTGTGGTGATTTCAAATGTCAAAATGGAGAGAATCACACTAGCTGCCCTGTTGATTGCTGTCCAGTTGTAAATCCCTCTGAATGTAGTGATTTATGCAGTCCAGATTGCTGCCTACATCCTCAGTGCTGTGTTATTGGGACGGTGCCTGATGACAGCAGTATTGCAGGTCCCTCGTTTATTGTCTACTTAATGAGCATCCTTCTACTAGTTATTCTTTTGAAGGGATGATCTAAGCAGCTAGGGATGCAACTAACCATGCATAACATTGAAAAACAAAAATGCAGATGTCTTAGAATAATTGCATGCTATATACAAGTATAAATTTTATTATTATGGTTATTTTTGGTAATGTAAGAGATTAGTGTTATGATGATGTCTATTTCACTGTGTTGGTGCTGACAGCCCTGTATTGTATAATGAACGGATAATCTAATTAAGTTGCTTACTATTTCCACCCTGGTACCTTAAAGCAAAGTGTTTTTTTTTGTATAGTCCAATATATATGTATGTCCATTATGGGCATGCATATATATTATTGCTAAATCCAATTACTGCAATTAGGTGATCAGACCAAAGTTGGAAGTTTACATAGGGAATTTTGAAACCCATGCATGCAAATATGTTATTCATATTGCACATATATGCATGCATGCATGCATATCTTTGCATTGCATTCTTATATATAGAGGTACATTAGGACCTGATTATAGTTATATGCTATATATGACTTGCAGACCTGGAATTCCAGGCCACCCTACATTTGTTTGCAGCAGTTAGACCACTATAACAGCTTTGTAGATGATTTAAGTAACGAATTGCTAAACAAATCTAACCTATATATGCAGTACTAGTGTTAAATCAACAAGTCAATATATGGGTGGGCTATATAGGCATAGGTTTATATATACAGAGCTTTATAGACAGACAATTTGGCTCAAAATGATAAACAAACTCTAAATATGTAGCCCTATAAAATTGATAATTGTTGTGCTATCAATATTTATTACACACGTGCACATATATAATTATAAAATGTTACTATTTGTCAATTAATAAATTGTAATAGTGTACACCACTACTATCACCACTACAGGTTACCAGCACTATAATGTCCACTTGTATGTTCAAGGGAAGTTTAGCCTCATTATTTTCAAACTCTTCTGACATCTTAGCATATAATTACTTTGAGAATTAATGGGCAGCCTCTGATGAGTCTATAGACCTAGTGCATGGTGTTCCATTAAGTTATTTGAGATATAGATTGAAAGCCATTTTTAGTGGCTAACTGCCATATTTACACTCATTCCAATTATATGCTCAGATATCTACTGAGGTTGACCATATGCATGTGAAAAAGGCTTACTTAGAGATATTCATAGCTGAGTAGATAATTTAATTAAGTTGCTTACTTTACTGGTTAGACTTTCAGTCTACTGTATGCTTGTTATGTGTTATTTAGTTTATATATTGTTGGGTTTGCCTTTTTCATTTTTATTTTCAGCTATGAACATGGAAACCCTTTAGCCTTAAATACTAGCAACTCTTCCCAACCTAACTGCCCTGCAGGTTATATGCACAGCATAAATGGGGATAATTGATAATGATTGTAACAGTACAGCCAGCCCACCCAGGAGCTTTGTCAGTAGGGGACTTCCCCCTGATGTTTCCCCTATGAATGTTTCTGTTGTGGATGTACAAGGAAGAAGTGTTTCTTTGGAGTGGAAAGTAAGTCTTTCAGTGTTAGCTTGTTAAGAGTGCTTGTAAAAACATCAGTGCAAGTTCTATACATAAGTGTTAACTTGTTTACATATGTGGAAGGAGATGGACCACTCAGTGCTCCTGTTACCATAGAAACAAAGCCTTCAGGTAAAGATATTCTGGATAACTTTTACAAAACTATATCTTTAGCACTTCTCTAAAGTCATTCAGTGCAAGCATCTTTCTATTCTCATATACTACAATGTTTTGTCTTCTCTATATCTCAGCTCCACTAGCTCCACTGTTGAGCTAACTGTGGAGAGTAGAACCTCGATATTGGTCTCCTGGACACTCCCCCAACCAGAATGTGGCGATGGGGTTAACATCTCCTACCGAGTGAGGTATTACAAGGCAGCTGTGCCCAGAGAAGAGCTGGTATCTACTACAGAGAGCAGTTACCTTGTGGCTGGTCTGACGCCCAACACTGAGTATGTGGTCATTGTGGTGACACTGTCAGATTACGGAATCAGTAACCCGGTAACAGGTTCAGTCCGTACCTGGCCAGGTAAGATGGAGGGAGAATGGTGTATTTGACTACCACATACATACTACATACAGTAGACAATGGTCTAGTCAATTACTTACATATATAATTGCATAATCCTTCAAAATGGCGGTTGGTTTTGTCTTAGTGGACTTTCTATGCAATATTGAATTTGGTTCTGTAAATGCTCTTATAAGGTAGAAATATTATGTGGTAAGAAGGTGATTTACGTAACTATTTTCTGATTATTTGGTACGTGAGTAGTCTTACGGTTCAATTTGCTTGTTTCCCATAGTTGTTCCTGAGAGGCCATCACAGCTAGTCTTTGTTCCTCCCAACACTCTCACTTGGGCTCCACCCCCAGCCACACCCCTTTCCAATGTGGCCTATTACATCATAGCCATACTTGATGATACCAGTTCAGATGCTGTGGTGAACCAATACAATGCGACAGGGAGCAATGCACAGCTGTCAGGTCTTGCTGTCCAGTTCAGGTATCGGGCCCAAGTGAGGGCGGTTAACAGCCAGGGGGATATGAGCCCTTGGAGCGAACGGGTATTGTTTATATTTGGAGTGGACCTGGATAAGAGTGAGTGTGGAATGTTTATACATACGTATGTGTAGTGATTGATTGGCCAAACTGTAGTGATATATTATGAGACTTATTTATGTTAAGTTTAGAAATGCCCTTACTATTGAAATTTCAACTGAATATCCACTTTTACATATTAACCGTCCCGCTACTGATAACATGTAGTTAATCGTGAGAGAGAAGTTCAAAGTATTGTAGCTGGAGTTGTATGTGGTGTCCTTGTGGTAACAGTGATCGTTAGTCTGGTAATTGGAGCTGTGTGTCTGTATTGCCATTACAGAAAGCAACACAGTGAGTCATGTTCATTATATGTAGTATACGTATGTCATATATCCCTACTCTCTGTTGCTGTGTATATTTAATGTATGTATCATTTAATTACAGGTTTTTCCCCAAATGGTGAAGTAGATAACGTTAGCCACACAAGCATCCCTGAACATTTAGTGAGTGACCTTTGACCTTAATCACATGCACCTCCATCCTATGAGTTCCTATACTCTTAGGCAGAGTCTTCTGCTGTTTTGTTACGTAATCCCTCTCCCTTCTCTTTATGCATTTCCTGTATGTGAGTTCCCTGTCTTGATTTCTTCCTTCCTTCCTGCTCACAGTTGATATCAATGGGTAAGGATTACCTGAAGGAACAGTGCCCTCCCAGCAATAAGAGCTACCAGCATCACCATGTCCACTTTGATGCGCAAGGGGAGTCTACCCTCACCACGGTAACAGAGCAGCCTCAGCTGAGGAGGTTGGACACTATAACTGCAGAACATACTGCAGAGGTTGAGGAACGGGGAAGCAGCTTCAGTAAGTGTTGCATCATCATATTCAAGTATTGCATCATTGCATAACATAATATGTAATGGCTAACCAGAAAAGAAAATCAAATGACATTCATTATCTGTATGTAGTACACTTATGCTACACTGTGTCAACAATAGGTTAAACATACAATATATTTTCTCACATGCAGGTATTGCAAATGGAACTGTGGAGGAAGTTAAGCTATCAGAAATTGCTGCTCCATCTGACCAATCAAAAGAACCACAGATGACAGCCAATCAAATCAAGGATGATAACGAAGTCATTGCTGGTGAAAAGATTATTGATCATTTTCAAAGTATAAACTTTTCTGACATCTCAGACGAGAGTCTCTCCTCTACTGAGGTTGACCTTGAAGGACTCCATCAGAAGAAGGCTTATTCAATTGAAGCTTCAGCTGTGTCACTAGACCCTCCTCCCATGCCATATCCAAACATTCCAACACTTGAACAGGCACTGGGGCTGGCTCCTGTTAACATTATACCTCGCATAGGTGGAACTCCTCCCCCCGATTACCATAGCAACCACTTTGGATCTAGATCTACACCCAGTGTTACTGAGAGAAGAAGAAAGATGAAGAAAGCGGAATCGCTTGAGAGTGTAGAATCTATGGTGTGAACTATCACTTCTTTTATAAATTAGATGGCATGCTACTTATTACATGGTTTTAAAAACAGCAGCTTTGCATGTTATATATTACAATCTATATACATATATGAACTTACATTTCTATTACTAACTTTAGCCAAAAGGTTTTGGGATAACTTAATCTGTTTTTTTTTTGTAAAAGTTGTACAAGTATTTATGTGCTATATTACGTAACCAAATTCATGCACTATAGACATATACCTGCTTATAATGTTACTTTGGTCACTAAGTATGGATAAGTGGGTAGTTTGGAAGAGATGCACTTCAGTGAGTTGGTCCAACATTTTCTGTGGATTGTCTAACCAAGATTCAAATATCCTTCAAAATGTACATACATATGTGAATACTTTATGATACGTATATTGTTAAATTCAATGCTCTATATATAACTATACAAGAATATACGAAAGTATACTGATTGCTTGTAGATGGATGGATATATAGATTCGACTTTTTATGTTCACCAATCATAATATGTACTTGCCATGCCATGCGCTTTAAATGCATTATTTTAAAAGGAAAAAAAAAGAAAAACGTCATCTTTTACAGAACATCGTAGTCATACCTCATGATTATCTTTTTTTTTCTTTTTCCTAACATTTTCATGCATGCTTGTTATACAAGAGTATACTGAATGCTTATGGATGGATATAATGTATTGTTAGTATTTTCTAATTTTATTAGCTATCATCAATTAGGATTGTATATATAACCAAAGATCATTTTTACCATATGTACTTACAAATAGTAACTAGAAAAATGTTCAAATAATAAAATAGTTTTCGTTAGAACTTGTTATATTCGAATTTATTATACACTTCTTATTACTATCACCAATTGGGATTATAAATATAATCAATGATCATTTCAGCAATATATATACAAAATTAAGAAGAAAAATGTTCAAACAGTAAATATAGTTTTTGTTAGTTCTTCACGGTTGTAAGCAGCTTGTTCTTTTGAGTGGCTTGGAATTGTTTGCTGTACTTCGTTTTGCATCACTTTACTGAGTGTAAAGTGACCCCAGGGCACACCACGAGGAGGTAGAAGTACTTCGTGCCCCAAAAGGCCTCCGGTTTCTCAACTCTGTTTGACACTTCCACTACTTGCGTCGTAAGAGAAGCTGCTCGGGAACGGTCCGGCGTACCTGACCGACCTGTGACCAGTTACTAGTCTTGCTCTGCCTCACGCTACGGACAGAACAAGCCCGACCCTGGCGGACCACAAACTCCCACCAATGAGAATCATCATGTGCACACAACGCAGCTTGAGAGTACTGTACACAGACTTTAGCTCATTGGGATCGGCCAGGCGCTTTAGAGTAGGGACCCATCAGTTCACTGAACTGCAAGAGAAGAATTGAAAATACATAAAATAAAATACAAAGAAATACTGCTTTGAATACAAAATACAAATTCCTTCCAAACCAACCTGAAGCTGCAGCCTACAACAGGGGTTCCTGACCGACTACGTAGTGGCACTGGACCACACCAACCTCCAGGTACGGGTCGTATAGCAAGAATCCCGCAAGTGCCAATTTAACACACAAGCAGGATTAATAGTGAGATACATCTCCAGGCACTAACCCATGATAGAGAGACCACCCCACTATACGAACACCGATGACCCTTCGGATAGGCATGTACCATTGCTCGTACTCCAAGAATGGTTGGCGCATCGATCCACACCAAAGTAGACCTCCAGAGTTGATAGCCCGGAGGCCAAAGACTGAAAATTTCCTTGCCTATTTATTAGAAATTGTCGGCGGGAAACATCGTAAACTTGGCGGAAAATCGTGGAACCTAATTGTTTTCGATGTCATGTTCGAGAACAATAGACAACATGTAGTACATGCCCCGATCTATTCAGCAAGTTGTTATTTCTATTGAGTTCAAACTCGAAAACATGCATGCATGGCTATCCAGCGAAGCCATAATTGAATCATATAACAATTGCAGTGACCCCATGAATGGAAGTGCGTACACAAGCTATTAATATTTCAATCAACCTCAATTGTTCAGCAGAAATCATTTTTCTTAAGTAAACATATACAAGCTCTTGCGAGCGCATGAATTGACATACATATGACATGCGGCATGTTTCATGCACGTTGAGAATCAAGGATACAAATGTATTTGTTAAACAGAATCACAGGGTTCTTAATTATGATATCCATAAAGGTATTATTTAAGTCTTGCTTCTTGCATATCTTTAACACGTCCATTTGTGCCATTGCTCAATCAATTTGAGTGAATCCAAAATGGCCGTTGCTACCTGCTGAAGGCTAATTGTCTACTTTGGGACCCTATCTTGAGGAACTTTGGCGTTGTTCATGCCCTAAACTTCACTGATCTCTCTTTAATAAAGGTATGTTTGATAATTAGCATATTCCTAATCAGCGTCTTTACCTCATGTAATAATACTACCTTGTGAGACTGGTTAAAATGTAATTTGTTACTATAGGTACAATTTATGCAAACCAACATTTGATTACACACGTATATGGCTTATTGTGCAGCCTATACTTTATTTGCTGTATTTGCAGAAGAATTGTCATGGAAATCACATGTCAATTACCTAGCAACATGTCCAATTAAGTAAGCAGAAGGACTGAGTGATAGGAGATTATTAATAACTACTGTACAGGTCCTGGGTTACATTTGTCCAATGGGATTACCAGATTTAGCATCTCTATCAGTCCCTAACTAGTAACTCCTAGCTACCATAGTTCAGTTGGGGGAGGTGTGTAGTACATGCTTAACAGGTTCTCTGTATCCTATAGATCAGTTTGCCATTTGGCTATGAAACTGTACAATCCATTTGAGCAAGATTATTAAGTTTATTTGATATTAGTTAGGAGATTATTAATAACTACTGTACAGGTCCTGGGTTACATTTGTCCAATGGGACTATCAGATTTAGCATCTCTACCAGTCCCTAAGTCACTACTAACTCAATCAATATTATTTCCATTATATTTTATATAGAAAAGTCTCCATAACAACCAGGTCCAGTTCCCTGGCAACCATTCAATTGGAAATAAAGTAATCAATTGTTCATGTGGCTCTCATTTGTAGAACAACTACACACATGTAAGTCAAGTGGTATCTTCACCTAGTCAGCTGATTCCAATTGAGACCAGGCAGTTTCTACAAAGTCATTATTAATGGATATACATGAAGAAACAAACATAATTTGTATATGTAAAGGTGATGTATGTAAAATGTGGAAAAGTGAATGTATGTACTTTATGTCCTTTTAGCAGAACCTAAATCTGTGACTATATACTAGAGAATTACTTTGTAAATTATCCATGACATTTTTCTGTCCAACTGTTTCACTGTAACAGCACATGACAGTGGTTGATGCAATAACATGTTTTGGCAGGATTTGTGTCTAATTGACTGACAACTTCTTTGGGGGTTACAATGCCTTTTTGTTTCTAGTCAGTTATAATAACAGTACTCTATACTGCATAAGCGTAGCAACCTTAACTAACTGTACTTTTGTACACCTTTTGTAGTTACCATTTATTAATATAAACTATAAAATAGGCATTCTGTAACTCTATCAATAGATAGATATGAAGCTAAGCTTTGTTGTTAACAGTTACAGAAATCTTTACAGTGTGTCCAAAGGAAATTTGAAAATTTGAATGTAAACCTCACCACTTGGTATTCAATGCACATTAAATTTGTAAATAATGCACATTTAGAGCTGCAACTCTGTCAAATGTGCTTCATGCAGTTACAACTTGAATTGTGACAGCAATCACAGATATGTACCTCCAATAGGGTTTTCAACATTAATATTTGCCCTATATCTCACCTCACTATACAATAGGTTAGTACAATACTAGAATTTATTAATACACATTTAGAGCTGCAACTCTGTCAAATGTGCTGTAATGAAGCTACAATTTGTTGAAGACAGTTACAGAATATAATATACATACATGAATTTAACCTGAGCTAATATGACTACATCAATCAAACATCAATACTAACTGTTACTGTTCTAATCTCTATTTCACTAACCATTATTGTAGGGTTGGCTTTCCCTATACTTATATTTTTAAATTACTTGGTTCATTGCAAGTTTATAAACTAAAACCAGATTGAGGATCGAGCTGGAAATGTGATTCTATAAGAAATTTCCACGCTACTAGTACTCGTGTTAATACATTTTTTTTCTAGAATATCTGGTGATAATATTAAATGTATATCATCTAAGAGACCAATTTGAAAAAAAATGTCCGATTGTTGTATTCACAATTGACTTGCAGACTCATCCAGATGAGACTATGAGGATATATATGAGGCAGTCGGAATTAAGTATGTATGAAGCTACTATGACAAAATGGAAATCATGCATGCAGTTGAAAATGGGAACATTAAGAAAATATTATCCGCCAGTATCCTACCCCCATATAGACCATATATCATAAATCTAGCATACATTACGGCCATTCTAGCTCTGAATCTCAAATAGTTGTGGTTTGATATGATAAGCCACGTGCTGTAAAATGGAGTCCCTTATAGTGGTCATCCATCCTGTAGCGCTGTTTAGTATAGTTGATATCTATGAACGCCGTCCTGAGAGTGCTAAACGAGTGATTGGGACACTTCTTGGGAAGAAAGACAAGAGAACTGTCGTCATAAAGACCGCTTTCTACGTTCCTCACAACGAGAAAGATGACGAAGTAGGAGAACAAGCTTAGGCTGTGAATGTATCAAAAAATTGGGAATTCTAAAATTTTACTACTTTTGAATATATCATGATGTTCGTCCTGTATTTTGTGACTCCAGGTTGCCATAGATACGGATTATGCTAAGCAGATGTTGGCTCTACACAAAATATCAAATACAGAAACTCTTGTCGGCTGGTGGGTAATTGAATGATCATGTGTATATCATGTGACACACTGAAACTAAAGATCTACTGCTAACTGTTGTTAACTAGCTGTTAACGTACATGGGCATCTCCAAATTATGGGGGAAAAATAATATCATTGTTATGTCTGGGTGGAGGGGTATACGTAAAGCGTGACAGTTTATAAAATGGCTGGTAACCATTTTTTAAGTCGGAGTGTTTTCCCCAAAATAGTGAAGACTCCCTAAGAAGGATGGCTATACTGTACATACATATAGTATGATCAAAGGGTGGCTATACTGTACATACATATAGTATGATCAAAGGGTGGCTATACTGTACGTACATATAGTATGATCAAAGGGTGGCTATACTGTACGTACATATAGTATGATCAAAGGGTGGCTATACTGTACGTACATATAGTATGATCAAAGGGTGGCTATACTGTACGTACATATAGTATGATCAAAGGATGGCTATATTGTACGTACATATAGTATGATCAAAGGGTGGCTATACTGTACGTACATATAGTATGATCAAAGGGTGGCTATACTGTACGTACATATAGTATGATGAAAGGGTGGCTATACTGTATGTACATATAGTATGATATTTTAATTGTAGTGTAAATGAGTGTGCCTTGTTCTCAATGTTAGGTTTGCCTCTGGAAATGAGGTTACTGGACACTCTGTATTGATACACGACTTTTACAGTCGCTACGACCCCTTTGTGGTTCATGTAACCATGGATACCACACTGAAGAGCGGACAGATGGAACTGAAGGCCTTTGTAAAGTTAGTTACTGTATGTGTACTACCTATTTTATATATGATGTATAATATTGTATGTAATATAAGCATTAGTTGGATTTCCATTTCAATTTCAAATATTAAATTGATTATTTTTGTCTTTTTAAAATTGGAAACACATATACCTCTTAATATTATATTTAACTTTTTGAAATTGAAGGTCTAAGATTGGGGTCCCAGACGGAGAGGCAGGAGGAACCATCTTCACTCCGCTGCAGTGTGAGATTGGGTACTACGAGCCGGAGAGAGTGGCAGGTATGTCATCTCAGTCACTTAGCAACAGTATAACCCAAGTGTCACTATTGGCAGGTTCTGATTGTAGTCATTGGATGGTACCTGGAAATATTGGCTAGTATCCTTAGTGATTTATATGTAAATGAAACCAATTTGTTATATGTACATATATATATGTCTACTGATAAACAAGAGATTTTCTCTGATATTTTATTGCAATTGGCAAAATGGGAAAAGGAGAAGCTGGAGAGTTTGGGGGAGAAGGAGAGGAATGTAGCATGTAGCAAATTAGATGCATTTATGAGAAATAATTTGCCGTGCATGTGCTTACAAGTTACAAATGTTGAGCACCATTATGAACCATCCTTTGGGTATTCCCCTCTTTTTCCCCTTTCTCCAGTTCAGCATATGCTGGAGTGCAAGTTCACAGATGGAGGAGAACTGACCATTCAGTCAGAAATGAGTCACTTGGAGCAAGTGAGTGTCAAAATGGAGACACTCCTTGAGAAACTGCTCGGATATGTTGAGAAGGTGGTGAAGGGGGAGATTGAGGGAGATAGGAAGATTGGAAGATACTTACTGGAGGCCTTATCTAAAGTACCAACCATAGCCCCTGAACAGTTTGAGGCTCTTTTGAACAATAACATGCAGGTAGGAATGTATATAAATATTGGTACCTTGTTTGTCATTATTCTGTAATGTGCAGTTATTATTGTATTTTTATTTTAATAGTTTTGAATATTCAATAACTTCCCACTGTATATTGTTTGTATTGCGCACCTTTTCACTGGATCTTATAGATAGGCATTTTAATATGGTATAAGTGATATATATTCCGAAGCTTCTTATCGTTATTTTGGCGGGACTTTAAGAATCCGAGGGCAGTATATAGCTTCTTAAACAGAATTTAAGAATCTGAGGGCAGTATATAGCTTCTTAAATACTGTTATATCCCGGCGGTTGCCCCGGCAACGGGGTATATATGTCTATTAATCTGCTCTTATATTTCACGCTATGTAGGATTTGCTGATGGTTCTCTATCTTTCAAACTTGACAAAGATTCAGCTTACACTTGGAGAACAGTTATCACTACTTATTGCATGAGAGCACACAGTCAATTAGGAGAATGTACCTTTCTTCAGATTATCATATATACTATTTATAAGTAATGCATAATTCAATTTGGCAGTTTTAAGGAGTTAGAGATATTATAAGAGATGTGCTACAGCTCCTACAAAAGATTCCTCATGATCATGACCAGCATTTAGTACTAACTCTAACTCCCCCACCCCACCGACTACTCATTGTATATACTGTAGTGTAAACATTTCATGCATGAATATTCTTCATGCCCCGCCCTTCACTAATTATGATCAGAAAATTATGGAGACATATGGAAAAGTAAAATTACAAGCACTACAGAAATTACTTTCTAGTGTTTCTCTTAAAACTGAAGGCGAGATTGTGGACTCGGATTATAATCGACTCCACAAAGCATTTCGTGTGATTGCCAAAGAACAAAGTGACTTAAACGTTCGATACATCAGCAACAGAGTCAGTGTGACATTGAAATCTCACCTCAAAGATCAGCCAGTAGGAGATCCCTTCAGAGTGTGCAGTGTGGGATGCGGAGATGGTGAACGAGACTGCGCTATTTTGGGGGAAGCCTTGAAGACAATCTCCGATGCAGTAGCTTTTCAGTTCGTTGGTATTGATATTGATGAAACATCTTGCAGAAATGCTGAGCTAGCCTTCAAGGAGTTGCCATCAATCGATACAACTATACTTAACAAGGATATTCTACAAGTTGACCCTAACACTCTGCCTAAGTTTGACTTAGTCTACATGAATCACGTCCATTATTACATTAAGGATTTTAAGGCTTTGGTGAGAATAGTGAAAGAGCTAGCTAAAGGTGAAACCGGAAGTGTTCTGATAGTGTCTGGCAAAAATTCGCCTAAAGTGTAACAGTTATCACTACTTATTGCACGAGGCACACACTCAATTTGGAGAGATACGAGGGGCCAAAATCGATCCGGCCGATTATCGATTGGTTACTCGAATTAACTCCCTGGAACACTCAAAACTACGAAAGCTATAAATTTTAAATAGACATCATTACACAGGAGAACAAAGTGGGAATTTATATTTCACTGCATCTTGTGCTAGAGACGATTGTAGAGGGTGGCCGAAAATATCGATAGAGACTATGGTTTCATTATAATATGCTAAGAGCCCCCTAAAATGGTAAGGTGATTCCTTTTAATAGCTAGTGGGTGCTCATTTGTACGGGGTGCCATATGTTCCAATACTATTATTTCCTGTCTATTTAACTTCACGCAACCGATTTACTATATCGACTGATTTAGTAAATCAGACTGCCTATTTAGTAAATCAGACTGCATTTGTACGGTCCTAGTGTATACTCTTTGATAAAGACGAACAATTGGTAGCTGTTGGTAGGTATGGAGACAGAAGGAGAAGTAAAATTACAAGCACTACAGAAATTACTTTCTAGTGTTTCTCTTAAAGCTGAAGGCGAGATTGTGGACTCGGATTATAATCGACTCCACAAAGCATTTCGTGTGATTGCCAAAGAACAAAGTGACTTAAACGTTCGATACATCAGCAACAGAGTCAGTGCGGCATTGAAATCTTACCTCAAAGATCAGCCAGTAGGAGATCCCTTCAGAGTGTGCAGTGTGGGATGCGGAGATGGTGAACGAGACTGCACTATTTTGGGGGAAGCCTTGAAGACAATCTCCGATGCAGTAGCTTTTCAGTTCGTTGGTATTGATATTGATGAAACATCTTGCAGAAATGCTGAGCTAGCCTTCAAGGAGTTGCCATCAATCGATACAACTATACTTAACAAGGATATTCTACAAGTTGACCCTAACACTCTGCCTAAGTTTGACTTAGTCTACATGAATCACGCCCATTATTACATTAAGGATTCTAAGTCTTTGGTGAGAATAGTGAAAGAGCTAGCTAAAGGTGAAACCGGAAGTGTTCTGATAGTGTCTGGCAAAAATTCGCCTATAATTGCTCTCTTTAAAGTATTTTTTGAAAAAGAACACAAATCTCCTTTTCGTCTTTCAGAAGATCTGCTCAGTGAATTGGACGAGATGGGAGTAAAGTATCAAGCTGAATGTCTCAAGAAAGGTGTCTTTAATTTGAATCGCTGTTTCACAGAAGGATTTTCCTCCAGTTTTTCAAAAGATGTGCTAGATTTTTTGACTCAAACACGCCTCACAAGATATCCGGAAGAAGTAACCAAGGCAGTTGTTGAATATATTCAAGCAATCTGCAGAAAGGTCCCAGATAAAGGCTTCGCGTGTGACTTTTGTGACACAGCAATAACTCTCTAATTCTATTAACCTGAGTAAAACATGTTTAGTTTGAGTACTTTTGCATTCATTATCATTTACATACTAGTGTACATCATTATATGACCATAGATATATGATGATAAGACCAAACACTCTTATAGTAGTCCGATGTACATATATGTAATTTTTATACATCTTTGTATGCTTAGAAGACATTGATAGACATAAATGTACTATCTTGCTATCACATCTTGTCGCCTCTGGGTGTCAGGTACCAAAGGCTGGCGCTAATTATTGCAAGTATGTCGACACACCGACTCTCCTTGATTAATTAACTCACACACGTAGCTTACAAAAGATTGATATACACATATGTATGCAGACATTGTATACATAAGATATAATATTATGTATACATGTATTAATATTAAGAAATATATACTAGATTTATATGTGTTCCTGCACCATTACATTAACTACTATTATAGTGACGTGGACTGTTTTTATACAACGAAGCATAATATTTAGCAGGACAAATTTTGAAGTGCTTCCTTTGCAAAGTATGTGACATCCGTATCAGCATCTTCACCTAGCTTAGTCAAAACTGGTACAATAATATTTTGGATGATGCTGGAGAATGAGATAGAGACAAGGGGTGTACAGTATATATTAAGTACGTACATATTGTCAACCTTCAGAATGCTATTGGAAGTCTGTGATGATTATTAGGATTTAGAAATGCATGAACATACTCATAAGTTATTAGTCTAATTATGGCAACAATCAAATACTACTGAGCTATATACAATTACTAAAAGCAATGCTCCTTCCATATTTCTCCTCTTGTACTAGCTATACAAAGAAGCAATTAGCCTGCATTCACACTAATTAATGGTGATTCTCTTTATCAGAAGACACTGATAAATAACCAGTCCCATATGCATGATGAATGGGGCCGTAATCACAGAGGTTGACTTACTCTGGTGATACTTTATTTGATAGCTTTTCTAGTGTCTTGGCCACGTTAAACCTGACATTGGCTACACTATCTTCTGCCATGTTAGTGGTAGCAGGGATGAGGGATTTTACTATAGTATCTGTGTTAACTGCATCTATAATCACCTGGAATGGAAGTGGGAACACACAAGTAGAATTCAAATGCAAGCTGGCTGGAATGGAAGTGGGAAAACACAAGTAGAATTCAAGTGCAAGCTGGCTGGAATGGAAGTGGGAATACACAAGTAGAATTCAAGTGCAAGCTGGCTGGAATGGAAATGGGAATACACACAAGTAGAATTCAAGTGCAAGCTGGCTGGAATGGAAGTGGGAATACACAAGTAGAATTCAAGTGGAAGCTGGCTGGAATGGAAATGGGAACACACAAGTAGAATTCAAGTGGAAGCTAGCTGGAATGTAAGTGGGAATACACAAGTAGAATTCTAGTGGAAGTTGGAACTGAGTATGCTAAAACCCTCACAAAGAACCATCCTCACATGTACAAACATCTCAGACTGATGGCTTACATTAATGGAGAATAGAGTTGTTAGCCTATGGAGGTAGTTGGGGTCCCTTGCCATGGCAAACACTTTGGGGAAGACAGCTACTGACGCCCACTCTACTCCAAACTTTTCAATCAACTTCTTCACATTCACAGTAGCTGCCTCTCGAATAGCATACACTGAAGAAACAACAAAGGAAACAATCATATTACAGAAGATTAACATAAAGGACTTTAGTCTGTACATGCATAGGATCCACCTGATTTAATTGCTAACCATTATCAATCAGCCACTGAAGACACAGATCATTCAATTTCTCTTCAAATATCTCAACTCCCTTCAAAGATGACAAAAATCATATAAATACTCATCCACAATTAGTATGAGCTCTGTCACAAGTATGTACTCACAAGCTGTTCAGCCAATAGTGGCATGTATTCTATGATGGCAAGTCTGACCCTCCACTTCTTGTCCTCTGCCAGCTCCAATATGGCCGGCAGAAGAGTGTCAGTCAACTGACTGATCCCAATGACAGTATTCACTGATTCGAGGGTGGAGATGATGTTCAGTCGAACTTCAGAACACTACCATGACAGATGTATCAGATCAAGGAAATACAAAGTATGATACAAAATGGAATCCTTAAAGTACAATTTAAGTACATACATCATTGTAACATACCAAAGTACATATTATACTCCAAGTGTGCCCATTAAATTTCATTTAATGGAGAACTCACGTCATCCTTAAGTTGTGCAAGGAAGAGAGGAAGCAAATGTTCCACAGTTCTATGGGAATAGGGATAGAGTTACTGAATTGTATAGAGACACTGGGGGTGGGGGAGGAGTAGTCAATAATGGACTTCCTCCTAGCTTCATTACTCAGTAATGGACATCAGAAAAACTATCCCCTAGCTTGTCTGACCAAATAAGGTAAGCTGAGGAGGCTATTGCTCACATACGTACACAACACATGACTAACTTCTCCTTTCCTAATATGGGCGATAGTCCCATAATGACTGAAGCCAGAGCACTCTTCACATGTTGGTTGGGATCAGCGACCAAGGCCTACAACCACGTACATACACACACAGTGAGTGCCTTCACACCCTCACACTTGTGGACAAAAGCTGCCTTTACAAGGAACACATATGCATCAGCAGTGATAAATCCATTATTACTATAATGTTCACAACATATACGTATGTCCTATTTCTATGTACTACTTATATAGTCATAGATTGCATAATAGGTGTGCATGTATGTATATACAGTACCTGTACACAGGGTAGTATATGTTGCAAGATGGCCTCCACCTTCACATCGTTGGGGAGAGCCTCGCAGAATCCCTTTAGTCTGTTGGCCGCTGCAGCCCTCACTTCTGCTTCCGGGTCCCTTAGGAGAGAGGCAAAGGACACAAGAAGGTGTGTCTTTGTGAGTTCTTGACCAACTGCTTCCTGAAGTTCAATAAACTTATCTGCCACCATGGCCTAATAGGCACAGAAGAGGAGAGAGGATAACGGATGAGAGGGGTGTGTCTGTGAGGTAATGGGTGAGAGGGGTGTGTCTGTGAGTTAATGGGTGAGAGGGGTGTGTCTGTGAGGTATTGGGTGAGAGGGGTGTGTCTGTGAGGTAATGGGTGAGAGGGTGTGTCTGTGAGTTAATGGGTGAGAGGGGTGTGTCTGTGAGTTAATGGGTGAGAGGGGCGTGTCTGTGAGGTATTGGGTGAGAGGGGTGTGTCTGTGAGTTAATGGGTGAGAGGGGTGTGTCTGTGAGTTAATGGGTGAGAGGGGTGTGTCTGTGAGGTATTGGGTGAGAGGGGTGTGTCTGTGAGGTAATGGGTGAGAGGGTGTGTCTGAGAGGTATTGGGTGAGAGGGGTGTGTCTGTGAGGTAATGGGTGAGAGGGTGTGTCTGTGAGGTAATGGGTGAGAGGGGTGTGTCTGTGAGGTATTGGGTGAGAGGGGTGTGTCTGTGAGGTAATGGGTGAGAGGGGTGTGTCTGTGAGGTAATGGGTGAGAGGGGTGTATCTGTGAGGTAATGGACACTATATACAGCCAAAGGCAGTGTGTTTAAAACATACAGTATTGAACACATACAGGTACGTATACATATTAGGCTGAATTAGCGTTTATTTTGTAGCTGATAATGTTAAATTAATAAATAACTACAAATTTGATAAATTTCCATCATATATACAATAGACACACAAGACTAGAAAGGTTCATATTTATGATGACAAGTGACTAGTTTTACTAAAACGTTTTATGCAGACAAGTGACCAAAGTCTTCTAAATTAACACAACAAATACTACACTAAAATAATACAAGAGTCACTATGTGAAAGCAGTGGTTGTAGCACTCACAGACGATGTAGTTCTCAGAATGGGGATGATAAGAGACTCGTTGTCCTTCTCACTCAGTATCTTGGCTATTGAAGTGGATGCCTCCACCGCCAGCAGCCTCACAGAGTCCTGCTCGTCCTGAGCCAAGCTCTGGAACATGGGAATAACGTCCTCCTTGAGGAACTCAATAGATATGACTTTGGCCAGCTCCCCCATCTTGGAGGCGGCCGCTCACCGGACCATTGGAGTCTCATCCACAGGATCAAATTACAGGTTTCATATGGAATGAAACCTATTTGAAACTCTTGGGAACTGCCAGGTTTCAAAAGACATGAAAGCATGATAAACTTGGAAAAGGATCTGGGAAAAACTTGAAACTTGTGAAATTAATCTCCTAGTGCATACTTGTCCACCCTTTGAAACCTGACCGTTCAAGAAGTTTCAAATAGGTTTCATTCCATATGAAACCTGTAATTTGATCCTGTGTGTACAGTACAGAAAAGGATCTGGGAAAAACTTGAAACTTGTGAAATTAATCTCCTAGTGCATACTTGTCCACCCTTTGAAACCTGGCAGTTCCCAAGAGTTTCAAATAGGTTTCATTCCACATGAAACCTGTAATTTGATCCTGTGTGTACAGTGGAAAATGTGTAATGTTTTTGAAAATAATACAAACATGGAATTATAGACTAAACAATTCAAACAGTTGACACTTCTATTCTGTACAGAGGAAACTCCACCAAATAAACAAATAAACAAAAAACAAGCATTGTGGCTGTGAGTGCTAACCAGTAGTGATTGAGCATGTTCAGGTCCTCCCACAAGAGCAATAAAGTCCTCCAACCCAAGCTGCTCAGCTAAGGCCCACAACACCTCGGCAAATCTACAAGGATAAGCAATGAATAAGCACAGAAGAAGGAAGGAATAAGGGAAAAGAGAATAACAGTGAACAAGAGGTCAATAATATAAAGGATATAAGGACTTGGAAAGGACTGACACAGCAAGTTGTTAAATGAGATCAATCTCACACCTCAAAAAGTAAATTATCTTAAGGATACTCACATGTATAACAAACATACACTGTAACAAGAGGTCTATACATGTACATTCAATTATCTTAAGGATACTCACATGTATAACAAACATACACTGTAACAAGAGGTCTATACATGTACATTCAATTATCTTAAGGATACTCACATGTATAACAAACATACACTGTAACAAGAGGTCTATACATGTACATTCACAGGTCTCACTCAATACCAATATTCATGTTAATGTACGTGGTAAGTGAAGGTTAGCAATAAACATACTCGTGTTACAAGAGAACACTTCCGATTTAACTGACTAACCACTACATTATATATTATATCTAGGACGAGAAAGCTAATTGGGGCGCCACAGGCGCCCCTATATTGTTTTCAGAAATTATGTTAATGTATGGGTTCCTGTTCGTAACCTTGTATATATATATATATATATATATATATATATATCTCGAGGTCTCGAGAGAGCGGAGAGAACATGTGGGGAGTGTGATTTGGGGAAGGTGGAAGATGTGCAACATTGGCTGCTGGAGTGCGAGAGATGGAAGGATGAGCGAGTGGACCTTTTTCAGTCTTTGTCACGGGTAGCACTGGGGTTTGATTTGATGACTGATGATGATAAACTATTTGCCATTCTGGATCAAGGATGCAAGCATCACTCAATCCTTAAGATTATTTTGAAGATGTGGACTGCTAGATTTAGTTGACCTTTTTGATTGATGACTTGATGTTTTGTTGAACTGATTTATTTGTCATGATGTATTGGTGTGTGCCTCATAGGACAGTCTGTCCTAGTGCTATGCATGTGGCACGTTAAATAAAATAATAATAATAATAATATAATAATATATCTGTCACCAAAATGGCGGACGTTCGGCTGGCTTTCGTTTTCTAGCTTAAAACTAGCTTTCTCTTCCTTAACGTCGAACATTAAACGAACGAAAAGGATTTAGAAACCATATTTATGAATACTATGTAACGTAAAGCTTGCGTGAAAGCGTTTTCTACGAGATTTGGCCTTGAAAAATTGACGGCATAGAACAAGAGTCGACCGGAATCGGTTAACCGGACATCTAACTAGAACCGGACATCTAATTTGTACCAGCCAAGTAGTTCGAGTTTACTTAGGGGCGCCTGGCGCCCCACGAGTTTTTTAAACTCGAAATACTTGTTTTTAAGCTTAGAAAGCGAAAGGCAGCCGAGCGTCCGCCCTTGTGTTGACAGATATTATTATTACGAACAGGAAGCCTTGCGTTAACTTAATATAGGATATAAATATGATCTAGGGCGCTATCATTTGGGGGGCGCTTTAATTCCACGGTATAGCGTGGTCTTTGATAAAGACGAACAATTGGTAACTGTTGATAGGTATGGAGACAGAAGAAGTAAAATTACAAGCACTACAGAAACTACTTTCTAGTGTTTCTCTTAAAGCTGAAGGTGAGATTGTGGACTCGGATTATAATCGACTCCACAAAGCATTTCGTGTGATTGCCAAAGAACAAAGTGACTTAAACGTTCGATACATCAGCAACAGAGTCAGTTCGGCATTGAAATCTTACCTCAAAGATCAGCCAGTAGGAGATCCCTTCAGAGTGTGCAGTGTGGGATGCGGAGATGGTGTACGAGACTGCGGTATTTTGAGGGAAGCCTTGAAGACAATCTCTGATGCAGTAGCTTTTCAGTTCGTTGGTATTGATATTGATGAAACATCTTGCAGAAATGCTGAGCTAGCCTTCAAGGAGTTGCCATCAATCGATACAACAATACTTAACAAGGATATTTTCCAAGTTGACGCTAACACTCTACCTAAGTTTGACTTGGTCTACATGAATCACGTCCATTATTACATTAAGGATTTTAAGGCTTTGGTAAGAATAGTGAAAAAGCTAGCTAAAGGTGAAACCGAAAGTGTTCTGATAGTGTCTAACAAAAATTCGCCTATAAATGCTCTCTTTAAAGTATTTTTTGAAAAAGAACACAAATCTCCTTATCGTCTTTCAGAAGATCTGCTCAGTGAATTGGATGAGATGGGAGTAATGTTTCAAGCTGAATCTCTCATGAAAGGCGCTTTTAATTTCGATCGCTGTTTCACAGAAGGATTTTCCTCCAGTTTTTCAAAAGACGTGCTAGATTTTGTGACATTAACACGCCTCACAAGATATCCGGAAGAAGTAACCAAGGCAGTTGTTGAATACATTCAAGCAATCTGTAGAAAGGTCCCAGATAAAGGCTTCGTGTGTGATTTCTGTGACACAGCAATAACTCTCTAACTCTATTAACCTGAGTAAATGAGTATAATTCAATGCATGGTTGGTGATAGTTCGGAATTTGCACGCACTTTCAACTTGTCTGAAGCGATATATGTACATAGGTATACATATATACCTTGATCTCACATACACCATTGCCACAACATTGGCAGCTGACAAGTCCATCTGGAGAAGCACTCATGAAGGGATGTTCAGGGCTAACGAACATTCCACACTCCATGACTGGTGCTTTCCCTCCATGTACTTTGCGCAGGTTGTACGCGCAACTTTCTAGTGTTCACATCCTCACTTGGTCGCTGCTGTGCCGAAGCGAGACAATTCAGGGTGGCAGACTGCCACAATGAGGTGCAGCTTTTATATACAACTACGGAAATCATTCAGTTTTTTTCTGGCTGGTTGTCAGTGGGCTTATATTGGGGACTGGGCTTCTATTTTTTCAATGACTCGTAAAAGTGGGCTTCTATTGGAGACGGGCTTGCATTAGAGATCTGGGCTTATATTAGAGATAATACGGTATATAGGCCATGCAAAAATAGTGTGCATGCCTCATGCACCCTAGTCTGATGAAATCAGACCCTTTCATTGCGCAATCACCGCGGCAGAAAGGGTCTGATAATTTAACCCCGATTCTCTGTTAAAATTCCTGTGGAAATTCCGTGGCCACATTTGTGGTTAACACCTTCCTTATTTAGTGAAAGGTATGCAATGTCAGACTTGTATCAGTGACTAGAATGGTGGGTAAGTTGTCAGACCTTATTACACAGTCGATAGGGTCTGATTTCATCAGACTAATGCACCCTTCGATTCACTAATCACGATGAGAAAGTTATGGAGACAGAAGAACTAAAATTACAAGCACTACAGAAACTACTTTCTAGTGTTTCTCTTAAAGCTGAAGGTGAGATTGTGGACTCGGATTATAATCGACTTCACAAAGCATTTCGTGTGATTGCCAAAGAACAAAGTGACTTAACCGTTCGATACATCAGCAACAGAGTCAGTGCGGCATTGAAATCTTACCTCAAAGATCAGCCAGTAGGAGATCCCTTCAGAGTGTGCAGTGTGGGATGCGGAGATGGTCAACGAGACTGCGATATTTTGAGGGAAGCCTTGAAGACAATCTCCGATGCAGTAGCTTTTCAGTTCGTTGGTATTGATATTGATGAAACAACTTGCAGAAATGCTGAGCTAGCCTTCAAGGAGTTGCCATCAATCGATACAACAATACTTAACAAGGATATTCTACAAGTTGACCCTAACACTCTGCCTAAGTTTGACCTGGTCTACATGAATCACGTCCATTATTACTTTGAGGATTTTAAGTCTTTGGTGAGAATAGTGAAAGAGCTAGCTAAAGGTGAAACCGGAAGTGTTCTGATAGTGTCTGGTAATCGTACTCCTCAACGATCTCTCACAAAATTATTTTTTGAAAAGAAGTACAATTTTCCTTATCGTCTTTCTGAAGATCTCCTCATAGGTTTAGATGAGATGGGAGTAAAGTATCAAACTGAATCTCTCAAGAAAGGTGTCTTTAATTTGAGTCGCTGTTTCACAGAAGGATTTTCCTCCAGTTTTTCAAAAGACGTGCTAGATTTTTTGACATTAACACGCCTCACAAGATATCCGGAAGAAGTAACCAAGGCAGTTGTTGAATACATTTAAGCAATCTGCAGAAAGGTCCCAGATAAAGGCTACGTGTGTGATAGCTGTGACACAGTAATAACTCTCCAATTCTAATTATTTTACGTCTTTGTATGCTTAGAAGACATTGATAGAGCATATCATGTAATAGATTGTTCATATATAATAGACTACGCAATATATATCACAGGCTTCTCAGAAGGGAAAGTAAATGTTCATTTTCATAGCTGAAGAAGGCCATCTTGCAATTGAGTGACGATTTATAACATGTACCTTGTATGACATACAAGAGCCACTCCTGCTTCCCTAAGCCCCTCCCACTTCCCTGTGCCACTCCAATACAGACTGGACATTCACAAGTTGTGCCCTTTCCTGCATTAACATTCCCAGACTATCTTGCTGCATGGGTGCTAGTTATTATAAGTATATGGTAACTATGTCTATATGTGTCTATTAATCCAAGTGTAAGCTGAATCTTTGGCAAGTTTGAAAGATAGAGAACTATCAACAATCCTACATACATAGCGTGAAATATAAGAGCAGATTAGAACAGTTATCACTACTTATTGCACGAGGCACACACTCAATTAGGAGAGATACGAGGGGCCGAAAATCGATCCGGCCGATTATCGATTGGTTACTCTAATTAACTCCCTGGAACACTCAAAACTACGAAAGCTATAAATTTTAAATAGACATCATTACACAGGAGAACAAAGTGGGAATTTCTATTTCACTGCATCTTGTGCTAGAGACGATTGAATGGGATGGCCGAAAATATCGATAGAGAATCTATGGTTTCATTATAAAATGCTAAGAGCCCCCTAATATGCATGGGAAGGTATTTCCTTTAAATAACTAGTGGGTACCGGTGCTATCATTTGGGGGCGCTTTAATTCGAGTACGGTCCTAGCGCGTATACTCTTTGATAAAGACGAACAATTGGTAGCTGTTGGTAGATATGGAGACAGAAGAACTAAAATTACAAGCACTACAGAAATTACTTTCTAGTGTTTCTCTTAAAGCAGAAGGTGAGATTGTGGACCCGGATTATAATCGACTCCACAAAGCATTTCGTGTGATTGCCAAAGAACAAAATGACTTAACGGTTCGATACATCAGCAACAGAGTCAGTGCGGCATTGAAATCTTACCTCAAAGATCAGCCAGTAGGAGATCCCTTCAGAGTGTGCAGTGTGGGATGCGGAGATGGTCAACGAGACTGCGATATTTTGAGGGAAGCCTTGAAGACAATCTCCGATGCAGTAGCTTTTCAGTTCGTTGGTATTGATATTGATGAAACAACTTGCAGAAATGCTGAGTTAGCCTTCAAGGAGTTGCCATCAATCGATACAACTATACTTAACAAGGATATTCTACAAGTTGACCCTAACACTCTGCCTAAGTTTGACTTGGTCTACATGAATCACGTCCATTATTACTTTGAGGATTTTAAGTCTTTGGTGAGAATAGTGAAAGAGCTAGCTAAAGGTGAAACCGGAAGTGTTCTGATAGTGTCTGGTAATCGTACTCCATATATACGATATCTCACAAAATTATTTTTTGAAAAGGAGTACAATTTTCCTTATCGTCTTTCAGAAGATCTGCTCAGTGAATTGGATGAGATGGGAGTAAAGTATCAAGCTGAATCTCTCAAGAAAGGTGTCTTTAATTTGGGCCGCTGTTTCACTGAAGGATTTTCTTCTAATTTTTCAAAAGACGTGCTAGATTTTTTGACTAAAACACGCCTCACAAGATATCCGGAAGAAGTAACCAAGGCAGTTGTTGAGTACATTCAAGCAATCTGTAGAAAGAGCCCAGATAAAGGCTACGTGTGTGACTTCTGTGACACAGCAATAACTCTCTAACTCTATTAACCTGAGTGATTAGTTTAAGTGATTTTGCACTCATTATCATTTACATAGTGTACATCATTAAAAGACCAAGCACTCTTATATTATATTCCGATATACATATAATTTTATACATCTTTGTATGCTTATAGAAGTACATTGATAGACATAAATTTACTATCTTGCTATCACTTCGTCACCTCTGGGTGGTTTAGTTGCGTAAAAGCTGCCATCCGCTATCACATCTTGTCGCCTCTGGGTGCCGGGTACCAAAGGCTGGCGCTATTTATTATATATAAAGTAAATAAAAAACATTTACAAAAATGATGTTAGAAGTAGTAATGGCAGTGTTCACTAATACATCTGCAAAAAGTATCGAAACAAGACACTGATTATATGATAAGGCTAATCATACAGAAGTTGCATATATACTGAAATTTAAGTAACTTAACCATACACTTCTGTGTTTGGGCGCACTAACCTTAAGTAGGAATGGTGCGCCCAAACACAGAAGTGTATGGTTAAGTTACTTAAATTTCAGTATATATGCAACTTCTGTATGATTAGCCTTATCATATAATCAGTGTCTTGTTTCGATACTTTTTGCAGATGTATTAGTGAACACTGCCATTACTACTTCTAACATCATTTTTGTAAATGTTTTTTATTTACTTGTATTCCCCCTTTTTTCCTCTTAATATTACTTATTTTAAATTGATTTGAAAGTTTTCTTGGCGAAGATCTCAAAATAACGTCTTAGACAAGAGAAATATGCCGAAAACCATGATCTCTTAATTAAAAAATGGCGTCCGAGAAGACCACAATTTTCGCTCTTCACAATTAACATGCTTATTGTAGAGCGCATTCAGATTTAGGGCTGTCTATTCCCTAGTTCCGAAATATTTATGACGATTTATAACTAGTACGTGCCCGCATAAGTTCGCATATTAGCGCTAGTCTATTCAATAAAAGAAGAAGAAGAAGAAAAAGAAGAAGAAGAAGAAGAAGAAGAAGAAGAAGAAGAAGAAGAAAAAATGAATTTTGGAAGTGGGTCTATTCCTAGTTAGCCGCTTTTTGAACGCTATAGAGCGTGTAGAGCGTCGAAACATGTTTTGACATTTAGGAAAGCGTGCATTAATCGCTGCAAATAACCGAATATAACCGAAAATCGCTTCGTTGGCGATTTATGAGGTGTTGATTGCTAATACATTGGATAGGGCGGCCATTTTTTTTTCCGGCCATTCCTACTTAGAGAGTACTACCGTACTCTCTGATATATACAAGTATGTCGACACACCGACTCTCCTTGGTTAATTAGTCTTGATCTTTGTCTTTTTAGGTGATTATATCATAGATAATCTATGATTATATAATAATTAGGTGATTAAGCTCTATTAAGTGGTAATTACGCGGCTTTATAACCTGCATAAGATATGCATGCTTTTTTTTTAACTTTAACAGGATATTTTAGCTCCAAGGGGTATACTGGCGTGATTTTAATGCGAGAAAATCCTGCTTTCTTCAGGCAAGCAACCACAAACTCTTCTTCTACAGGTAGGTCATTGAAGAATTCATTGCCAACATTGTAACCTTCAATACCCGGTGGGTGCTTCCAACATCCAAGAATTATATTTCCACCGTCTCCAACCAAAAATGACAGTTTATGAACGAAGGCTTCGAATTCTTCGTTATTTCGAGCACAAGTTTCGACTACACCCACGCAGGTTACAATGTCGTACGGACCTTCGTAGCCATTTTGTATGATCTTCTCACTACGAAGGTCACACGAAACAACTGCTTTGATGGTAGCTTTGAGACGATGTTTGCGATCCTCAATTGCATCTTCCTTTCTGTTACCTTCAAAATCTTCGACAACTTGTTTAAAAAAGGAGACCAATCAAAAGCGTCAGGTTCGCCCTTCAGCCAGTCATTCAGTGCAGCTCGATTTTTCTCCGTATACTCAACGAAGCATAATATTTAGCAGGGCAAATTTTGAAGTGCTTCCTTTGCAAAGTATGTGACATCGGTATCAGCATCTTCACCTAGTTTAGTCAAAACTGGTACAATAATATTTTGGATGATGCTGGAGAATGAGATAGAGACAAGGGGTGTACAATATATATTAAGTACGTACATATTGTCAACCTTCAGAATGCTATTGGAAGTCTGTGATGATTATTAGGATTTAGAAATGTGATACATGAACATACTCATAAGTTATTAGTCTAATTATGGCAACAATCAAATACTACTGAGCTACAAGCAATGCTCCCTCCATATTTCTCCTCTTGTACTAGCTATATATACAAAGAAGTAATTAGCCTGCATTCACACTAATTAATGGTAATTCTCTTTATCAGAAGACACTAAATTATCTTAAAGACACTCACATGTATAACAAACATACTATGTCGTAAGAGGTCTCAAAGGTAACTAAATACATATGTACATTATGTCGCAAGAGGTCTCAAAGGTAACTAAATACATATGTACATTATGTCGCAAGAGGTCTCACAGGTAACTAAATACATATGTACATTATGTCGCAAGAGGTCTCAAAGGTAACTAAATACATATGTACATTATGTCGTAAGAGGTCTCAAAGGTAACTAAATACATATGTACACTATGTCGCAAGAGGTCTCAAAGGTAACTAAATACATATGTACATTATGTCGCAAGAGGTCTCAGAGGTAACTAAATACATATGTACATTATGTCGCAAGAGGTCTCACAGGTAACTAAATACATATGTACATAATGTCGCAAGAGGTCTCAAAGGTAACTAAATACCAATATTCATGTTAATGTGGTAAGTACAATAAACATACTCGTATACTAGAAGACATTGATAGAGCATATCATGTCATAGATTGTTCATATATAATAGACTACACAATATATATCACAGGCTTCTCAGAAGTGAAAGTAAATGTTCATTTTCATAGCTGAAGAAGGCCAGAGTCAGAAAGATGAAATGTTGTATATGCATGTATCTTGCAATTGAGTGACGATTTATAACATGTACCTTGTATGACACACATGAGCCACTCCTGCTTCCCTAAGCCCCTCCCACTTCCCTGTGCCACTCCAATACAGACTGGACATTCACAAGTTGTGCCCTTTCCTGCATTAACATTCCCAGACTATTTTGCTGCATAGGTGCTAGTTATTATAAGTATATGGTAACTAGGTCTATATGTGTCTATTAATCCAAGTGTAAGTTGAATCTTTGGCAAGTTTGAAAGATAGAGAACCATCAAAAAATCCTACATAGCGTGAAATATAAGAGCAGATTAGAACAGTTATCACTACTTATTGCACGAGGCACACACTCAATTTGGAGAGATACGAGGGGCCAAAATCGATCCGGCCGATTATCGATTGGTTACTCTAATTAACTCCCTGGAACACTCAAAACTACGAAAGCTATAAATTTTAAATAGACATCATTACACAGGAGAACAAAGTGGGAATTTCTATTTCACTGCATCTTTTGCTAGAGACGATTGTAGAGGGTGGCCGAAAATATCGATAGAGACTATGGTTTCATTATAATATGCTAAGAGCCCCCTAAAATGGTAAGGTGATTCCTTTTAATAGCTAGTGGGTGCTCATTTGGGGGCGCTTTAATTCGAGTACGGTCCTAGTGTATACTCTTTGATAAAGACGAACAATTGGTAGCTGTTGGTAGGTATGGAGACAGAAGGAGAAGTAAAATTACAAGCACTACAGAAATTACTTTCTAGTGTTTCTCTTAAAGCTGAAGGCGAGATTGTGGACCCGGATTATAATCGACTCCACAAAGCATTTCGTGTGATTGCCAAAGAACAAAGTGACTTAAACGTTCGATACATCAGCAACAGAGTCAGTGCGGCATGGAAATCTTACCTCAAAGATCAACCAGTAGGAGATCCCTTCAGAGTGTGCAGTGTGGGATGCGGGGATGGTGAACGAGACTGCGCTATTTTGGGGGAAGCCTTGAAGACAATCTCCAATGCAGTAGCTTTTCAGTTCGTTGGTATTGATATTGATGAAACATCTTGCAGAAATGCTGAGCTAGCCTTCAAGGAGTTGCCATCAATCGATACAACAATACTTAACAAGGATATTCTACAAGTTGATCCTAACACTCTGCCTAAGTTTGACTTGGTCTACATGAATCACGTCCATTATTACATTAAGGATTTTAAATCTTTGGTGAGAATAGTGAAAGAGCTAGCTAAAGGTGAAACCAGAAGTGTTCTGATAGTGTCTGGCAATTGTACTCCTCAACGATCTCTCACGAAATTATTTTTTGAAAAGGAGTACAATGTTTCTTGTCGTCTTTCAGAAGATCTGCTCAGTGAATTGGATGAGATGGGAGTAAAGTATCAAGCTGAATGTCTCAAGAAAGGTGTCTTTAATTTGAGTCGCTGTTTCACTGAAGGATTTTCCTCCAGTTTTTCAAAAGATGTGCTAGATTTTTTGACTCAAACACGCCTCACAAGATATCCGGAAGAAGTAACCAAGGTAGTTGTTGAATACATTCAAGCAATCTGCAGAAAGAGCCCAGATAAAGGCTTCGTGTGTGATAGCTGTGACACAGCAATAACTCTCTAATTCTAAATTTTTTAAGTCTTTGTATGCTTAGAAGACATTGATAGATATAAATTTCAACAATCATATACGCAATATCACATGCAGGCTTCTCAGATGTGAAAGTAAATGTTCATTTTAATTTCATAGCTGAAGAATTAAGGTCTGAGTCAGAAAGATGAAATGTTGTGTATATATTTTGCAATTGTGAGTGACGATTTATAACATGTACCTTGTATGACATACATGAGCCCCTCCCACTTCCAATACAGGCTGAACTTGCCCCTCCTAATTCACTGAACCACTCCCACCTCCCAGAGCTCCTACTTACCTGAGCCACTCCTACTTCCTTAAACCCCTCCCATCCCTCTTCCCTCCCCCACACTTCAAAATTGCTCCTATTCTATCCGTATGTATGCATTACATGAAAGATTAACAATTTACTTGTTCTTATTGGTTTCCATTAGTCTTGATCTTTGTCTTTTAGGTGATTAAGCTCTATTAAGTGGTAATTACGGCCTTATAACCTGCATAAAATATGCATGCTTTTTTTTCAACTTTAACAGGATATTTTAGCTCCGAGGGGTATACTGGCGTGATTTCAATGCGAGAAAATCCTGTTTTCTTCAGGCAAGCAACCACAAACTCTTCTTCCACAGGTAGGTCATTGAAGAATTCATTGCCAACACTGTAACCTTCAATACCGGGTGGGTGCTTCCAGCATCCAAGAATTATATTTCCACCTTCTCTCACCAAAAATGACAGTTTATGAACGAAGGCTTCGAATTCTTCGTTATTTCGAGCACAGGTTTCGACCACACCCACACAGGTTACAATGTCGTACGGACCTTCGTAGCCATTTTGTATGATCTTCTCACTACGAAGGTCACACGAAACAACTGCTTTGATGATAGCTTTGAGACGACGTTTGCGATCCTCAATTGCATCTTCCTTTCTGTTACCTTCGAAATCTTCGACAACTTGTTTAAAAAAAGGAGACCAATCAAAAGCGTCAGGTTCGCCCTTCAGCCAGTCATTCAGTGCAGCTCGATTCTTCTCCGTATACTCAGCCATACATATCTCGGAGACTACACCTGCAGCACCTATAACAATATTGAACGAGCACCCTGCCCCGTAGTCAAGCATACTGCGGTGCAACTCATTGTTTTCTTTGATCCTTTTAAAGGTTTCATGGTAAAACCTTAAAAGACCTTGCCCTACAACACTGTAATACTGTGCTAAAAAGGTCTTGGGGTTAAAGCGATCCACGTAACCTTTAATATTATCACGTTCTGCCATTCCTTTGCGTAAATGCTTCCATCCGCTATCACATTTTGTCGCCTCTGGGTGCCTATAGGAGCCGGTACCAAAGACTGGCGTAATTATTACAAGTATGTTGACACACCGACTCTCCTTGATTAATTAACTCACACACGTAGCTTACAAAAGATTGATATACACATATGTATGCAGACATTGTATTCATAAGATATAATATTATGTATACATGTGTTAATATTAAGAAATACATACTAGATTTATATGTGTTCCTGCACCATTACATTAACTACTATTATAGTGACGTGGACTGTTTTTATACAACAAAGCATAATATTTAGCAGGGCAAATTTTGAAGTGCTTCCTTTGCAAAGTATGTGACATCGGTATCAGCATCTTCACCTAGTTTAGTCAAAACTGGTACAATAATATTTTGGATGATGCTGGAGAATGAGATAGAGACAAGGGGTGTACAATATATATTAAGTACGTACATATTGTCAACCTTCAGAATGCTATTGGAAGTCTGTGATGATTATTAGGATTTAGAAATGCATGAACATACTCATAAGTTATTAGTCTAATTATGGCAACAATCAAATACTACTGAGCTACAAGCAATGCTCCCTCCATATTTCTCCTCTTGTACTAGCTATACAAAGAAGTAATTAGCCTGCATTCACACTAATTAATGGTGATTCTCTTTATCAGAAGACACTAAATTATCTTAAAGACACTCACATGTATAACAAACATACACTATGTCGTAAGAGGTCTCACAGGTAACTAAATACATATGTACATTATGTCGCAAGACGTCTCACAGGTAACTAAATACATATGTACACTATGTCGCAAGAGGTCTCACAGGTAACTAAATACATATGTACATTATGTCGCAAGAGGTCTCACAGGTAACTAAATACATATGTACATTATGTCGCAAGAGGTCTCAAAGGTAACTAAATACATATGTACATTATGTCGCAAGAGGTCTCACAGGTAACTAAATACATATGTACATTATGTCGCAAGAGGTCTCACAGGTAACTAAATACATATGTACATTATGTCGCAAGAGGTCTCACAGGTAACTAAATACATATGTACATTATGTCGTAAGAGGTCTCACAGGTAACTAAATACATATGTACATAATGTAACAAGAGGTCTCACAGGTAACTAAATACCAATATTCATGTTAATGTGGTAAGTACAATAAACATACTCGTGTTACAAGAGAACACTTCCGATTTAACTGACTAACCACTACATTATATATTATATCTAGGAAGAGAAAGCTAATTTTTAAGTTTAGAAAAAGCGAAAAGCAGCCGAGCGTCCGCCATTTTGTTGACAAATATTATATCACGAACAGGAAACCAAGCGTTATAAATATGAACGGTATAGCGTGGTCTTTGTTAAAGACGAACAATTGGTAGCTGTTGGTAGGTATGGAGACAGAAGAACTAAAATTACAAGCACTACAGAAATTACTTTCTAGTGTTTCTCTTAAAGCAGAAGTTAACATTGTGGACTCGGAATATAATCGAATCTACAAAACATTTCGTGTGATTGCCAAAGAACAAAGTGACTTAAACGTTCGATACATCAGCAACAGAGTCAGTTCGGCATTGAAATCTTACCTCAAAGATCAGCCAGTAGGAGATCCCTTCAGAGTGTGTAGTGTGGGATGCGGAGATGGTGAACGAGACTGCGCTATTTTGGGGGAAGCCTTGAAGACAATCTCCAATGCAGTAGCTTTTCAGTTCGTTGGTATTGATATTGATGAAACATCTTGCAGAAATGCTGAGCTAGCCTTCAAGGAGTTGCCATCAATCGATACAACTATACTTAACAAGGGTATTCTACAAGTTGACCCTAACACTCTGCCTAAGTTTGACTTGGTCTACATGAATCACGTCCATTATTACATTAAGGATTTTAAGTCTTTGGTCAGAATAGTGAAAGAGCTAGCCAAAGGTGAAACCGGAAGTGTTCTGATAGTGTCTAACAAAAATTCGCCTATAAACGCTCTCTTTAAAGTATTTTTTGAAAAAGAACATGAATCTCCTTATCGTCTTTCAGAAGATCTGCTCAGTGAATTGGACGGGATGGGAGTAAAGTATCAAGCTGAATCTCTCATGAAAGGCGCTTTTAATTTTGATCGCTGTTTCACAGAAGGATTTTCCTCCAGTTTTTCAAAAGACGTGCTAGATTTTGTGACATTAACACGCCTCACAAGATATCCGGAAGAAGTAACCAAGGCAGTTATTGAATACATTCAAGCAATCTGCAGAAAGGTCCCAGATAAAGGCTTCGTGTGTGATTTCTGTGACACAGCAATAACTCTCTAACTCTATTAACCTGAGTAAAACATGTATAATTCAATGCATGGTTGGTGATAGTTCGGAATTTGCATGCACTTTCAACTTGTCTGAAGCCGCACGCGGGGTGGCTGTGGCCGCTCTGACCTATATTCTCGGCCACCATTATATAGAGGGGTTGCACGTTTGCCAGCTATTATAACCAGAGAAGGTTCGGAGAAGGAGGAATTAAACAGGGAACGTCAGCTGGCTTTCAGCTGCTGATCATGACATTCATGAGAATGTGTCTCAAACTATTGGCTATAGGATCTGGGTTACAGATTTGGATTGCACAAGTCAACTGTAAGTCAGTTATTCAGTCAGATGATTGATGTTATGTATTCTGCTTTATATAAGCCACTCATTCATTGGCCAGACCGAGATGTTTTACAACAAACTTTGCCAATGGATTTTCGTGAGCACTACCCCAATTGCACTGTGATTATTGACTGTTTTGAGATTGATATTGAAAGGCCAACAAACTTGTTAGCAAGGGCACAGACATTCTCTTCTTATGAACACCACAATACTGCCAAGTACTTAATCGGAATAACACCACAAGGCACAGTTTCCTACATTTCATGTGGCTGGGGAGGAAGGGTCAGTGACAAGCACCTCACTGAGAACTGTGGTTTAATGAAATTTTTATTGCCCGGTGATACCATACTCACAGACCGAGGATTTGACATACAGGAATCTGTGGGATTATATTGTGCTCGAGTCCATATACCATCTTTTACTAAAGGAAAGAAGCAGCTCACAGGAATTGAAGTCGAGCAAACTCAACACATTGCTAATGTGAGAATTCATGTTGAGAGAGTCATCGTTCTTTCGGCAAGTGGGATAAAACCACAATTTTTTTCATGGTGCAGACTGCAATTTGAGGCACTTGAAGTGAAACCATTGGTAAGGACATGTGGAATTGTCACAGGCCACCATTGGTTCTTCTTCAGGCCCTTGACAATAACAGTAAGCATCCTGATTGATCCTTATCAAGTTCTCCATGATTGATTTCTTCTTTCGCATGAGAAACAGCTGTGGAAGGCCAAGAAAACCATTTGCCCAGTAGCTCTGGGAGACATGCTGTCTGGAAAAAAAATGTTTAGATTTCCTGACGCATTGCAGCCAGAATTCCTCGTCAGGCAAAATCCTTTCTATGTGGACTTACTCCTTTGTCCACACCACAAAGTTGCTGAAACGTCTTCCAGTACAAAAAATTGTGACTGGACCCAGATGTAATAGAAGCATAATAGCTATAGATATATACATGTGCACATGCAGCACGGAATTGAAAGTACCTAATAGTATGCACCTGATAAAAGTAAGGGTGTGTCTGCTTCAGGTGCAAAGTGTCATTACTTTTCTCCAAGCAAAAGGACTGGGATATTGAGGATTGCTTGAGTGTGTCCTTACAGTGACAATATGGACACTGCAATAGCAATATACAAACAAATTAAATTTCAGCTTACAATAATTCCACACATGCAAAGTATATGTACATAGGTATACAAATATACCTTGATCTCACATACACCATTGCCACATTGGCAGCGCTGACAAGTCCATCTGGAGAAGCACTCATGAAGGGATGTTCAGGGCTACTGAACATTCCACACTCCATGACTGGTGCTTTCCCTCCATGTACTTTGCGCACAACTTTCTAGTGTTCACGTCCCCACTTGGTTACTGCTGTGCCAAAGTGAGATAATTCAGGGTGGCAGACTGCCGCAATGAGGCGCAGCTTTTACATATGGCTACGAAAATCGTTCAGTTTTTTCTGGCTGGTTGTCAGTGGGCTTATATTGGGGACTGGGCAGGGCTATTTTTTCAATGACTCGTAAAGGTGGGCTTCTATTGGAGACGGGCTTGCATTAGAGATCTGGGCTTATATTAGAGATAATACGTTTATAAGCCATGCAAAAATAGTGTGCATGCCCATTAACCTCGATTCTCTGTTGAAATTCCTGTGGGAATTCCGCGGTCACATTTGTGGTTAACACCATCCTTATTTAGTGAAAGGTATGAAATGTCAGACTTGTATCAGTGACTAGAATGGTGGGTAAGTTGTCAGGCCTTATTACACAGTCGATAGGGTCTGATTTCATCAGACTAATGCACCCTTCGATTCACTAATCACGATGAGAAAGTTATGGAGACTGAAGAAGTAAGATTACAAGCAGGTTTCATTATAATATGCTAAGAGCCCCCTAAAATGGTAATGTGATTCCTTTTAATAGCTTATTTGCGGGCGCTTTAATTCGAGTACGGTCCTAGTGTATACTCTTTGATAAAGACGAACAATTGGTAGCTGTTGGTAGGTATGGAGACAGAAGGAGAAGTAAAATTACAAGCACTACAGAAATTACTTTCTAGTGTTTCTCTTAAAGCAGAAGTTGACATTGTGGACCCGGATTATAATCGACTCCACAAAGCATTTCGTGTGATTGCCAAAGAACAAAGTGATTTAACCGTTCGATACATCAGCAACAGAGTCAGTTCGGCATTGAAATCTTACCTCAAAGATCAGCCAGTAGGAGATCCCTTCAGAGTGTGCAGTGTGGGATGCGGAGATGGTGAACGAGACTGCGATATTTTGAGGGAAGCCTTGAAGACAATCTCTGATGCAGTAGCTTTACAGTTCGTTGGTATTGATATTGATGAAACAACTTGCAGAAATGCTGAGCTAGCCTTCAAGGAGTTGCCATCAATCGATACAACAATACTTAACAAGGATATTCTACAAGTTGACCCTAACACTCTGCCTAAGTTTGACCTGGTCTACATGAATCACGTCCATTATTACTTTGAGGATTTTAAGTCTTTGGTGAGAATAGTGAAAGAGCTAGCTAAAGGTGAAACCGGAAGTGTTCTGATAGTGTCTGGCAATTGTACTCCTCAACGATCTCTCACGAAATTATTTTTTGAAAAGGAGTACAATGTTTCTTGTCGTCTTTCAGAAGATCTGCTCAGTGAATTGGATGAGATGGGAGTAAAGTATCAAGCTGAATGTCTCATGAAAGGTGTCTTTAATTTGAGTCGCTGTTTCACAGAAGGATTTTCCTCCAGTTTTTCAAAAGATGTGCTAGATTTTTTGACTCAAACACGCCTCACAAGATATCCGGAAGAAGTAACCAAGGTAGTTGTTGAATACATTCAAGCAATCTGCAGAAAGAGCCCAGATAAAGGCTTCGTGTGTGATAGCTGTGACACAGCAATAACTCTCTAATTCTAAATTTTTTAAGTCTTTGTATGCTTAGAAGACATTGATAGATATAAATTTCAACAATCATATACGCAATATCACATGCAGGCTTCTCAGATGTGAAAGTAAATGTTCATTTTAATTTCATAGCTGAAGAATTAAGGTCTGAGTCAGAAAGATGAAATGTTGTGTATATATTTTGCAATTGTGAGTGACGATTTATAACATGTACCTTATATGACATACATGAGCCCCTCCCACTTCCAATACAGGCTGAACTTGCCCCTCCTAATTCACTGAACCACTCCCACCTCCCAGAGCTCCTACTTACCTGAGCCACTCCTACTTCCTTAAACCCCTCCCATCCCTCTTCCCTCCCCCACACTTCAAAATTGCTCCTATTCTATCCGTATGTATGCATTACATGAAAGATTAACAATTTACTTGTTCTTATTGGTTTCCATTAGTCTTGATCTTTGTCTTTTAGGTGATTAAGCTCTATTAAGTGGTAATTACGGCTTTATAACCTGCATAAAATATGCATGCTTTTTTTTCAACTTTAACAGGATATTTTAGCTCCGAGGGGTATACTGGCGTGATTTCAATGCGAGAAAATCCTGTTTTCTTCAGGCAAGCAACCACAAACTCTTCTTCCACAGGTAGGTCATTGAAGAATTCATTGCCAACACTGTAACCTTCAATACCGGGTGGGTGCTTCCAGCATCCAAGAATTATATTTCCACCTTCTCTCACCAAAAATGACAGTTTATGAACGAAGGCTTCGAATTCTTCGTTATTTCGAGCACAGGTTTCGACCACACCCACACAGGTTACAATGTCGTACGGACCTTCGTAGCCATTTTGTATGATCTTCTCACTACGAAGGTCACACGAAACAACTGCTTTGATGATAGCTTTGAGACGACGTTTGCGATCCTCAATTGCATCTTCCTTTCTGTTACCTTCGAAATCTTCGACAACTTGTTTAAAAAAAGGAGACCAATCAAAAGCGTCAGGTTCGCCCTTCAGCCAGTCATTCAGTGCAGCTCGATTCTTCTCCGTATACTCAGCCATACATATCTCGGAGACTACACCTGCAGCACCTATAACAATATTGAACGAGCACCCTGCCCCGTAGTCAAGCATACTGCGGTGCAACTCATTGTTTTCTTTGATCCTTTTAAAGGTTTCATGGTAAAACCTTAAAAGACCTTGCCCTACAACACTGTAATACTGTGCTAAAAAGGTCTTGGGGTTAAAGCGATCCACGTAACCTTTAATATTATCACGTTCTGCCATTCCTTTGCGTAAATGCTTCCATCCGCTATCACATTTTGTCGCCTCTGGGTGCCTATAGGAGCCGGTACCAAAGACTGGCGTAATTATTACAAGTATGTTGACACACCGACTCTCCTTGATTAATTAACTCACACACGTAGCTTACAAAAGATTGATATACACATATGTATGCAGACATTGTATTCATAAGATATAATATTATGTATACATGTGTTAATATTAAGAAATACATACTAGATTTATATGTGTTCCTGCACCATTACATTAACTACTATTATAGTGACGTGGACTGTTTTTATACAACGAAGCATAATATTTAGCAGGACAAATTTTAATTAATGGTGATTCTCTTTATCAGAAGACACTAAATTATCTTAAAGACACTCACGTGTATAACAAACATACACTATGTCGCAAGAGGTCTCACAGGTAACTAAATACATATGTACATTATGTCGCAAGAGGTCTCACAGGTAACTAAATACATATGTACATTATGTCGCAAGAGGTCTCAAAGGTAACTAAATACATATGTACATTATGTCGCAAGAGGTCTCACAGGTAACTAAATACATATGTACATTATGTCGCAAGAGGTCTCACAGGTAACTAAATACATATGTACATTATGTCGTAAGAGGTCTCACAGGTAACTAAATACATATGTACATTATGTCGCAAGAGGTCTCACAGGTAACTAAATACATATGTACATTATGTCGCAAGAGGTCTCACAGGTAACTAAATACATATGTACATTATGTCGTAAGAGGTCTCACAGGTAACTAAATACATATGTACATAATGTAACAAGAGGTCTCACAGGTAACTAAATACCAATATTCATGTTAATGTGGTAAGTACAATAAACATACTCGTGTTACAAGAGAACACTTCCGATTTAACTGACTAACCACTACATTATATATTATATCTAGGAAGAGAAAGCTAATTTTTAAGTTTAGAAAAAGCGAAAAGCAGCCGAGCGTCCGCCATTTTGTTGACAAATATTATATCACGAACAGGAAACCAAGCGTTATAAATATGAACGGTATAGCGTGGTCTTTGTTAAAGACGAACAATTGGTAGCTGTTGGTAGGTATGGAGACAGAAGAACTAAAATTACAAGCACTACAGAAATTACTTTCTAGTGTTTCTCTTAAAGCAGAAGTTAACATTGTGGACTCGGAATATAATCGAATCTACAAAGCATTTCGTGTGATTGCCAAAGAACAAAGTGACTTAAACGTTCGATACATCAGCAACAGAGTCAGTTCGGCATTGAAATCTTACCTCAAAGATCAGCCAGTAGGAGATCCCTTCAGAGTGTGCAGTGTGGGATGCGGAGATGGTGAACGAGACTGCGCTATTTTGGGGGAAGCCTTGAAGACAATCTCCAATGCAGTAGCTTTTCAGTTCGTTGGTATTGATATTGATGAAACATCTTGCAGAAATGCTGAGCTAGCCTTCAAGGAGTTGCCATCAATCGATACAACTATACTTAACAAGGGTATTCTACAAGTTGACCCTAACACTCTGCCTAAGTTTGACTTGGTCTACATGAATCACGTCCATTATTACATTAAGGATTTTAAGTCTTTGGTCAGAATAGTGAAAGAGCTAGCCAAAGGTGAAACCGGAAGTGTTCTGATAGTGTCTAACAAAAATTCGCCTATAAACGCTCTCTTTAAAGTATTTTTTGAAAAAGAACATGAATCTCCTTATCGTCTTTCAGAAGATCTGCTCAGTGAATTGGACGGGATGGGAGTAAAGTATCAAGCTGAATCTCTCATGAAAGGCGCTTTTAATTTTGATCGCTGTTTCACAGAAGGATTTTCCTCCAGTTTTTCAAAAGACGTGCTAGATTTTGTGACATTAACACGCCTCACAAGATATCCGGAAGAAGTAACCAAGGCAGTTATTGAATACATTCAAGCAATCTGCAGAAAGGTCCCAGATAAAGGCTTCGTGTGTGATTTCTGTGACACAGCAATAACTCTCTAACTCTATTAACCTGAGTAAAACATGTATAATTCAATGCATGGTTGGTAATAGTTCGGAATTTGCATGCACTTTCAACTTGTCTGAAGCCGCACGCGGGGTGGCTGTGGCCGCTCTGACCTATATTCTCGGCCACCATTATATAGAGGGGTTGCACGTTTGCCAGCTATTATAACCAGAGAAGGTTCGGAGAAGGAGGAATTAAACAGGGAACGTCAGCTGGCTTTCAGCTGCTGATCATGACATTCATGAGAATGTGTCTCAAACTATTGGCTATAGGATCTGGGTTACAGATTTGGATTGCACAAGTCAACTGTAAGTCAGTTATTCAGTCAGATGATTGATGTTATGTATTCTGCTTTATATAAGCCACTCATTCATTGGCCAGACTGAGATGTTTTACAACAAACTTTGCCAATGGATTTTCGTGAGCACTACCCCAATTGCACTGTGATTATTGACTGTTTTGAGATTGATATTGAAAGGCCAACAAACTTGTTAGCAAGGGCACAGACATTCTCTTCTTATGAACACCACAATACTGCCAAGTACTTAATCGGAATAACACCACAAGGCACAGTTTCCTACATTTCATGTGGCTGGGGAGGAAGGGTCAGTGACAAGCACCTCACTGAGAACTGTGGTTTAATGAAATTTTTATTGCCCGGTGATACCATACTCACAGACCGAGGATTTGACATACAGGAATCTGTGGGATTATATTGTGCTCGAGTCCATATACCATCTTTTACTAAAGGAAAGAAGCAGCTCACAGGAATTGAAGTCGAGCAAACTCAACACATTGCTAATGTGAGAATTCATGTTGAGAGAGTCATCGTTCTTTCGGCAAGTGGGATAAAACCACAATTTTTTTCATGGTGCAGACTGCAATTTGAGGCACTTGAAGTGAAACCATTGGTAAGGACATGTGGAATTGTCACAGGCCACCATTGGTTCTTCTTCAGGCCCTTGACAATAACAGTAAGCATCCTGATTGATCCTTATCAAGTTCTCCATGATTGATTTCTTCTTTCGCATGAGAAACAGCTGTGGAAGGCCAAGAAAACCATTTGCCCAGTAGCTCTGGGAGACATGCTGTCTGGAAAAAAAATGTTTAGATTTCCTGACGCATTGCAGCCAGAATTCCTCGTCAGGCAAAATCCTTTCTATGTGGACTTACTCCTTTGTCCACACCACAAAGTTGCTGAAACGTCTTCCAGTACAAAAAATTGTGACTGGACCCAGATGTAATAGAAGCATAATAGCTATAGATATATACATGTGCACATGCAGCACGGAATTGAAAGTACCTAATAGTATGCACCTGATAAAAGTAAGGGTGTGTCTGCTTCAGGTGCAAAGTGTCATTACTTTTCTCCAAGCAAAAGGACTGGGATATTGAGGATTGCTTGAGTGTGTCCTTACAGTGACAATATGGACACTGCAATAGCAATATACAAACAAATTAAATTTCAGCTTACAATAATTCCACACATGCAAAGTATATGTACATAGGTATACATATATACCTTGATCTCACATACACCATTGCCACATTGGCAGCGCTGACAAGTCCATCTGGAGAAGCACTCATGAAGGGATGTTCAGGGCTACTGAACATTCCACACTCCATGACTGGTGCTTTCCCTCCATGTACTTTGCGCACAACTTTCTAGTGTTCACGTCCCCACTTGGTTACTGCTGTGCCAAAGTGAGATAATTCAGGGTGGCAGACTGCCGCAATGAGGCGCAGCTTTTACATATGGCTACGAAAATCGTTCAGTTTTTTCTGGCTGGTTGTCAGTGGGCTTATATTGGGGACTGGGCAGGGCTATTTTTTCAATGACTCGTAAAGGTGGGCTTCTATTGGAGACGGGCTTGCATTAGAGATCTGGGCTTATATTAGAGATAATACGTTTATAAGCCATGCAAAAATAGTGTGCATGCCCATTAACCTCGATTCTCTGTTGAAATTCCTGTGGGAATTCCGCGGTCACAATTGTGGTTAACACCATCCTTATTTAGTGAAAGGTATGAAATGTCAGACTTGTATCAGTGACTAGAATGGTGGGTAAGTTGTCAGGCCTTATTACACAGTCGATAGGGTCTGATTTCATCAGACTAATGCACCCTTCGATTCACTAATCACGATGAGAAAGTTATGGAGACTGAAGAAGTAAGATTACAAGCAGGTTTCATTATAATATGCTAAGAGCCCCCTAAAATGGTAATGTGATTCCTTTTAATAGCTTATTTGCGGGCGCTTTAATTCGAGTACGGTCCTAGTGTATACTCTTTGATAAAGACGAACAATTGGTAGCTGTTGGTAGGTATGGAGACAGAAGGAGAAGTAAAATTACAAGCACTACAGAAATTACTTTCTAGTGTTTCTCTTAAAGCAGAAGTTGACATTGTGGACCCGGATTATAATCGACTCCACAAAGCATTTCGTGTGATTGCCAAAGAACAAAGTGATTTAACCGTTCGATACATCAGCAACAGAGTCAGTTCGGCATTGAAATCTTACCTCAAAGATCAGCCAGTAGGAGATCCCTTCAGAGTGTGCAGTGTGGGATGCGGAGATGGTGAACGAGACTGCGATATTTTGAGGGAAGCCTTGAAGACAATCTCTGATGCAGTAGCTTTACAGTTCGTTGGTATTGATATTGATGAAACAACTTGCAGAAATGCTGAGCTAGCCTTCAAGGAGTTGCCATCAATCGATACAACAATACTTAACAAGGATATTCTACAAGTTGACCCTAACACTCTGCCTAAGTTTGACCTGGTCTACATGAATCACGTCCATTATTACTTTGAGGATTTTAAGTCTTTGGTGAGAATAGTGAAAGAGCTAGCTAAAGGTGAAACCGGAAGTGTTCTGATAGTGTCTGGCAATTGTACTCCTCAACGATCTCTCACGAAATTATTTTTTGAAAAGGAGTACAATGTTTCTTGTCGTCTTTCAGAAGATCTGCTCAGTGAATTGGATGAGATGGGAGTAAAGTATCAAGCTGAATGTCTCATGAAAGGTGTCTTTAATTTGAGTTGCTGTTTCACAGAAGGATTTTCCTCCAGTTTTTCAAAAGATGTGCTAGATTTTTTGACTCAAACACGCCTCACAAGATATCCAGAAGAAGTAACCAAGGTAGTTGTTGAATACATTCAAGCAATCTGCAGAAAGAGCCCAGATAAAGGCTTCGTGTGTGATAGCTGTGACACAGCAATAACTCTCTAATTCTAAATTTTTTAAGTCTTTGTATGCTTAGAAGACATTGATAGATATAAATTTCAACAATCATATACGCAATATCACATGCAGGCTTCTCAGATGTGAAAGTAAATGTTCATTTTAATTTCATAGCTGAAGAATTAAGGTCTGAGTCAGAAAGATGAAATGTTGTGTATATATTTTGCAATTGTGAGTGACGATTTATAACATGTACCTTGTATGACATACATGAGCCCCTCCCACTTACCTAAGCCCCTCCCACTTCCAATACAGGCTGAACTTGCCCCTCCTAATTCACTGAACCACTCCCACCTCCCAGAGCTCCTACTTACCTGAGCCACTCCTACTTCCTTAAACCCCTCCCACCCCTCTTCCCTCCCCCACACTTCAAAATTGATCCGTATGTATGCATTACATGAAAGATTAACAATTTACTTGTTCTTATTGGTTTCCATTAGTCTTGATCTTTGTCTTTTAGGTGATTAAGCTCTATTAAGTGGTAATTACGGCTTTATAACCTGCATAAAATATGCATGCTTTTTTTTCAACTTTAACAGGATATTTTAGCTCCGAGGGGTATACTGGCGTGATTTCAATGCGAGAAAATCCTGTTTTCTTCAGGCAAGCAACCACAAACTCTTCTTCCACAGGTAGGTCATTGAAGAATTCATTGCCAACACTGTAACCTTCAATACCGGGTGGGTGCTTCCAGCATCCAAGAATTATATTTCCACCTTCTCTCACCAAAAATGACAGTTTATGAACGAAGGCTTCGAATTCTTCGTTATTTCGAGCACAGGTGTTTCGACCACACCCACACAGGTTACAATGTCGTACGGACCTTCGTAGCCATTTTGTATGATCTTCTCACTACGAAGGTCACACGAAACAACTGCTTTGATGATAGCTTTGAGACGACGTTTGCGATCCTCAATTGCATCTTCCTTTCTGTTACCTTCGAAATCTTCGACAACTTGTTTAAAAAAAGGAGACCAATCAAAAACGTCAGGTTCGCCCTTCAGCCAGTCATTCAGTGCAGCTCGATTTTTCTCCGTATACTCAGCCATACATATCTCGGAGACTACACCTGCAGCACCTATAACAATATTGAACGAGCACCCTGCCCCGTAGTCAAGCATACTGCGGTGCAACTCATTGTTTTCTTTGATCCTTTTAAAGGTTTCATGGTAAAACCTTAAAAGACCTTGCCCTACAACACTGTAATACTGTGCTAAAAAGGTCTTGGGGTTAAAGCGATCCACGTAACCTTTAATATTATCACGTTCTGCCATTCCTTTGCGTAAATGCTTCCATCCGCTATCACATTTTGTCGCCTCTGGGTGCCTATAGGAGCCGGTACCAAAGACTGGCGTAATTATTACAAGTATGTTGACACACCGACTCTCCTTGATTAATTAACTCACACACGTAGCTTACAAAAGATTGATATACACATATGTATGCAGACATTGTATACATAAGATATAATATTATGTATACATGTGTTAATATTAAGAAATACATACTAGATTTATATGTGTTCCTGCACCATTACATTAACTACTATTATAGTGACGTGGACTGTTTTTATACAACGAAGCATAATATTTAGCAGGACAAATTTTGAAGTGCTTCCTTTGCAAAGTATGTGACATCGGTATCAGCATCTTCACCTAGCTTAGTCAAAACTGGTAACAATAATATTTTGGATGATGCTGGAGAATGAGATAGAGACAAGGGGTGTACAATATATATTAAGTACGTACATATTGTCAACCTTCAGAATGCTATTGGAAGTCTGTGATGATTATTAGGATTTAGAAATGTGATACATGAACATACTCATAAGTTATTAGTCTAATTATGGCAACAATCAAATACTACTGAGCTACAAGCAATGCTCCCTCCATATTTCTCCTCTTGTACTAGCTATACAAAGAAGTAATTAGCCTGCATTCACACTAATTAATGGTGATTCTCTTTATCAGAAGACACTAAATTATCTTAAAGACACTCACGTGTATAACAAACATACACTATGTCGCAAGAGGTCTCACAGGTAACTAAATACATATGTACATTATGTCGCAAGAGGTCTCACAGGTAACTAAATACATATGTACATTATGTCGCAAGAGGTCTCACAGGTAACTAAATACATATGTACATTATGTCGTAAGAGGTCTCAAAGGTAACTAAATACATATGTACATTATGTCGTAAGAGGTCTCACAGGTAACTGAATACCAATATTCATGTTAATGTGGTAAGTACAATAAACATACTCGTGTTACAAGAGAACACTTCCGATTTAACTGACTAACCACTACATTATATATTATATCTAGGAAGAGAAAGCTAATTTTTGGGGCGCCACAGGCGCCCCTATATTGTTTTCAGAAATTATGTTAACATATGGCTTCCTGTTCGTAGTCTTGTATATATATACAGTACAAGTTACAATATACTAAGGTAATCTAATATAAATAATATAATATAATTAATTAATTAAATAATTCATATGGCTCCAAGAAAGGACCTAGAAACAAAATGGGCATATCATCATAAAGTTTAGGATATAAAACTCATTTTAAATTAAGGGATTTTTAATTTAGGCCTCCGTTTGTTAGAAAACAGAGGACAAAGTCTGCATATAAAAGGCCATAGGACTATAGAAAACCTATGGGAAATTTATATGCAAACAATGTGTTATATTGATAAAAAATTTCAATTTGTCAGATAACTGTGAAATCAACATATATCATGGTACAATGTGTATAAGAAACGTCTGACGAAGTTTTGCTTAATTAAATGAGCAAAATAATCAAGATATAATGAAGAATTCAAAGTTACGATTGCGCAAGCTGGTGATGTATTGTGATGTTTTTCTAATGCGTCACCAACACCTTCGTATGTCGCTCCGTACACACATTTTGTGAATCATGTGACGTTGCGTAAACGTCACCGACTCGTTGCTAAAGAAGATCATCCTTCGAGAACGGCTATGACAAGTCGACGCTCTCCTACGAGAAGGAGCTACCGAACAGGCGAGTTGTAGCGAAGGTTAGATAAAGCGTTTTTGTATACGTTCCCGTCAAGTTTGAGGCAGAGTTGTTCCTATATTGATGCGAAAGACTGGATTCGTTTGGTCGACCGTATTACTTTGGTAATTTAAGCTCTGTCTTCTCTTCTTACGTTATCTGTTAATATTTTTACTTGTCTATGTGTAGGAATTAGGAGTGTTTGTTGCGATCATTACGAGAATAAAGCTTTGTTGAGTGTCAGCAACATGAATTTACTAATTTCCTATTTATACTGAATTGTATTCCCACTCCTCATATATTGCTGATGCATGAAGACCTCTGGGTCGAAACGTCCAGAATTAGTAAATTCATATTGCTGACTTTCAACTAGGCTTTATTCTTATCCATGTTAGTACGTTTTCCATGTGTACTACATACAGTAACGAAATTGCTTATAGCGAATGTCTCTAAGTATAGTGAAATTACTTTGTTAGCTAATTACACTCAAGTACACTACACAGTGCAAGTTACTAGCAAATATATAAAATATTAAATTACAATCAAGTACTACACAGTACAAGTTACAAATTTAAGAGATCCAAGTGACTATGTAATATTAAAATTACAATCAAGTACTAGCTACACAGTGCAAGTTACAAATTTAAAGAGATCCAAGTGACCCCTAGGATAATCAGTATTTTAAACAGTACAAGACTTTAGTCACACTAGTACTGTTGCAGGCTTTGAAATCCTCAACTACTGCATAGAGAGTAGTAGTTGATACAGATCATCCAATTGCAAGGTAGAACACATGGCCTACCAATTACCTTTTCACACCTTAGTATAGACTGAAGATGATGCATCTGCATGCCATATATCAACAAAGGCTTCAGTATTAAAGGGGTCTCAGCTAATAACCACAGCAGATTTGATTTGCCTTGTGAGGGAGCTAAGAACACCGACGGTTGGTTGCATGCATTGGCATAATCAACAGGGTTAGAGACCATTTTGTAACTTGTACACAAGGGACATAAAAGGCCAAGGCCTTTATATACGTATATGATGTCCCTTGTGTACAAGTTACAAAATGGTCTCTAACCCTGTTGATTATGCCAATGCATGCAACCAACCGTCGGTGTTCTTAGCTCCCTCACAAGGCAAATCAAATCTGCTGTGGTTATTAGCTGAGACCCCTTTAATACTGAAGCCTTTGTTGATATATGGCATGCAGATGCATCATCTTCAGTCTATACTAAGGTGTGAAAAGGTAATTGGTAGGCCATGTGTTCTACCTTGCAATTGGATGATCTGTATCAACTACTACTCTCTATGCAGTAGTTGAGGATTTCAAAGCCTGCAACAGTACTAGTGTGACTAAAGTCTTGTACTGTTTAAAATACTGATTATCCTAGGGGTCACTTGGATCTCTTTAAATTTGTAACTTGCACTGTGTAGCTAATATATATGTATATATCTGTCAAAAAATGGCGGACGTTCGGCTAGCTTTCGTTTTCTAGCTTAAAATTAGCTTTCTCTTCCTTAGCGTAGAACATTGAACGAACGAAATGGACTTAAAAACTACCCTTACTAATACTATGTAACGTAAAGCTTGCGCAAAAACGTTTTCTACGAGATATGGCCTTGAAAAATTGACGGCCAGCAAGAGTCGATCGGAAATCGGTTAACCGTATATCTATGAGAACCAGCCAAGTAGTTCGAGTTTACTTAGGGGCGCCTGGCGCCCCACGAGTTTTTTAAACTCGAACTCCTTGTTAAGTTTAGAAAAAGCGAAAAGCAGCCGAGCGTCCGCCATTTTGTTGACAAATATTATATCACGAACAGGAAACCAAGCGTTATAAATATGATCTAGGGACGCTTTAATCCTACGGTATACGTGGTCTTTGCTAAAGACGAACAATTGGTAGCTGTTGGTAGGTATGGAGACAGAAGGAGAAGTAAAATTACAAGCACTACAGAAATTACTTTCTAGTGTTTCTCTTAAAGCTGAAGGCGAGATTGTGGGCTCGGATTATAATCGACTCCACAAAGCATTTCGTGTGATTGCCAAAGAACAAAGTGACTTAAACGTTCGATACATCAGCAACAGAGTCAGTGCGGCATGGAAATCTTACCTCAAAGATCAACCAGTAGGAGATCCTTTCAGAGTGTGCAGTGTGGGATGCGGGGATGGTGAACGAGACTGCGGTATTTTGAGGGAAGCCTTGAAGACAATCTCCGATGCAGTAGCTTTTCAGTTCGTTGGTATTGATATTGATGAAACATCTTGCAGAAATGCTGAGCTAGCCTTCAAGGAGTTGCCATCAATCGATACAACAATACTTAACAAGGATATTCTACAAGTTGACCCTAACACTCTGCCTAAGTTTGACTTGGTCTACATGAATCACGCCCATTATTACATTAAGGATTTTAAGGCTTTGGTGAGAATAGTGAAAGAGCTAGCTAAAGGTGAAACCGGAAGTGTTCTGATAGTGTCTAACAAAAATTCGCCTATAAACGCTCTCTTTAAAGTATTTTTTGAAAAAGAACACGAATCTCCTTTTCGTCTTTCAGAAGATCTGCTCAGTGAATTGGACGAGATGGGAGTAAAGTATCAAGCTGAATCTCTCATGAAAGGCGCTTTTAATTTTGATCGCTGTTTCACAGAAGGATTTTCCTCCAGTTTTTCAAAAGACGTGCTAGATTTTGTGACATTAACACGTGCACGCCTCACAAGATATCCGGAAGAAGTAACCAAGGCAGTTGTTGAATACATTCAAGCAATCTGCAGAAAGGTCCCAGATAAAGGCTTCGTGTGTGATTTCTGTGACACAGCAATAACTCTCTAACTCTATTAACCTGAGTAAAACATGTATAATTCAATGCATGGTTGGTGATAGTTCAGAATTTGCATGCACTTTCAACTTGTCTGAAGCCGCACGCGGGGTGGCTGTGGCCGCTCTGACCTATATTCTCGGCCACCATTATATAGAGGGGTTGCACGTTTGCCAGCTATTATAACCAGAGAAGGTTCGGAGAAGGAGGAATTAAACAGGGAACGTCGGCTGGCTTTCAGCTGCTGATCATGACATTCATGAGATTGTGTCTCAAACTATTGGCCAGGATCTGGGTTACAGATTTGGATTGCACAAGTCAACTGTAAGTCAGTTATTCAGTCAGATGATTGATGTTATGTATTCTGCTTTATATAAGCCACTCATTCATTGGCCAGACCGAGATGTTTTACAACAAACTTTGCCAATGGATTTTCGTGAGCACTACCCCAATTGCACTGTGATTATTGACTGTTTTGAGATTGATATTGAAAGGCCAACAAACTTGTTAGCAAGGGCACAGACATTCTCTTCTTATGAACACCACAATACTGCCAAGTACTTAATCGGAATAGCACCACAAGGCACAGTTTCCTACATTTCATGTGGCTGGGGAGGAAGGGTCAGTGACAAGCACCTCACCGAGAACTGGTTTAATGAAATTTTTATTGCCCGGTGACACCATACTCGCAGACCAAGGATTTGACATACAGGAATCTGTGGGATTATATTGTGCTCGAGTCCATATACCATCTTTTACTAAAGGAAAGAAGCAGCTCACAGGAATTGAAGTCGAGCAAACTCAACACATTGCTAATGTGAGAATTCATGTTGAGAGAGTCATCGTTCTTTCGGCAAGTGGGATAAAACCACAATTTTTTTCATGGTGCAGACTGCAATTTGAGGCACTTGAAGTGAAACCATTGGTAAGGACATGTGGAATTGTCACAGGCCACCATTGGTTCTTCTTCAGGCCCTTGACAATAACAGTAAGCATCCTGATTGATCCTTATCAAGTTCTCCATGATTGATTTCTTCTTTCGCATGAGAAACAGCTGTGGAAGGCCGAGAAAACCATTTGCCCAGTAGCTCTGGGAGACATGCTGTCTGGAAAAAAATGTATAGATTTCCTGACACATTGCAGCCAGAATTCCTCACCACAAAGTTGCTGAAACGTCTTCCAGTACAAAAAATTGTGACTGGACCCAGATGTAATAGAAGCATAATAGCTATAGATATATACATGTGCACATGCAGCACGGAATTGAAAGTACCTAATAGTATGCACCTGATAAAAGTAAGGGTGTGTCTGCTTCAGGTGCAAAGTGTCATCACTTTTCTCCAGGCAAAAGGACTGGGATAGTGAGGATTGCTTGAGTGTGTCCTTACAGTGACAATATGGACACTGCAATAGCAATATACAAACAAATTAAATTTCAGCTTACAATAATTCCACACATGCAAAGTATATGTACATAGGTATACATATATACCTTGATCTCACATACACCATTGCCACATTGGCAGCTGACAAGTCCATCTGGAGAAGCACTCATGAAGGAATGTTCAGGGCTACTGAACATTCCACACTCCATGACTGGTGCTTTCCCTCCATGTACTCCGCGCACAACTTTCTAGTGTTCACATCCCCATTTGGTCGCTGCTGTGCCAAAGCGAGACAATTCAGGGTGGCAGACTGCCACAACGAGGCGCAGCTTTTACATACAGCTACGGAAATCATTCAGTTTTTTCTGGCTGGTTGTCAGTGGGCTTATATTGGGGACTGGGCTACTATTTTTTCAAGAACTTGTAAAAGTGGGCTCCTATTGGAGACGGGCTTGCATTAGAGATCTGGGCTTATATTAGAGATAATACGGTATATAGGCCATGCAAAAATAGTGTGCATGCCCCATGCACCCTAGTCCGATGAAATCAGATCCTTTCATTGCGCAATCACCGCGGCAGAAAGGGTCTGATAACTTAACCTCGATTCTCTGTTGAAATTCCTGTGGAAATTCCGCGGTCACATTTGTGGTTAACACCATCCTTATTTAGTGAAAGGTATGAAATGTCCGACTTGTATCAGTGACTAGAATGGTGGGTAAGTTGTCAGGCCTTATTACACAGTCGATAGGGTCTGATTTCATCAGACTAATGCATAGTCTCGTACCCAGACCGCTACTCGCCTCCATATTTATATTATGACGTCACACGGTCGGCGAGATAGGGTCTGGCATATTTCCTATGCGACAATTCTTCCACCCACGCAACCACAAATATGCAAATAATTTATTGCACGCGCTAAATAATAAGTGTTACGCGTTCTCTCTCGGAGTTGTAGCAGAGATTCTCTGGGCTCACAAGAACTAGTTCGTGCTTCCCTTGTAAAACGCGACTGATTGCTTGTTGGTCCAACTGCAATTCGCCCAGGAACTCCGCATTCACTCCCATCGGGATAAATTTCTTCCTTTGTTCCGCCATCAGGGCTGCTAGGGGACTCAAAACCACTACAATGCTAGTAGTCGATCTTCGAATCGTGTTAAACAACGACGGAAGAACAGCGAAAATCAGCGTCTTCCCGAACCCAGTAGGAAGAGATACGAAGACATCCTTGCCTCCGCAGAATGCCAAAATCGCTTCCAGCTGCTGAGGTTTGACGTTCGTGAAGCCTAGTCGAGAAGCCGCTTCGCGGACTAACACAGATAAAGCTAGTTTACTGAGATCTTCCATTCGGCTGCGAACAGCGGCTTCACATTACGTCATCAATTAACATTCCTCACAGTGTCCCAGCATTCCAGGACATTAACGAATTGTCGCATAGGAAATGTGCCAGACCCTATCTCGCCGACCGTGTGACGTCATAATATAAATATGGAGGCGAGTAGCGGTCTGGGTACGAGACTAACTAATGCACCCTTCGATTCACTAATCACGATGAGAAAGTTATGGAGACTGAAGAAGTAAGATTACAAGCACTACAGAAATTACTTTCTAGTGTTTCTCTTAAAGCAGAAGTTGACATTGTGGACCCGGATTATAATCGACTTCACAAAGCATTTAATAATATGCTAAGAGCCCCCTAAAATGGTAAGGTGATTCCTTTTAATAGCTAGTGGGTGCTCATTTGGGGGCGCTTTAATTCGAGTACGGTCCTAGTGTATACTCTTTGATAAAGACGAACAATTGGTAGCTGTTGGTAGGTATGGAGACAGAAGGAGAAGTAAAATTACAAGCACTACAGAAATTACTTTCTAGTGTTTCTCTTAAAGCTGAAGGCGAGATTGTGGACTCGGATTATAATCGACTCCACAAAGCATTTCGTGTGATTGCCAAAGAACAAAGTGATTTAACCGTTCGATACATCAGCAACAGAGTCAGTTCGGCATTGAAATCTTACCTCAAAGATCAGCCAGTAGGAGATCCCTTCAGAGTGTGCAGTGTGGGATGCGGAGATGGTCAACGAGACTGCGATATTTTGAGGGAAGCCTTGAAGACAATCTCCGATGCAGTAGCTTTACAGTTCGTTGGTATTGATATTGATGAAACAACTTGCAGAAATGCTGAGCTAGCCTTCAAGGAGTTGCCATCAATCGATACAACAATACTTAACAAGGATATTCTACAAGTTGATCCTAACACTCTGCCTAAGTTTGACCTGGTCTACATGAATCACGTCCATTATTACTTTGAGGATTTTAAGTCTTTGGTGAGAATAGTGAAAGAGCTAGCTAAAGGTGAAACCGGAAGTGTTCTGATAGTGTCTGGTAATCGTACTCCATATATACGATATCTCACAAAATTATTTTTTGAAAAGGAGTACAATTTTCCTTATCGTCTTTCTGAAGATCTCCTCGTGGGTTTGGATGAGATGGGAGTAAGGTATCAAGCTGAATGTCTCAAGAAAGGTGTCTTTAATTTGAGCCGCTGTTTCACAGAAGGATTTTCCTCCAGTTTTTCAAAAGATGTGCTAGATTTTTTGACTCAAGCACGCCTCACAAGATATCCGGAAGAAGTAACCAAGGCAGTTGTTGAATATATTCAAGCAATCTGCAGAAAGGTCCCAGATAAAGGCTACGTGTGTGACTTCTGTGACACAGCAATAACTCTCTAATTCTATTAACCTGAGTAAAACATGTTTAGTTTGAGTACTTTTGCATTCATTATCATTTACATACTAGTGTACATCATTATATGACCATAGACATATGATGATAAGACCAAACACTCTTATAGTAGTCCGATGTACATATATGTAATTTTTATACATCTTTGTATGCTTAGAAGACATTGATAGACATAAATTTACTATCTTGCTATCACATCTTGTCGCCTCTGGGTGTCAGGTACCAAAGGCTGGCGCTAATTATTGCAAGTATGTCGACACACCGACTCTCCTTGATTAATTAACTCACACACGTAGCTTACAAAAGATTGATATACACATATGTATGCAGACATTGTATACATAAGATATAATATTATGTATACATGTGTTAATATTAAGAAATACATACTAGATTTATATGTGTTCCTGCACCATTACATTAACTACTATTATAGTGACGTGGACTGTTTTTATACAACGAAGCATAATATTTAGCAGGACAAATTTTGAAGTGCTTCCTTTGCAAAGTATGTGACATCGGTATCAGCATCTTCACCTAGCTTAGTCAAAACTGGTACAATAATATTTTGGATGATGCTGGAGAATGAGATAGAGACAAGGGGTGTACAGTATATATTAAGTACGTACATATTGTCAACCTTCAGAATGCTATTGGAAGTCTGTGATGATTATTAGGATTTAGAAATGCATGAACATACTCATAAGTTATTAGTCTAATTATGGCAACAATCAAATACTACTGAGCTACAAGCAATGCTCCCTCCATATTTCTCCTCTTGTACTAGCTATACAAAGAAGCAATTAGCCTGCATTCACACTAATTAATGGTGATTCTCTTTATCAGAAGACACTGATAAATAACCAGTCCCATATGCATGATGAATGGGGCCGTAATCACAGAGGTTGACTTACTCTGGTGATACTTTATTTGATAGCTTTTCTAGTGTCTTGGCCACGTTAAACCTGACATTGGCTACACTATCTTCTGCCATGTTTGTGGTAGCAGGGAGGAGGGATTTTACTATAGTATCTGTGTTAACTGCATCTATAATCACCTGGAATGGAAGTGGGAACACACAAGTAGAATTCAAATGCAAGCTGGCTGGAATGGAAGTGGGAACACACAAGTAGAATTCAAGTGCAAGCTGGCTGGAATGGAAGTGGGAATACACAAGTAGAATTCAAGTGCCAGCTGGCTGGAATGGAAATGGGAACACACAAGTAGAATTCAAGTGGAAGCTAGCTGGAATGTAAGTGGGAATACACAAGTAGAATTCTAGTGGAAGTTGGAACTGAGTATGCTAAAACCCTCACAAAGAACCATCCTCACATGTACAAACATCTGATGGCTTACATTAATGGAGAATAGAGTTGTTAGCCTATGGAGGTAGTTGGGGTCCCTTGCCATGGCAAACACTTTGGGGAAGACAGCTACTGACGCCCACTCTACTCCAAACTTTTCAATCAACTTCTTCACATTCACAGTAGCTGCCTCTCGAATAGCATACACTAAAGAAACAACAAAGGAAACAATCATAATACAGAAGATTAACATCAAGATTAAACTGCTTCTTATTTGAGACATACTCATTCCAAAGAACAGAAGCACATTTATTATATAAGAACTGCATGTACATATGTAGGTTTATAAAGGACTTTGGTCTGTACATGCATAGGATCCGCCTGATCTAATTGCTAACCATTATCAATCAGCCACTGAAGACACAGATCATTCAATTTCTCTTCAAATATCTCAACTCCCTTCAAAGATGACAGAAATCATATAAATACTCATCCACAATTAGTATGAGCTCTGTCACAAGTATGTACTCACAAGCTGCTCAGCCAATAGTGGCATGTATTCTATGATGGCAAGTCTGACCCTCCACTTCTTATCCTCGGCCAGCTCCAATATGGCCGGCAGAAGAGTGTCAGTCAACTGACTGATCCCAATGACAGTATTCACTGATTCCAGGGTGGAGATGATATTCAGTCGAACTTCAGAACACTGCCATGACAGATGTATCAATCAAGGAAATACATAGTATGATACAAAATGGAATCCTTAAAGTACAATTTACGTACGTACATCATTGTGACATACCAAAGTAATTATACTCCAAGTATGCGCATTAAATTTCATTTAATAGAGAACTCACGTCATCCTTAAGTTGTGCAAGGAAGAGAGGAAGCAAATGCTCCACAGTTCTATGGGAATAGGGATAGAGTTACTGAATTGTATACAGACACTGGGGGTGGGGCTGGGGGAGGAGTAGTCAATAATGGACTTCCTCCTAGCTTCATTACTCAGTAATGGACATCAGAAAAACTATCCCCTAGCTCGTCTGACCAAATAAGGTAAGCTGAGGAGGCTATTGCTCACATACGTACACAACACATTACTAACTTCTCTTTTCCTAATATGGGCGATAGGCCCATAATGACTGACGCCAGAGCACTCTTCACATGTTGGTTGGGATCAGCGACCAAGGCCTACAACCACGTACATACACACACCGTGAGTGCCTTCACACCCTCACACTTGTGGACAAAAGCTGCCTTTACAAGGAACACATATGCATCAGCAGTGATAAATCCATTATTACTATAATGTTCACAACATATACGTATGTCCTATTTCTATGTACTACTTATATAGTCATAGATTGCATAATAGGTGTGCATGTATGTATATACAGTACCTGTACACAGGGTAGTATATGTTGCAAGATGGCCTCCACCTTCACATCGTTGGGGAGAGCCTCGCAGAATCCCTTTAGTCTGTTGGCCGCTGCAGCCCTCACTTCTGCTTCCGGGTCCCTTAGGAGAGAGGCAAAGGACACAAGAAGGTGTGTCTTTGTGAGTTCTTGACCAACTGCCTCCTGAAGTTCAATAAACTTATCTGCCACCATATATCTTACCCTCCATGACTTGTCCTAATAGGCACAGAAGAGGAGTGGGGATAACGGATGAGAGAGAGGGAGAGGAGAGAAAGGGAGAGGGGAGAGAGAGGGAGGAGAGAGGAGAGAGAGAGAGGGAGAGGGCAGAGAGAGGGAGGAGAGGGGAGGGAGAGATAACGGATGAGAGGGGTGCGTCTGTGAGGTAATGGACACTATATACAGTCAAAGGCAAAGTGTCTTTAAAACATGATGTTTATACTCATTGAATACATACATACAGTTACGTATACATATTAGGCTGAATTGAGTTGATAATGTTAAATTAACATTGTTAAATTAATAAATAACTATAAATTTGATAAATTCCCATCAGATATACACTAGACATACGTACAAGACTAGAAGAGGTTCATATTTATGACAAGTGATTATTATTACTAAAACTTTTTGTACAGACAAGTGACCAAAGTCTTCTAAATTAACACAACAAATACTACACTAAAATAACACAAGAGTCACTATGTGAAAGCAGTGGTTGTACATGTAGCACTCACAGACGATGTAGTTCTTAGAATGGGGATGATAAGAGACTCATTGTCCTTCTCGCTCAGTATCTTGGCTATTGAAGTGGATGCCTCCACCGCCAGCAGCCTCACAGAGTCCTGCTCGTCCTGAGCCAAGCTCTGGAACATGGGGATAACGTCCTCCTTGAGGAACTCAATAGATATGACTTTGGCCAGCTCCCCCATCTTGGAGGCGGCCGCTCGCCGGACCATTGGAGTCTCATCTCCACACAACTTTCTAAAGCTCCTACAGACACACAATGAGAGGTAAGTACGTATATCTCAACATTTGACTAATTCAGTTCAGAATACTAAAACATGTATCTACACACTCTATATAGATAGTTGAAATGTGAAGGTACTTTAAGTTTCAGTTGATATTCATGTTTCATACATGAACATGACATTGTGTAGATAGAGAAAAGATTTGTATTTATATCATATATATGTATGTAAATTTCATACAGTAACAGCTTGGGTATACACATATTATGTAGGAATATGTACACTTTGTGTCTTGTAACTTGTTGACACTTAAACACAACCATATCAGATGATTTTTAAAGTTTAAACAATTCTACAGTACTTGATGTACATTTATATTTTAGTACATAAAAAATTTAACACACCATTTTCCTTACATGCTACATCTACGTACTTACTTTAGAATAAAGGCATATAGGGAACTAAACCTAGTGAGAGCTTTGGATGAGGATACCTTCTATCTCCTTCTAATTCTCTTCTTCTCCACTGGGCCATGTATGTATCATATTTGTTAAGAAGTAAAAAATGACTGTTTCTTACGCTCTGAGTTCTGCCTTTAGTTCTGCACTGACTGATGGATATGCTGCCACAAAGAGACCGCAAGCTGAGGTCCTCGAAGTGAACCACTCCCCAGAGGCTAGACGCTGGATCAGAGGCACAAAGTACTGCTCCACGTGAGCAGGGATGTGTGCCTTGGCCACCTCTCTGAGGGATTCCACGGCCTTCTCTCTGACCACCGTCTCCTCCACTTGAGCAAGGCCTTCCAGTGGAGCCTGTAGAGAGAGAGAGCAGGATTGACGGCACTGTACAGCGGGTCCAGCAGTGAAGACACAATATTCAATTAGCAACTTCTTATGAGCTACTCATAAATCTTTTGGTTGTCACATATTCATCAGAACAAATGTATACTGTAAGTGTTAATTCTACGTACCTATTAGCATTGTACAGTGGAAAATGTGTAATGTTTTTGAAAATAATACAAACATGGAATTATAGACTAAACAATTCAAACAGTTGACACTTCTATTCTGTATACAATGCTTGTTTGTTTGTTTGGTGGAGGAAACTCCACTATATAAACAAACAAACAAGCATTGTGGCTGTGAGTGCTAACCAGTAGTGATTGAGCATGTTCAGGTCCTCCCACAAGAGCAATAAAGTCCTCAAGTCCGAGCTGCTCGGCCAAGGCCCACAACACCTCATCTTCATCATCCAGCGAATCTACAAGGATAAGCAATGAATAAGCACAGAAGAAGGAAGAAATAAGTGAAAAGAGAATAACAGTGAACAGAGGTCAATAATATAAAGGATATAAAGACTTGGAAAGGGCTGACACAGCAAGTTGTTAAATGAGATCAATCTCAAACCCCAAAAAGTGAATTATCTTAAAGACACTCACATGTATAACAAACAAACATTACGTCGCAAGAGGTCTCACAGGTAACTAAATACATATGTACATTATGTCGCAAGAGGTCTCACAGGTAACTAAATACATATGTACATTATGTCGCAAGAGGTCTCAAAGGTAACTAAATACATATGTACATTATGTCGTAAGAGGTCTCAAAGGTAACTAAATACATATGTACATTATGTCGCAAGAGGTCTCAAAGGTAACTAAATACATATGTACATTATGTCGCAAGAGGTCTCAAAGGTAACTAAATACATATGTACATTATGTCGTAAGAGGTCTCAAAGGTAACTAAATACATATGTACATAATGTCGCAAGAGGTCTCACAGGTAACTAAATACATATGTACATTATGTCGCAAGAGGTCTCAAAGGTAACTAAATACATATGTATATTATGTCGCAAGAGGTCTCAAAGGTAACTAAATACATATGTACATTATGTCGCAAGAGGTCTCACAGGTAACTAAATACATATGTACATTATGTCGCAAGAGGTCTCAAAGGTAACTAAATACATATGTACATTATGTCGCAAGAGGTCTCAAAGGTAACTAAATACATATGTACATTATGTCGTAAGAGGTCTCAAAGGTAACTAAATACATATGTACATTATGTAACAAGAGGTCTCAAAGGTAACTAAATACATATGTACATTATGTAACAAGAGGTCTCAAAGGTAACTAAATACATATGTACATTATGTCGCAAGAGGTCTCAAAGGTAACTAAATACATATGTACATTATGTCGCAAGAGGTCTCACAGGTAACTAAATACCAATATTCATGTTAATATGGTAAAAGTGAAGGTTAGCAATAAACAAACATACTCGTGTTACTGTTACAAGATGATGCAATCAGATTATCTGAACAGGTACAAATTACACCGTTTCCTCATGACTGTTGGGAATAAGGACTAGGATAAGTATAACTCCTTTATGCGGCCAACATCAAAGTAAAGTAAAGTAATTATCTATGCCTTACAGCTAATAATTGAAACACTGGCGTTGTGGGATATTGAACCCATTCAATATGGCTGCCCTTAGACCGTCCCGCCTAGCGATAAGATCAAGCTTACCTGTCAAGTATGGAAGCAATTCCGATCTCGTTCTTTCGTCTCCTAACGCTAAAGCTATCGTAGAAAGCTTCTTAATTGAATTTAATCTCAACTAATAATAAAGAATAAAAAAGTTCTTAATATAGCTCAAGTCTTCCACATTCCCTACGAAAGGGTCAAATAAACAATTTTTATATATACTTTTAGTTCAAAACTAAGCAATTGCCAAGGAAAAAGACAGTTTTTCCATTCATAAAATGGCGCCTTTTTAGAACATTAAACGATTGTCTATATAAAGTCTCAAGGCTTCAATCTTTCACATTTTTTATACACTTACTTGTAAATCATCATTTCGTAGTTCATCGATGAGAACTGCTATCGGATATAAAGAACTGTCTCCTTCTTTGGCTGTCATTTTTACCTTCTAAAAATATTACTTTCTCCGCGCACTCCCTCTCCCACGAGTCACCTAATTCGAATGACGTCATTACCATGGTAACTCTACATAATTTATGGGACACCTGTATTTGTACCAAATTTAGAGTTTATTTGTGCATCGTCTGTCGGTCTAGTGGTATCAACTTCATCGGGGCGACTCTCTTCAGCGCTGGCAAAGCTTTCTGAACTAGCTTCACTTGATTGATCATCTGAAATCTCTTCTAGATCTTCATTTTCTCTATTTGCAATGCCTTCAGATGTAGTCTCACTTGACTGAACTTTAGTTTTTCCTTCTTTGGTAATAGGGACATTATCAGATTCATTCTCTACTGATTGATCTTCTGGTGTCTCTTCTGCGATGTCTTGCTCAGAAAAGTCTTCAGAATTAATTTCTTTTGATTCATCATCTTTTAGTGTCTCTCTTGACTGATCTTGTGTCTCTTCTGCGATGTCTTGCTCAGGGACATCTTGTAAGAATCCTTCAAGACTCCTTTGTCCATCTTCATCTACTATTTCTACATCCTCAATTGAATGAGTTGATGTTGAATCAGACATTTGTCTGCTCAGAACTCCCGAAGCCACAAATTCCTTCATGTCTTCGTGAAATAGAGACTGAAAAGTCTCTTGCCGATCTGTAATCTTTTTACCTTCATTTGCATTCTTCAAAGTAGTCAATCTTTGCTTTTCCATTTCAATCTGAGAAAAAGAAAGAAAAACTCTATTTATATTTGTTGTTCATACCACACAATTGACTTGTCAAGATTTTAGGAATTAGAGAAGGGCCACTTAAAATGGCGCTTACCTCCACCTTCATTCTCTCTCTCTCTCCGTCATTCTCTCTTGCCAATATGTTGAGCTGTAGTTTAGCACTGTGTTTCTTTCGCTCCGTCTTAAGTTTAGCATCCATCAACTCCAACTGATACATGTCATGTTCCAACCTTGTCAGCTGTTCAGCTATAAGGAGAGTCACGTGACATTCATGTGACCTCTCTGAACACACTATCAATTCAGACTAATTAATTGTAATCTAAATGAGCACTCATTAATGGTATCTTTGTAGGTATTCCAAGGAGTGAATGTTAATATTGGTGCAATGTTTAATTAAGGAATTAAAATGAGTTTAATTAATCCTAATTTTCAATGACCAACCGTGAAATAACTTCTACTATAGCACATATATTGAGACATTTCGTTAATAAAGCGTGACCAATTAGCTTACCGATCGCTTCCACTTTCTCGTTGGCAGCAGCGAGCGACTTCACAAGCGAGGGAAGGCACTTAAACTCTATCTCGCACTCTCCCAAGAAGTATTTCCAAGCAGCTGTCCTTTTAGCAACTCTTTGAAGAAGAATGTCCGTCTTATTCGCCTTGTCAACACATGATGTGGTGGCCTCGTAGATGCCAGACTTTAAGATAAGAAAGTGGAGAAGAAGCTCTGCACCAGTTTCTACATTCACAAAACTAGGAAAGTCTTCTTCGTTCAGTTGTGGACCTTTGACGAAATTTGTCGTCTTTTTCACCAAACCGCTTAATTCATCCTTAATTTCAGACCTCAGATCCAGAAATTCTCTCTTTGAAGAGCTCAAAGCATCCTTTACTTCTGCTTTGATACCTTTCACTTTTTGCGAGAAGACCTGGGCCATTATTAACTTGTTCAGAGCTGATAAGGAAAACCACACCTATTTTGTAATGGTTATTTTGGGAATAAAATGGCGGTGTTATCAGCAGTTGATCGGGGGTTTTCAGTCTATGTCGGCCAACTGTCCACTAGAGTGCCACTTTATGAAATGGAAGAGCTGATTTATGAATTATTCCTCCAGGTTAGTATGCGTGTCGCACGCAAATTATATAGTCACCTGCCACTAATCTAATCGTATGTACATATTGACATGTGTGAGTATTCGCTGCCCTTTTGCTCGAAAATATCTTCAATACATTGGAGCCCTATAATCAAACATAGCTTTATAATCAACCAGTAGTGACTTGTGTAGTCGTGTTTGCATGGACCTTCTGTCAGGTGCTTGGATAGAATCCAACACTATAGTCATCAATCAGCATTTACGAAATCCATTTTTAATTATCTCTTTTCCATTAAATGGACTCCCTGTCACTTGGACTAACTCCTAATTCTCATATAGGCTGGTCCTCTGAAAGGTATCAAAGTGGAGAACGGAGAGGAACGTAAAGGAGTCAAGTACCCCAAAGGGTTTGCATTTGTTCAATTCCTGCATGAAGAGTCGGTTGATTACGCAATCAGGTTGCTGGATGGTGTGAAATTGAACGACCGACCCTTAAAGGTGCGGATTGCAGAGGACCACTCTAGCAGGTCACAAAGTGACACTAAACCCAGTCCCCTAGTCACTAACCATTACGATATGAAAGGCTCAAGGAATCCTCCCATCCTGTCTCCCCCTCAGCATGCCATGTCTACCCCTGTCCATACAATGCTGTATCACAATACACCAAATTCCCACATCAGTCCCCAGATGGTCGGTTCACACCACCAGTTCATCCCCTTGGGTGCGGAGCCAGGCTTCCGTATGGATCACCACAATTCCAAGATGCACGAGATGAGAATAAACAGACACGACCATCCTCGTTGGGTTCAGGAAGACACAAGGCAGAACCTATCAAGCTATCATCAAAGAAATGTTCGAGATCGCTCACCCCACAGGTATGAACATAATGAAGATGCGAGAAAGAGGGACAGGGAGAGACACCCACCAGTTCTACATCAGAGGACTGTTTCCTACCATCCAGGCATGTACCACTCTCCCTCCCAGCAGCCCCACCCCTCCGGTCACAGCAGAAGATGGTCACATCATTAAATTTAACTATTATTTAATTATAAACGGACTATTATTTAAGTGTAAACTAGTGTATAATAGTGTGAATGGACTGTAATTATAACGTCACTTTTAACTTCACTAATTGACTATACATGCGTGCACGTGGTTAAGTAACATGGACGTGACTAGAATGTGAATTCATACATGTTATAATGGATATTTGAAATGGAGTAGACCTGTATGTATTCACAATATTACTTCAGTAATAATATAATTCTGAAACTACTAGTGTACAACAGTACAATAACCAGAATCATGTCTGCATTAATGAATTCATGATTCTAAAGGTTTATATATCTTGCAATTTCATGTTTTCCACTCAACTCAATGGACTCGTAAGCCGGATTTTCGATCATTTTCTTCACTTGATCAGGTTCCTCTTCCAAAGGACCCATGGAGACATCTCTTGATATAGGAGGTCTCACTTGACCTGTTCTGTTTAAATTTCTCTCTTTGATTGTCTTTGCTATCAATATTGTGCTCAAAATTATCAGGAAAATGGAGAGGATTATGATCAACAAAATTAGCAGTACAATGACACTTGTGTGAACAATAAGGACACCTGAATCAGATTAAGTAAATATATATAACACTTTACTGATATGCATGCTTCTGTAGTATATACGTATACGCAAACTGTTTATTATGCATATAATAGTATTCATCACCTCCACTTGTAGTTGTAGATTCAGTTACAATAGCTCTGCTAGCTTCTACTCTTGAGTTGACAAGGGTTGTTATATTCAGTCTGATCATGCTTGAACTGTTAGCTATAGTATATAAATGAAATATGTGTTATGTATATAAATGAAATATGTGTTAGCTGAATGCATATATACGTGTGTATATAGTAAGCTATATATTGTATATACCTATACAAATATAAAGATAAATTCAAGTATTAGTTCCTGCATGTGGATCATAGGCTTCACCTTTAGAAAAAATAATCAAACTAGTGAGAATCACTAGTAATACTGGCCAGAAACTAGCTTGGTTCACCATCTTCCACTAAATAGTATATTCTTAGAGTATATTTTATATGTATACACTGAATACTAGCGCTACAATTAATGGTACAAATTAAATAATATTATCTATATATAAATATATAAACAGTTCTATATACTGAATAGACTATATATTGAAGGTAAAAGGTTATATTTCATTCACATTCTCTGACAATAATTGTAGTTTCTTGGAATTCTTTTGAGCTAAGATGTATATAGTCAAATATAGACTTACCCATTTCCTCTTCATATAATACCATATATATATATAATTAGACGTACATCATATGTACATCTATATTGAACAATCATATATGTGTATGATGCAATTCCTTATCCTTCATAGACACCTATTCAGTGGAGCAGCTCTACAATTATCTCATGCTTGCGACATGAGGAAAATTATAATTGTACGTATACACTACCATCTGAATATGAATGTGGTATAGATACGCAGCTCCTGTTCAAGTCAAAAATCCAAGCTTATTATATTTCTACATCTATATTGTTCCATGGCTTCATTTAAATGCATATATACATGCAACTTGTCTTATTGTGGGTACATGTACAATAAATCTCCCTTTTCCTACACACATTAAATAATGTAGTCATTAGTGTGGTCGAAAAATATGTTGTTAATTAATGTATTACAGAGATCGTATAGTAGCGATGGAAACTTTAAGGGCTTTTGGTCTAAAGACATTTTGGATGCTCTCCACTGTCGTTCCTTTGGCTATGACCTCCCTTCCCTTTGTAGGGCAGATCTTACTCGCTGTGGTCGTATTTCTGCTCATTTACAGAAGCGATACCGATATAACGCTTCTGTTCCATACAAAGTTTGGAACAAGACCGGAAAAACAGTTTAGGGGAAAGGTTATCTGGATCACAGGCGCATCTAGCGGCATTGGAGAGCAGCTTGCCTACCAGTTGGCGAAAGCGGGTGCCAAGCTCGTCTTGTCGGCCAGAAATGCTGAAAAACTGGAAAACGTGAAGACAAAGTGCTCTGAACTCTCGCCTGCAGACTTTAAGGATTGTCACATGGTCGTCCCAATGGACCTATTGGAAGAATGCTCTTATGCTCAAAGTGTGTCTTCAGTTTTAGAAACGTTTCAACGGATTGACTACCTAGTCAATAACGCTGGTATGGCTCATTCTGCCAAAGCTGTAGATACATCCGGGGACACAGATCAAGCGGTTATGAAGCTGAACGCTCTATCAACAATCGGCTTCACAAAGTCAGTTCTACCAACAATGCTTAAGCAGCAGAGTGGATGCATTGTAAACATTACCAGTCTCTCTGGCAAGATGGGTTCTCCTATGTCAGCAACATACTCTGCCAGCAAGCAAGCCCTTCATGGGTACTTTGATTCACTCAGAAAGGAGGTTACAGATGATGGTCTTTATATTGTGAATGTCTGTCCAGGACCAGTCCAATCAGGTAGTGCAGCTGGTGTACTGGGAGCCAATCAAGACACCTCATCCCAGAATGCACCACAGCAAACCACAATGTTGTTGAGAATGGTTAAAGGCTTTGTGGTGTCAAATACAACTAAAATGGATGCAACCAGATGTGCATATTTGATTAGTGTTGCCATGGCGAATCATTTGCATGAAGTTTGGATATCACTGCACCCACTTCTGACCTTCTCCTATGTGTCCCAGTACCTTCCCGGTACAACCAAATGGTTAGAGCAGCGGAAGTTGATAAAGTGGTAACACTAGCTCATGATCATAATGCTCTTGCACAGCAAAGTTATATATATATATAAGTCATTCTTTGATCACATGCCCCATGCAGTATTTAATTATAACTATATGTACTTCTATTATATTTTCCAACTGATTTTATCCCATATAATTGATTCTTTATTTGTATTAACTATATAACACATGTACACATGCATGTAATAGAAAACCCAAAATAGGTATATAACTTAGGATTCCTCTACATTTATTCATTTTCACTTCTGCATGCGTGCGTGTATAGCAACTGATTTTATGTTTGAATGCATTTTCTAAAAGTTGTGCATGATCTCTGACCTCCTTTGATAACATTTTTGTAGACTGAACCAGGGATGGGGAGGGAATGGGGGAGATGCCTATATACACGTAGGTCTCTGCCAAAAGTAAACATCCAGTGTCTAAGTTTATATAATATTCATGTAGGATGATATCCTTGGAATTAGACCTGTTATATATGAATATGATAATCATGCAATTCCTAGAACTCAATCCTGGTACCATCTATACATATATAATCAATGAATATTAACTCATGGATGTTACCATGCAAATATGTATTATATACCAAAATGAAGAATTCACATGGCAGAGAAAAGTCAAATTGTGTCCTCTGCAGCAAAATTGTTTACTAAGTTTTTGTTGAACATCTTATATAGCTGCAATACCCTAAGACATACGTATATATTGCCCACAGATGGACAGAATGTTTCTGAATGCTCCCTGGATGATATTCATAGGGTACATCCTGTGTGGATCTCTATAAATGTGCACAGTCAGGATCGGCTTATCCATATGTTACTAATCTACTCTTGTTGTCCCCTGCGTGATTTGTGGTTAATTAGTGATTGCTCACATTGTGTAGATTCATGTCTTTAGAAAATAAAAAAAAGTTGAGAAGTCTTATAGAGAATTATGGAATATTTCTAGCTAATCAGAAAGGTTTTGGTGATTGTACTGTTGAAGAGGATGATATAGAGACTGTCAATCGGAATGTTTATCCAGTAGTTATCAATGGTCAAAATAAATTGAAAATAACCTCAGGAGTGGTGATTCGCTGTCACCCTGGAAGTCCTATTGCAAAAGGTCAGTCTGAAAATTAGTACACTCTACATATATATACATATATCTAGAGATCAGCCATGCATGTAGCATGCTATGTATATACTCTACTTTGCTTAAATATAATATTTTTGTTTTTATTTTACTTAATATTATCATACAAGTCATTTACGTTGTATGTCATTATTATTATATTAAATGCATTTTGTAGGAGTTGCAATTGGAGGAGGAGTAGGGGGTGCAACTGGAGTTGTAGGTGGAGCTACTACAGGTGCCATTATTGGTTCTGTTGTTCCAGGTATCGGAACTGTTATCGGAGGATTAATTGGTGGTGCTATCGGTGGATTAACTGGAGGAGTGGCAGCAGGAACAGTAGGTGCAACAATAGGAGCTGGGGTCGGTGTTAGTGAGAAGGATGATCGTACCTTCACTGTTTCTTTGAGAGAGGTGCTTGAATATCATCATAATAATGGAGAGATACCAGAATTTATATGCAGTTCCAATGAGATAATGATTAAGGCATTTTATAACAACTAGAACTGAAAAGCTAAAACTTTTACAAGGTGTTTTCCACCAACTTACATTTATGTTTGTTTGCAACTTGCTAAATTGTGATAATATGCTTGCATGGTTCTATAGTACATTTGCAATGAATACATAAATAGCAACAATGTCGCAATTGATCATGCAGATTATACACGTACATATCTAATAGCTTTAACTTTGTAAATCTTACTCTAATAGCTGTACATGAATGTATTACAAGAATTTGAATTGTGTCTTATGCATACATAACATACATAATAGGTATGTAAAATATAACTTCAAAATGGTCACTTTATAAGTTAACATAAGTTGGTTTATCTTCAATCTGACTCATCTCAATAGGTATATAAGCAGGATTCCTCTCCATTTCCCCTTTAATTGCACCTTCATTAGTCACTAATTTGCACATAATAAGAGAGAGAGGGGAACCTATATATACTTATATCCAGGTTGTGTACCGTATATATATATTCTCTGTCTCGTTACCTTCCTGAGATGTATACTTCTCATTCTTATGACTGATATGAACCTTCTTGTACATACAAACAGCTACAACACAGGTAGCTATGAGTATGCTCCAACTGATTATCAAAAGTGAAGTTACTACTCCAAAAGCACTTAACAACAACACACAGTCACTTGACATATCTATTATATATAAATAATAGTAATAATAATTGTTTATTATTGTGACATGCCATACAAAGAACTGAAATCAGAAAAAAGATGGCCCAACCAGGTTTGGTTTACAAGTCACATAGAGTATAGATCATCATACGTAGTACTGTTGCATCTTGAGTGGGGTGAGTGTGTGTGCTTTTTAAAAAATGGATATTTTTACATACATTATACAAAACTTAGTGACTTATGGTGTATGGTGTATATATATGTGTATATATACGTATATACGTACATGCATATAATTCAGTATCTCCATATTTGAAGAATAATTTACATATATGTACAATATTCAAGGGGTTGGAGTAGTCTATATATACAATATAATACACCCACGTACCAGGTATACACAACTGTAAATTTAACATAACAGATCCTAAGTTTGGTGTAAAAACTTAAAAGTTAAAATGTGTATAAAACTGCAAAACACCATATATAGGTACAGTATCCATGCATGTCTCTGACAATGAGCAATATAGTGTTGTGTATATACGTACCTTGCAATTGGTGTGGTAACGTTCTTACTGTACCAAGTGATAAGATACATTCACTTCTACTTGTGATACAGGTACAGTAAACTATAGTCATTACTCCAATCTCATAAGATGTACCAGGAGTAAGACCTTCAATAGTGTAGGATGTTTCAGTAGTGGTTGTATTCCTCAAACTAGATCCATCTCCACTCTGTTGCCATGTTACCTCATACATGAAGGTACAGTTCTCAAAACACTCATCAATGTGGGACCACATCAGGGAGATACTTGTATCAGAAGGGATGGATGTGAAATTGGTTGGAGGAAGGGGAGACTCTGAAGGAATACCAGCTATAGTTATATTAACACCAAATACATATAGCAGAAACATTGAATAGCTTATATACTAACCTCTAACTCTCACAGTCACAGGTTTGCTCTCCTCCATACTACCATCAGCATACACAACAGCACAAGAGTAGTTAGCCTCTCCATTGAGGAAGACACTCTTTCTTGTTGTCACACTCGCAACTGTCTCAGTATTACTCTGGGATACAACCATATGGTATGTATCAGGTAGATCAATCCCCTCTCCATCCTTCATCCACACTACAGGACTGGTCTGATTGAAGATGGGTCCACTTGATGTAGTATCAGTTATATCATGATGGTGACAGGTGAGTTGGACTTGTCTGTCATAACAGACTGGATCAGCAGTTGAAAGAGAAGTGATTGGTATTCCTATAGTGATCCGTACAATACAAGAGACATTGCACAGTATTCAGCAAACACAAATTTACAAATGCAAATATATAGAACTACCTACATGTACGTATAATACTAATACACATCAAGTTAAAAGATTCATTATATTCCACATAATATAAATTTATGTAGTATTTCAGTATATAATACATGTGTATATACTCACTGACGGTAGTGATTCCCATTGATAACGGATCACTAACAACATCTTCAATTTCAACACATTCAGCAGTTATGTTAACTTTATATTCTGTATCACTCATCAACCCATCTATCATTACCGTATCACTGAAGGGGAAGGTATCATTCTGTAGTTGTGTCACATCAGGTACTCCATTGATCACAGGATACCAGACAGCATGATATTGAAAAGTGTGTTGAGAATAACATTCCATATTTGGAGTGTGTTCCACGTTATATTTAACAGCATTAGATTTGGGTTGTATTGCAGTTACACTAGGAAGTGGAACCTCTACATGGAGTGATGAGATGTCATACAATATCATTATACATGTACGTATATACGTATGGATGAATGAATACGGAAATAGTTCTACACACTTCACTCACCAACTGCGTCAACCACTACTTCATTGCTGTATTCTCTAACTGATGTATGAAGATTTTGAGTGTAACATTTGTAAATCCACACCTTATTATTAAAATCATCTTTAGTTATATGAATATTTAGTGTAGTGTAGGTTGATTCAACATTAGTCAGACTATGTATTCCAGCAAATCTAGTCAGTCTTGTTCCATTTCTCTCCCAAAGTACCACAAGTGATCCATCATTAAAAGGATGAGTACATTTTATCCTTGATGTCTGACCAAAACAGTGCCGGTCATTATTGGAAGTGAGAGTTACAGCAGCATCACCTACAATCATCATATAAGAATACAAAGTTGATGTTATTGGAAATTAATAATACAATAAGAAATTGCTGAATTGTGTAGTGTATGCATATACAACTGGTAAATAGGTATGAAATACTATTATAATCTCTTACCTGTTGATATTAATAGAGCGATAGAGAACAAACACTTTAAAAGTGAGAAATCAGCCATTTTATGGATTTACAGACTGCATGTATTACACATAATACATCTTGTGTATATATACGCACATAAACTACTGGTATGTAAGTATATTAATGTTTAATTTATAGTTTCACATACTTATAATAGGTCCCCATTCAGATATGAATCTCATTGAAACCATTTCAATCAAAATAAACTTTAAATTAAACCTGCATGCTGAGTAATACAGAAACAAGAAATTGAAGGAAATAAATTAAGTTTCACTTGAACAGTCAAATACAGCCCAAACTAAACTCTACTGAATTCTGACAGTTTCTTCATGATATTGTGATCTCCTCCAGTTGTATATCATCAGTGGTATCCATGGCAACAGACAGGAGCACAGCATGGGACAGTACCACAACAATGGATGCACCTACAAAGACACGTCAGAAGGGAAAACCCGAGATGACCTGTTCAACCACAACAGCTCCAAGATGATACATGCAAGTCTCTTTGTAATGAAACCTAACACATTTAACTCTACAATACATTGGCTCCTTCTATAAAGTTTAGTATATAAAAGGATTTTCCTTTTCACTTTGTTTTGTTACATAATTATAGAATTATAATTATAAAAAATATGGTTCAGTGTAAGATAAAGTATAATGCATATAGCCACACTTACATTAAGTGACTTCCTATATTGGTCCCTATATACTTGATTAATTAGATCAATTACCTATTAAGTTAACCTCAACAGAATATTATTATATCTTTATTATTATTATTGTCCTAGGAGAAAGAAGTTTTCAAGTCAATATATGCATCCCTCCCTATTTTAGGGTTAGCAGGACTTGTATAGCCCAATTAGGTGTGTTTACTTCCTAATATAAACAGAGGTTTCATTCTATATTTTGCTCCTAAAAAGGACTGGATTTGACGATTCACGTTTCTGGTTCATTTCTGTATCATATTCATATATAAAAAAAAACAAGTAACCTGATCAACTTCAAATACTTTCCGCTGGCCATCATGGCATCCGATGCTGTCATGGATAGATTGAAAAGTCGCATAGAGAATTATGCTATCATTAGAACAACAGTTAAAGGAAGAAATATCAAATCATCTGCATCACAGTACATGTGATGCAGATAATTTGATATTTCTTTGTCAAAGCTGAAGTAGGAATGGTGTGCCCAAACACAGAAGTGTATGGTTAAGTTACCTAATTTTTAGTATATATGCAACTCTTCTGTATGAATATATATCCATATAATGTAATCACTGTCTTGTTTTGATAATTTTTGTAGATGCATAGTGAACACTTCCATTCCTACTTCTAAAATCATTTTGTTTTATATATTTGTCATAAGAACATGGCAGGAAAAAGAAAAAAAGAATCATGATGTGTATGACTACAATGTTGGGACGACTTTTCTTTTTTTCCTTTTTAAAGCATGGCATGGCAAGTACATATTTCAATTGATAAACAATAAATTCGAACCTAAACTATATACCGTAGTTCGGGAAATTTTCGTGTTCGGAAATTTTCGTGGGAAAAATTTTCGTGTTAAAATATTTTCGTGGTCTGGGGGTTACCACGATATTGTACAACGTGTTATTATTCGTTGTTAAATATATTTCGTGTGATAAATTTTCGTGGTTTGAGCCAACCACGAATATATTTTAACAACGAAAATTTCCCGAATTACGGTAGCTATATACCGTATGCGTACAAATTTTCGCGGGACGTATATTTCGCGAATGCCCCTCAAGTGGGGATTTTAGCGATTTTTTTTCGCGAAGCCCCAAGTGTGGACTCCTTTTGTGCACGTGGTATCAACATCTGCAGCTGGAGAACTTGTATTTTGTAGTACTTGATTGATATATATATACAAGGTTACGAACATGAAGCCACATAATTCCTGAAAACAATATAGGGGCGCCCCAAAAAACGTCTACGGTCTTAAAGTAATCCTTGATCGTCTTCGCGGACATTCTGCATCACACGTGAAAGGCCTAGGTATGGGAAATTTTCGCGTTTTTATTTTCACGAACCCATGCTGATTCGTGAAAATCGCGAAATTTACGTCCCTCGAAAATTTGTACGCATACGGTATATCCATCTATAAGTAATAGATACCTTATACAGTAGTTCCAGCTTCAGATAAAGTTATCCCCAAACCTTTTGGCTAAAGTTTATAATAGAAATGCGTATGCAAAGCTGCTATGGTAACATTTGAAGCACAGTTGGCCCCATGATGGCTTCCTAGATCTGACGTTTCGCGTTTCTCTGCGTTTCTGGTTCGTTTCTTGTATGCATAGGAAAACAAATCTAGCCAACTTCAAATACCTTCCGTCGGGCCTGAGGACTGTACTATCATGGCATCTGATGCTGACATGGATAGATTGAAAAGTCGCATAGAGAATTATGCTATCATTAGAGCAAAAATTAAAGGATTTAGCTCTTGTACTGTTAATACAGAGGATTTGAAATCTCTTTGCCAGAATAGCAATTATGATAAGAGCACAGGGAAGCTAAAAGTAGATCCTGGTTTGGTATTGCGTTGTCATCCAGGGAGACCCATTACAGCGGGTATATATACGTATATATATTAGTTTTAAAGGTTTATTTTCGCTAATTTATACATTAATTTTTCTTAATATTTTCAAGGAGTTGCCATTGGAAGCACAGTTGGTGGTGCGGCTGGAACTGTCAGTGGAGCTGTAATTGGTGCTGTAATTGGTTCTATTATTCCAGTTGGTGGTACCATTGTTGGAGGTATCATTGGAGGAATTATTGGTGGATCAGGTGGAGTGGCAGCAGGTGGAACTGTAGGTGGTGGAGTGGGAGGTGGAGCTGGAGCTTATGTGAGAGATGAGCGCACTTTTACCATTACAATGCGAGAGGTGTTTGAACACTATGAAGAAATACCTGGTGTGATCATGATGGTGCAAAACTATCAGAATGCACCTGCATATTGATTTATGAACTTAAATCTGAAACTGAGATTTATAATACGTATACTAACATTTAAATTGCTGCCTAAACTTGCATACATATGATCATTTCTGTATTTTGAATGAAATACCATTGCAATTTACTTTAACTAACTTTAATTATATTTTTAAATGCCTTATTTATTATTTGGCACCCAAAAAACATGACATCATAACTCGTCACATGTCACCTTCTAAATTATTAACAAGTGTTGCTGATGCTCAAATTGTACCAAATTCATTATGAGCGCAACAAATACCCCTCATTACTCAATAGTATTCATATTATATATACGTACATATATTCCCTTAGTTTCACATCCCTCAGCCCTATACTACATATACAAGATTGATGAATATTAGAAAGAATATAAAATCGTGCCTATATAAATTTGCAATAATGCTTAACACACCTAATATGATATCATCATCAGTAGATTTATCCCCCATGTCTTCTGCATGAATAGCATTTTTAATATGATCTTGCATAGTGGGATATAGCTATATATGTAAACATTTTTGATGATTTCATATCCTACATATATCCTACATCCTACATATATCCTATACTTAGTCCAAATAACTGTTTATATAAGTGTTAAAGTACGTATACATACCCTTGCACAATATGATCCTATATAGAATGTATGACACATGATGCCTTTGAATCATCAATTAGTGACATCTACCCCAAATAACTTGTTCTTAAAAAAGACAAATTCCAACTTTAGAGAAATACTTCCTCTTAACCTTTGTCACAAAATTGTGTAGCCTATGTATGTGTAAAAGTCAGTATGGAGCAAAAGTTGAAAAGATGGAATTCCCAGAAACAGTGCTGGCTCTCTGCCCCAGTGAAAAAGAAAAATAGGAGAAAACTCTTGTATCCTCCCCAAAGTTCTCACAAGCTTAAGGTATATAGTATGCCTATTCTAAAATTATAATTATGTAAATATAACATTTTGAAAAAATATCTAGTATATGTATATAGAATTCCACTAAATGTAAGGAGAATTGTCTACCCCCAAGAAGAAACGTCTTAGTTTACCACCTTCCATATTTGGGCAGGGATATAACAGGATTTAAGAAGCCGATGCAGTATATAGCTTCTTAAATCCTGTTATATCACGGTTACAAAATTTAAACACAGGCAGTTGCCCCGGCAACGGAGTATATAATAACTATATATACTGTTTGGAGTATGGATTTAATGCTGTAACACTATATCTGGTGTCAGATCAAATCATTAATTATTTATAACATACATATATACGTTCCATCTAAATAATCCATACCTATGTAGTATATGATATAGAGAATGGTAAGTCAGTAACTGCTGATTAAAGGGCTGACATGTCAAAATATTCTCTTTTGTTTATGTATTATCATTCAATTATATAAATTAAATTAGCAGTTGCTATAGATTAGTATATTATATTATAACTTACACAGTATAGAACTATAATTTGAAGCCATCAATGTGAGATCAATTAAGCACATTTGCAAAATATACAAGCTATATACGTACGTACAGTAGATGCATATTTAAGTAGGAATTATAGGATATACAGAAAACAGTTGAAATGGCATTTTTCTGCCTTGGAGTACTAGTACTGTTATTCTTGGCTGCTCTGGGAATATGTAGAGGTAAATATACTTATATACCATAGAATCTCATTTTTAAATAATGAATTAAACAAAATTGCTTATAGAGAATGTCTCAGTATAGTGAAGTACTTTGCTAGCTATATATCTCATAACACTCAAGTATATACACTACACAGTGCAAGTTACCGGCAAATTAGATATCTATAATATTAAAATTACAATCAAGTACTACACAGTGTAAGTTACAAATTTAAAGAGATCCAAGTGACTCCTAACCGGTATATGCAGTGTATGTAGGGTTTAATATAGCTGATTGTGGATATATAATCTTGGGGGTCACTTGCATCCGTGTATAAATTTGATATATATATAATATATGTATTTGTCTGATTATTATGTAAATAGACAATATAATAAAAATAGCCTTTTCATATATTTAGCTCAAAGCAATGAAGGAAATGAGTTCTTTTTGGTATTCTTGGAAAATTACAAACGAGATTTTACATGTAGTGTCTTTGTAACTACTCCTGAAGATAATCCAGTGTCCTTCACTATCAGCAGTCAGTTTACGGATTTTTATGAAGAAGGGGTGGCAATGCCAGGTCAAGTGGTGTCTTATATCTTTAATCGATCATTTGCATTGTTAACTACAACTGAGAGAGGAAAAGCTATTATTGTGAAGGCTGAAGGAGATCATAAACTTGTGGTGTATGGAGCAAATGAAGATCTACATACTACAGATGCGTTTCTAGCTCTCCCTCCAGCTAGATTTGAGTCACAAACATACAAGTATATTACTGCAATGGCTACACCCTTCTTGAAATATCATTCTTTGATAGGAATGGTTGCATCTGAGAATAACACTGTTCTCTCAATAACTCCTAATACAGACACAACTATTGGATCAACATTTAGTACTGCTGGGTCTACTACACAAATAATGTTACAGAAATATGAGACACTCCTAATAAGACAAAAAGGTGATCTCACAGGAACTAGAGTGGTATCTGATAAACCTATCTCTTTCATAACTGGACATCGGTGTACTAATGTACCACATGTACCACCTAAAATTGGGCATTGTGATCATCTGGTGGAACAGATTCCTCCTGTGCAGAACTGGGGAAAGAGGTTTGCTACAGTTCCACTTAAAACAAGACAGGCTTATGACAGGTTCAAAATAGTGGCTGGAGAAAATTACACCACTGTTCAAATTGAATGTACTCGGAATGATGGACAGTCTGGTAATTCTACATCCTTTATTCTTCAAGAAGGAGGATTCAAAGACATTGATATACCAAGCACAGACTATTGCTGGATTGAAGGAGATAAAAGAATTATCTTGTTACAATTTTCTGTTGGGCAAGAGGTAGATGGTGTTCTTTCGGATCCATTTATGGCAATGATTCCTCCAGTTGAACAATATTCTAATGGATACACACTAGCTACTGTATCTGATGGAGTGCAGAACTACACTCACTTTATGAATTTGTACATTCCAAAAGATTTCTTCCAGCCTTCGAAAATCTTTTTAAATGACCAGTCACTTGAGGAACTAAATGTCACTTTTACAGCCATCCAGCATCTAGGAGTAACTGAAGTGTATGGAGCTCAACTAGAAATCAGTGGAGAAGTACAAACATTAAAACATTTGAATAAATTAGCAGGCATTGGGGTGATGGTATATGGATTTGGTAAAGCTATTTCTTATGGATATTGTGGAGGCCTCAGATTAGAAGTGTCGACTAAAGGAGACAGTGGTTAGTTTTGCTAATAATTGCATAAATAATCAGAGTCATGATCAAACAGAAGTATTCATTATCAAACATTTTTAGTAAAGAATTAAAACAAATATTTGGAGTTTAAAAACCCGTGGGGCTTCCGCCCCCGCACTCAAACTACTTGGCCGCTTTTTGGGCTTTAATATATATATTCATAATCTTAACATTATAAATAAAGATAGAAAAGCTTCGTTAACTAATAATCCTTCTGTAACATGAAGCCACACATGATAAGGCAGGCAGCCCCAAAAAGAGGCTGAGAATTGCAATTGAATCCAGGAATAACCACCAGTACTCCGTCAATGAGTTATACTAATGGCTCCCTCTAAAACAAATACAAATGAGACCCGAAAAAAAATGCTTGGTTAGAGGGGTGCTATAACAAATTACAAGCTACAAGTTAATTTTCAATCACACAGATTATTGTATGCATTTTTTATCAAGATGATCTGATACCCAGCCCATGTATATATACGTACATGTGTACCATGCATGCAGTGGGCTTTAGTCCTCAATCATATATAGCTGATTTATATATGAGATAATACATTGAATAGTATGATATATATACATATATACATATACATATAGTGTGCCCTGTTTTGAGCCAGCCAATGAATGGCTACTATGGTAACACAAAGAGTGTGTCCACATCTGGTGAATTACTTGTTGTGGAGTGCAATGAAGGATGTGTACTTGCAGAGGGAAAGTACCTAACTTGTCCGATTAGGAACATTTGGAGCTTCAAGGAGGCAAAACCAAAATGTGAAGGTGAGTTGTTGACATTTACGTATGTATGAAAATCTAATACAGTATACATACACACAAAATATATTGTTTTACATAATACTTACAATGTAATTACACATATGACACAAGTATATATATATATATATATATGCCAATAAAATTTTTAGAGATCTATATACAGGCATAATACCATGCAAAATAAAATATATACATGTGTACGTGTGTGTGCATACACATACAACTGATTGGTCCATGCAGGAGAATTTTTCTGCACATTATATAGGTGATGCTGAGTCCTTTGACCCACCTACTAAATTGGCACTTCTAAATATATCTGAGAGTACAATCTCCATGATGTGGTCCCATAGTGATGAGTGTTTTGAGAATTGCACTATTGTGTATGAGGTAACATGGCAACAGAGTGGAGATGGATCTAGTTTGAGAAAAGCAACTACAAATGAAACATACTACATCATTGACGATTTGACACCAACTATTTACCTCATTGGAGTGGATGCAATTGCTTATTGCTTTCATAATGTAGTTTTAGTTGGTAAAAGTGCAAAGTTGAAAGTGAACACAAATTTTAATAATGGTAAATTATAATTTATACCATTTTGACATTCATTTGGTCTGCTACCTTTCTGCTACTTTATATATACAGTAGGTGGGCTGAGATCTAGATTTTGGATAGCTATATCTGGTGTGTTAGCTTCACTGCTGATTATCAGTTGGACCATATTCATAGTTACATGTGTTGTAGCTGCTTGTGTAAGGAAGAGATCTAAAAAGGAAAGTGATCATCCTACACCATCTAAAGGTATACAGTTTAATATAATGTGTCTATTGTATAATAATTACAATCAAGTAAATACTATAATCACAAGTCCTTTAGTCACGTTGTTGCAGGCCTTGAAATCCTCAACTACTGCATAGAGAGTAGTAGTTTACGTATACAGATCATATAAGGTAGAACACATGGCCTATACCAATTATACCTTTTCACAGCTTGAAGATGACCCTTCTGAATGCCATATATCGACAAAAGTTCCAGTCTTAAAGGGGTCTTAGATAATAACCACAGCAGATTTGATTTGCTTTGAGAGGGAGCTAAGAATACTGACGATTAATGCATGGTTGCATACATTCGCATAATCAATGGGGTTAGAGACCATTGGGTAACTTGCACACAGGGACATTTTATGATATATACGTATATAAAAGGCCTCGGCCTTTTATGTCCTTATGAGTGGGTGGGCTAAAATCCAGATTCAATTGACAATGATGTCTATTATTACATAAATCCATGTATGGAAATTTGTTGTGTATAAGATTTCTAATGTCTAATATAAAATCTTTGGAAACCTAACACAATTAACCTCATCTTTGACTTGATGACCCAGTCTAAACAATTAATACATAATAACTCTAATATATTATGATCAATTCATTGAATGTATAAGGTTGCTTCATTTTTGTTTGCTTCTTTATAGATACTTATAACCAGTCAGAACATGAGGACATGGAGAAGAATCCTGCTGATGTACAAATAAACATTAGCCAATTATAAACCAGATTTTAAGACCAATTGATGACTTATATAGTCAATTGCAATATGTCAAGTTATTCTTGTTATCTAATGAAGTGATAATAAGCTAAAAACACACCTTTACAGTGTGGAACATGTCAGCGAATTTCCAATTTTTGAAGATCTTCCTATTAGTGCCTACAGACGTGTTATATTCCAGATGGAAGTATCTTATTCATGTGACCTGCGTGTGAATCGGCAAGGTAGCCACCAGAACATCACAAGTTATCACCAATTACCATTGTGGACCACGAGGCCAAAGTGTAGAAGTACCTGTTAATGAGATGTATTTAATATGTCAGACATCCCATTGACAGCATATACACTGTTTATGGTGTTACAAACTGAAATACTTATATAAAGAATGCATAATAATACTTTATACATCTCCAATTTATATGTAAGCATGCGTGTAAGCAATATATATAATTCATGATTAATCTCACATTGAGGAGGTTCATCAGGTCTTTGAACTGTGATTGTGTTACTTTCCTCCACTCCTCCATTTTGTAGTTTAAGTGCACAAGTGAACATGTCTACATATTCAGCAGTGATGTACAGAACTGTCTCTTCATTTCCACTCTTAACTACTCCTTCTGAGTACTCTACAAAGCTACCGTTGTTCTTCCTCCAAAGGGTTGATTTTGGATTTAAGGCTACATCATTTCTGTCATGATGTGTGCATCAAGGGTTCAATAGTAATAATCGAAAGTTGTGTAGAAAACAACATATGCACAGCAACTTAAGTCAACCTACATAGTGATTAAACATAACTGATCAGGATGATACTAAGATGTGTGAGATCATGCAATATACATACATAAATAGCTAATAAAACATTACATAGTGTAATATATATTTTTAGAAGAACACAGGTTCATAAGTATATAATTCCTGATATAAACCCCAAAATCACAGCATAATTGTCACTTCAAAATGGTCACTTTATAAGTTCACATAAGTTGGTTTATCTTCAATCTGACTCATCTCAATAGGTATATAAGCAGGATTCCTCTCCATTCCCCCTTTAATTGCACCTTCATTAGTCACTAATTTGCATACATATAAGAGAGGAGGGAACCTATATATACTTATATCCAGGTTGTGTACGTATATATATTCTCTGTCTCATTACCTTTCTGAGATGTATACTTCTCATTCTTACGACTGATATGAACCTTCTTGTACATACAAACAGCTACAACACAGGTAGCTATGAATATGCTCCAACTGATTATCAAAAGAGAAATTGTCACTCCAAAAGCACTTATCCATGACACACAGTCACTTGCTATAGCTGCAGAAGTACCTGTTAATGAGATGTATTCAATATATCAGACATCCCATTGACAGCAAAAGCCTTCATATAGTGATATATATATATACCAATTACCTTTTCACACCTTAGTATAGACTGAAGATGCCATATATCAACAAAGGTTCCAGTATTAAAGGGGTCTCAGCTAATAACCACAGCAGATTTGATTTGCCTTGTGAGGGAGCTAAGAATACCGACGGTTGGTTGCATGCATTCGCATAATCAACAGGGTTAGAGATCATTTTGTACAAGGACATAAAAGGCCAAGGCCTTTATATACGTATGTTATATGATGTCCCTTGTGTACAAGTTACAAAATGGACCTACCATAATATTGCTCAGTGGACACATTGTACCCATATCCAGGGTCACAACCGCACACCTCCTCATGGGTTATGACCCCACCCCCCTCCAGTGAGGTGAATCTCCAGTATGCCTCCATTGGGCTAGATTGCAGACTACACGTGGCAATACCCTTGGCAACTCCTCCCAGTCTGTAAGTCGAGTTACCCAGGCATTGTACAGTGCTCAGTGACACTGTGTCACCCTGATAGTGACTCTTTGTAAAATCCACCAGGTCAATCAGCATGCGCATTGGACACTTCCAGTAAAAGACTTGAATACGGTGGATAGTAACACATGCATCTTGGCTGCGAAATGCCACATACAAGCCTTCCTTATTGTTAATCTTATTCTGGCCTATAGCTCCAAACGTAGTCGTAACTGTATTGTCATCTCCAGTGTACTGAAAATCAGATCTAGTCCCTGACGACTTTATACTTCTTATTCTAGTTTCAATATTCTCTATTGTCAGTTCCTCTTCATTGGCTGGAATGATATATACTCGAAAGTTATTTGAGCAAACTAGAGATTGGTCGCAGTAAGTTAGTGTAAAGTTGACCATTAGGGTAGGATCTTTGTTGTCTACTGTCAGTCGAATAAACTGAGTCACAAACCAGTTGTCTTGACTGGTATCAGCATTCATTCCACCAAACTTACACTCGGTGACGCTCACTCGACACGGAATGGTCGATACTTGTTGGCTCCACTATACAAAATAGTAGCAAGCACCAATAATCACAGTGACAAAGTGACAAGTCTAACTAGATATACACTTCGGATTCAAGTACCACGAACCTCAGGGGATATACCGTCTGCATCGTATCTGGAAAAGATTGGCTGAAACGTTCCTTCGTCAGGACGCATTAGAGGACTAAATAAAGTGTAATAATTGTACGTATCCAAAAGGATATCTCTATCCTCCCCTTGGTCGACTGGAGGGAATTGTTGGTTGAATCTATTCGCACAGAAGTCGTGCTCATCTTCTGGCGCCGTACTGGAACTAGGCGAAAAGGTGGAAAACAGCAACACAGCTTGTAGTAAAGTAACTCCTGACATTGCGATTCCTCTCGAACACGTCTGACATAAACTGTCTTCACTTATTAAAAGCCGTTGGTTCAACTCTGTGGCTTGATTCGCTCCACAAATATCTGATCGATTATAGGCGTGGCTTCTATATTCGGACACCATGTAATTTCGGACGCCTGTTCTCAGTGGCAAAGCATTCAATCCTCCTCCTTTTTTGCTCACATAATAAGTAGACTGACTGTCCGATTTTAGATGACCCCAGAGCGCCTAATCTAAACAAACCTTCCTCTGTCATCTCAAAACGGTTGAATCTGAATCTTCTCCTGGTAGTAGCCCTTGAGTATATCTATCATTAGAGCAACTAAAAGTCGGCGACTGTGCTTGCTTCAAAGTTTACGAGCTACTGTCCGGAAATACATGACTTTCGTCCGAAAATATATTTTTTCGGTCACTTTGAACTTTGGTCGATAACTTCTAGTCGGGACGCTATTTCTGGGCCAAACTTGGTACACCATCTAGGGTCAGTCTACTTATTATGTGAGCAAAAAAGGAAGAAGATTGAATGCTTTGCCACTGAGAACAGGCGTCCGAAATTACATGGTGTCCGAATATAGAAGCCACGCCTAATCTGATGAAATCAGACCCAAAACTTACGCAATACTTGCTCCTGACAATTTACAGCCGGTTTGCTGTTGCACGGTCGCAATTAACACCGACCATTCTGTGGTCAAACACCTTCCATATTTGGTAATTGAAATGTAAACATTGCCGTCCTTATTAATAATTAGCAAGTGTGTAAAGTACAAGACTAAATGGCAGACCACTCAAGTTATACATAGAAGAAATCCACGCAGCAAAATCCTTTCTGTTGTTGTTCTTAAAAGTTGGCTGGGGCTTCAATGGATGGTTTGGCCTTCCACTATCACTGAAGAGATCTGCTTGACTTAGCAGCTGTGAAGCTTTTCGAATGTCTGGAGACAAGTCAGGCGACTATGGTGTTCCAGGGCTATAGTGGTCATCAAAACTGCTGCTTCACAGCTGCTAAGTCAAGCAGATCTCTTCTCTGTTAGGAAGTTAATATTTACAAAATTAGACACATGTCCCTATAGGGTAATTAACTTTTGTATTACAATAGCCTCTTTTTTCACTTTGAATTGAAGACAGTGTAAAATTCCACTGTATAAATGAAGTTATATTGTAAATGCACCTCTAAAGGGGTACCTAGAATAATAGCCATTGGCTAAAGGTCTCCCCAGTTAAAATAAGATACTGGAATACTTAATTACTTACAAATAAAGGTTTATAAATACAAATAAATAGTAGTACATTATTACAGTAACAAATACTCACTTAATGTAGTAACCATCACTTGAACTGATCTGCTCTTCACTGTTCCACTAACAACTCTGATAACTATAGCATATGTTGTATTAGGAACCAGTTCTTCAATGGTAATACTAGTATCATTGGTCAGTACAGTGGGGCGGCCATCTTGTAGTACTTCTACCTCATATGACATGACGATAAAACACACATCTTCTGATTGCCAGTCAATTGAGATGGAATTGGATGTTCTCATATATCCAATATTAACTGGTGGTAGAGGAACATATGAAGAGGTAGTGCAATACATACTAGTTTGATAAATGAGTGATCTAAAACCAATTGCTAGAGTGGTAGCATGTAAACACATGTATGCTCACATAATGTATAAAACCAAATCTGTAAAAGGTATACATGCCCAGTTGTATAGGCCGGATATAAGAGTCATATGCATAAACAGGTCTTAGAGAATATAATAGTGTAAATGTTATTTATATTAAATATTACATACATTAATGACTAAAAGGATCAATCTAGGTATAGCTTTATTGAACTGTCATAATGTACACTAAAACCGACTCACCAGGTGGATCTACAGTAACTTCAATACTGATGACTCTATTTGGATCAGATGTACCACGAGTGACATCAAATGTGAAACATCTGTAAGTGTAGACTTTATTCTCAAACTCTTCTCTGGTCACAGTGATAGTCAGAGTAGTAGTAGTTGTATAACCACCTTCATCATGATTAGGAGTAGACTGAGGAGTAAATCCACTTCCATTTCTCTCCCATCCAGCAATAGTAAGTCCTTCAAGTACAGGATGTGTACATGTTAACTTGTAGGTTTGACCAAAACAAGGAGAACTTGATGGAGCAGTGAGTGTAACAGTAGCTTCTACAACTAATAAGAAGTATACAGCTAATACATCATATGGCTATATATGTATATGTATATACAACAGACAATTATAAACATAATATAATTTAAAAATGAGTTTTATACCTTGCAGTTTATGCTAATGTGCCCATTCTGTTTCTAGTTCCTTTCTTGGAGCCATATTATATGAATTATTTATATAACTTAGATTGGTATATTGTAACTTGCACTGTACGTATATACACATGTACATTACTATATACACTTATTAAAATGAATGTTTGCCATACCTTTAAGTATTGAAAGATAATATAGGATCACTATGCAACACTGGTCAGCCATCTTGTGGTTGTGATAAGGAATTCCCCTTCTGGTGGAATATGTATTCATTTAAAATCATAGATAGCTATTTTAAATTGAAAATGTGTTTTTATATGTGAGAACTTGATAAATACATTTGAAAACAGAATGCTGTATTGTAACATCAAGGGGTTCGATAGTAATAATCAAAAGTTGTTTAGAAAACAACTTATGTACAGCAACTTAAGTCAACTAAAATAGTGATTAATCATAACTGATCAGGATGATACTAAGATGTGTGAGATTATGCAATATACATAAATAGATAACATAACATTACATGTATACTCAAAGTGTAATATATAGTTTTAGAAGAACACAGGTTCATAAGTATATATACAGTCGACTGATATAAACCCCAAAATCAAAGCATAATTGTCACTTCAAAATTAACTTTAAAATGGTCACTTTAAGTTCACATAAGTTGGTTTATCTTCAATCTGACTCATCTCAATAGGTATATAAGCAGGATTCCTCTCCATTTCCCCTTTAATTGCACCTTCATTAGTAACTGATTTGCATACATATAAGAGAGAGAGGGGAACCTATATATACTTATATCCAGGTTGTGTATCGTATATATATTCTCTGTCTCATTACCTTCCTGAGATGTATACTTCTCATTCTTACGACTCATATGAACCTTCTTGTACATACAAACAGCAACAACACAGGTAGCCATGAGTATGCTCCAACTGATTATCAAAAGAGAAGTTACTACTCCAAAAGCACTTATCCAAGATACCGAGTCACTTGCTACAGCTGCAGAAGTACCTGTTAATGAGATGTATTCAATATATCAGACATCCCATTGACAGCAAAAGCCTTCATAGAGTGTTATATATGAAGTAATAAGGGGTACTTGTTGCGTTCATATGATTGGTTGGTTGGATATGATTTGAGCATCAGCAACACTTATTATAAGTGCTGCTGATGCTCAAATCATATCCAACCAACCAGTGTTATATACATATATACAAACTGAAATATTATATAGAGAATGCATAATATATATATAATACTTTATACGTACGTAAGTCGTAAGTATGTACATGTGTGTAAGTAATTTCACTCGATTCTATATAAAGTATCAATCTCACATTGAGGAGGTTCATCAGGTCTTTGAACTGAGATTGTGTTACTTTCCTCCTTTCCTCCATTTTGTAGTTTCAGTGCACAAGTGAATGTGTCTCCATATTCAGCAGTGATGGATAGAACTGTCTCTTCATTTCCACTCTTAATTACTCCTTCAGAGTATTCTACAAAGCTACCATTGTTCTTCCTCCAAAAGATTGATTTTGGATTGAAGGCTACATCATTTCTGTCATGGTGCTTGCATGTCAAAGTGACTTGACAGTTCTCTAATGAACTAGCTGTTAGGGTTGTATTCTCTGTTGAAAAGTTATTAGACAATTGATATATATGTATTCATGTGGGAAGTCTTAATTCTAATTCTTTATATGATAAATTCGAAATCTTTTTTAAAGATACAACTGTGAAGAGTAAATACTTATATCACACAAATATGTACTCAGAACATTTAATATATATATAAGTGCTCGGTGAATCTATAAACTGACTGGAACATGTACATTAAGTAAAAGAGTGCTTGAGAATGTACAGTGTACATACAGTATATTACCTCTAGAGAATATACTATCTAATACATACCCACAGTAACCCACCTAATGTTGTAACCATCACTTGCACACTCCCACCACCCACTGCTCCAATAAGTATAGTATAAGTTGTATTGGGTACTAGTCCTTCAATGGTAATGTTGTCATGGTAACCATAAGAAACTATAAAGTATCTGCCATCTTGAAGTAATCTTATTTCAAACATAATGTTTGAAAAACACACATCGTGATGCTGCCATCGAATTGAGACTGAAGAAGTGGTTCTCGCAGTCAGAATATCATATGGTGGGCTTGGTACCTCTACATGCAATTTGTAACAAAATAATTATAAAAATTGCTAGATTATTATATATGTATATACACAATACATTTTAATGAATACACAGCTACCTACAGAATACTTGTGTACATATAGTTCACAATTGCAATATAATAGTCTGAAAAGATATATATAGCTTCTAGCTGACATCTATAAGACAATAATAAGGTTCTACATATAGTACGTTTTGGGCATTGAAGTTAAATGACAAGAGATAATGGTTGGAAGGGTATGTATAATGTACACTAAACCTGACTCACCAGGTGGATCTACAGTAACTCCATTACTGATGACTCTATTTGGATCAGATGTACCACGAGTGACATCAAATGTGAAACATCTGTAAGTGTAGACTTTATTCTCAAACTCTTCTCTGGTCACAGTGATAGTCAGAGTAGTAGTAGTTGTATTACCATCTCCATCATGATTAGGAGTAGACTGAGGATTAAATCCAGTTCCATTTCTCTCCCATCCAACAAGTGTATCAGCATCAAGTACAGGATGTGTACATGTTAACTTGTAGGTTTGACTAAAACAAGGAGGACTTGATGGAGCAGTGAGTGTAACAGTAGCTTCTACAACTAATTTTAATAATGTAAAGAATAGCCATATTACAGACAATTATTAGGGGGAATTCAAGTGTATAATACATGCACTTATTAGAGCAGGTCTACAAGTCTATAGGGGGTACAAAAGTATAAGAATGAGACAGAGAAGGGTTTGGCTAGTTTATATAGTTGGAAGGTTGGCTGATACCAACTCAAACTCTAGTGGTATTTCACCATCGACCCCTAAATCTACCACTAGTACTGATTAACATAGTGTAAATAGATCACTCCTCTATATGTGCATAGTAAATAAGCATTGCTATTTCGGTATATACAAAAGTGTAGGAGATCATAAAATGATATCGTTAAAAATGCTAAACCTTTAAAGTAAAAAGCGGCTAGTTACATGCACAGTCTAAATTATTACGTACCTTGTAATATTAAAGGCAGAAGGAATAGCGTCACTGAAACGTGGTGGTCAGAATCCATCTTGTATATATGTAATTGTGTATATTGTTAGTTCTAAATACCACAATGATCGACGAAAGCGTTTACAAAAACATCATTTTCATGAAGCGACTGATCATATGATCATAGCAGATTGGGGGCTTTCCCTTGAACTACCGTCTGTAAGATGGGACTATAAATCTAGACTGTGAACTGAACTCTGTTTAGCAGTATATATACCTACAGAGCATCATGACTAATAGTGTGTTTAGTCTTTTATTGCAATTTCTATTTGTTGTCTGCTTCAAGTAGGATTTCGAAGGTATGACATGACAATAACAGAAATGGTATACAAGTAGGATACATCTTGTTTTATATAGTAATGTTCATTTAATTAGCAAACTCAGCGGAAATCACTCTGACTGATCTACCTGATGAAGTGTGTTTTGGAGAGACTTATCAGATAAACTGTACACATCCTGTACTGGATGTGAGTAGTGGATACATAAATACTGTGTTCTGGAATAGAAATGGAACAGTATTTATACCTGATGGTACTACTGAACAGAGTGTTCCTATCAACTCTACTGTCACTGGACTACAGATCAATATCACTAAAGGAGTACATGAACCAGGAACATACTACAAGTGTCATGTTGTTAGACTTGACAGTGCAGCAAATCCTCCAATTCTGAGGAGCAATAATATCACTGTGTATCCATTAGGTGAGAATGTGTTGCAACATATTCTAGCTACATCTATATTTGACTCATCACACACTTCACTGATATAATTATTCACAGATACTCTTAATAATCCTTTCAACTCTCATATTCTGTTAAGAAGCAAGTCTGTTTCTATATCTTGGAGTAATGTCAAATCAGCTTGCTACAAAGATGTGTCCTTCAACATCACTGTTTGTCTTCTTGTCAATGGAGTACCTGATCCATCTCAGTGTACATCATATACAACTACTAACAAGACCATCACAGTAGAGTCACTAACACCAAGTACAAGTTACATCTTTATGATCACAGCACAGAGTATACAGTATCCGGATATTATCAGTGATACAGTGGAAGTGGAGATTACAACATTGGGTATGTACCTCATTTGCAGTGTATGATTGTATATAAATATAGCTCTTGTGCATATTTGAATAATTTCCAGATATATTGAGAATTGCAGTAAATCAGGAAATGTCATGTACAGAAGTAAAATGTAGTATTGGAGGAGAATTCCCTGAAGGATCATACAGTATAGTGTGGATGAAGGATGGTACGAGGATTGATGAATGTGATGGCAGTTGTGTCATTGAAGAGACTCTTATGTCAAGTATTCTGAGGGTGGTTTGGAATGTTGACAGTATGTACAATGGAGAGGCTAACTACTCTTGTGCTGTTGTGTATGCTGATGGTAGTATGGAGGAGAGCGAACCTGTGACTGCTAGTGCTAGAGGTAAAGAATGCGGTGGATAATCTCTAGAATAGTGTTACACTTTCATAATTATATATATATATATCCAGGTTCTCCCCTTCCTCCAACCTTACTCACATCCGTCCCTTCTGATACAAGTATCTCCCTGATGTGGTCCCACAGTGATGAGTGTTTTGAGAACTGTACCTTCATGTATGAGGTAACATGGCAACAGAGTGGAGATGGATCTAGTTTGAGGAATGCAACCACTACCGAAACATCCTACACTATTAAAGGCCTTACTCCTGGTACATCTTATGAGATTGGAGTTAGAGCTTATTGTAGAGAAAATCCAAATATTCGAAGTGAAATTGTACATAGCTTTGTATCAACTATGAAAATGAGTAAGTCTCAGTCACATGTAAAATAATTATGCATTTGCTACTGTAATATATATTCTTGGAATGCTAATTAATATACTTCTGGTATTAGATTGTACATGTGCCACAGAGTCTTGGATGGTGGCAGCTGGTGTGTTAGCTTCACTGTTGATAATCAGTTGGAGCATATTCATAGTTACATGTGTTGTAGTTCTTTGTAAGAGAACTATCTCCAGTGAAACATCTACCAATGTAAAAACATTGAAACGTAAGGCATTATACAGTTTGCATATATTCACTTATATCTATGAATCAGTTTCTATAATATATATGTCTTCCAATTTAATGTATATCATTCTTATATCATCGTTCATCGTTGTATAGTGCCATCCAGTGGAAATGAAAGTACTATTAATAAAAATGAAGATATGGAGAAGAATCCTGCATATGTACCTATTGAGATGAATCAAATTGAAAATAAACCAATTTATATTAACTTGTGATTTCATATAATACATATTATAGAAGTGATATATAGATATACGTACATTATATATACATATGTATACATGTACACTTTCATCTTCATTAGCAACTGATTCAAATGGATAACAAAATGAAAACAATTAATGTCTCCACAATACAAGCAAGTGAAATAGATTGATCATGAGAGTGTATATATGAATGAGAAGTATGCATTTCCAGAAGGTAATGTTATACTGCATATGTAATATACATATGACAATTGTAATCACTCACATTCACATTCTCATTCTCATTCTCATTCTCATTCTCATTCTCATTCTCATTCTCATTCTCATTCTCATTCTCATTCTCATTCTCATTCTCATTCTCATTCTCATTCTCATTCTCATTCTCATTCTCATTCTCATTCTCATTCTCATTCTCATTCTCATTAGTTTTCAGTGAATTTTCATAACAAATTTTGTAGAAGAACACGGTTGTAATCACTTTATGTGAAGTGAACTAGTATGACTATTACAGTGTAAATAATACATATTATCACAAGTTCACATAAGTTGGTTTATCTTCAATCTGACTCATCTCAATAGGTATATAAGCAGGATTCCTCTCCATTCCCCCTTTAATTACACCTTCATTAGTAACTGATTTGCATACATATAAGAGAGAGAGGGGAACCTATATATACTTATATCCAGGTTGTGTACCGTATATATATATATTCTCAGTCTCATTACCTTCCTGAGATGTATACTTCTCATTCTTACGACTCATATGAACCTTCTTGTACATACAAACAGCTACAACACAGTTAGCTATGAATATGCTCCAACTGATTATCAATAGAGAAGTTACTACTCCAAAAGCACTTATCCATGACACACAGTCACTTGCTATAGCTGCAGAAGTACCTGTTAATGAGATGTATTCAATATATCAGACATCCCATTGACAGGACAAGCCTTCATATAGTGTTATATATGAAGTAATAAGGGGTACTTGTTGCGTTCATAATTGGTTGGTTGGATATGATTTGAGCATCAGCAACACTTATTATAAGTGTTGCTGATGCTCAAATCATATCCAACCAACCAGTGTTATATACATATATACAAACTGAAATATTATATAGAATGCATAATATATATATATAATACTTTATACGTACGTAAGTTGTAAGTATGTACATGTGTGTAAGTAATTTCACTCCATCCTATATAAAGTACGTATATCAATCTCACATTGAGGAGGTTCATCAGGTCTTTGAACTGAGATTGTGTTGCTTTCCTCCATTCCTCCATTTTGTAGTTTCAGTGCACAAGTGAATGTGTCTCCATATTCAGCAGTGATGGATAGAACTGTCTCTTCATTTCCACTCTTAACTACTCCTTCAGAGTACTCTACAAAGCTACCGTTGTTCTTCCTCCAAAAGGTTGATTTTGGATTGAAGGCTACATCATTTCTGTCATGGTGCTTGCATGTCAAAGTGACTTGACAGTTCTCTAATGAACTAGCTGTTAGGGTTGTATTCTCTGTTGAAAAGTTATTAGACAATTGATATATATGTATTCATGTGGGAAGTCTTAATTCTAATTCTTTATATGATAAATTTGAAATCTTTTTTAAAGATACAACTGTGAAGAGTAATTACTTATACCACACAAATATGTACTCAGAACATTTAATATATATATAAGCGCTCAGTGAATCTATAAACTGACTGGAACATGTACATTAAGTAAAAGAGTGCTTGAGAATGTACAGTGTACATACAGTATATTACTTCAAGAGAATATACTATCTAATACATACCCACAGTAACCCACCTAATGTTGTAACCATCACTTGCACACTCCCACCACCCACTGCTCCAATAAGTATAGTATAAGTTGTATTGTGTACTAGTCCTTCAATGGTAAAGTTGTCATGGTAACCATAAGAAAGTTTAAGGTATCTGTCATCTTGTAGTATTCTTATTTCAAACGTAATGTTTGAAAAACACACATCGTGATGCCGCCATCGAATTGAGACTGAAGAAGTGGTTCTCGCAGTCAGAATATCATATGGTGGGCTTGGTACCTCTACATACAATTTGTAACAAAATAATTATAAAAATTGCTAGATTATTATATATGTATATACACAATACATTATAATTATGTGTACATATAGTTCACAATTGCAATATAATAGTCTGAAAAGATATATATAGCTTCTAGCTGACATGTATAAGACAATAATAAGGTTCTACATATAGTACTTTTGGGCATTGAAGTTAAGTGACAAGAGATAATGGCTGGAAGGTTATGTATCAAGTTCACTAACCCTGACTCACCAGGTGGATCTACAGTAACTTCATTACTGATGACTCTATTTGGATCATTTATGAAACCAAGATTACTATCAAATGTAAAACATCTGTAAGTGTAGACTTTATTCTCAAACTCTTCTCTGGTCACAGTGATGGTCAGAGTAGTAGCAGTTGGAGTATTACCACCTTCATCATCATGATTAGGAGTAGACTGAGGATTAAATCCAGTTCCATTTCTCTCCCATCTAAGAAGGATACCTCCTTCAAGAACAGGATGTGTACATGTTAACTTGTAGGTTTGATCAAAACAAGGAAGACTTGATGGAGCAGTGAGTGTCACAGTAGCTTCTACAACTAATTTTAATAATGTAAAAGAATAGCCATAATACAGACAATTATTAGGGAGAATTCAAGTGTATAATACATGCACTTATTAGAGCAGGTCTACAAGTCTATAAGGGATACAAAAGTATAAGAATGAGACAGAGAAGGGTTTGGCTAGTTTATATAGTTGGAAGGTTGGTTAATACAAACTCAAACTCTAGTGGTATTTCATCATCCCCTAAATCTACCACTAGTACTGATTAACATAGTATAAAGAGATCACTCCTCTATATGTGCATAGTAAATAAGCATTGCTATTTCGGTATATACAAAAGTGTATGAGATCATAAAATGATATCGTTAAAATGCTAAACCTTTAAAGTAAAAAGCGGCTATAGTTACATGCACAGTCTAAATTATTACGTACCTTGTAATATTAAAGGTAGAACGAATAGCGTCACTGAACCGTGTTGGTCAGAATTCATCTTGTATATATGTAATTGTGTATACTGTTAGTTCTAAATACCACAATGATCGACGAAAGCGTTTACATAAACATCATCATTTTCATGAAGCGACTGATCATATGATCATAGCAGATTGGGGGCTTTCCCTTGAACTACCGTCTGTAATATGGGACTATAAATCTAGACTGCGAACTGAACTCTGTTTAGCAATATACATACCTACTGAGCATCATGACTAATAGTGTGTTTAGTCTTTTATCGCAATTTCTATTTGTTGTCTGCTTCAAGTTGGATTTCGAAGGTATGACATGACAATAACAGAAATTTGGTATACAAACAGGATACATCTTGTTTTAGTAATATTCATTTAATTAGCAAACTCAGCGGCAATCACTCTGACTGATCTACTTGATGAAGTGTGTTATGGAGAGACTTATCAGATAAACTGTACACATTCTCCTCTGGGAGGGAGTAGAGGATACTTACCTACTGTGTTCTGGAATAGAAATGGTACAGAACTAATTCCTGATGGTACTACTGAACAGAGTGTCGTTCCTATAAACTCTACTGTCACTGGACTACAGATCAATATCACTAAAGGAGTATATGAAACAGGCACATACTACGAGTGTTATGTACTGAAACGTTTCAATGCAACTTTCTTTTCCCAATTAGAGAGCAATGATGTCACTGTAAACCCAACTAGTAAGTCTTAATTTACTTTCATTGTAACAGTAGAATGATTGATGTTTGAAATAAATCAATTGCATTGTGCAGCTGTTATTGGTAATGTACCATATCAAATTCGATCTCTTTTGAGGGCAACTTCAGTCACTTTATCTATGAAGAGGTAAAATGTTACAAAGATATCTTCTTCTACATCACTCACTGTCTTCTTGTCAATGGAGCACCTGATCCATCTCAGTGTACATCATATACAACTACTAACATGACCATCACAGTAGAGTCATTAACACCAAATACAAGTTACATCTTTATGATCACAGCACAGAGTGTACAGTATCCAGATATTATCAGTGATACAGTGGAAGTGGAGATTACAACATTGGGTGAGTACCTCATTTGCAGTGTATGATTGTCTATATATATAGCTCTTGTGCTTATTTGAATAATTTCCAGATATATTGAGAATTGTAGTAAATCAGGAGATGTCATGTACAGAAGTAAAATGTGGTATTGGAGGGGAATTCCCTGAAGGATCATACAGTATAGTGTGGATGAAGGATGGTATGAGGATTGATGAATGTGATGGCAGTTGTGTCATTGAAGAGACTCTTATGTCAAGTATTCTGAGGGTGATTTGGAATGTTAACAGTATGTACAATAGAGAGGCTAACTACTCTTGTGCTGTTGTGTATGCTGATGGCAGTACGGAGGAGAGTGAATCTGTGACTGTGAGAGTTAGAGGTAAAGAATGCAGCAGATAATCTCTAGAATAGTGTTACACTTTCTTAATTATACAATCCAGGTTCTCCCCTTCCTCCAACCTTACTCACATCCATCCCTTCTGATACAAGTATCTCCCTGATGTGGTCCCACAGTGATGAGTGTTTTGAGAACTGTACCTTCATGTATGAGGTAACATGGCAACAGAGTGGAGATGGATCTAGTTTGAGGAATGCAACCACTACTGAAACATCCTACACTATTGAATGTCTTACTCCTGGTACATCTTATGAGATTGGAGTTGGAGCTTATTGTAGAGAAAATCCAAATATTCGAAGTGAAATTGTACATAGCTTTGTATCAACTATGAAAATGAGTAAGTCTCAGTCACATGTAAAATAATTATGCATTTGCGACTGTAATATATATTCTTGGAATGCTAATTAATATATTTCTGGTATTAGATTGTACATGTACCACAGAATCTTGGATGGTGGTAGCTGGTGTGTTAGCTTCACTATTGATAATCAGTTGGAGCATATTCATAGCTACATGTGTTGTAGTTCTTTGCAAAAGAACTATTTCCAGTGAAACATCTTCCAATGTAAAAACATTGAAACGTAAGGCATCATACAGTTTGCATATATGCACTTATATGAATAAATCAGTTTCTATAATATATATGTCTTCCAATTTAATCTTATATCATCGTTCGTCATTGTGTAGAGCCATCCAGTGGAAATGAAAGTACTATTAATAAGAATGAAGATATGGAGACGAATCCTGCATATATACCTATTGAGATGAATCAAATTGAAAATAAACCAATTTATATTAACTTGTGATTTCATATAATACATATAATTTTGATGAGTGAAGTGATGTATAGATATACGTACATGTATGTATACACGTACACTTTCATCTTCATTAGCAACTGATTCAAATGAAACAATTAATGTCGCCATAATACAAGCAAGTGAAATAGATTGATGAGAAGTATGCATTTCCAGAAGGTAATGTTATATACTGCATATGTAATATACGTATTACAATTGTACATTCTTATTCTCATTCTCATTCTCATTCTCATTCTCATTCTCATTCTCATTCTCATTCTCATTCTCATTCTCATTCTCATTAGCTTTCAGTGAATTTTCATAACAGATTTTGCAGAAGAACACGTTTGTAATCACTTTATGTGAAGTGAACAAGTATGACTATTACAGTATACGTAATACATATTATCACAAGTTCACATAAGTTGGTTTATCTTCAATCTGACTCATCTCAATAGGTATATAAGCAGGATTCCTCTCAATTTCCCCTTTAATTGCACCTTCATTAGTAACTGATTTGCATATAATATATAAGAGAGAGGGGAACCTATCTCTCGTGGCTCGTGATTTTAGCCGTGACTATTTTGACTTTTAGATTCTCTTTAGTGCAATCCCAACTCACCTATGATGAGGGCATCTTATGGAAAGGACAAAACATTCTATTTTCGCCTAATTACAAGCCTCGGGGTTCAGAGATTCTTATCGTAACTTCCCGACGTGGGAAGATGCCCGTGAACCCGCGATCTCAACCACGGTCAAGTCGCGGAACGATAATAACTACAATTTTGTTGCTGCTGATCCTCTCTGGTGATATTGAGACTAACCCAGGACCGAACTACAAGTTCCCTTGCCTGAGATGTGTAAAACCTGTCAGGAGTAATCAGAAGGGTTTACAGTGTGACGGCTGCAATCGTTGGTGCCATACCAACTGTGAAAGGATATCAGATGAAGTTTATACCTCTCTTTCCGGTAGCGACGACAAGTGGTATTGTTCCAGTTGCTGCATGTCTTCCTCATTTCTCTGATAGCTTTTTTGATGATTCTTGTCAGGCAGACTTAAGTTCTGAGCTTGGAGATGTATCTAGCGACATGATCGACCTACGAATGCTGTTAAACAGGAATAAGGCAGGGTATGTGCTCTGTCATCTCAATGTTAGAAGCCTATACAAATCTCTAGATGAACTTCGGTATTTAATTGGTCACTGTGAGGGACTTAATAGGTTGTTTTTATCCTTCAGTGAGACATGGTTATCAAGTGAAATTCCTGATGGAGCAATATCACTACCTGGATATAAGTTGTACAGAAAGGATAGAGATGGACATGGAGGTGGTGTAGTTGTATATTATCCAGATGGAGTTAAGGCTAAAAGGAGGGAAGATTTGGAGTGTACCGAGATTGAAGGGATATGGATGGAAGTGGTAACTAGCAAAAAGAAACGATTTCTGTTATTTGCTGTCTATAGGCCTCCTACTTCTGGTAACGAGTTCTTTGTGAGTTTGTTGGATATGCTAGAGAGGGCTGCTGTTGAAGGCCATGAGGTTCTACTTTTAGGGGATTTTAATATTGATTTTCAGTCGAATTCTTCATCCTCAAAACAAATGGTCAACATTTGCAAGGAGTTTGGGTTAGAACAGATGATTCAAAATCCAACAAGGGTGACTGACAACTCAAGCACCTTGATTGACCATGTTTATACAAGCAATCCAAGCAGTATACTGGAGGCAGGTTGTCTAGATATTGGAGTAAGTGACCATCTGATGGTATTTGCAGTTAGAGAGGGCTTTGAAGGACAACTTGAACCTAACTATAGGCATAAGAGCAAAAGAGTAAGGGCATTCAATAGGTGTGATGTAGACATTCTGAAAGAAAATTTGCAAGCTAATCTGGGTGCCCATTCCTGGAAGACATCATCTGACAGTGATATTGATCATCTTTGGAGTAAGTGGAAAGAAACATTTCTCAAGGTCTTCAACAAGCATGCTCCTGTCATTACTTGTAGAATACACAGGGATTCTCTGCCCTGGATTGATGGGAATATTAGAAAGCTGATGAGAAAGAGGAATCGACTGAGGACCTTGGCCAGCAAATTAAATAAAGACATTTGGAACAGTTATAGGGTTACCAGAAACAGTGTGACTTCATCATTGAGGAAAGCGAAGCATGCTTATTTTGAAGCTCTAGTTTCCGGATCAAAAAGAGGCTCATCAAGAAATATTTGGAGACATCTAAATAAGCTCCTGGGAAGGGAATCTACCTCACCTGTAAGTACTGAGAATGATATGGTAAATAGACTGAATAGACATTTTTCTAATCTGAGTGAGGCTGCTACATCAATGGGAAGTTCTATGGATATCCCCGTCCATGTGGACTCTTTTGAATTTGAGCCCTTTAAGGAAGAGGAGGTGTTTAAGGAATTATCAAGATTGAAGGTCTCTAAGGCAACAGGGATAGATGAAATCAGCGCAAGGATGTTGAGATTATCTGCTCCTGCAACTTCCAACAGTTTATGTGCCATCTTTAACGCCAGCCTAGCCACCTCAAAAATACCAGCTGAATGGAAGGCAGCCAGGATTATTCCTATTCCTAAGAAAGCAGGGACCACTAGAAATGTAGATAATTTCCGACCAATATCTATACTTCCTGTTGTTGCCAAAGTATTTGAGTCGCTTGTGTTTTCCCAAGTATACAGATTTCTAATGCAGCAGAATATTCTGAATGAAATTCAATCAGGCTTTAGAGCTGGGTATTGCACACAAAATGTTCTTCTGAAAGTTGTAGACGACTGGAGGAGAAGTCTGGACAAGGGTGAGATTGTTGGCTCCATTTTTGTAGATGTTAGCAAGGCCTTTGACTCAATCTGTCATTCATTACTATTGGAGAAGCTATCAAGATATGGTCTCAGGGGCAAGGTTTTGGAATGGTTCCAAGATTATTTGAATGGCAGGAAACAGAGGGTAGTCTATGGTGAGGAAGTGTCTGAGTGGTCTGATGTCACAGCTGGTGTGCCCCAGGGTTCTGTTCTTGGGCCTCTGCTCTTCAGCATTTTCATTAATGACCTTCCAAATTACATCTCTGATTGTAAAATGATGTTATATGCTGACGATACAACAATGTACTACTCTCATTCCAGTGTTGAAAGGTTGATGGAGGTACTTGATCTGGATATTCATCAAATGACTAGCTGGTTTCAGCGGAACGGTCTTAAAGTTAATGTGAAAAAGACACAATTTATGACTTTCTCAAAGAAGTGTAGGAAAAAAGAAGCTGACAGAGTGGAGGTCAGAATGGAAGGTGTGGTACTAAAGAGTTCTGAAGAAGTAAAGTACTTAGGAGTAACTGTTGATCGGCAGCTGACCTGGAAGGAACATATTGACAGAGTGAGAAAGAAGTGTATCTCTGGTTTATCCCTATTATATAAGGTAAAGAGTGCACTGCCTTTCAAGATGAAAAAGCAGCTGTTTGAATCATTCATTCAACCCCATTTGGACTACTGTGCTGTTGTATGGGCAGAGTGTTCCAAGGTGAGTGCCACCAAGCTAGAGAGAATCCAGAAGGCAGGAATGAGGATGATTCTAAACATCCATCAGAGGGACTTCCCATCAGCAGTTATGAGGTGCAAGCTTGGTTGGATGTCCCTGAGTTGTCGGAGGAGTATGTTTAGGGCCAAGTGCACAAGAAAGTACATAGTTCACAAAGTACCCAGTTATATGGCAAAGCAATTCAAAACACATGAAGAGTTAGGTTTGCGATCTACTAGGAGAGCAAGTGACATTTACTTGCCAACTCCAAAGTCCAATTGGCTAGCTAATTCCTACTTCTACAAAGCTGGACAGGAATGGAATTCTTTAACCCTAGAAATAAGGACAGCTGGTGATCAAGTCTTTAGGAGAAGAATAGTGACTTATTTTATGGAGTTAAATTAATTCCTATTCTGAATTTTTATATTTATTTCAAATGTTAGAAATATATTTACTCATTTATTTTTTTGTATATAAGGTCCCCTATTCATACCAGTATTGTGCTGATGGGGCTGTACCTTTAATAATAATAATAATAATAATAATAATAATATATCCAGGTTGTGTACCGTATATATATATATTCTCTGTCTCATTACCTTCCTGAGGTGTATACTTCTCATTCTTATGACTGATATGAACCTTCTTGTACATACAAACAGCTACAACACAGGTAGCTATGAGTATGCTCCAACTGATTATCAAAAGAGAAGTTACTACTCCAAAAGCACTTATCCATGACACACAGTCACTTGCTACAGCTGCAGAAGTACCTGTTAATGAGATATTCAATATGTCAGACATCCCATTGACAGCAAAGCCTTAAGCTTCATATAGTGTTATATTCATACAAACTGAAATATTATCATAATATGTAATACATTATACGTACGTAAGTCGTAAGTATGTACATGTGTGTAAGTAATTTCACTCCATCCTATATATGTGAAGTATCAATCTCACATTGAGGAGGTTCATCAGGTCTTTGAACTATGATTGTGTTACTTTCCTCCATTCCTCCATTTTGTAGTTTTAGTGCACAAGTGAACGTGTCTCCATATTCAGCAGTGACGGATAGAACTGTCTCTTCAATTCCACTCTTAACTACTCCTTCAGAGTACTCTACAAAGCTACCGTTGTTCTTCTTCCAAAAGGTTGAGGTTGGATTGAAGGCTACATCATTTCTGTCATGATGTTTGCATGTCAAAGTGACTTGACAGTTCTCTAATAAACTAGCTGTTAGGGTTGCATTCTCTGTTGAAAAGTTAACATTTACAAAATTAGGTAGAACACATGTCTTGTAGGGTAATTTACTTTTGTGCTACAATAGTGAAAGGTTAGATAAAATTGCCTTCTTTTTTCACTTTGAATTGAAGACAGTGTGAAATTCCACTGTATATAGGAAGTTATATTGCACCTCTAAAGGGGTACACTGGGTACCTACAATAATAGCCATTGGCTAAAGGTCTCCCCAGTTAAAATAAGAAACTTGAATATTTGAATACTTGGTTAATATAACTACACATGTACAGTAGTAATAGTACATTGTTACAGTAACAAATATTCACTTAATGTAGTAACTATCACTTGAACTGGACTGCTCTTCACTGTTCCACTAACAACTCTGATAGCTATAACATATGTTGTATTAGGAACCAGTTCTTCAATGGTAATACTAGTATCATTGTTCATGATCAGTACAGTGGGGCGGCCATCTTGTAGTATTTCTACCTCATATGACACGACAATAAAGCACACATCTTTGTATTCTGGTTGCCAGTCAATTGAGATGGAATTGGATGTTCTCATATTAACTGGTTGTAGAGGAACATCTGAAGAGGTAATACAATACATACTAGTTTGATAAATGAGTAATCTAAAACCAATTGCTAGAGTGGTAGCATGCATATATGCTCACACAATATATTTAACCAAATATACGTATCTGCACTTGTGTGTATATATACGGTATACATGTCCAGCTGTATATATATACATACTTTATGGGGCAGATATGGGTGTCTATATGGTATACGTATATAGTCTTAAACAGGTCTTAGAGATATAGTGATTGTGTTAATAAAATTCATTTTTAGTATTTTAATCTTAGAAATATTACATACGTACATAAATGACTAAAAGGATCAATCTATATAGGTATAGCTCTATTGAACTGTCATAATGTACACTATAAAACTGACTCACCAGGTGGATCTACAGTAACTTCATTACTGATGACTCTATTTGGATCATTGAAACCAACGTTACCATCGTAAGTAAAACATCTGTAAGTGTAGACTTTATTCTCAAACTCTTCTCTGGTCACACTGATAGTCAGAGTAGCAGTAGTTGGAGTAGGATCATCTCCATCATGATTAGGAGTTGATGTTGGATTAAATCCAGTTCCATTTCTCTCCCATCTATCATTAGTTTCAGCATCAAGTACAGGATGTGTACATGTTAACTTGTAGGTTTGACCAAAACAAGGAGGACTTGATGGAGCAGTGAGTGTAACAGTAGCTTCTACAACTGGTAAGAGGTATACAGCTAGTATATACAACAGACAATTATAAACAAGTATATATCCCTTAATTTAAATTGGTATATTGTAACTTGCACTGTATACATATACACATGTACATTACTATATACACTCTTTAAATGAATGTTTACCATACCCTTAAGTATTGAAAGAAAATATAGGATCACTATGCAACACTGGTCAGCCATCTTGTGGTTGTAATAAGGAATTCCCCTTCTGGTGTAACATGTATTCATTTACAATACTTATAGATAGCTATTTTAAATTGAAAATGTGTTTTTATATGTGAGAACTTGATAATTACATTTGAAAACAGAATACTGTATTGTAATATCAAGGGGGTCCAATAGTAATAATCGAAAGTTGTATAGAAAACAACATATGCACAGCAACTTAGTCAACTAAAATAGTGATTAAAAACATAACTGATCAGGATGATACTAAGATGTGTAAGATCATGCAATATACATAAATAGCTAATAAAACATTACATGTATAGTCAAAGTGTAATATATATTTTTTGAAGAACACAGGTTCATAAGTATATAATTCCTGATATAAACCCCAAAATCACAGCATAATTGTCACTTCAAAATGGTCACTTTATAAGTTCACATAAGTTGGTTTATCTTCAATCTGACTCATCTCAATAGGTATATAAGCAGGATTCCTCTCCATTCCCCCTTTAATTGCACCTTCATTAGTAACTGATTAGCATACATATAAGAGAGAGGGGAACCTATATATACTTATATCCAGGTTGTGTACCGCATATATATTCTCTGTCTCATTACCTTCCTGAGATGTATACTTCTCATTCTTACGACTGATATGAACCTTCTTGTACATACAAACAGCTACAACACAGGTAGCTATGAGTATGCTCCAACTGATTATCAAAAGAGAAGTTAATACTCCAAAAGCACTTATCCATGACACACAGTCACTTGCTACAGCTGCAGAAGTACCTGTTAATGAGATGTATTCAATATATCAGACATCCCATTGACAGCAAAAGCCTTCATATAGTGTTATATATGAAGTAATAAGGGGTACTTGTTGCGTTCATAATTGGTTGGTTGGATATGATTTGAGCATCAGCAACACTAATTATAAGTGTTACAAATATACAAACTGAAATATTATATAGAGAATGCATAATATATATATAATATTTTATAAGTACGTAAGTCGTAAGTATGTACAGTATATGTATATAAGTAATTTCACTGGATCCTATATAAAGTATCAATCTCACATTGAGGAGGTTCATCAGGTCTTTGAACTGAGATTGTGTTGCTTTCCTCCATTCCTCCATTTTGTACTTTCAGTGCACAAGTGAACGTGTCTCCATATTCAGCAGTGATGGATAGAACTGTCTCTTCATTTCTTCTCTTAACTACTCCTTCAGGGTACTCTACAAGACTACCGTTGTTCTTCCTCCAAAAGGTTGATTTTGAATTGAAGGCTACATCATTTCTGTCATGATGTTTGCATGTCAAAGTGACTTGACAGTTCTCTAATGAACTAGCTGTTAGGGTTGTATTCTCTGTTGAAAAGTTATTAGACAATTGATATGTATGTATTCATGTGGGAAGTCTTAATTCTAATTCTTTATATGATAAATTTTAAATCTTTTCTTAAAGATACAACTGTGAAGAGTAAATACATATACCATGCATACACAGATCTAGAACATTTAATATATAAGCGCTCAGTGAATCTATAAACTGACTGGAACATGTACATTAAGTAAAAGAGTGCTTGAGAATGTACAGTGTACATACAGTATATTACCTCTAGAGAATATACTCTCTGATACATACACACAGTAACCCACCTAATGTTGTAACCATCACTTGCACACTCCCACCACCCACTGCTCCAATTACTATAGTATAAGTTGTATTAGGTACTAGTCCTTCAATGGTAATGTTGTCATGGTAACCATAAGAAACTATAAGGTATCTGTCATCTTGTAGTAATCTTATTTCAAACGTAATGTTTGGAAAACACACATCGTGATGCTGCCATTGAATTGAGACTGAAGAAGTGGTTCTCGCAGTTAGGATATCATATGGTGGGCTTGGTACATCTACATGTAATTTGTAACAAAATAATTATAAAAATTGCTAGATTATTATATACGTATATACACAATACATTTTAATGAATACACAGCTACCTACAGAAAAGCTTGTGTACATATAGTTCACAATTGCAATATAATAGTCTGAAAAGATATATATAACTTCTAGCTGACATCTGTAAGACAATAATAAGGTTCTACATATAATACGTTTTGGGCATTGAAGTTAAGTGACAAGAGATAATGGCTGGAAGGTTATGTATAAAGTTCACTAACCCTGACTCACCAGGTGGATCTACAATAACTTCATTACTGTAGACTCTATTTGGATCATTTATGAAACCAAGATTAGGATCAAATGTAATGCATCTGTAAGTGTAGACTTAATCTCAAACTCTTCTCTGGTCACATTGATAGTCAGAGTAGTAGTAGTTGGAGTAGGATCATCTTCATCATGATTAGGAGTAGACTGAGGATTAAATCCAGTTCCATTTCTCTCCCATATAAGATAAATATCAGCATCAAGTACAGGATGTGTACATGTTAACTTGTAGGTTTGACTAAAACAAGGAGGACTTGATTGAGCAGTGAGTGTAACAGTAGCTTCTACAACTAATTGTAATAATGTAAAAGAATAGCCATATTAGAGAGAATTAATGTAATTAAATAGTAGAGAGGTATACAAGTCTATCCTGTATATAGTGTATACACTAATTAGAGCAGGTCTACAAGTCTATAGGGGGTACAAAAGTATAAGAATGAGACAGAGAAGGGTTTGGCTAGTTTATATAGTTGGAAGGTTGGCTGATACCAACTCACACTCTTGTGGTAATTCACCATCCCCTAAATCTACCACTAGTACTAGTAGATCAGTCCTCTATATGTGCATAGTAAATAAGCATTGCTATTTCGGTATATACAAAGTGTAGGAGATCATAAAATGATATCGTTAAAAATGCTAAATCTTTAAAGTAAAAAGCGGCTATAGTTACATGCACAGTCTAAATTATTACGTACCTTGTAATATTAAAGGCAGAAGGAATAGCGTCACTGAACCGTGGTGATCCATTTTGTAATAGCATATTATAATAATGTGATTAATAAATATATAAAGTAAACACGACGAAAGCGTTTACATAAACAGAGTGTTGAATACTTATACTAATTAGATTCATTTTCCTTTAGCGACTGATCACCTAATCCCGCGGCCATCATAGCAGATTGGGGGCTCTCCCTAGAACTACCGTCTGTAATATGGGACTATGTATAAATCTAGACCGTGAACTGAACTCTGTTTAGCAGTATATATACCTACTGAGCATCATGACTAATAGTGCGTTTAGTCTTTTATCGCAATTTCTATTTGTTGTCTGGTTTCAGTTGGATTTCGAAGGTATGACATGACAATAACAGAAATTTGGTATACAAGCAGGATACAGCTTGCTTTAGTAGTGTTCATTTCATTAGCCAACTCAGAGGAAATCACTCTGACTGATCTACCTGATGAAGTGTGTTTTGGAGGGACTTATCAGATTTACTGTACACATCCTGTACTGGATGTGAGTAGTGGATACTTATCTACTGTATTGTGGACTAGAAATAGAATAGAACTAATTCCTGATGGTACTACTGAACAGAGTGTTCCTATCAACTCTACTGTCACTGGACTACAGATCAATATCACTAAAGGAGTACATGAACCAGGAACATACTACATGTGTTTGGTACTTAAGCACTTCAATGCAACTTTCTTTTCAACATTAGAGAGCAACGATGTCACTGTCAACTCAACTAGTAAGTCTTAATATATTTACTTTCATTATTGTTCAATATAAAATGATTGATGTCTGAATCTATTGAATTGTACAGCTGTTATTGGTAATGTACCATATCAATTCCAATCTGTTTTGAGGGCAACTTCAGTCACTTTATCTTGGCGCTATGAAGAGGTAAAATGTTACAAAGATGTCTTCTTCAACATCACTCACTGTCTTCTTGTCAATGGAGCACCTGATCCATCTCAGTGTACATCATATACAACTACTAACATGACCATCACAGTAGAGTCATTAACACCAAATACAAGTTACATCTTTATGATCACAGCACAGAGTGTACAGTATCCAGATATTACCAGTGATACAGTGGAAGTGGAGATTACAACATTGGGTATGTACCTCATTTGCAGTGTATGATTGTCTATATATATAGCTCTTGTGCTTATTTGAATAATTTCTAGATACATTGAGAATTGTAGTAAATCAGGAAATGTCATGTACAGAAGTAAAATGTGGTATTGGAGGGGAATTCCCTGAAGGATCATACAGTATAGTGTGGATGAAGGATGGTATGAGGATTGATGAATGTGATGGCAGTTGTGTCATTGAAGAGACTCTTATGTCCAGTATTGTGAGGGTGATTTGGAATGTTAACAGTATGTACAATAGAGAGGCTAACTACTCTTGTGCTGTTGTGTATGCTGATGGTAGTATGGAGGAGAGTGAATCTGTGACTGTGAGAGTTAGAGGTAAAGAATGCGGTAGATAATCTCTAGAATAGTGTTACACTTTCTTAATTATACAATCCAGGTTCTCCCCTTCCTCCAACCTCACTCACATCCGTCCCTTCTGATACAAGTATCTCCCTGATGTGGTCCCACAGTGATGAGTGTTTTGAGAACTGTACCTTCATGTATGAGGTAACATGGCAACAGAGTGGAGATGGATCTAGTTTGAGGAATGCAACCACTACTGAAACATCCTACACTATTGAATGTCTTACTCCTGGTACATCTTATGAGATTGGAGTTGGAGCTTATTGTAGAGAAAATCCAAATATTCGAAGTGAAATTGTACATAGCTTTGTATCAACTATGAAAATGAGTAAGTCTCGGTCACATGTAAAATAATTTATGCATTTGCTATTGTAATATATATTCTTGGAATGCTAATTACTATACTTCTGGTATTAGATTGTACATGTGCCACAGAATCTTGGATGGTGGCAGCTGGTGTGTTAGCTTCACTGTTGATAATCAGTTGGAGCATATTCATAGCTACATGTGTTGTAGTTCTTTGCAAGAGAACTATTTCCAGTGAAACATCTTCCAATGGGAAAACATTGAAACGTAAGGCATTATACAGTTTGCATATACGTATGCACTTTTATCTATGAATCAGTTTCTATAATATACGTATATGTCTTCCAATTTATTGTATATCAATCTTATATCATCGTTCATCGTTGTGTAGTGCCATCCAGTGGAAATGAAAGTACTATTAAGAGGAATGAAGATATGGAGAAGAATCCTGCATATGTACCTATTGAGATGAATCAAATTGAAAATAAACCAATTTATAATAACTTGTGATTTCATATAATACATATATGAAATTGATGAATAAAGTGATGTATAGATATACATACATTATATATACATATGTATACACATACACTTTCATCTTCATTAGCAACTGATTCAAATAGAAAACAAAATGAAACCAATTAATGTCTCCATAATACAAGCAAGTGAAATAGATTGATCATGAGAGTGTATATATGAATGAGAAGTATGCATTTCCAGAAGGTAATGTTACTGCATATGTAATATACGTATGACAATTGTAATCACTCACATTCACATTCACATTCTCATTCTTATTCTCATTCTCATTCTCATTCTCATTCTCATTAGTTTTCAGTGAATTTTCATAACAAAGTTTGTAGAAGAACACGTTTGTAATCACTTTATGTGAAGTGACTATTACAGTGTACATAATATATATTATCACAAGTTAACATAAGTTGGTTTATCTTCAATCTGACTCATCTCAATAGGTATATAAGCAGGATTCCTCTCCATTCCCCCTTTAATTGCACCTTCATTAGTAACTGATTTGCATATATAAGAGAGAGAGGGGAACCTATATATATCCAGGTTGTGTATCGTATATATATTCTCTGTCTCATTACCTTCCTGAGATGTATACTTCTCATTCTTACGACTGATGTGAACCTTCTTGTACATACAAACAGCTACAACACAGGTAGCTATGAGTATGCTCCAACTGATTATCAAAAGAGAAGTTACTACTCCAAAAGCACTTATCCAAGATACCGAGTCACTTGCTACAGCTGCAGAAGTACCTGTTAATGAGATGTATTCCATATGTCAGCCATCCCATTGACAGCAAAAGCCTTCATATATTAGTGTTATATATATATATATATACAAACTGAAATATTATATATATAGAGAATGCATAATATAAGAGAAAAATAAAAATTTTCTACAAAAATAGTGAAGATGTAGGGATGGCACAAAAAGCACAGAAACAAGAAAGGGATGTTACACAGTGAAGCATTAGCTATATGCATGAATCATACAACACCCTTGCTTGTAGGATTCATGTATATAGCTAATGCTTCACTGTGTAACATCCCTTTCTTGTTTCTGTGCTTTTTGTGCCATCCCTACATCTTCACTATTTTTGTAGAAAATTTTTATTTTTCTCTAGTTTCTGTACTTTTTATGGAGCATAAGCTAGGAATTCGATTGTATCATTTAAACCCATTTTGGTTTCGCAATCTTCGACTGAATATGACGTCATTAAAATGGCGAATTTATCGAGGCCTTGACTCTGGGGCCATGAAAACCGTCATACTCAATAATAGCGTTATCGCTCTCGCTTCTACAAAAGAATACAGCTCGGAAAATTTGCAATAGTTTCGTTTAACAATTAGTCCAAAAGCTGGTATAGTTTTTTAGTTATGGCTGACGAAGAATAAGAAGAATATGAAGAAGACGAAAATGGGAATTTTTAAAGTTTATTATTTCGCCAGCGGGACATATTCGCTTGCTTTTAAGGTCTATTTAGAGTATGTATATTGTATATTTAGCTATACATAGCCTTGTTTTGTCGATTTTCGGCCTATTTCGGGATTTCGCTCCTATACCAATGTATGGGGAAAACGAAAAAAACCGTGTCATCCCTACATAGGGAGTACTACCGTACTCCCTGATAAAACTTTATATGTACGTAAGTTGTAAGTATGTACATGTGTGTATATAAGTAATTTCACTCGATCCTATATAAAGTATTAATCTCACATTGAGGAGGTTCATCAGGTCTTTGAACTGTGATTGTGTTACTTTCCTCCATTCCTCCATTTTGTAGTTTCAGTGCACAAGTGAACGTGTCTCCATATTCAGCAGTTATGTACAGAACTGTCTCTTCATTTTCACTCTTAACTACTCCTTCAGAGTACTCTACAAAGCTACCATTGTTCTTCCTCCAAAAGGTTGATTTTGGGTTGAAGGCTACATCATTTCTATCATGATGTTTGCATGTCAAAGTGACTTGACAATTCTCTAATGAACTAGCCTTTAGTGTTGTATTCTCTGTTGAAAAGTTAACATTTATAAAAATTATATAGTTAGAACACATGTCCTTATAGGGTAATTACTATTGTACTACAAATAGTGGAAGATTAGATAATATTGCCTTCTTTTTTTTCATTTTGAATCGAAGACAGTGTGAATTTGATGTTTACAATAAATAGTAGTACATTGTAACAAATACTCACTTAATGTAGTAACCATCACTTGAACTGGTCTGCTCTTCACTGTTCCACTAACACCTCTGATAATTATAGCATATGTTGTATTAGGAACCAGTTCTTCAATGGAAATACTAGTATCAATAGCCCATACAGTGGGGCAGCCATCTTGTCGTACTTCTACCTCATATGACACGACAATAAAACACACATCTTCTTGTTGCCAGTCAATTGAGATGGAATTGGATGTTCTCATATATCCAATATTAACTGGTGGTAGAGGAACCTCTACAGAAGTAATGCAATACATACTAGTTTGATAAATGAGTAATCTAAAACCAATTGCCAGAGTGGTAGCATGTAAACACTATATATTAACCAAATATACATGCCTGCACTTGTGTGTATAGTGTATACATGCCAAGCTGCATGTATGTACGTACATACTTTATATATATGTGCATGAGTGTCTATATACGTACATGGTGTCTATATATATAGTCATAGGCAGGTCTTAGAGAATATAGTGCTTTTGTTAATATAAAATTATAATCTAATTATAAATGACTAAAAGGATCAATTTACGTATAGCTCTATTCAACTGCCATGATGTACACTAAAACTGACTCACCAGGTGGATCTACAATAACTTCATTACTGATGACTTTATTTGGATCATTTAAGAAACCACGAGTAATATCAAATGTAATACATTTGTAAGTGTAGACTTTATTCTCAAACTCTTCTCTGGTCACATTGATAGTCAGAGTAGTAGTAGTTGGAGTAGAATAATCTCCATCGTGACTAGGAATAGCTTGAGGATTAAATACAGTTCCATTTCTCTCCCATCTAACACTAGTATATACTTCAAGTACAGGATGTGTACATGTTAACTTGTAGGTTTGATCAAAACAAGGAGGACTTGATGGAGCCGTGAGTGTAACATTAGCTTCTACAACTAATAAGAAGCTTAAGTATACAGCTAATATATACAACAGACAATTACAAACAAGCTTAAGTATATACGTATATCCCTTAATTTAAAATAAGTTTTATACCCTGCCCCGAATTTATGTTTATATGCCCATTCTTTTTCTAGTTCCTTTCTTGGAGCCATATACATATGAATTATTTATTTATTTAATTAGATTACTATGGTATATTGTAACTTGCACTGTATATACACATGTACATTACAATATACACTCTTTATATCAATGTTTGCGATACCTTTAAGAATCGAAAGAAAATATAGGATCACTATGCAACACTGGTCAGCCATCTTGTGGTTGTGATAAGGAATTCCCTATCTGGTGTAACATGTATTCATTTACAATACTTATAGATAGCTATTTTAAATTGAAAATGTGTTTTTATATGTGAGAACTTGATAAATACTTTCAAATTTTATTTGAAAACAGAATACTGTATTGTAATATCAAGGGTTCAATAGTAATAATCAAAAGCTGTGTATATAGAAACAACTTATGCAACTTAAGTCAACTAAAATAGTGATTAGTCATAACTGATCAGGATGATATATACTAAGATGTGTGAGATCATGTGATATACATAAATAGCTAACACAACATTACATGTATAGTCAAAGTGTAATATATATTTTTAGAAGAACACAGGTTCGTAAGTATATATACAGTTGACTGATATAAACCCAAAAATCCAAGCAAAATTGTCACTTCAAAATGGTCACTTTAAGTTCACATAAGTTGGTTTATCTTCAATCTGACTCATCTCAATAGGTATATAAGCAGGATTCCTCTCCATTTCCCCTTTAATTGCACCTTCATTAGTAACTGATTTGCATATACATATAAGAGAGAGAGGGGAACCTATATATACTTATATCCAGGTTGTGTATCGTATATATATTCTCTGTCTCATTACCTTCCTGAGATGTATACTTCTCATTCTTACGACTGATATGAACCTTCTTGTACATACAAACAGCTACAACAAAGGTAGCTATGAGTATGCTCCAACTGATTATCAAAAGAGAAGTTACTACTCCAAAAGCACTTATCCATGACACACAGTCACTTGCAACAGCTGCAGAAGTACCTGTTAATGAGATGTATTCAATATGTCAGACATCCCATTGACAGCAAAAGCCTTCATATAGTGTTATATATGAAGTTATAAGGGGTACTTGTTGTGTTCATAATTGTTAAGTGTTGCTGAGGCTCAAATCATATCCAACCAACCAGTGTTATATACATATATACAAACTGAAATATTATATAGAGAATGCATAATATATAATACTTTATACGTACGTAAGTTGTAAGTATATGTGTGTATATAAGTAATTTCACTTGATCCTATGTATATAAAGTATTAATCTCACATTGAGGAGGTTCATCAGGTCTTTGAACTGTGATTGTGTTACTTTCCTCCATTCCTCCATTTTGTAGTTTAAGTGCACAAGTGAATGTGTCTCCATATTCAGCTGTGATGGATAGAACTGTCTCTTCATTTCCACTCTTAACTACTCCTTCAGAGTACTCTACAAAGCTACCGTTGTTCTTCCTCCAAAAGGTTGATTTTGGATTGAAGGCTACATCATTTCTGTCATGATGTGTGCATGTCAAAGTGACTTGACAGTTCTCTAATAAACTAGCCTTTAAGGTTGTATTCTCTGTTAAAAAGTTAACATTTACAAAATTAGGTAGAACACATGTCCCTATAGGGTAATTTACTCTTGTACTACAATAGTGGAAGGCTAGATAAAATTGCCTCTTTTTCACTTTGAATTGAAGACAGTGTAAAATTCCACTGTATAAATGAAGTTATATTGTAATTGCACCTCTAAAGGGGTACACTAGAATAATAGCCAATGGCTAAAGGTCTCCCCAGTTAAAATAAGATACTTGAATACTTAAATACTTACAAATAAAGGTTTATAAATACAAATAAATAGTAGTACATTGTTACAGTAACAAATACTCACTTAATGTAGTAACCATCACTTGAACTGGTCTGCTCTTCACTGTTCCACTAACAACTCTGATAACTATGGCATATGTTGTATTAGGAACCAGTTCTTCAATGGTAATACTAGTATCATTGGTCAGTACAGTGGGGCGGCCATCTTGTAGTACTTCTACCTCATATGACATGACAATAAAGCACATATCTTCTTGTTGCCAGTCAATTGAGATGGAATTGGATGTTCTCGTATATCCAATATTAACTGGTGGTAGAGGAACTTCTGAAGAGGTAATGTAATACATACTAGTTTGATAAATGAGTGATCTAAAACCAATTGCTAGAGTGGTAGCATGTAAACACATGTATGCTCACACAATATATTTAACCAAATATATGTACCTGCATTTGTGTGTATATAGTGTATACATGCATATGCCCAGCATGTACATACTCTATATAGGCCAGATATGCATGAGTGTCTAGTCATAGGCAGGTCTTAGAGAATAGAGTGTTTTTGTTAATAAAATTCGTCCATCTTAGAAATATTACATAGATTAATGACTAAAAGAATCAATCTAGATATAGCTCTATTGAACTATCAAAATGTACACTCTTCCTGACTCACCAGGTGGATCTACAGTAACTTCATTACTATAGACTCTTACTACAGTGTCAGTACTTGAGTTAATAGTGAGACATCTGTAAGTGTAGACTTTATTCTTAAACTCTTCTCTGGTCACAGTGATAGTCAGAGTAGTAGTAGTTGGAGTAGGATCATCTCCATCATGATTAGGAGTAGACTGAGGATTAAATCCAGTTCCATTTCTCTCCCATCTAACATTAGTATCAGCATCAAGTACAGGATGTGTACATGTTAACTTGTGGGTTTGACCAAAACAAGGAGAACTTGATGAAGCAGTGAGTGTAACAGTAGCTTCTACAACTAATAAGAAGTATACAACTAATACATCATATACATAGTATATACATATGTACAGTACATTGCCTTTAAATAACCATACCTTTAAGTATTGAAAGAATATATAGGATCACTATGCAGCACTGGTCAGCCATCTTGTGGTGTGATAAGGAATTCCCCTTCTGGGGTAACATGTATTCATTTACAATTATAGATAGCTATTTTAAATTGAAAATGTGTTTTTGTATGTGAGAACTTGATAAATACTTTCAAATTACGTTTGAAAACAGAATGCTGTATTGTAACATCAAGGGTTCGATAGTAATAATCGAAAGTTGTGTAGAAAACAACTTATGCAACTAAAATAGTGATTAAACAGAACTGATCATGGATGATACTATAATGTGTGAGATCATGCAATATACATAAATAGCTAACACAACATATACATGTATATACATAGCACCTCATTTACAAGCATTCCGGTTACAGTGCCAACTGCCAGACCAGTGCCAGCACCAATGCCCAATGGTAGTGCTAGAGGTGCAACTATAACTGCTCCAGCAACCAAACCAGCACTAATTGCAGTAATTCCTACAGCACTGGTAGATACCACTGTTAGCACTCATGGAACCTGCTTCATTGAACCCATCTTTGAATTGTTTAAGCCTCTCTATGATCTATGCAACTAGTATTTGTTCAATCTGTGGTTCTGAATATGCAAATTGCCTTTCATCTTTCAGTGAATCTAATCGGCCTAATTCTAATTCTTTATAGTTATCAGCATTTCCAGTTCCTGGAGTGTCAATAAGTTTTATTTTATTTTTCTCATGGACCAAAGTTACTGGTACTGACTCCTCAGTCATTGGTTTTAAGCCATCTATTTGATCCTCCTCAATTTTGCATTTCTATAAAAATATTCATTTTATATGTACGTATATTATATAAAATGTGCTATGGCCAGGTAAAATGTATATGAATCATATGCATGTCTGGATATCATATATACGTATATCAAATAAGGATGCACGGCCATTTATGTGTCTTAAAAAGACAAATTCCAGCCCTGGGAAATCCCCATTTGAGACTATGACAAAACCATATATGACTAGTACTAATAATCAACTTGCCACTATTTTACAGAGTAAAATTAACGAGAAGGCTTTGACTTTGATAATAGTAAATTCCTCATTTAATAATTGAAATATTCCTATACCCCTATATATGCCTCCAAAAAAGGTTGATCTATATGTAATTGTCCTGAACAATAGCCCATACAACCTAAAATTCTATTTTCCAAGGCTTTAACTTATATAACACAGTAACACTGCTACATGAAGGACCAACTATTAATTTTAAAAATGATTTTAAAATCTTATTTGATCGAAAGTACTCTTTCCAGCTCCAACTGAACCAACAACTAAGAAAGTATAGTCACAGAGTTCTCTTTCAAAAGCTGTCATTTCAATTAAAGTCCACTTTAGCAATGAATCAGATGTAGAGATGCACCAAATTTGGGTGCTATATACGTACGTACATATATACCCCATCAAACCTATATATACTGTATATACTGGTTAGCTATGTGCGGCCATATATAATATTCCACCCACATTTGGAATTAGCTATTATATAGCTACAATTCTAAGATTTCAATATTTTTCTGTGGTAGAGCAGTATTCTAGGAATTTAGTAATGAATATAATTATAATGCTCTGGTACAATATGTCTACAGTAGCCAATGAATATAGTTTTCCAGGACGTATGTGCGGCCATATATAATATTCCATATATAGCTAAAATTCTAAGATTTCAATATTTTTCTGTGGTAGAGCAGTATTCTAGGAATTTAGTAATGAATATAATTATAATGCTCTGGTACAATATGTCTACAGTAGCCAATGAATATTGTTTTCCAGGAATAAGTACCCAATGAATATAGTTTTCAGGAATAATCAATAATAATGATTGTTATGTGTATACAATTGATAATATACCTATATGGCCTGATATATCACAGATTTATATATAATTAGAATCACAGTATATGTATGAATATCATTATTGGTTGCTTGGTAACCCTATTATGCTATATACTCTCCTACAAATTTGTTGACAAAAATAGATCGTGCCATATTATTATAAGTCTAATAGTCAAGCAAGACCTCTGGATTTTATATATATTGGTGGCGATTAAAGACTATCATGGCATCCAATGCTGGCATGGATGGATTGAAATGTCACATATACAATTATGCTATCAGTAGAGCAAAAGTTAAAGGATTTATCTCTTGTACTGTTGATAAAGATGATTTGAAATCTCTTTGCCAGAATACCAATTATGATAAGAGCACAGGAAAGCTAAAAGTAGATCCTGGTTTGGTATTGCATTGTCATCCAGGAAGACCCATTAGAAATGGTATAGTATTAAAGTGAATTGTTTCCACAATTTAAATTTGGCATGCTCAATCTGTTATAGCTAGACCTATAGTAATACTAATAATACATTAACATTTCTGAATATTTTCAAGGAGTTGCCATTGGAACCCTAGTTGGTGGTGCGGCTGGAACTGTCAGTGGAACTGCAATAGGTACCATAATTGGTTCTTTTATTCCCGGTGGTGGTACCATTACTGGAGCTACTATTGGAGGAATATTGTTTGGATCAAGTGGACTGACAGTAGGTGCAGCTGTAGGTTGTGGAGTGGGAGCTGGATTTGGAGCTCATGTAAGAGGAAAGCACACATTCACCATTACAATGCGAGAGGTGTTTGCCGAGTATAAAGATATACCTGGTGTGATCATCATGATGCAAGACTACCAAAACTAACAGTCTCCATTATATGAACTTAAATCTGGAAATGAGATTTGGAATATACAAGCATTTAAATTGCTGTGTATGTACGTATATATGATGATCATTTTTTAATTTCAAGTGAATATATACACGTTGGGATATTTATAAAAAAATGATGATATTAATAGTCACACTACTACACTTAGTCTATATATGTATGTACGTATATGTATTGTTAATTCATATAAGTGTTAAAGTATACATATACACCCTTAAGGAGGGATTTTCACAGATACTGGCATGTACCACAAGTACAGATGGTGGTGCATACCATTGATCTTCACTTAGCTATAGCTATTTAGGATATACATGATGCCTCTGAATTGTGTCTTAGATATTACACAAATTTGGTACCAAAGCAATAGTTATACGTATAAATCTAAGAAGGAAGATTTTTAAGGTTGGTATTTGTCTTTTAAGATCAAATAAGTTCCTCGTCAGATTATTCACAATGTGCATAGAATTCCACTGTATTTAAAGCAATGTATTTAAAGTGATGTAGTCCTCTCAAGTTATTATTTATAGAACTCAAAATTTTGTTTGTCATTTCGGATATTAACCTAATAAATAACTAATTATAACTTCAAAATAGTCACTTTAAGTTCACATAAGTTGGTTTATTTTCAATCTGATTCATCTCAATAGGTATATAAGCAGGATTCCTCTCCATTTCCCCTTTAATTACACCTTAACTAGTAACTGATTTGCATATACATATAAGAGAGAGGGGGAACCTATATATACTTATATCCAGATTGTTATATATCGTATATATATTCTCTGTCTCATTACCTTCCTGAGATGTATACTTCTCATTCTTACGACTGATATGAACCTTCTTTTGGAGTAGTAACTTCTCTTTTGATAATCAGTTGGAGCATACTCATAGCTAACCGTGTTGTAGCTGTTTGTATGTCCAAGCACTTACCCACGACACACATATGTATGTATCTATATGTATGTATGTATATATATATATACAGTCACTTGCTACAGTTGAAGAAGTCATTGTCTCAAGTTAATTGCATCTACAACAATCGGACATTTTTTCTTCAAATTGGTCTCTTAGATGATATAGTTTCCCCACATTTAATACTATCACAATGCAGATAATCTAGAAAAAGATGTATTAACATGGTACTGGTAGAGTGGGAATTTCTTATAGAAATCACATTTCCAGCTCGATCCTCAATCTGGTTTTACGTAGTTTATAAACTTGCAGTGTACCAAGTAATTTAAAAATATTTAGTATAGGGAAAGCCAACAATACAATAATGGCTAGTGAAATAGAGATTAGAACAGAAACAGTTAATGTTTGATTGATATAGTCATATTAGCTCAGGCTAAATTCATGTATCTATATTATATTCTGTAACTGCTGTCAACAAATTGTAGACAGAGTTGCAGCTCTAAATGTGCATTATTTACAAATTTAATGTGCATTGAATACCAAGTGGTGAGGTTTACATTCAAATTTTCAAAATCCCTTTGGACTTTAAGAGATGTCTGTTAATGTTGACAGCAAGGCATAGCTTCATATCTATCTATTGATAGAGTTACAGAATGCCTATTTTATACTTTGTATTAATAAATGGTAACTACAAAAGGTGTACAAAAGTACAGTTAGTTAATGTTGCTACGCTTATGCAGTATAGAGAGCACTGTTATTATAAATGACTAGAAACAAGAAGGCATTGTAATCCCCAAAGAGGTTGTCAGTTAATTAGACACAAATCCTGCCAAAACATGTTATTGCATCAACCACTGTCATGTGCTGTTACAGTGAAGCAGTTGGACAGAAAAATGTCATGGATAATTTACAAAGTAATTCTCTAGTATATTGTCACAGATAGGTTCTGTTGAAAGGACATAAAGTACACATATTCACTTTTCCACATTTTACATACATCACCTTTACATATACAAATTATGTTTGTTTCTTCATGTATATCCATTAATAATGACTTTGGAGAAACTGCCTGGTCTCAATTGGAATCAGCTGACTAGATGAAGATACCACTTTGACTTACATGTGTGAAGTTGTTCTACAAGTGAGAGCCACATGAACAATTGATTACTTTATTTCCAATTGAATGGTTGCCAGGGAACTGGACCTGGTTGTTATGGAGACTTTTCTATATAAAATAAATGGAAATAATATTGATTGAGTTACTGTACTAGTTACTTAGGGACTGGAAGAGATGCTAAATCTGATAGTCCCATTGGACAAATGTAACCCAGGTCCTGTACAGTAGTTATTAATAATCTCCTAACTAATATCAAATAACTTAATAATCTTGCTCAAATGGATTGTACAGTTTCATAGCCAAATGGCAAACTGATCTATAGGATACAGAGAACCTGATAAGCATGTACTACACACCTCCCCCAACTGAACTATGGTAGCTAGGAGTTACTAGTTACTTAGGGACTGGTAGAGATGCTAAATCTGGTAGTCCCATTGGACAAATGTAACCCAGGTCCTGTACAGTAGTTATACTCACTGCTGAATGCGTGCAAATCTCCCTTGATCCAATACTTTCCTTTCACTATCTTTCCAATCTGGATATGGGTTTAGTCAATAACTTTAGTAATCTCCTATCACTCAGTCCTTCTGCTTACTTAATTGGACATGTTGCTAGGTAACTGACATTTGATTTCCATGACAATTCTTCTGCAAATACAGCAAATAAAGTATAGGCTGCACAATAAGCCCAATACGTGAATAATCAAATGTTGGTTTGCATAAATTACTTACATTAACAAATTACAATTTAACCAGTCTCACAAGTTAGTATTTTTATATGAGGTAAAGATGCTGATTAGGAATATGCTAATTATCAAACATACCTTTATTAAAGAGAGATCAGTGAAGTTTAGCGTACGAACAACACCAAAGTTCCTCAAAATAGGCAATTAGGCTTCAGCACGTAGCAACGGCCATTTTGGATTCACAAATTGATTGAGCAATGACACAAAGGTTTACACATAATAAAGATATGCACGAAGCTCAGACTTTCTTCATTAAATAATACCTTTATGGATATCATAATTAAGAACCCTGTGATTCTGTTTAACAAATACATCTGCATCCTTGATTCTCAACGTGCATGAAACATGCCGCATGTCATATGCATGCGCTTGTATACGTATGTTTAATTAAGATAAATGATTTCTGCTGAACAATTGAGGTTTATTGAAATATTAATAGCTTGTGGTCACTGCAATTGTTATATGATTCAATTATGGCTTCGCTGGATAGCCATGCATGCATGTTTTCGAGTTTGAACTCAATAGAAATAACAACTTGCTGAATAGGTCGGGGCATGTACTACATGTTGTCTATTGTTCTCGAACATGACATCGAAAACAATTTGGTTCCACGATTTTCCGCCAAGTTTATGATGTTTCCCGCCGACAATTTCTAATAAATAGGCAAGGAAATTTTCTGTCTTTGGCCTCCGGGCTATCAACTCTGGAGGTCTACTTTGGTGTGGATCGATGCGCCAACCATTCTTGGAGTACGAGCAATGGTACATGCCTATCCGAAGGGTCATCGGTGTTCGTATAGTGGGGTGGTCTCTCTATCATGGGTTAGTGCCTGGAGATGTATCTCACTATTAATCCTGCTTGTGTGTTAAATTGGCACTTGCGGGATTCTTGCTATACGACCCGTACCTGGAGGTTGGTGTGGTCCAGTGCCACTACGTAGTCGGTCAGGAACCCCTGTTGTAGGCTGCAGCTTCAGGTTGGTTTGGAAGGAATTTGTATTTTGTATTCAAAGCAGTATTTCTTTGTATTTTATATTATGTATTTTCAATTCTTTTCTTGCAGTTCAGTGAACTGATGGGTCCCTACTCTAAAGCGCCTGGCCGATCCCAATGAGCTAAAGTCTGTGTACAGTACTCTCAAGCTGCGTTGTGTGCACATGATGATTCTCATTGGTGGGAGTTTGTGGTCCGCCAGGGTCGGGCTTGTTCTGTCCGTAGCGTGAGGCAGAGCAAGACTAGTAACTGGTCAGAGGTCGGTCAGGTACGCCGGACCGTTCCCGAGCAGCTTCTCTTACGACGCAAGTAGTGGAAGTGTCAAACAGAGTTGAGAAACCGGAGGCCTTTTGGGGCACAAAGTACTTCTACCTCCTCGTGGTGTGCCCTGGGGTCACTTTACACTCAGTAAAGTGATGCAAAACGAAGTACAGCAAACAATTCCAAGCCACTCAAAGGAAGAAGAAAAACAAGCTGCTTACAACCGTGAAGAACTAACAAAAACTATATTTACTGTTTGAACATTTTTCTTTTTAATATAATTTTAAAGTATATATGTATTATGTATATTTCAAAATGATCATTATAATAATTGGTGATAGTAATAAGTAGTATATAATAAATTGGAAAATACTATAGCATATACCAAAAGCACCCATCTATAAGCATTCAGTATACTCTTGTAAATTCTTGCATAGCAAGCATAGTTATATACACACAAAGAACATAGTAAATTTGAACCTATACTATATAGCTATAACAAATGCATCAATAATAGCATATTCAGTTTATTCTTGCATAACAAGCATAGTTATATGGGGGAGGGTCTAGTGACACAGCTGAAGAAGTTAATTATATGTTATGTGTCATATACACCTGTATGTCATAATTAGTATGTATTGAATGCATTTTATAGGAGTTGCAATTGGAGGAGGAGTGGGGGTGCAACTGGAGTTGTTGGTGCAGCTACAACAGGTGCCGTTATTGGTTCCGTTGTTCCAGGTATTGGAACTGTTATTGAAGGTGTAGTTAGTGGTATTATCGGTGGATTAACCGGAGGAGTGGCATAACAACTGAAAGCAAACTTTTACAAGTGTTTTCCTCCAACACATACTTATATATTAACACACCATGTACTTGCAACTTGCTACTTATAATGATTGAATGGGCTTACATGGTTCTATAGTACATAACAAATACAGTGCAATAAATAATACCTCTACCTTATATGCAAATCCTACTCTAATAGCTGTACATGAATACATTACAAGAATTTGAATTGTGTGCATATCATACATAAAGGTATCATGTAAACAATAATTTCAAAATGGTCACTTTATAAGTTCACATAAGTTGGTTTATCTTCAATCTGACTCATCTCAATAGGTATATAAGCAGGATTCCTCTCCATTTCATCTTTAATTACACCTTCATTAGTAACTGATTTGCATACATAAAAGAGAGAGAAGGGGAACTTATACTTATATCCAGGTTATGTACCGTATATATATATTCTCTGTCTCATTACCTTCCTGAGATGTATACTTCTCATTCTTACGACTGATATGAACCTTCTTGTACATACAAACAGCTACAACACAGGTAGCTATGAATATACTCCAACTGATTATCAAAAGAGAAGTTAATACTCCAAAAGCACTTATCCACGACACACAGTCACTTGCTATAGCTGCAGAAGTACCTGTTAATGAGATGTATTCAATATGTCAGACATCCCATTGACAGCAAAAGCCTTCATATAGTGTTATATACATATATACAAACTGAAATATTATATAGAGAATGCATAATATATAATACTTTATAAGTACGTAAGTCGTAAGTATGTACAGTACATGTGTGTATATAAGTAATTTCACTTGATTCTATATATATAAAGTATCAATCTCACATTGAGGAATTTCATCAGGTCTTTGAACTGTGATTGTGTTACTTTCCTCCATTCCTCCATTTTGTAGTTTCAGTGCACAAGTGAATGTGTCTCCATATTCAGCAGTGATGGACAGAACTGTCTCTTCATTTCCACTCTTAACTACTCCTTCAGAGTATTCTACAAAGCTACCATTGTTCTTCCTCCAAAAGATTGATTTTGGATTGAAGGCTACATCATTTCTCTCATGGTGCTTGCATGTCAAAGTGACTTGACAGTTCTCTAATGAACTAGCTGTTAGGGTTGTATTCTCTGTTGAAAAATTATTAGACAATTGATATGTATGTATTCATGTGGGAAGTCTTAATTCTAATTCTTTATATGATAAAATCGAAATCTTTTTTAAAGATACAACTGTGAAGAGTAATTACTTATACCACACAAATATGTACTCAGAACATTTAATGTATAAGCGCTCAGTGAATCTATAAACTGACTGGAACATGTACATAAAGTAAAAGAGTGCTTGAGAATGTACAGTGTACATACAGTATATTACTACTAGAGAATATACTATCTAATACATACCCACAGTAACCCACCTAATGTTGTAACCATCACTTGTACACTACCACCACCCACTGCTCCAATTAGTATAGTATAAGTTGTATTGGGTACTAGTCCTTCAATGGTAATGTTGTCATGGTAACCATAAGAAACTATAAGGTATCTGTCATCTTGTAGTAATCTTATTTCAAACGTAATGTTTGAAAAACACACATCGTGATGCTGCCATCGAATTGAGACTGAAGAAGTGGTTCTCGCAGTCAGAATATCATATGGTGGGCTTGGTACTTCTACATACAATTTGTAGCAAAATAATTATAAAAATTGCTAGATTATTATATACATATATACACAATACATTTTAATTAATTAATACACAGCTACCTACAGAATACTTGTGTACATATAGTTCACAATTGCAATATAATAGTCTGAAAAGATATATATAGCTTCTAGCTGACATGCATCTATAGACAATAATAAGGTTCTACATATAGTACATTTTAGGCATTGAAGTTAAGTGACAAGTGATAATGGCTGGAAGGGTATGTATAATGTACACTAACCCTGACTCACCAGGTGGATCTACAGTAACTTCATTACTAATGACTCTATTTGGATCATTTATGAAACCAAGATTACTATCAAATGTGAAACATCTGTAAATATAGACTTTATTCTCAAACTCTTCTCTGGTCACATTGATAGTCAGAGTAGTAGTACTTGGATCTGTAACATCCACCAAATCATGATTAGGAGTAGACTGAGGATTAAATCCAGTTCCATTTCTCTCCCATCTAACATTAGTATCAGCATCAAGTACAGGATGTGTACATGTTAACTTGTAGGTTTGACCATAACAAGGAGGACTTGATGGAGCAGTGAGTGTAACAGTAGCTTCTACAACTAATAGTATTAATGTAAAAGAATAGCCATATTACAGACAATTATTAGGGGGAATTCAAGTGTGTAATACATGCACTTATTAGAGCAGGTCAACAAGTCTATAAGGGGTACAAAAGTATAAGAATGCGACAGAGAAGGGTTTGGCTAGTTTATATAGTTGGAAGGTTGGCTGATACCAACTCACACTCTAGTGGTATTTCACCATCTCCTAAATCTACCACTAGTACTAGTAGATCACTCCTCTATATGTGCATAGTAAATAAGCATTGCTATTTCGGTATATACAAAAGTGTATGAGATCATAAAATGATATCGTTAAAAATGCTAAACCTTTAAAGTAAAAAGCGGCTAGTTACATGTACAGTCTAAATTATTACGTACCTTGTAATATTAAGGGCAGAAGGAATAGCGTCATTGAAATGTGGTGGTCAGAATCCATCTTGTATATAGGTAATTGTGTGTACTGTTAGTTCTAAATACCACAATGATGATCGACGCATAAACAGAGGAGATAGTGATTCATTTTCATGAAGCGACTGATCATAGATCATAGCAGATTGGGGGCTTTCCCTTGAACTACCGTCTGTAATATGGGACTATAAATCTAGACTGTGAACTGAACTCTGTTTAGCAGTATATATATACCTACTGAGCATCATGACTAATAGTGCGTTTAGTCTTTTATCGCAATTTCTCTTTGTTGTCTGCTTCAAGTTGGATTTCGAAGGTATGACATGACAATAACAGAAATTTGGTATACAAGCAGGATACATCTTGTTTTAGTAATATTCATTTAATTAGCAAACTCAGAGGAAATCTCTCTGACTGATCTACCTGATGAAGTGTGTTATGGAGAGACTTATCAGATAAACTGTATACATCCTGTACTGGATGGGAATAGAGGATACATAACTACTGTGTTCTGGAATAGAAATGATACAGTATTTTTACCTGATAACACTACTGAACAGAATGTCTCTATTAACTCTACTGTCACTAGACTACAGATCAATATCACTAAAGGAGTACATGAACCAGGAACATACTACACCTGTCATGTTATTAGATTTGACAGTGCAGCAAATCTTCAAACTATGAGGAGCAATAATATCACTGTGGATCCATTAGGTGAGAATGTGTTGTAACATATTCTAGCTACATCTAATTGACTTATCATATAAATTAATGTACATCACTGATATAATTATTCACAGATACTCTTAGTAATCCTTTCAACTCTCATATTCTGTTAAGAAGCAAGTCTGTTTCTATATCTTGGAGTTATGACAAATCAGCTTGCTACAAAGATATCTTCTTCTACATCACTCACTGTCTTCTTGTCAATGGAGTACCTGATCCATCTCAGTGTACATCATATACAACTACTAACATGACCATCACAGTAGAGTCATTAACACCAAATACAAGTTACATGTTTATGATCACAGCACAGAGTGTACAGTATCCGGATATTATCAGTGATACAGTGAAAGTGGAGATTACAATGTTGGGTATGTACCTCATTTGCAGTGTATGATTGTCTATAAATATAGCTCTTGTGCATATTTGAATAATTTCCAGATATATTGAGAATTGTAGTAAATCAGGAAATGTCATGTACAGAAGTAAAATGTGGTATTGGAGGGGAATTCCCTGAAGGATCATACAGTATAGTGTGGATGAAAGATGGTACAAGGATTGATGAATGTGATGGTAGCTGTGTCATTGAAGAGACTCTTATGTCAAGTATTCTGAGGGTGGTTTGGAATGTTAACAGTATGTACAATGGAGAGGCTAACTACTCTTGTGCTGTTGTGTATGCTGATGGTAGTATGGAGGAGAGTGAACCTGTGACTGCTAGTGCCAGAGGTAAAGAATGCGGATAATTTCTAGAATAGTGTTACACTTTCATAATTATATATACATTCAGGTTCTCCCCTTCCTCCAACCTCACTCACATCCGTCCCTTCTGATACAAGTATCTCCCTGATGTGGTCCCACAGTGATGAATGTTTTGAGAACTGTACCTTCATGTATGAGGTAACATGGCAACAGAGTGGAGATGGATCTAGTTTGAGGAATACAACCACTACTGAAACATTCTACACTATTGAAGGTCTTACTCCTGGTACATCTTATGAGATTGGAGTTGGAGCTTATTGTAGAGAAAATCCAAATATTCCAAGTGAAATTGTACATAGCTTTGTATCAACTATGAAAATGAGTAAGTCTCAGTCACATGTAAAATAATTTATGCATTTACTACTGTAATATATATTCTTGGAATGCTATTTAATATACTTCTGATATTGTAGATTGTATATGTGCCACAGAATCTTGGACGGTGGCAGCTGGTGTGTTAGCTTCACTATTGATAATCAGTTGGAGCATATTCATAGTTACATGTGTTGTAGTTCTTTGTAAGAGAACTATTTCCAGTGAAACATCTTCCAATGTGAAAACATTGAAACGTAAGGCATTATACAGTTTGCATATATTCACTTATATCTATGAATCAGTTTCTATAATATATATGTCTTCCAATTTAATGTATATCAATCTTATATCATCATTCATCGTTATGTAGTGCCATCCAGTGGAAATGAAAGTACTATTAATAAGAATGAAGATATGGAGAAGAATCCTGCATATGTACCTATTGAGATGAATCAAATTGAAAATAAACCAATTTATATTAACTTGTGATTTCATATAATACATATATGAAATTGATGAATGAAGTGATATATATATATAGATATACGTACATCTTCATTAGCAACTGATTCAAATGGAAAACAAAATAAAACCAATTAATGTCTCCATAATACATGCAAGTGAAATAGGTTGATCATGAGAGTATATGAATGAGAAGTATACATTTCCAAGGTAATGTTACTGCATATGTAATATATATACATATGACAATTGTAATCACATTCTCATTCTCATTCTCATTCTCATTCTCATTCTCATTCTCATTCTCATTCTCATTCTCATTCTCATTCTCATTCTCATTCTCATTCTCATTCTCATTCTCATTCTCATTCAGTGAATTCAGTGAATGCAGTGAATTTTGATAACAAATTTTGTAGAAGAACACATTTGTAATCACTTTATGTGAAGTGAACAAGAGTGACTGTTACAGTATACGTAATACATATTATCACAAGTTCACATAAGTTGGTTTATCTTCAATCTGACTCATCTCAATAGGTATATAAGCAGGATTCCCTTGTACATACAAACAGCTACAACACAGGTAACTATGAATATGCTCCAACTGATTATCAAAAGAGAAGTTACTACTCCAAAAGCACTTATCCAAGATACCGAGTCACTTGCTACAGCTGCAGAAGTACCTGTTAATGAGATGTATTCAATATGTCAGACATCCCATTGACAGCAAAAGCCTTCATATAGTGTTATATATATACAAACTGAGATATTATATAGAGAATACATAATATATAATACTTTATACGTACGTATAAGTCGTAAGTATGTACATGTGTGTATATAAGTAATTTCACTTTATCCTATATTAACTATCAATCTCACATTGAGGAGGTTCATCAGGTCTTTGAACTGTGATTGTGTTACTTTCCTCCATTCCTCCATTATGTAGTTTAAGTGCACAAGTGAATGTGTCTCCATATTCAGCTGTGATGGATAGAACTGTCTCTTCATTTACACTCTTAACTACTCCTTCAGAGTACTCTACAAAGCTACCATTGTTCTTCCTCCAAAAGGTTGATTTTGGATTGAAGGCTACATCATTTCTGTCATGATGTTTGCATGTCAAAGTGACTTGACAGTTCTCTAATGAACTAGCTGTTAGGGTTGTATTCTCTGTTAGGAAGTTAACATTCACAAAATTAGGTAGAACACATGTCCTGTAGGGTAATTTACTATTGTACTACAATAGTGAAAGGTTAGATAAAATTGCCACTTTTTTCACTCTGAACTGAAGACAGTGTAAAATTCCACTGTATAAATGAAGTTATATTGTAATTGCACCTCTAAAGGGGTACACTAGAATAATAGCCATTGGCTAAAGGTCTCCCCAGTTAAAATAAGATACTTGAATACTTACAAATAAATAGTAGTACATTGTTACAGTAACAAATACTCACTTAATGTAGTAACCATCACTTGAACTGGTCTGCTCTTCACTGTTCTACAAATAACTCTGATAAATATAGCATATGTTGTATTAGGAACCAGTTCTTCAATGGTAATACTAGTATCATTGGTCAGTACAGTGGGGCGGCCATCTTGTAGTACTTCTACCTCATATGACATGACAATAAAGCACATATCTTCTTGTTGCCAGTCAATTGATATGGAATTGGATGTTCTCATATATCCAATATTAACTGGTGGTAGAGGAACCTCTACAGAAGTAGTGCAATACATACTAGTTTGATAAATGAGTAATCTAAAACCAATTCCTAGAGTGGTAGCATGTAAACACAATATATTTAACCAACTATACCTGTATATAGTGTATACATGCCCAGCTCTATGTACATACTCTATATAGGCCAGATATGCATGAGTATCTAGTCATGGGCAGGTCTTAGAGAATATAGTGGTTTGTTAATAATATTCGTCCATCTTAGAAATATTACATACATTAATGACTAAAATGATCAATCTAGGTATAGCTCTATTGAACTGTCATAATGTACACTAAAACTGACTCACCAGGTGGATCTACAATAACTTCATTACTGATAACTCTATTTGGATCAGATAAACCAACATTAAGATCAAATGTGAAACATCTGTAAGTGTAGACTTTATTCTCAAACTCTTCTCTGGTCACACTGATAGTCAGAGTAGTAGTAGTTGTACTAGTCTCAACTTCATCATGAGTGGTACTAGCTGCTGTACCAAATCCAGTTCCATTTCTCTCCCATCTAACATTAGTATGAGCATCAAGTACAGGATGTGTACATGTTAACTCGTAGGTTTGACCAAAACAAGGAGGACTTGATGGAGCAGTGAGTGTAACAGTAGCTTCTACAACTAATAAAAAGTATACAGCTATATAGTATATACATAGTATATATACATATGTACATTCCCTTTAAATGACCATACCTTTAAGTATTGAAAGATAATATAGGATCATTATGCAACACCAGTCAGCCATTTGTGGTTGTGATAAGGAATTCCCCTTCTGGTGTATATGTACAACATGTATTCATTTACAATTATAGTTATGAAAATGAAAATGTGTTTTATATGGAGACCATTTTGTAACTTGCACACAAGGGACATCATAATATTATGACATACGTATATGTATATAAAGGCCTTAGCCTTTTATGTCATTGTGTACAAGTTACAAAATGGTCTGTATATTACCTTATTGATTATGTGAATGCATGCAATCATATGATATCCCTCACAAGGCTAATCAGATCTGCTGTGGTAATTAGCTGAGACTCCTTTTTATATGGCATGCCAATGCATCATCTTCAGTCTATACGAAGGTGTGAAAAGGTAATTGGTAGGCCATGTGTTCTACCTTGTATGATCTGTATCAACTACTACTCTCTATGCAGTATTGTTGAGGATTTCAAAACCTGCAGCAGTGTGACTAAAGTCTTGTACTGTTCAAAGTATTGATCATCCTAGGGGTCAGTTGGATCTTTTTAAATTTGTAACTTCAACTGTGTCCTACTTGATTGTAATTTTTATATTATATGCATATATAGTCACTTCTATATATGATTCCACCATTTAGAATTAGCTATATGTAACAATTCTAGGATTTCAACATTTTTTCTTGGTAGAGCAGCATTCCAGGAATTTAGCAATGAATATAATTATAAAGTTCTATATAGTAAAGTACCCAAGACTCTGCTTGGGAGTCATGATAAAAACATGTGTATACAGTATCAAAGAGTATATGTATATATATATATATATATATAAATATCATTATTGGTTGCTTGGTAACCACTCTATATATACTCTCCTACACAATTGCTGACAAAAATGATCACACCATTTGATAAGGCTAATTTAGCAGACTATAAATAGTCAAGTAAGACCTCTGGGTTTTATATTGAAGGTGATTAAAGTCGACTATACTATCATGGCATCTGATATTGCCAGGGATAGATTGAAAAGTCACACAGAGAATTATGCTATCATTAGAGCAAAAGTTAAAGGATTTGGCTCATGTACTGTTGATACAGATGATTTGAAATCTCTTTGCCAGAATGCCCATTATGATAAGAGTGTAGGGAAGCTAAAGGTGGATCCCAGTTTGGTATTGCGTTGTCATCCAGGGAGACCCATTACAGCAGGTGTGTGTACATGTTAGTTTTAAAGGTTATTTTCACAAATTTATATATATTTATACTTTTTTCTTAACATTTTCAAGGAGTTGCCATTGGAAGCACAGTTGGTGGTGCGGCTGGAACTGTCAGTGGAGCTGCAATTGGTGCTGTAATTGGTTCTATTATTCCAATTGGTGGTACCATTGTTGGAGGTATCATTGGAGGAATTATTGGTGGAATGGGTGGAGTGGCAGCAGGTGGAACTGTAGGTGGTGGAGTGGGAGGTGGAGCTGGTGCTTATGTGAGAGATGAGCGCACTTTTACCATTACAATGCGAGAGGTGTTTGAACACTACGGAGATATACCTGGTGTGATCATGATGCTGCAAAACTATCAGAATCCACCTGCATATTGATTTAACTAAATCTACAAACTTAAATCTGAAACTGATTTTGTAACATTCATTGAATAATTTACACCTAAGATTATGAAAAATAGGACAAATGATCAAAAAATGGGTGGGATCCTCAATCTCACTAAGGTTGTACAGTTTGCAGACCCGGTCCTCCAGAGGCACTTTAGGTTGCCTGATCCTGCCTACTACTATTTGAAGAGGAAGACATCCACACCTCAAAGATGCCAGACCCCTCCTCCTGTCATGACACCCCATCCTCACATACGTATGCCTCTGCAGTTGGGAATTCTTTCAATAGCCTGTAAAAAGCCAACCTTCCACCAGACTGACTATTATGCTCTACCCTATTAATATCGTTAGTCCACCTATTTAATGCTAAATTATTGATTTCGTGTGAAATAAGGTTAGAAACAGTTTTTTATTATATATAATAATCATATGTGATATCAATACAGGATGTGTTTGTTAATTCTTTAAGTAAGCTATGCATATTAGTGTACCAACTGTCATGTAGGCTTAGTTTTGATAGATAAAGTATATAATACTTTTTTAGGGATGCGACTGTTATGCCTGGGCTTTTATTGAAGACTGGGCTTTTTTTCAACCCTTCAATTCATATTGGTAAATCAACTTTGTTGGGACAATTTCTACACAAATTATGTAATGAATACCATTATAAGTACTACAGTAGTGTGTCAGTCTGCTTATATTGGGGACTGGGCTTCTGTTTTTTCAATAACTCATAACGGTGGGCTTCTATTGGAGACAGGCTTGTATTTAGAGACCTGGGTTTATATTAGAGTTAATTTGGTATATAAATTTGCAATGATGCTTAACACACCTATTATGATATCATCATCAGTAGATTTATCCCACACATGTCTCCTGCTACGTATTTGATGATCTTGCAAAATGGGATATTTTTGATGATATTCATAGTCACACTCATATCTGGTTATTCATATAATTATAAACAAACTGTTTATGCATAATAATGAGGATACTGGCATGCAACAGATGGTGGTCATACCATGGGTCCCTCTTAACGTTACTTATATATAGGATATACATATATATATGCATAATGCCTTTGAATCATCAATATGTCTTAGTCTTAAATGTCATCAAATTGGGTGTTAAAGCAATCATGATGTGTACGTATAGTATTTAAAGCATTGAACATGACATGAATAGTATTTAATGCATTGAACATGACATGAATAGTATTTAATACATTGAAGTCCTCTCAAAAAGAAGTATATAGTGAAAGATAGTAAAAGAAATATACTGGAGCTTAAACTTTTGTTCACCGTTTCTAAAAAAGGATATTAACATAATAAAGAGCTACTAAAGGCATAATTAATAACATAGAGTACATACTTCTGCCCTTGCTGAGTGCCCTGCCGATGATTTTTCACTTGTTAAAAAGGATTCCTATAGACCCAAAGGACTACCGGTGTGACAACAGCAATGGAGATACTTGTATCAGAAGCAGCTGAAGAAGAGCTTGAGTTCTCTCCTGTTTTATTTAGTGACACTAGATCTGTAGTCAAAATACGTAACTCAAAATTCAAAATGGATAATATCTAAATGTTTGTTACAATTGTATGCCAGCATTAATGGAGGGATGAAAGAGGTCAGCCATATATACAGTTGTGTAGTAATAGCAACACAATTTCTATGCATACTTTGTATACTCTGACTCTTAATACTTGGATTCTCTTTACAATAAGCTCCCACTCTAATCTTATAAGATGTACCAGGAGTAAGACCTTCAATAGTGTAGGATGTTTCAGTAGTGGTTGCATTCCTCAAACTAGATCCATCTCCACTCTGTTGCCATGTTACCTCATACATGAAGGTACAGTTCTCAAAACAGTCATCACTGTGGGACCACATCAGGGAGATACTTGTATCAGAAGGGTCGGACGTGAGTGAGGTTGGAGACCCTATATACAATGTGAAGTAATTATGTCTTTTACAGATGATAAAGGAGAGAAAATGTAGTTCTCAAGACCAAATTAAATGAATTATTGGGATGCAGGCACATAATTCATATTTGTACATTATCTATTTAACAAGACCTAAATCCAAGTATACAATTGAGTATTTAAACATGGCATTATGTTTACTGACCTAATTCATTTTCTACTATTACTTCCACAATATTGCTATGTATCTTATTATTGACACAGTAACAAGTGAAGTTTGAAGTTTTGTTTAACTGTAACCCCATAAGTGGAAGAATATCAGTTCCAGCCTCATCTCCAGTGTTGCCCCTTTGTTTCCTATAAGTTTCATTGTTCCTCAACCAATCTACATCCTCACAGCGGTCTGTGTTATACGAGCATGTCAGATTTACCTGCGAGTTACTAGTATTACACACTGTGTTGGTTGGAGTAGTAAGCCTGGGATGATCTGCAGCTGCATATATAAGAGTAGTAATGATAACTATATAGTCTTGAATTTGTATTGAATTATTTATTGATCCAGACTGGAAGGTATATGTTATATTTCATGAAATAGAATGCATATATATGGAATCCCAGGATGATTTACAATTTTAATGCAAAATACTGATAGATCATTCTAACTCTTTTAGTACATTTTCCATTATAATTTTCGCTGTATCGCTAATAAGTATATACACGATCCGAAGGGATATCTTCAGAACGGGTCTTTCCTAAGACTAATCGCTGGACGTACATATAGAAAAACATACGCTATTATATAGATATAAATTTTCTTATAGTACTTCTGATGTATCAAATTAAAGGCTCATCTTTATCTTAAATTTTTAGCTCTAAACGTTAAAGTTTGAAGGTACGTGTAATAGTGATTAGTGAGTACCACAGATTATGAGATATAGAATCTGGAAGATCTAAGACTTAAATCGGTCCAAATGTAATTTAATCGATATAGGAAGACTTACTTGCAAGCGAGTCCTTTGTAAAAACTACTATTACAATAGCAGTAATCGTTAAAATAGATTCTATAGATTTAGTCTTTTCCTGCACCATCACGTTGAACAGTTCACGTGATTGCTAATATTAATAATTCATTAGATATTTCAACAGTGAGTCAAAAAGGACTAAACTCAATTCAGATATAGATTTAGTAATAAATGTGTCGTTAAATCATAGCATATGTCTATAATCAGTATTATAGAGTATAGAGTATAATCAGTATTATAGAGTCTATTTATTTTATAAGAAGAACTAAATTGAGGAACAACCTGCATGCATTATTATTAGTATTATATGAATGATCATACAATGAATCTTCCCCTGTAGCTCAGACCATTATATACAAATTTGTGGTCATGCATGGTTAATACTCATACATGTACACTGAACTTGTGAAATACTAGTACTACAGTGCAGGTAACTTATTATAATTATATAACTTATAAGACCAATAATTTAAAGTATCTGCATAGGTATACGTACATAATAATGTTAAGCAATTGCAACATTTTATGAAGGTTCATATACATGCGTACACATGGTCTTCTTTCTTGGGTATCCCTTTTTGTACCATCTGAACTACAGGTTCATAAGCTGGGTTCCTCTCTATCTCCTTGCATTCCTCAGATGTTTCTAGAGAAGGGGAGTTAGCTGGAGCTGGTTGTGCTTGAGTAAGTCCTATAACTCTGCACCTCAATGCAGCTACAATGCATGTTATCACGGATATACCCAAACTGAACATGAAGAGGACAGTCAGGATAACTATAGCAGTAATGTAGAAACTATTCTCACATCTACATTCAGGTCCAGTAACATCAGACCCTGTGAAAAACATGAACAAAGGATTCACAGAAGATCAAAATAAAGAGAAAGACAAAGACTCCCAGGGATCACTGATGAAGGGTGGAATTCCCAGAAACGGCTGTCTGATCCAGTGGAGAAGAAGATGAAAGAAGGAAGAAAAGACTCCTGTATCTTCATCCAAAGCTCTCTTCAGGTTTAGTTCTCCTATAGGCTCTTTTACAGAATAGGCATATAGCATGTAGGAAAATGGTATCTTAGATTTTTCATGTACATGTACATACATGCATGGTTATAAACGTTCAGTGGTAATACTTTAAGACTAACCATTTATCTCTCTTTCATCCACTGGGATTCTACTTATTGGAAGGATATCCTGTAATGTAGTCACTTCCATCTCCACTGCATCACTTCTGATAGTGCTATTCTCCACACTCTGTGCTGTAATGTTAACTTGATATGTAGTACTAGGAACCAGGTTAGATAGTGTAATGTCAGTAGTGGATGTAGTAGTTGAGTTACATGTTGATACATCGGGTACTCCATTCTCAACAGTACACCATGAGATGGTGAAGGAGAAGGTGTAGTCTTCAAAACAAACCGAGGGATTGTGGTCCCAAGTGAGGGAGATGGATGTGTTTTGACTACATCTGTATTTCATGGCTGGTGGGTGTGGCCTTTCTGTAAGTAAAGATTATGAGACATACCCTTCTCAAATATGTGGCTAAACTTTCAAATATATACTAAACTATCGAGTTAGAATGATTACAGTATATATTATCATAATTTTAAATTTGGAGTTTACCCCAACCACTCGAGGAGTGCAACGAGCTAATGGATGGAACCATACATAGTTCACTTAACAGAATTTGGAGTTTTTACTTAGTAGCCAACTAACTCAAAGAGTTGTATATAGAGTTGCAATTTTACAAATCTAGCTATATCCTTATATACACCTTGTTGCTGGGGCAACCAAGGTAAATTATATTCCACAACTGTAGTAGTATAACTATAAGAGCTAGGCACTTTGGCCTCTTATTAAAGTCATATATACAATGTGATATTCCACTGATAAATCGATCAGTAAATGCCCAAAAGCTTGGGAATAGCCAAGGGGCAGAGTGTATAACTATTACATATATAAAACAGCTATATAGCATTTTCACATGCATAGTAAATATTTTTTGGATAATTAGGATATCGATCAGTGGGTTTATTGTCATTAACAATTCTCACATACCAAGTGTATCTATGGTGACAACATTGCTCTCTTCTTTAATACTGTCTCTTCTCACTGGGAGACAAGTGTAGTTAACCTTTCTGTTATCAAAGAGCTCTCTATTCAACTTCACAACCAGTTTAGTGGCAGTGGTGCTGACGGTTATCCTGCGCTCATCTGCATCATAAATCACCCGTTCCCCGTTCCTCCTCCAGGAGATGACATCGTGATACACTGAGAGGTCCAATAGCTTATATCTGCAGATTAGATTAACAGACCCTCCATAGCAGAGGGGACCCGGGGGACCAGTGAGGTTGAAATTGAATGATTCAGTTCCTGCCAACACTACACAGTTTTAAAAGGAAGAGATAGTAGATTAAATGCTAAGTACACATATACACTCTAAGTCTATACATGTATCTAGATCTGTATTATAATGTTCTATATATTACATTAACTATATATATATACGTATATCATAATATTAATCACTGTATATACTGAAAATTATAAGAGTATATAAATAATCAGTAAAATTAAGATACAAGAATGTTACCAGATAGCATCAAGATCATAGGAGGTATAACACTCATCTTGAAAACGCAGACTATATACGTTATATAAAAGACTGCTGCTGCTAAGCCTATTATATATACACTCTAGCTAGTATATGAATTATTATATTATGAATGTATATATATACAATAGCAAACCTATTCATATTTATATTAATATTTTTGTATGCATGCGTGTAGTTGAAATTTTCTCTATAGCAATGGTGTATACAAAATAGTGGCCATATTTGGAGGTTTAATCTCGCTATATTCACACAACATTAGTGTGTGGGTTGTGTATGTATATAATGTAACTAATATATACTAGTATGTTGTTTATGTGACCTATAGGGTTATATACCTAAGTATATACTTGTATATATACATTAACATGGTGAAGGCAATTCACTTTTATTATATAATTCAGTGAATATTGTATATACACATATGTTTTGGCAACTCATTTAACACTTTTGTTCAGTCAATCTTGAAATTGTGTATTATGCAAGTTCCATTGAGTAACAATATCATGTTTACCCACTTGTTTAATTTACAAGTTGTATACTTCATACATATACGTAGTCATATATAGGGGTATAGTATTATGTATACGTACATATACATGAACATCACAAGTTCACATAAGTTGGTTTATCTTCAATCTGACTCATCTCAACAGGTACATAAGCAGGATTATTCTCCATTTCAATTTCTTTCCTTCCTTGAGACAGTGAACCTATATAATGTACATGTATATACATAGATGAACTATATGGTCAACAATAATATCATGTACGTATACGTGGAAATGAATATATACTCTCACACTTATATATACCTTTTGTTGATTGTGAATCTTTTCTTCTTAGATGACAAACAGCTACAACACAGGTAGCTATGAATATACTCCAACTGATTATCAAAAGAGAAGTTACTACTCCAAAAGCACTTATCCACGATACACAGTCACTTGACATATCTATATACGTGTATTCGTATATTATGTACATGTATATTTATTCCGTATCTCCATATATATGTACAATATATTTTTCAAGGGGTTGGAGTAGTTGATATATACAATATATAATACACCCACCAACATAAATTAACATAACAGATTCTAAATTTAGTGTAAAAACTTGAAAGGTGTACAAAACACCATATATAGGTACAGTATCCATGCATACGTATCTCTGCAATGAGCAATATAGTGTTGTGTATATACATACCTTGCAATTGGTGTGGTAACGTTCTTACTGTACCAAGTGTTAAGATACCTTCACTTCTACTTGTGATACAGGTACAGTAAACTGTAGTCATTACTCCAATCTCATAAGATGTACCAGGAGTAAGACCTTCAATAGTGTAGGATGTATCTGTAGTGGTTGCATTCCTCAAACTAGATCCATCTCCACTCTGTTGCCATGTTACCTCATACATGAAGGTACAGTTCTCAAAACACTCATCACTGTGGGACCACATCAGGGAGATATTTGTATCAGAAGGGATGGATGTGAGTGAGGTTGGAGGAAGGGGAGACTCTGAAGGAATACCAGCTATAGTTATATTAACACCAACTATAAATAACAGAAACATTGAATAGCTTACTAACCTTGAACTCTCACAGTCACAGGTTCACTCTCCTCCATACTACCATCAGCATACACAACAGCACAAGAGTAGTTAGCCTCTCCATTGAGGAAGACACTCTTTCTTGTTGTCACACTCACAACTGTCTCAGTATTACTCTGGGATACAACCATATGGTATGTATCAGGTAGATCAATCCTCTCTCCATCCTTCATCCACACTACAGGACTGGTCTGATTGAAGATGGGTCCACTTGATGTAGTATCAGTTATATCATGATGGTGACAGGTGAGTTGGACTTGTCTGTCATAACAGACTGGACCAGCAGGAGAAAGGGAAGTGATGGGTATTCCTGAAATAGAAAACGTGAAATATCTATATATACTATCTAGAGAGCATATATATCTGATTATTAATGAAGGACCAAAGTATAGGACAAATATTAAACAAAACTCACTGACGGTAGTGAATCCCAATGATAACAGATCACTAACAACATCTTCATTTCCAACACATTCAGCAGTTATGTTAACTTTATATTCCATATCACTCATCAACCCATCTATTACCACTGTACCACTGGAGGAGAAGGTATCATTCTGTAGTTGTGTCACATCAGGTACTCCACTGATCACAGGATACCAGACAACATGATAATGGAAAGTGTGATGAGAATAACATTCCATATTTGGAGTGTGTTCCACATTATATTTAATAACATTAGATTTAGGTTGTATTACAGTTACACTAGGAAGTGGAACCTCTACATGGAGTGATGGGGATATCATGCTATATCATTGTACATGTATATATGGATAAATGAATATGGAAATAGTTCTACACACTTCTATATGCAAAGATTATACATACTTCACTTACCAATTGCGTCAACCACTACTTCATTACTGTATTCTCTATCTGATGTATCAAGATTTTGAGTGTAACATCTGTAGATCCGCACCTTATTGTTAAACTCATCATTAGTTATATCAATATCCAGTGTAGTGTAGGTTGGTTCACTATCAAATAGACTATGTTCATCTTCAGATCCTCCCATATTAGTCAGTCTTGTTCCATTTCTCTCCCAAAGTACCACAAGTGATCCATCATTAAAAGGATGAGTACATGTAATCTTTGATGACTGACCAAGACAGTGCAGGTCATTATTGGAAGTGAGAGTTACAGCAGCATCACCTACATATACATCAATATACTGTATATATAGTATATACATATACTAAGAGTAGCTATAGGTCATCATATAACCACATAAATATGCACCACACAGTTCATATTATTCATTTTATTAATATTGTTACAGACATTCTCATATACATTATACAATAATTAAATATGTAGTGTATGTATATACGTATAACCTCTTACCTGTTGATATTAATAGAGCGATAGAGAACAAATAATTTAAAAGTGAGAAATCAGCCATTTTCTGGATTTACAGGCATATACATATATACATCTTGTACATAAACTCACAACTATGGTATGTATACTAATGTATGACGTGGTGTACAATGTTTTATATACAGTACAAGTTACAATATACTAAGGTAATCTAATACAAATAATATAAATAATTCATATGACTTTATAGTTTCATACAGGTCCCCATTCAGATATGAAAAGGGTATCTCATTGAAACCATTTCAATCAAAATATACTTCACAAATTAAACCTGCTGAGTAATACAGAAACACGAAATTAAAGGAAATAAAAGTTTCACTTGAACAGTCAAATACAGTCCAAACTGAACTCTCTGACAGTTTCTTCATGATATGGTGATCCCCTCCAGTTGTATATCATCAGTGGTATCCATGGCAACAGACAGGAACACAGCATGGGACAGTACCACAACAATGGATGCACCTACAAAGACACGTCAAAAGGGGAAAACCTGAGATGACCTGTTCAACCATAACAGCTCCAAGATGGCACATGCAACTCAATTGCAATGAAATGTAACACATTTAACTCTATAATACATTGGCTCCTTCTATATATGCGCAGCTTAGTAAAAGGATTCTCCTTTTCACTTCGTTTTGTTACATAATTACATATAGAATTTGGTTCAGTGTAAGATAAAGTATATAATGCATATAGCCACACTTACATTAAGTGACCTTATATATTGGCCCCTACTTGATTAATTAGATCAATTACCTATTAAGTAAACCTCAACATTATGAAAATTTTAGTAGTGACAGATTCTACTAAACTGAGGTTCTATTCTATTTTTAATTTTGTTTCTTGTCCTTTGATTTACTAATCCATTTTAAATAGGACAGAAATTATTATATCATTCTCCTCGTTATTGTCCCTATACGCATAATACTAAGAAGCTTTCAAGTCAATGCATGAATACATGACAAAATTGGGTTAGTAGGACTAGTAGCCTGCTTCCTTACCGATGACCCAAAATACAGTGCTACCAGCAGCGGCAAAGTAGAACAGTGGGACTGCTATGTAAGTTGGTTCAATTTCAGACAGACTATGTACAAATCTATTCAGTCTAGTTCCATTTCTCTCCCAAAGTATCACAAGTGATCCATCATTAAAAGGATGAGTACATTTTATTCTTGATGTCTGACTAAGACAGTGCCGGTCATTATTGGAAGTGAGAGTTACAGCATCACCTACAATCATCATATAAGAATACAAAGTTGGTGTTATTGGAAATTAATAATACAATAAGAAATTGCTGAATTGTGTAGTGTATGCATATACAACTGGTAAATAGGTATGAAATACTATTATAATCTCTTACCTGTTGATATTAATAGAGCGATAGAGAACAAACACTTTAAAAGTGAGAAATCTGCCATTTTATGGATTTACAGTCTGTATAATTACACATAATACATCTTGTGTATACGCACATAAACTACTGGTATGTAAATATACTAATGTTTAATTTATAGTTTCACATACTTATAATAGTTCCCCATTCAGATATGAATCTCATTGAAACCATTTCAATCAAAATAAACTTTAAATTAAACCTGCATGCTGAGTAATACAGAAACAAGAAATTGAAGGAAATAAATTAAGTTTCACTTGAACAGTCAAATACAGCCCAAACTAAACTCTACTGAATTCTGACAGTTTCTTCATGATATTATGATCCCCTCCAGTTGTATATCATCAGTGGTATCCATGGCAACAGACAGGAGCACAGCATGGGACAGTACCACAACAATAGATGCACCTACAAACACACGTCAGAAGGGAAAACCCGAGATGACCTGTTCAACCACAACAGCTCCAAGATGACACATGCAAGTCTCTTTGTAATGAAACCTAACACATTTAACTCTACAATACATTGGCTCCTTCTATAAAGTTTAGTATATAAAAGGATTTTCCTTTTCACTTTGTTTTGTTACATAATTATAGAAATTATAAAAAATATGGTTCAGTGTAAGATAAAGTATATAATGCATATAGCCACACTTACATTAAGTGACCTCCTATATTGGCCCCTACTTGATTAATTAGATCAATTACCTATTAAGTTAACCTCAACAGAATATTATTATATCTTTATTATTATTATTGTCCTAGGAGAAAGAAGTTTTCAAGTCAATATATGCATCCCTCCCTATTTTAGGGTAAGCAGGACTTGTATAGCCCAATTAGGTGTGTTTACTTCCTTATACCATTCTAATATAAACAGAGGTTTCATTCTATATTTTGCTCCTAAAAAGGACTGGATTTGACGATTCGCGTTTCTGGTTCATTTCTGTATCATATTCATATATAAAAAAACAAGTAACCTGATCAACTTCAAATACTTTCCGCTGGCCATCATGGCATCCGATGCTGTCATGGATAGATTGAAAAGTCGCATAGAGAATTATGCTATCATTAGAACAAAAGTTAAAGGAAGAAATATCAAATCATCTGTATCACAGTACATGTGATACAGATGATTTGATATTTCTTTGTCAGAGCTGAAGTAGGAATGATGCACCCAAACACAGAAGTGTATGGTTAAGTTACCTAATTTTTAGTATATATGCAACTCTTCTGTATGATTATATATCCATATAATGTAATCACTGTCTTGTTTTGATAATTTTTGTAGATGCATAGTGAACACTTCCATTCCTACTTCTAAAATCATTTTGTTTTATATATATATTTGTCATAAGAACATGGCAGGAAAAAGAAAAAAGAATCATGATGTGTATGACTACAATGTTGGGATGGCTTTTCTTTTTTTCCCTTTTAAAGCATGGCATGGCAAGTACGTATTTCAATTGATAAACAATAAATTCGAACCTAAACTATATAGCTATATATATCCATCTATAACTAATAGATACCTTATACAGCAGTTCCTTCATGTCAGCTTCAGATGAAGTTATCCCCAAACTTTTTGGCTAAAGTTTATAATAGAAACGCGTATATATATAGGTTATAACATATAACAGGCAAAGCTGCTATGGTAACATTTGAAGCACAGTTGGCTCCCACGATGGCTTCCTAGATTTGACGTTTCGCGTTTCTCTGCGTTTCTGGTTCGTTTCTTGTATGTGTATATGAAAATAAATCTAACCAACTTCAAATACCTTCCGTCGGGCCTGAAGACTGTACTATCATGGCATCTGATGCTGACATGGATAGATTGAAAAGTCGCATAGAGAATTATGCTATCATTAGAGCAAAAGTTAAAGGATTTAGCTCTTGTACTGTTGATAAAGATGATTTGAAATCTCTCCGCCAGAATGCCTATTATGATAAGAGCATAGGGAAGCTAAAAGTAGATCCTGGTTTAGTATTGCGTTGTCATCCAGGGAGACCCATTACAGCGGGTATATATACGTATATATATACCTTAGTATATTGTAACTTGTACTGTATATATTTAGTTTTAAAGGTTTATTTTCGCTAATTTATACATTAATTTTTCTTAATATTTTCAAGGAGTTGCCATTGGAAGCACAGTTGGTGGTGCGGCTGGAACTGTCGGTGGAGCTGTAATTGGTGCTGTAATTGGTTCTATTATTCCAGTTGGTGGTACCATTGTTGGAGGTATCATTGGAGGAATTATTGGTGGATCAGGTGGAGTGGCAGCAGGTGGAACTGTAGGTGGTGGAGTGGGAGGTGGAGCTGGAGCTTATGTGAGAGATGAGCGCACTTTTACCATTACAATGCGAGAGGTGTTTGAACACTACGAAGAAATACCTGGTGTGATCATGATGTTGCAAAACTATCAGAATCCACCAGCATATTGATTTATGAACTTACATAAAGCTGAAACTGAGATTTGTAATATGCTAACATTAAAATTGCTGCATACATCATTTCTGTATTTTGAATGAAATATAATTGCAATTCAATATAAATTGATGTGTACGTGTGTGACCATATAACTAAATATTAGACATATATAATAGTATTCATAGTTAAGTCAGTCAGTCACTTTAATTTTATTTTTAAATGCCTCATTTATTATTTGACACCCAAAAAACATTACATCATAACTCGTCACATGTCACCTTCTTCTATTTAAACTGGTTGTATGTCTTCCTCCTCATTTATTGCTGATGAGGACCTACAGGTCGAAACATCTTAATCTTGATTAATAACAAGTGTTACTGATGCTCAAATTGTACCAATTCATTATGAACGCAACAAGTATATACCCCTCATTACTTCATAGTATTCATATTATATATACGTACATATATTCCCTTAGTTTCACATCCCTCAGCCCTATACTACATATACAAGATTGATGAATATTAGGAAAGAATATAAAATCCTGCCTAATAAATTTGCAATAATGCTAATATGATATATATCATCATCAGTAAATATCCCCCACATTTGTCTCCTGCATGAATAGCATTTTTAAGATGATCTTACATAGTGGGATATATGTAAACATTTTTGATGATTTCATAGTCACACTACACTTAGTCCAAATAACTGTTTATATATTATATAAGTGTTAAAGTATACATATATACCCTTGTACAATATGATGATCCTAGAATGTATGTTACATGATGTCTTTGAATCATCAATTAGTGACATCTACCCCAAATATAACTTAAGCTTGTTCTTAAAAAAGCAAATTCCAACCTTAGAGAAATATACTTCCTCTTAACCTTTGGCACAAAATTGTGTATGTATGTGTATGGAACAAAAGCTGAAAAGATGGAATTCCCAGAAACTCCCTCCACGTTTGCCCTTTCATCCTCTTTCAGTTCTGTTGTCTGTTGTCCTTCTTCTCTTCTCTTTATCTTTATCTTTGTGATTTTTCTTTCTTAACCATATCTGGTTGGCATTTTTTATATGCCATGAGCAAATAAATAATAATAATATATAATAATAATATATTACAGTTATGGTAGCTTCTATATAATATCAAATCCCATATGGCATATGCGTCCAATGTATATATGCAACTATATAGCTACATACACTTTCAACTTTCAATCTGTATGGTTTCAAATCTAATGCATGCAATATTGTTTGAATTTGTTGGGAATTTTGGTGGGACTTTCAGGATGGCTCAGCTAGTGTCTGGTTGTTTTTACTTAAATGCCAACGACTTCATAGAATGCTCTTGCCCTGACTATGTACTCCAACTGTCCTAAATGTAAGGAGAATTGTACACCCCCCAAGAAGAAACGTCTTAGTTTACCACCTTCCATATTTGCAGGGCCGGTATACAACAGGATTTAAGAAGCCGATGCAGTATATAGCTTCTTAAATCCTTTTATATCATGGCTACAAAATTTAAATACAGGTGGTTGCCCCGGCAACGGAGTATATAATAACTATATATACTGTTTGGAGTATGGATTTAATGTTGTAACACTATATCTGGTGTCAGATCAAATCATTAATTATTTATAACATATATACGTTCCATCTAAATAATCCATACCTATATGTAGTATATATATGATATAGAGAATGGTAAGTCAGTGACATGTGTCAAAATATTCTCTTTTGTTTATAAATGTATTATCATTCTATTATATAAATTAAATTAGCAGTTGCTGTAGATTAGTATATTATATTATAACTTACACAGTATAGAACTATAATTTGAAGCCATCAATGTGATATCAATTAAGCACATTTACAAAATATACAAGCTATATAGATGTATATATAAGTAAGAATTATAGGATATACAGAAAACAGTTGAAATGGCATTTTCCTGCCTTGGAGTACTAGTACTGTTATTCTTGGCTGCTTTGGGAATATGTGGAGGTAAATATATATATATATACCGTAGAATCTCATTTTTAAATAATGAATTAAACAAAATTGCTTATAGAGAATGTATCAGTATAGTGAAGTACTTTGCTAACTATATATCTCATAACACTCAAGTATATATATACACTACACAGTGCAAGTTACTGGCAAATTAGATATCTATAATATTAAAATTACAATCAAGTACTACGCAGTGTAAGTTACAAATTTAAAGAGATCCAAGTGACTCCTAACTGGTATATAATCATAGGTATATATACAAGACTTTAGTCACACTGCTGCAGGCTTTGAAATCCTCAACTACTGCATAGAGAGTAGTAGTTTATAAACTTTAAGATCATATAAGGTAGAACACATGGCCTACCAATTACCTTTTCACACCTAAAAAATACAGTGAAATGCTACACCTGGATGGATGGCATATATCAACAAATCAAACTTTACAGTCTTAAAGGGGTCTCAGCTAACAACCACAGCAGATTTGAATAGTCTTGAGAGCTAGGGAGCTATATATATATATAGGAATACTTGCTGTTCGACACTTGAATTGGAAGGCCATGTGTTTAACCTTATATGGTCTGTAGAGATTACTACTCTGTATGCAGAAGTTTAGAATTTCAATCCTTTTTAAGCTTGTAGCAGTGTATGTAGTATTTAATATAGCTGATTGTGGATATATAATCTTGGGGGTCACTTGCATCCATAATTTGATATATATAATATATGTATTTGTCTAATTATTATGTAAATAGACAATATAATAAAAATAGCCTTTTCATATATTTAGCTCAAAGCAATGAAGGAAATGAGTTCTTTTTGGTATTCTTGGAAAATTACGAACGAAATTTTGTATGTAGTGTCTTTGTAACTACTCCTGAAGACGATCCAGTATCCTTCACTATCAGCAGTCAGTTTACGGATTTTTATGAAGAAGGAGTGGCAACGCCAGGTCAAGTGATGTCTTATATGTTTAATCGATCATTTGCATTGTTAACTACAACTGAGAGAGGAAAATCTATTATTGTAAAGGCTGAAGGAGATCATAAACTTGTGGTGTATGGAGCAAATGAAGACCTACTTACTACAGATGCGTTTTTAGCTCTCCCTCCAGCTAGATTTGAGTCACAAACATACAAGTATATTACTGCAATGGCTACACCCTTCTTGCAATATCATTCTTTGATAGGAATGGTTGCATCTGAGAATAACACTCTTTTGTCCATAACTCCTAATGTAAATACAACAATTGGATCAACATTCACTACTGCTGGGTCTACTACACAAATAATGTTACAGAAATATGAGACACTCCTAATAAGACAGAGTGGTGATCTCACAGGAACTAGAGTGGTATCTGATAAACCTATCTCTTTCACAACTGGACATCAGTGTACTAATGTACCGCCTAAAATTGTTTATTGTGATCATCTGGTGGAACAGATTCCTCCTGTGCAGAACTGGGGAAAGAGGTTTGCTACAGTTCCCCTTAAAACAAGACAGGCTTATGACAGGTTCAAAGTAGTGGCTGGAGAAGATTTCACCACTGTTCAAATTGAATGTACTCGGAGTGATGGACAGTCTGGTTATTCTGCATCCTTTATTCTTCAAGAAGGAGGTTTCAAAGACATTGATATACCAAGCACAGACTATTGTTGGATTGAAGGAGATAAAAGAATCATCTTGTTACAATTTTCTGTTGGGCAAGAGGTAGATGGTGTTCTTTCGGATCCATTTATGGCAATGATCCCTCCAGTTGAACAATATTCCAATGGATACACACTAGCTACTTTATTTGATGGAGTCCAGAACTACACTCACTTTATGAACTTGTACATTCCAAAAGATTTCTTCCAACCTTCTAAAATCTTTTTAAATGACCAGTCACTTGAGGAACTAAATGTCAATTTTACAGCCATCCAGCGTCTAGGAGTCACTGAAGTGTATGGAACTCAACTAGAAATCAGTGGAAAAGTACAAACATTAAGACATTTGAATAAATTAGCAGGCATTGGGGTGCTGGTATATGGATTTGGTAAAGGTAATTCTTATGGATATTGTGGAGGCCTCAGATTAGACGTGTCGACTAAAGGAGACAGTGGTTAGTTGTGCTAATAATTGCATAAATAATCAGAGTCATGATCAAACAGAAGTATTCATTCTCAAACATTTTTAGTAAAGAATTAAAACAAGTATTTCGAGTTTAAGAACTCGTGGGGCTGCCATCCCCGCACTCAAACTACTTGGCCGCTTTGTTGGGCTTTAATATATATATATATATTCATAATCTTAACATTATAAATAAAGATAGAAAAGCTTCGTTAACTAAAGCTTCAATCTTCAATCTTCAATCATATATAGCTGATTTATATATGAGATAATGCATTGAATAGAACGATATATATACGTATATATGTATATATATATAGTGTGCCCTGTTTTGAGCAAGCCAATGAATGGCTACTATGGTAACACAAAGAGTGTGTCCACATCTGGTGAATTACTTGTTGTGGAGTGCAATGAAGGATGTGTACTTGCAGAGGGAAAGTACCTAACTTGTCCGATTAGGAACATTTGGAGCTTCAAGGAGGCAAAACCAAAATGTGAAGGTCAGTTGCTGACATTTATGTACGAAAATCTAATACAGTATACACATAAAATATATAGTTTTACATAATACGTACAATGTATATTACATATATATATATATGACATATACGTATATAAATATGCAAATAAAAATTTTAGAGATCTATATACGTAGTATACAGGCATAATATATTTACCATGCAAAATATATATGAACATTTGTGTGCATTCACATATATACAACTGATTGATCCAGAAGAATTTTTCTGCATATTATATAGGTGATGCTGAATCCTTCAACCCACCTAATAAATTGGCACTTCTAAATATATCTGAGAGTACAATCTCCATAATGTGGTCCCACAGTGTAGGATGTTATGAGCACTGCACTATTGTGTATGAGGTAACATGGCAACAGAGTGGAGATGGATCTAGTTTGAGAAAAGTAACTACGAATGAAACATACTACACCATTGAAGATTTGACACCAACTATTTACCTCATTGGAGTGGATGCCATTGCTTATTGCTTTCAAAATGTAGTTTTAGTCAGTAAAAGTACAAAGTTGAAAGTGAACACAAATTTTAATAATGGTAAATTATAATTTATACCATTTTGACATGGATTTGGTCTGCTACCTTTCTGTTACTTCATATATACAGTAGATGGGCTGAGATCTAGATTTTGGATAGCCTCATCTGGTGTGTTAGCTTCACTGCTGATAATCAGTTGGATCATAATCATAGTTACATGTGTTGTGGCTTGTTGTATGAGGAAGAGATCTAAAAGAGGAAGTGATCATCCTATACAACCTAAAGGTATAAAGTATAATATAATGTGTCTATCGTATAAAAGTTACAATCAAGTACTACTAAAAGTTACAGAGTTAAAGGGATCAAAGTGACTCCTAGGATAATCACAAGTATATTAAACAGTACAAGACTTTAGTCACGCTGTTGCAGGCCTTGTAATCCACAACTACTGCATAGAGAGTAGTAGTTTACGTATACAGGTAGAACACATGGCCTATATCAATTACCTTTTCACACCTTGAAGATGACCCTTCTGAATGCCATATATTGACAAAAGTTGCATGCCAACAAAAGTTCCAGTCTTAAAGGGGTCTTAGCTAATAACCACAGCAGATTTGATTTGCTTTGAGAGGGAGCTAAGAATACTGACGATTAATGCATGGTTGCATACATTTGCATAATCAATGGGGTTAGAGACCATTTGGTAACTTGCACACAGGGACATTTTATGATATAAACGTATATAAAGGCCTTTTATGTCCTTATGAGTGGGCGGGCTAAAGTCCAGATTCAATTGACAATGATGTCTATTATTAAACCATTTATGGAAATTTGTTGTGTATAAGATTTCTAATATCTAAAATCTTTGGAAACCTAGCACAATTAACCTCATCTTTCACTTGATGACCCAGTCTAAACAATTAATACATAAATAACTCTAATATATTATGATCACTTCATTGAATGTATAAGATTGCTTCATTTTGTTTGCTTCTTTATAGATACTTATAACCAGTCAGAACATGAGGACATGGAGAAGAATCCTGCTGATGTACAAATAAACATTAGCCAATTATAAACCATATTTTAAGACCAATTATGACTTATATAGTCAATTGCAATATGTCAAGTTATTCATGTTATCTAATGAAGTGATAATAAGCTAAAGCACACCTTTACAGTGTGGAACATGTCAGCGAATTTCCAATTTTTGAAGATCTTCCTATTAGTGCCTACAGACGTGTTATAGAAGTATCTTATTCATGTGACCTGCGTGTGAATCGGCAATGTAGCCACCAGAACATCACGAGTTATCACCAATTATCATTGTGGACCACGAGGCCAAAGTGTACAGTCAAAGGCAGAAGCTGTACCGTGGGATAGTCAATCACATTTTGTAGATATTATCTTGCTAATGAAGAGAGAGAGAGCAGAAGTACCTGTTAATGAGATGTATTCAATATGTCAGACATCCCATTGACAGTATATACGCTTACAAACTGAAACACTTATAATTATATAAAGAATGCATAATAATACTTTATACATCTCCAATTTATATGTAAGCATGTGTGTAAACAATATATATATATATATTTCATGATCAATCTCACATTGAGGAGGTTCATCAGGTCTTTGAACTGAGATTGTGTTACTTTCCTCCATTCCTCCATTTTGTACTTTCAGTGCACAAGTGAATGTGTCTCCATATTCAGCAGTGATGTACAGAACTGTCTCTTCATTTCCACTCTTAATTACTCCTTCAGAGTACTCTACAAAGCTACCATTGTTCTTCCTCCAAAAGGTTGATTTTGAATTGAAGGCTACATCATTTCTGTCATGATGTGTGCATCAAGGGTTCGATAGTAATAACCAAAAGTTGTGTAGAAAACAACATATGCACAGCAACTTAAGTCAACTAAAATAGTGATTAAACATAACTGATCAGGATGATACTAAGATGTGTGAGATCATGTGATACACAATAGATAACACAACATTACATGTATAGTCAAAGTTTAATATATATTTTTAGGTTCATAAGTACATATGTATAGAGTCGACTCCTGATTATATATAAACCCCAAAATCCCAGCATAATTGTCACTTCAAAATGGTCACTTTAAGTTCACATAAGTTGGTTTATCTTCAATCTGACTCATCTCAATAGGTATATAAGCAGGATTCCTCTCCATTTCCCCTTTAATTGCACCTTCATTAGTAACTGATTTACATACATATAAGAGAGAGAGGGGGAACCTATATATACTTATATCCAGGTTGTGTACCGTATATATATTCTCTGTCTCATTACCTTCCTGAGATGTATACTTCTCATTCTTACGACTGATATGAACCTTCTTGTACATACTAACAGCTACAACACAGGTAGCTATGAATATGCTCCAACTGATTATCAAAAGAGAAGTTACTACTCCAAAAGCACTTATCCATGACACACAGTCACTTGCTACAGCTGCAGAAGTACCTGTTAATGAGATGTATTCAATATATGTCAGACATGCCAAGGATTCACAGAAGATAAAGATAAAGAAAAAGACAAAGACTCCCAGGATCACTGATGAAGGGTGGAATTCTAGAAACAGCTGTCTGACCCAGTGGAGAAGAAGATGAAAGAAGGGAAAAGAAGGAAGGAAAGACTCCTGTATCCTTATCCAATTAAAGCTCTCTTTAGTTCCCCTATAGGCTCTTTTACAGAATAGGCATATAGCATGTAGGAAAATGGTATCTTAGATTTTTCAATATGTCAGACATCCCATTGACAGCAAAAGCCTTCATATAGTGTTATACATACTTAAGTCATAAGTGTGTACATGTGTGTATATAAGTAATTTCACTCGATCCTATATAAAGTATCAATCTCACATTGAGGAGGTTCATCAGGTCTTTGAACTATGATTGTGTTACTTTCCTCCATTCCTCCGTTTTGTAGTTTCAGTGCACAAGTGAACGTGTCTCCATATTCAGCAGTGATGTACAGAACTGTCTCTTCATTTCCACTCTTAATTACTCCTTCAGAGTATTCTACAAAGCTACCGTTGTTCTTCCTCCAAAAGGTTGATTTTGGATTGAAGGCTACATCATTTCTGTCATGATGTTTGCATGTCAAAGTGACTTGACAGTTTTCTAATGAACTAGCTGTTAGTGTTGTATTCTCTGTTGAAAAGTTGACATTTACAAAATTAGGTAGAACACATGTCTTGTAGGGTAATATACTCTTGTACTACAATAGTGAAAGGTTAGATAAAATTGCTTCTTTTTTCACTTTGAATTGAAGACAGTGTAAAATATTGTATAAATGAAGTTATATTGTAATTGCACCTCTAAAGGGGTACACTGGATACCTAGAATAATAGCCATTGGCTAAAGGTCTCCCCAGTTGAAATAAGATACTCGAATACTTGATTATGAATACTTGAATGTACGTACTTGAAAGGTTTATAACTACAAATAAATATTTGGAAGGTTTCTGTGTGGCTAAGTTTCTGCATTATATAATGATATGGAAACTCCACTAGCCTAAAAAAGTCACTTAATTCAAACGTTTCGGCCCAATCCTGGGCCCTCATCAGTGAAAAGATGATATTACAAAAGGCTAGTGGTGAAGAATTGGCGCCCACAGCCACGCCCACAACTGCCCGAGCAGGATCCACCCACAGCTACTGTTACCCTACCGTACATCCGTCACCTATCTGAGACCATCCGAAGGATATTGGCCCCACTCGGGGTTCGCACATGCTTCCGGCCTCACCGCACACTTCGACAGACGTTGGTGAGGTTGAAGGACCGCACGCCCCTACAGCAACGAGCTGGCGTGGTTTACCGCATCCCGTGTGGTTCATGTCCCAGAGTGTACATTGGCCAAACTGGCAGGACTATGGAACACCGCTTGAAGGAGCACAAGAGGGCATTGACATCAGGGAACATAGCCCAGTCAGTGATAGCAGAGCATGCAGTTGACCGTATGCATGAGATTAATTGGGAAGAAGCAGAAGTGGTTGACTCCCATCCGCACTACCGCCAAAGATGTGTATCAATCTAGGTATAGCTCTATTGAACTGTCATAATGTACACTAACCCTGACTCACCAGGTGGATCTACAGTAACTTCATTACTGATGACTCTATTTGGATCAGATAAACCACGAGTGACATCAAATGTAAAACATCTGTAAGTGTAGACTTTATTCTCAAACTCTTCTCTGGTCACAGTGATAGTCAGAGTAGTAGTAGTTGGAGTAGGATCATCTCCATCATGATTAGGAGTAGGCTGAGGATTAAATCCAGTTCCATTTCTCTCCCATCTAACATTAGTATCAGCATCAAGTACAGGATGTGTACATGTTAACTTGTAGGTTTGACCAAAACAAGGAGGACTTGATGGAGCAGTGAGTGTAACAGTAGCTTCTACAGCTAATAAGAAGTATACAACTAATACATCCTATATGTGGCTATACATAAATACATCAGAGAATTACAAACATGCAGGTATATACTGCACATATATGCATGTCCATTATCTTAATTACTTATAAATTTGTACTGAAATGAATGTTTGCCATACCTTTAAGTATTGAAAGAAAATATAGAATCACTATGCAACACTGGTCAGCCATCTTGTGGTTGGGATAAGGAATTCCCCTTCTGGAGTGATATGTATTATATGGGAAAACTTGATAAGAATACTTTACACTGAGTACTAATCAAAGTGTACAATTATTACATTCATCTTCACTATAAGATAAGTAGTCACCATTCACCATTTACGTACACACTTTCATTATTTCTAGATTCCAATTGATCATGAACAAGCTAAAATGAGACCATGCATGGCCAATCAATGCATGTCTTTGGATATATATTTAATACTAGTGATTGACATATATATAGATCTCCCAGTATACATGTACGTATATACGTATATATACGTAGCATCTCATGAATGAATAATTAAATCCATCTTTAAATTGTTTATGTAGATGCCTTTCATCTTTCAGTGAATTTAATCGGCCTAATTCTATTTTTTTATAGTTATCAGCATTTACAGTTCCTGGAGTGTCAATAAGTTCTATCTCCTTTTTCTCATGGACCCAACGGTACTGACTCCTCAGTCACTGGTTTTAAGCCATCTATTTGATCCTCCTCAATTTTGCATTTCTATAAAAATATTCATTTTATATATTATATAAAATGTACTATATGGCCAGTTAAATGTATATGAATCATATAATAATATATGCATGTCTGGATATCATACGTACGTATATCAAATAAGGATGCACGGCCATTTATGTGTCTTAAAAAGACAAATTCCAGCCCTGGGAAATCCCCATTTGAGACTATGACAAAACCATATATGACTAGTACTAATAATCAACTTGCCACTATTTTACAGAGTAAAATTAACGAGAAGGCTTTGACTTTGATAATAGTAAATTCCTCATTTAGTAATTGAAATATTCCTATACCCCTATATATGCCTCCAAAAAAGGTTGATCTATATGTAATTGTCCTGAACAATAGCCCATACAACCTAAAATTCTATTTTCCAATGCTTTAACTTATATAACACAGTAACACTGCTGCATGGAGGACCAACTATTAATTTTAAAAATGATTTTAAAATCTTATTTGATCGAAAGTACTCTTTCCAGCTCCAACTGAACCAACAACTAAGAAAGTATAGTCACAGGGTTCTCTTTCAAAAGCTGTCGTTTCAATTAAATTCCACTTTAGCAATGAATCAGATGTACAGATGCACCAAATTTGGGTGCTATATACGTACGTACGTATATACCCCATCAAACCTATATATACTGTATATATACTGGTTAGCTATGTGCGGCCATATATAATATTCCACCCACATTTGGAATTAGCGATATATAGCTACAATTTTAAGATTTCAATATTTTTCTGTGGTAGAGCAGTTTCTAGGAATTTGGTAATGAATATAATTATAATGTTCTGGTACAATATGTCTACAGTACCCAATGAATATAGTTTTCCAGGAATATGTACCCAATGAATATAGTTTTCCAGACCAATGAATATAGTTTTCCAGGAATATATAATCAATAATAACAATTGTTATGTGTATACAATTGATAATATACCTACGTATATGGCCTGATGTATCACAGATTTATATATAATTAGAATCATAGTACGTATGTGTATGAATATCATGATTGGTTGCTTGGTAACCCTTTTATGCTATATATTCTCCTACAAATTTGTTGACAAAAATAGATATGCCATATTATTATAAGTCTAATAGTCAAGCAAGACCTCTGGATTTTATGTATATTGGTGGCAATTAAAGACTGCACTATCATGGCATCCAGTGCTGGCATGGATGGATTGAAATGTCACATATACAATTATGCTATCAGTAGAGCAAAAGTTAAAGGATTTATCTCTTGTACTGTTGATAAAGATGATCTGAAATCTCTTTGCCAGAATACCAATTATGATGAGAGCACAGGGAAGCTAAAAGTGGATCCTGGTTTGGTATTGCATTGTCATCCAGGAAGACCTATTAGAAATGGTATAGTATTAAAGTGAATTGTTTCCACAATTTAAATTTTGCATGCTCAATCTGTTATATCTAGACCTATAGTAATACTAATAATACATTAACATTTCTGAATATTTTCAAGGAGTTGCCGTTGGAACCCTAGTTGGTGGTGCGGCTGGAACTGTCAGTGGAGCTGCAATAGGTACCATAATTGGTTCTTTTATTCCCGGTGGTGGTACCATTACTGGAGCTACTATTGGAGGAATATTGTTTGGATCAGGTGGACTGACAGTAGGTGCAGCTGTAGGTTGTGGAGTGGGAGCTGGATTTGGAGCTCACGTGAGAGGAAAGCATACATTCACCATTACAATACGAGAGGTGTTTGACGAGTATAAAGATATACCTGGCGTGATCACGATGATGCAAGACTACCAAAACTAACAGTCTCCATTATATGAACTTAAATCTGGAAATGAGATTTGGAATATACAAGCATTTAAATTGCTGTGTATGTACGTATATATGATGATCATTTTTTAATTTCAAGTGAATATATACACATGAGATATTTATAAAAAATGATGATATTAATAGTCACACTACTACACTTAGTCTATATATATATATGTATGTACGTATATGTACTGTTAATTCATATAAGTGTTAAAGTATACATATACGTACACCCTTAAGGAGGGATATTCAGAGATACTGGCGTGTAACACAAGTACAGATGGTGGTGCATACCATTGATCTTCACTTATCTACAGCTAATTAGGATATACATGATGCCTCTGAATTGTCAATGTCTTATATATTACACAAATTTGGTACCAAAGCAATAGTTATACGTATAAATCTAAGAAGGAAGATTTTTTAAGGTTGGAATTTGTCTTTTAAGATCAAATAAGTTCCTCGTCAGATTATTCACAATGTGCAAAGAATTCCACTGTATTTAAAGCGATGTAGTCCTCTCAAAAAGAAGCTATATATTTATAGAGCTCAAAATTTTGTTCGTCATTTCTATACTAAATGGATATTAACCTAATAAATAACTAATTATAACTTCAAAATGGTCACTTTATAAGTTCACATAAGTTGGTTTATTTTCAATCTGACTCATCTCAATAGGTATATAAGCAGGATTCTTCTCCATTTCCCCTTTAACTGCACCTTCATTAGTAACTGATTTGCATACATATAAGAGAGAGGGGAACCTATATATACTTATATCCAGGTTGTGTACCGTATATATATATTCTCTGTCTCAAAATCTTCCTGGGATGTACGTATACTTCTCATTAATACGACTGATATGAACCTTCTTTTGGAGTGACAATTTCTCTTTTGATAATCAGTTGGAGCATACTCATAGCTACCTGTGTTGTAGCTGTTTGTATGTCCAAGCACTTACCCACGACACACATATGTATGTATGTATGTATATGTATGTATGTATATATGTATGTATGTATGTATGTATATATACAGTCATTGTCTCAAGTTAATTGCGTCTACAACAATCGGACATTTTTTCTTCAAATTGGTCTCTTAGATGATATAGTTTCCCCACATTTAATATTATCACAATGCAGATAATCTAGAAAAAGATGTATTAGCATGGTACTGGTAGAGTGGGAATTTCTTATAGAAATCACATTTCCAGCTCGATCCTCAATCTGGTTTTACGTAGTTTATAAACTTGCAGTGTACCAAGTAATTTAAAAATATTAAGTATAGGGAAAGCCAACAATACAATAATGGCTAGTAAAATAGAGATTAGAACAGTAACAGTTAGTATTGATGTTTGATTGATGTAGTCATATTAGCTCAGGCTAAATTCATGTATGTATATTATATTCTGTAACTGTCTTCAACAAGTTGTAGACAGAGTTGCAGCTCTAAATGTGCATTAATTACAAATTTAATGTGTATTGAATACCAAGTGGTGAGGTTTACATTCAAATTTTCAAAATCCCTTTGAACTTTAAGAGGTGTCTGTTAATGTTGACAGCAAGGCATAGCTTCATATCTATCTAATGATAGTTACAGAATGCCTATTTTATACTTTGTATTAATAAATGGTAACTATAAAAGGTGTACAAAAGTACAGTTAGTTAATGTTGCTACGCTTATGCAGTATAGAGTACTGTTATTATAAATGACTAGAAACAAGAAGGCATTGTAATCCCCAAAGAAGTTGTCAGTCAATTAGACACAAATCCTGCCAAAACATGTTATTGTATCAACCACTGTCATGTGCTGTTACAGTGAAGCAGTTGGACTAAAAATGTCATGGATAATTTACAAAGTAATTCTCTAGTATATAGTCACAGATAGGTTCTGTTAAAAGGACATAAAGTACACACATTCATTTTTCCACATTTTACATTTTACATATACAAATTATGTTTGTTTCTTCATGTATATCCATTAATAATGACTTTGTAGAAACAGCCTGGTCTCAATTGGAATCAGCTGACTAGGTGAAGATACCACTTGACTTACATGTGTAAAGTTGTTCTACAAGTGAGAGCCACATGAACAATTGATTACTTTATTTCCAATTGAATGGTTGCCAGGGAACTGGACCTGGTTGTTATGGAGACTTTTCATATAAAATAAATGGAAATAATATTGATTGAGTTACTAGTTACTAGGGACTGGTAGAGATGCTAAATCTGGTAGTCCCATTGGACAAATGTAACCCAGGTCCTGTACAGTAGTTATACTCACTGCTGAATGCATGCAAATCTCCCTTGATCCAATACTTTCCTTTCACTATCTTTCCAATCTGGATATGGGTTTAGTCAATAACTTTAGTAATCTCCCACCACTCAGTCCTTCTGCTTACTTAATTGGACATGTTGCTAGGTAATTGACATTTAATTTCCATGACAATTCTTCTGCAAATACAGCAAATAAAGTATAGGCTGCACAATAAGCCATATACGTGTGTAATCAAATGTTGGTTTGCATAAATTACCTACAGTAATAAATTACAATTTAACCAGTCTCACAAGTTAGTATTTTTACATGAGGTAAAGATGCTGATTAGGAATATGCTAATTATCAAACATACCTTTATTAAAGAGAGATCAGTGAAGTTTAGGGCACGAACAACGCCAAAGTTCCTCAAAATAGGCAATTAGGCTTCAGCACGCAGCAACGGCCATTTTGGATTCACAAATTGATTGAGCAATGACACAAAGGATTTACACATAATAAAGATATGCACGAAGCTCAGACTTTCTTCATTAAATAATACCTTTATGGATATCATAATTAAGAACCATGTGATTCTCTTTAACAAATACATCTGCATCCTTGATTCTCAACGTGCATGAAACATGCCGCATGTCATATGCATGCGCTTGTATATGTTTAATTAAGATAAATGATTTCTACTGAACAATTGAGGTTTATTGAAATATTAATAGCTTGTGTACGCACTTCCATTCATGGGGTCACTGCAATCATTATATGATTCAATTATGGCTTCGCTGGATAGCCATGCATGCATGTTTTCGAGTTTGAACTCAAAAGAAATAACAACTTGCTGAATAGGTCGGGGCATGTACTACATGTTGTCTATTGTTCTCGAACATGACATCGAAAACAATTAGGTTCCACCTTTCCGCCAAGTTCACGATGTTTCCCGCCGACAATTTCTAATAAATAGGCGAGGAAATTTTCAGTCTTCGGCCTCCGGGCTATCAACTCTGGAGGTCTACTTTGGTGTGGATCGATGCGAAAACCATTCTTGGAGTACGAGCAATGGTACATGCCTATCCGAAGGGTCATCGGTGTTCGTATAGTGGGGTGGTCTCTCTATCATGGGTTAGTGCCTGGAGATGTATCTCACTATTAATCCTGCTTGTGTGTTAAATTGGCACTTGCGGGATTCTTGCTATACGACCCGTACCTGGAGGTTGGTGTGGTCCAGTGCCACTACGTAGTCGGTCAGGAACCCCTGTTGTAGGCTGCAGCTTCAGGTTGGTTTGGAAGGAATTTGTACTTTGTATTCAAAGCAGTATTTCTTTGTATTTTATATTATGTATTTTCAATTCTTCTCTTGCAGTTCAGTGAACTGATGGGTCCCTACTCTAAAGCGCCTGGCCGATCCCAATGAGCTAAAGTCTGTGTACAGTACTCTCAAGCTGCGTTGTGTGCACATGATGATTCTCATTGGTGGGAGTTTGTGGTCCGCCAGGGTCGGGCTTGTTCTGTCCGTAGCGTGAGGCAGAGCAGGACTAGTAACTGGTCACAGGTCGGTCAGGTACGCCGGACCGTTCCCGAGCAGCTTCTCTTACGACGCAAGTAGTGGAAGTGTCAAACAGAGTTGAGAAACCGGAGGCCTTTTGGGGCACAAAGTACTTCTACCTCCACGTGGTGTGCCCTGGGGTCACTTTACACTCAGTAAAGTGATGCAAAACGAAGTACAGCAAACAATTCCAAGCCACTCAAAAGAAGAAAAACAAGCTGCTTACAACCGTGAAGAACTAACAAAAACTATATTTACTGTTTGAACATTTTTCTTTTTAATTTGAAGTATATATGTATACATGTTGCTGAAATGATCATTGATTATATTTATAATCCAAATTGGTGATAGTAAAAAGAAGTGTATAATAAATTCGAATATAACAAGTACTAACACTATATTTACTATTTGAACATTTTTCTAGTTACTATTTGTAAGTATATACATTTTGTAAAAATGATCTTTGGTTATATATACAATCCTAATTGATGATAGTAGCTAATAAAATTAGAAAATACTATGGCGTGTAACAATACTTTATATCATAGATCTTATATACTTACGTAACGGTTACGTAAGTATATAAGATCTATAATTGCATCCATCTATAAGCATTCAGTATACTCTTGTAAATTCTTGCATAACAAGCATGCATGAGGAGAATGTTAGGAAAAAGAAAAAAAAGATAATCATGAGGTATGACTACGATATTCTGTAAAAGACGACGTTTTTCTTTTTTTCCTATTAAAATAATGCATATAGAAGCGCATGTATATATGATTGGTGAACATAAAAAAATCGAATCGATATATTAACAAATCCATCCATCTACAAGCAATCAGTATACTTTTGTGTATAGAATTTAACAATGTAGTAAATATATTCACATAATGTACATTTTGAAGGATATTCGAATCTTGGTTAGACAATCCACAGAAAATGGTGGACCAACTCACTGAAGTGCATCTCTTCCAAACTACCCACTTACCTCTGATATCCATACTTAGTGACCAAAGTAACATTATAAGCAGGTATATGTCTATAGTGCATGAATTTGGTTACGTAATATATATAGCATATAATTACTTGTACAACTTTAAAAAAAAAAAAGATTAAGTTATCCCAAAACCTTCTGGCTAAAGTTAGTAATAGAAATGTAAGTACATATATGTATATAGATTGTAATATATAACATGCAAAGCTGCTGTTTTTAAAACCATGTAATAAGTAGCATGCCATCTAATTTATAAAAGAATTGATAGTTCACACCAAAGTGGTTGCTATGGTAACCAGGGGAGGAGTTTTACCTATGCGAGGTATAATGTTAACAGGAACCAGCCCCAGTGCCTGTTCATGGACCATAATGTTGTCATGGAGGAGGGTCTAGTGACACAGCTGAAGCTTCAAGTGAATAAGCCTTCTTTTATTTTCCATATTTTTATATTTTAAGTTAATTGTGTGTCATATACACCGGTATGTCATATACACCGGTATGTCATAATTAGTATTATATTGAATGCATTTTTATAGGCGTTGCAATTGGAGGAGGAGTAGGGGGTGTATCTGGAGTTGTTGTTGGAGCTACCACAGGCGCCGTTATTGGTTCCATTGTTCCAGGTATCGGAACTGTTATCGGAGGTGTAGTTGGTGGCGTTATTGGTGGATTAACTCTAATAGCTGTACATGAATGAATTATATACAATTGCAAGAATTTGAATTGTGTCTTAGTATGTATGTACATAATAGATATGTAAAATATAACTTCAAAATGGTCACTTTAAGTTCACATAAGTTGGTTTATCTTCAAGCTGACTCATCTCAATAGGTATATAAGCAGGATTCCTCTCCATTTCCCCTTTAATTGCACCTTCATTAGTCACTGATTTGCATACATATAAGAGAGAGAGGGGGAACCTCTATATACTTATATCCAGGTTGTGTACGTATATATATTCTCTGTCTCATTACCTTCCTGAGATGTATACTTCTCATTCTTACAACTGATATGAACCTTCTTGTACATACAAACAGCTACAACACAGGTAGCTATGAGTATGCTCCAACTGATTATCAAAAGAGAAGTTACTACTCCAAAAGCACTTATCCATGACACACAGTCACTTGCTATAGCTGCAGAATTACCTGTTAATGAGATGTATTCAATATATCAGATATCCCATTGACAGCAAAAGCCTTCATATAGTGTTATATATGGAGTAATAAGGGGTACTTGTTGCGTTCATAATTGGTTGGTTGGATATGATTTGAGCATCAGCAACACTTATAAGTGCAGTGTTATATACATATATACAAACTGAAATATTATATATGCATAATATATATATAATACTTTATACATACATAAGTCGTAAGTATGTACATGTGTGTATATCAGTAATTTCACTTGATCCTATATAAAGTATTAATCTCACATTGAGGAGGTTCATCAGGTCTTTGAACTGTGATTCTGTTACTTTCCTCCATTCCTCCATTTTGTAGTTACAGTGCACAAGTGAATGTGTCTCCATATTCAGCAGTGATGGATAGAACTGTCTCTTCATTTCCACTCTTAACTACTCCTTCAGAGTATTCTACAAAGCTACCATTGTTCTTCCTCCAAAAGGTTGATTTTGGATTGAAGGCTACATCATTTCTGTCATGGTGCTTGCATGTCAAAGTGACTTGACAGTTCTCTAATGAACTAGCTGTTAGGGTTGTATTCTCTGTTGAAAAGTTGTTAGACAATTGATATGTATGTATGTGGGAAGTCTTAATTCTAATTCTTTATATGATAAATTCAAAATCTTTTTTAAAGATACAACTGTGAAGAGTAAATACTTATACCACACAAATATGTCCTCAGAACATTTAATATATAAGCGCTCAGTGAATCTATAAACTGACTGGAACATGTACATTAAGTAAAAGAGTGCTTGAGAATGTACAGTGTACATACAGTATATTACTTCTAGAGAATATACTCTCTGATACATACCCACAGTAACCCACCTAATGTTGTAACCATCACTTGCACACTCCCACCACCCACTGCTCCAATTAGTATAGTATAAGTTGTATTGGGTACTAGTCCTTCAATGGTAATGTTGTCATGGTAACCATAAGAAACTATAAGGTATCTGCCATCTTGTAGTAATCTTATTTCAAACGTAATGTTTGGAAAACACACATCGTGATGCCGCCATCGAATTGAGACTGAAGAAGTGGTTCTCGCAGTCAGAATATCATATGGTGGGCTTGGTACCTCTACATACAATTTGTAACAAAATAATTATAAAAATTGCTAGATTATTATATACGTATATACACAATACATTTTAATGAATACACAGCTACCTACAGAATACTTGTGTACATATATATAGTTCACAATTGCAATATAATAGTCTGAAAAGATATATATAGCTTCTAGCTGACATCTATAGACAATAATAAGGTTCTACATATAGTACGTTTTGGGCATTGAAGTTAAGTGACAAGAGATAATGGCTGGAAGGGTATGTATAATGTACACTAACCCTGACTCACCAGGTGGATCTACAGTAACTTCATTACTGATGACTCTATTTGGATCATTGAAACCAACATTGAGATCAAATTTGATACATCTGTAAGTGTAGATATTCTCAAACTCTTCTATGGTCACAGTGATAGTCAGAGTAGTAGTACTTGGATCTGTAACATCCACCAAATCATGATTAGGAGTAGACTGAGGATTAAATCCAGTTCCATTTCTCTCCCATCTAACATTAGTATCAGCATCAAGTACAGGATGTGTACATGTTAACTTGTAGGTTTGACCAAAACAAGGAGGACTTGATGGAGCAGTGAGTGTAACAGTAGCTTCTACAACTAATAGTATTAATGTAAAAGAATAGCCATATTACAGACAATTATAAGGGAGAATTCAAGTGTATAATACATGCACTTATTAGAGCAGGTCTACAAGTCTATACGGGGTACAAAAGTATAAGAATGCGACAGAGAAGGGTTTGGCTAGTTTATAGAGTTGGAAGGTTGGCTGCTACCAACTCAAACTCTAGTGGTATTTCACCATCGACCCTAAATCTACCACTAGTACTGATTAAAATAGATCACTCCTCTATATGTGCATAGTAAATAAGCATTGCTATTTCGGTATATACAAAAGTGTATGAGATCATAAAATGATATCGCTAAAAATGCTAAACCTTTAAAGTAAAAAGCGGCTAGTTACATGCACAGTCTAAGTTATTACGTACCTTGTAATATTAAAGGCAGAACGAATAGCGTCACTGAAACGTGTTGGTCAGAATTCATCTTGTATATATGTAATTGTGTATACTGTTAGTTCTAAATACCACAATGATCGACGAAAGCGTTCACATAAACATCATCATTTTCATGAAGCGACTGATCATATGATCATAGCAGATTGGGGGCTTTCCCTTGAACTACCGTCTGTAATATGGGACTATAAATCTAGACTGTGAACTAAACTCTGTTTAGCAGTATATATACCTACTGAGCATCATGACTAATAGTGTGTTTAGTCTTTTATCGCAATTTCTATTTGTTGTCTGCTTCAAGTTGGATTTCGAAGGTATGACATGACAATAACAGAAATTTGGTATACAAGTAGGATACATCTTGTTTTATATAGTAATGTTCATTTAATTAGCAAACTCAGCGGAAATCACTCTGACTGATCTACCTGATGAAGTGTGTTTTGGAGAGACTTATCAGATAAACTGTACACATCCTGTACTGGATGTGAGTAGAGGATATATGTCCACTGTGTTCTGGAATAGAAATGGAACAGTATTTATACCTGATGGTACTACTGAACAGAGTGTTCCTATCAACTCTACTGTCACTGGACTACAGATCAATATCACTAAAGGAGTACATGAACCAGGAACATACTACAAGTGTCATGTTATTAGACTTGACAGTGAAGCAAATCTTCAAACTCTGAAGAGCAATAATATCACTGTGGATCCATTAGGTGAGAATGTGTTGTAACATATATTTGACTTATCATGTATTATATTAATTAATACACTTCACTGATATAATTATTCAGATATAAGTTACTGTACTTCAAATATTCACAGTTACTCTTAGTAATCCTTTCAACTCTCATATTCTGTTAAGAAGCAAGTCTGTTTCTATATCTTGGAGTTATGAAAAATCAGCTTGCTACAAAGATATCTTCTTCTACATCACTCACTGTCTTCTTGTCAATGGAGTACCTGATCCATCTCAGTGTACATCATATACAACTACTAACATGACCATCACAGTAGAGTCATTAACGAATACAAGTTACATCTTTATGATCAGAGCACAGAGTGTACAGTATCCGGATATTATCAGTGATACAGTGAAAGTGGAGATTACAATGTTGGGTGAGTACCTCATTTGCAGTGTATGATTGTCTATATATATAGCTCTTGTGCATATTTGAATAATTTCCAGATATATTGAGAATTGTAGTAAATCAGGAGATGTCATGTACAGAAGTAAAATGTAGTATTGGAGGGGAATTCCCTGAAGGATCATACAGTATAGTGTGGATGAAGGCTGGTACGAGGATTAATGAATGTGATGGCAGTTGTGTCATTAAAGAGACACTTATGTCAAGTATTCTGAAGGTAATTTGGAATGTTAACAGTATGTACAATGGAGAGGCTAACTACTCTTGTGCTGTTGTGTATGCTGATGGTAGTATGGAGGAAAGTGAACCTGTGACTGCTAGTCCCAGAGGTAAAGAATGTGGTGGATAATCTTTAGAATAGTGTTACACTTTCTTAATTATACAATCCAGGTTCTTCCCTTCCTCCAACCTCACTCACATCCATCCCTTCTGATACAAGTATCTCCCTGATGTGGTCCCACAGTGATGAATGTTTTGAGAACTGTACCTTCATGTATGAGGTAACATGGCAACAGAGTGGAGATGGATCTAGTTTGAGGAATACAACAACTACTGAATGTCTTACTCCTGGTACATCTTATGAGGTTGGAGTTGGAGCTTATTGTAGAGAAAATCCAAATATTCGAAGTGAAATTGTACATAGCTTTGTATCAACTATGAAAATGAGTAAGTCTTGGTCGTATGTAAAATTATTTATGCATTTACTACTGTAATATATATTCTTGGAATGTTAATTAATATAATGCTATTTAATATACTTCTGTATTGTAGATTGTACATGTGCCACAGAATCTTGGATGGTGGTAGCTGGTGTGTTAGCTTCACTATTGATAATCAGTTGGAGCATATTCATAGTTACATGTGTTGTAGTTCTTTTCAAGAGAACTATTTCCAGTGAAACATTTTCCAATGTAAAAACATTGAAACGTAAGGCATTATACAGTTTGCATATATGCACTTTTGAATCTATGAATCAGTTTCTATAATATACGTATGTGTCTTCCAATTTAATGTATATCATTCTTATATCATCATTCATCGTTGTGTAGTGCCATCCAGTGGAAATGAAAATACTATTAATAAAAATGAATATATGGAGAGGAATCCTGCTTATGTACCTATTGAGATGAATCAAATTGAAAATAAACCAATTTATATTAACTTGTGATTTCATATGTACGTACGTACATTTTATATACATATGTATACACATACACTTTCATTTTCATTAGCAACTGATTCAAATGGATAACAAAATGAAACCAATTAATGTCTCCATATACATGTAAGTGAATTAGAGTGTATATATGAATGAGAAGGTAAAGTTACTGCATGTATGACAATTGTAATCACTCACATTCTTATTCTCATTCTCATTCTCATTCTCATTAGTTTTCAGTGAATTTTCATAACAAAGTTTGTAGAAGAACACGTTTGTAATCACTTTATGTGAAGTAAACAAGTATGACTATTACAGTGTACATAATACATATTATCACAAGTTCACATAAGTTGGTTTATCTTCAATCTGACTCATCTCAATAGGTACATAAGCAGGATTCTTCTCCATTTCCCCTTTAATTGCACCTTCATTAGTAACTGATTTGCCTATATATAAGAGAGAGAGGAGGGAATTGAATGTTGAATACCAAGTGGTGAGGTATACATTCAAATTTTCAAAATCACTTTAGACATACTATAAAGATTTCTGTAAATGTCAACAACAAAGCTTAGCTTCATATCTATCTATTGATAGAGTTACAGAATGCCTATTTTACACTTTGTATTAATAAATGGTAACTACAAAAGGCGTACAAAAGTACAGTTAGTTAATGTTGCTACGCTTATGCAGTATAGAGTACTGCTATTATAAATGACTAGAAACAAGAAGGCATTGTCACCCCCAAAGAAGTTGTCAGTCAATTAGACACAAATCCTGACAAAACATGTTATTGCATCAACCACTGTCATGTGCTGTTACAGTGAAGCAGTTGGACAGAAAAATGTCATGGATAATTTACAAAGTAATTCTCTAGTATATAGTCACAGATAGGTCCTGTTAAAAGGACATAAAGTACACACATTCACTTTTCCACATTTTACATACATCACCTTTACATACATAAATCATGTTTGTTTCTTCATGTATATCCATTAATAATGACTTTGGAGAAACTGCCTGGTCTCAATTGGAATCAGCTAACTAGGTCAAGATACCACTTGACTTACATGTGTAAAGTTGTTCTGCCAGTGAGAGCCACATGAGCAATTGATTACTTTATTTCCAATTGAATGGTTGCCAGGGAACTGGACCTGGTTGTTATGGAGACGTTTCTATATAATATAAACATTGATAATACCTTTAGCAATTAAGGTATAGGTAAAGAAGCAAACAAGATGTACACTGTAACCACTCCCCCAAATGAGTCTAGCCATAGCTATAGGAGCTGAAAGGGACCCTAAATCAGGTATTAATGAAGTATTCCTCTATCTAGTTACCATGGATACTCAAGAAGACCAAAAACAAGTAGATTATCTAAGTAGCTACAGAAACAAGAAAGATTTTGAACAGTTTCACAATTTATCTATTGGCTAATATCAAAGCCAATAAACTTTAATAATCTTCCTGGAAGGGATTGTACAGTTTCATAGCCAAATAGCAAACTGATCTACAGGATACAGAGAACCTGATAAGCATGTACTACACACCTCCTCCAACTGAACTACGGTAGCTAGGAGTTACTAGGGACTGGTAGAGATGCTAAATCTGATAGTCCCATTGGACAAATGTAACCCAGGTCCTGTACAGTAGTTATACTCACTGCTGAATGCATGCAAATCTCCCTTGATCCAATACTTTCCTTTTACTATCTTTCCAATCTGGATATGGGTTTAGTCAATAACTTTAGTAATCTCCTATCACTCAGTCCTTCTGCTTACTTAATTGGACATGTTGCTAGGTAACTGACATTTGATTTCCATGACAATTCTTCTGCAAATAGAGCAAATAAAGTATAGGCTGCACAATAAGCCATATACGTGAATAATCAAATGTTGGTTTGCATAAATTACCTACAGTAACAAATTACAATTTAACCAGTCTCACAAGTTAGTATTTTTACATGAGATAAAGATGCTGATTAGGAATATGCTAATTATCAAACATACCTTTATTAAAGAGAGATCAGTGAAGTTTAGCGTACGAACAACACCAAAGTTCCTCAAAATAGGCAATTAGGCTTCAGCACGTAGCAACGGCCATTTTGGATTCACAAATTGATTGAGCAATGACACAAAGGTTTACACATAATAAAGATATGCACGAAGCTCAGACTTTCTTCATTAAATAATACCTTTATGGATATCATAATTAAGAACCCTGTGATTCTGTTTAACAAATACATCTGCATCCTTGATTCTCAACGTGCATGAAACATGCCGCATGTCATATGCATGCGCTTGTATATGTTTAGCTACTTAAGAAAATTGATTTCTGCTGAACAATTGAGGTTGATTGAAATATTAATAGCTTGTGTACGCACTTCCATTCATGGGGTCACTGCAATTGTTATATAATTCAATTATGGCTTCGCTGGATAGCCATGCATGCATGTTTTCGAGTTTGAACTCAATAGAAATAACAACTTGCTGAATAGGTCGGGGCATGTACTACATGTTGTCTATTGTTCTCGAACATGACATCGAAAACAATTAGGTTCCACCTTTCCGCCAAGTTCACGATGTTTCCCGCCGACAATTTCTAATAAATAGGCGAGGAAATTTTCAGTCTTCGGCCTCCGGGCTATCAACTCTGGAGGTCTACTTTGGTGTGGATCGATGCGAAAACCATTCTTGGAGTACGAGCAATGGTACATGCCTATCCGAAGGGTCATCGGTGTTCGTATAGTGGGGTGGTCTCTCTATCATGGGTTAGTGCCTGGAGATGTATCTCACTATTAATCCTGCTTGTGTGTTAAATTGGCACTTGCGGGATTCTTGCTATACGACCCGTACCTGGAGGTTGGTGTGGTCCAGTGCCACTACGTAGTCGGTCAGGAACCCCTGTTGTAGGCTGCAGCTTCAGGTTGGTTTGGAAGGAATTTGTATTTTGTATTTCTTTATATTTTATATTATGTATTTTCAATTCTTTTCTTGCAGTTCAGTGAACTGATGGGTCCCTACTCTAAAGCGCCTGGCCGATCCCAATGAGCTAAAGTCTGTGTACAGTACTCTCAAGCTGCGTTGTGTGCACATGATGATTCTCATTGGTGGGAGTTTGTGGTCCGCCAGGGTCGGGCTTGTTCTGTCCGTAGCGTGAGGCAGAGCAGGACTAGTAACTGGTCACAGGTCGGTCAGGTACGCCGGACCGTTCCCGAGCAGCTTCTCTTACGACGCAAGTAGTGGAAGTGTCAAACAGAGTTGAGAAACCGGAGGCCTTTTGGGGCACAAAGTACTTCTACCTCCACGTGGTGTGCCCTGGGGTCACTTTACACTCAGTAAAGTGATGCAAAACGAAGTACAGCAAACAATTCAAAGCCACTCAAAGGAAGAAGAAAAACAAGCTGCTTACAACCGTGAAGAACTAACAAAAACTATATTTACTGTTTGAACATTTTTCTTTTTAATTTGAAGTATATATGTATACATATTGCTGAAATGATCATTGATTATATTTATAATCCAAATTGGTGATAGTAAAAAGAATAGATCTTATATACTTACGTAACCGTTACGTAAGTATATAAGATCTATAATTGCATCCATCTATAAGCATTCAGTATACTCTTGTAAATTCTTGCATAACAAGCATGCATGAGGAGAATGTTAAGAAAAAGAAAAAAAAGATAATCATGAGGTATGACTAGGATATTCTGTAAAAGACGACGTTTTTCTTTTTTTCCTATTAAAATAATGCATATAGAAGCGCATGTACATATGATTGGTGAACATAAAAAAAATCGAATCGATATATTAACAAATCCATCCATCTACAAGCAATCAGTATACTTTTGTATATTCTTGAGTATAGAATTTAACAATGTAGTAAATATATTCACATAATGTACATTTTGAAGGATATTCGAATCTTGGTTAGACAATCCACAGAAAATGGTGGACCAACTCACTGAAGTGCATCTCTTCCAAACTACCCACTTACCTCTGATATCCATACTTAGTGACCAAAGTAACATTATAAGCAGGTATATGTCTATAGTGCATGAATTTGGTTACGTAATATATATAGCATATAATTACTTGTACAACTTTAAAAAAAAAAAAAGATTAAGTTATCCCAAAACCTTCTGGCTAAAGTTAGTAATAGAAATGTAAGTACATATATGTATATAGATTGTAACCTATAACATGCAAATCTGCTGTTTCTTAAACCATGCATGTAATAAGTAACATGCCATCTAATTTATAAAAGAATTGATAGTTCACACCAAAGTGGTTGCTATGGTAACCATGGGAGGAGTTTTACCTATGCGAGGTATATAATGTTAACAGGAGCCAGCCCCAGTGCCTGTTCATGGACCATAATGTTGTCATGGAGGAGGGTCTAGTGACACAGCTGAAGCTTCAAGTGAATAAGCCTTCTTTTATTTTCCATATTTTTATATTTTAAGTTAATTGTGTGTCATATACACCGGTATGTCATATACACCGGTATGTCATAATTAGTATTATATTGAATGCATTTTTATAGGCGTTGCAATTGGAGGAGGAGTAGGGGGTGTAACTGGAGTTGTTGTTGGAGCTACCACAGGCGCCGTTATTGGTTCCATTGTTCCAGGTATCGGAACTGTTATCGGAGGTGTAGTTGGTGGCGTTATTGATGGATTAACTCTAATAGCTGTACATGAATGAATTATATACAATTGCAAGAATTTGAATTGTGTCTTAGTATGTATGTACATAATAGATATGTAAAATATAACTTCAAAATGGTCACTTTAAGTTCACATAAGTTGGTTTATCTTCAATCTGACTCATCTCAATAGGTATATAAGCAGGATTCCTCTCCATTTCCCTTTTAATTGCACCTTCATTAGTAACTGATTTGCATACATACAAGAGAGAGAGGGGGAACCTCTATATACTTATATCCAGGTTGTGTACCGTATATATATTCTCTGTCTCATTACCTTCCTGAGATGTATACTTCTCATTCTTACGACTGATATGAACCTTCTTGTACATACAAACAGCTACAACACAGGTAGCCATGAGTATGCTCCAACTGATTATCAAAAGAGAAATTGTCACTCCAAAAGCACTTATCCATGACATACAGTCACTTGCTACAGCTGCAGAAGTACCTGTTAATGAGATGTATTCAATATATCAGACATCCCATTGACAGCAATAGCCTTCATATAGTGTTATATATGAAGTAATAAAGGGTACTTGTTGCGTTGATAATTGGTTGGTTGGATATGATTTGAGCATTAGCAATACTTATTATAAGTGTTGCTGATATACATATATACAAACTGAAATATTATAATATAATATTTCAGTTATAGAGAATGCATAATATATATATAATACTTTATACGTAAGTCGTGAAGTATCAATCTCACATTGAGGAGGTTCATCAGGTCTTTGAACTGTGATTGTGTTACTTTCCTCCATTCCTCCATTTTGTAGTTTCAGTGCACAAGTGAACGTGTCTCCATATTCAGCAGTGATGTACAGAACTGACTCTTCATTTCCAATCTTAACTACTCCTTCAGAGTACTCTACAAAGCTACCATTGTTCTTCCTCCAGAAGGTTGATTTTGGATTGAAGGCTACATCATTTCTGTCATGATGTTTGCATGTCAAAGTGACTTGACAGTTCTCTAATGAACTAGCTGTTAGGGTTGTATTCTCTGTTGAAAAGTTATAAAACTTGAGGTTTGATATGTACGTATGCATGTGGGAAGTCTTAATTCTAATTCTTTAAATGATAAATTCGAAATCTTTTTTTAAAGATACAACTGTGAAGAGTAAAATACTTATATCACACAAATATGTACTCAGAACATTTAATATATAAGAGCTCAGTGAATCTAAACTGGCTGGAACATTAAGTAAAATAGTGCTTGAGAATGAACATATAATTACCTCTAGAGAATATACTCTCCAATACATATATACCCATATATTTTAAATCTTTTCCTAAAGATACAACTGTGAAGAGTAAAATACACCACACATCTGTGCACAGATCTAGAACATTTAATATATAAGTGCTCAGTGAATCTATAAACTGACTGGAACATGTACATTAAGAAAAAGAGTGCTTGAGAATGTACAGTGTACATACAGTATACTACTTCTAGAGAATATACTATCTAATACATACCCACAGTAACCCACCTAATGTTGTAACCATCACTTGCACACTCCCACCACCCACTGCCCCAATTAGTATAGTATAAGTTGTATTGGGTACTAGTCCTTCAATGGTAATGTTGTCATGGTAACCATCAGAAACTATAAGGTATCTGTCATCTTGTAGTAATCCTATTTCAAACGTAATGTTTGGAAAACACACATCGTGATGCTGCCATCGAATTGAGACTGAAGAAGTGGTTCTCGCAGTCAGAATATCATGTGGGCTTGGTACCTCTACATACAATTTGTAACAAAATAATTATAAAAATTGCTAGATTATTATATACGTATATACACAATACATTTTAATGAATACACAGCTACCTACAGAATACTTGTGTACATATAGTTCACAATTGCAATATAATAGTCTGAAAAGATATACATAGCTTCTAGCTGACATCTATAAGACAATAATAAGGTTCTACATATAGTACATACGTTTTGGGCATTGAAGTTAAGTGACAAGAGATAATGGCTGAAAGGGTATGTATAATGTACACTAACCCTGACTCACCAGGTGGATCTACAGTAACTTCATTACTGATGACTCTATTTGGATCATTGAAACCAACATTGAGATCAAATGTGAAACATCTGTAAGTGTAGACTTTATTCTCAAACTCTTCTCTGGTCACAGTGATAGTCAGACCAGTAGTAGTAACAGTTGCATTACCATCTCCATCATGATTAGGAGTAGACCAAGGATTAAATCTAGTTCCATTTCTCTCCCATCTAACATTAGTATCAGCATCAAGTACAGGATGTGTACATGTTAACTTGTAGGCTTGACCAAAACAAGGAGGACTTGATTGAGCAGTGAGTGTAACAGTAGCTTCTATAACTAATTGTAATAATGTAAAAGAATAGCCATATTAGAGAGAATTAATGTAATTAATAGTGTATAATACTTTAGAGAGCAGGTATACAAGTCTATACTGTATATAGTGTATAATACAGTATAGGGGTACAAAGTATAAGAATGCAACAGAGAAGGGTTTGGCTAGTTTATATAGTTGGAAGGTTGGCTGATACCAACTCACACTCTTGTGGTAATTCACCATCTCCTAAATCTACCACTAGTACTGATTAAAATAGTGTAAATAGATCACTCCTCCATATATGCATAGTAAATAAGCATTGCTATTTCGGTATATACAAAAGTGTAAGAGATCATAAATTGATATCGTTAAAAATGCTAAACCTTTAAAGTAAAAAGCGGCTAGTTACATGCACAGTCTAAGTTATTACGTACCTTGTAATATTAAAGGCAGAACGAATAGCGTCACTGAAACGTGTTGGTCTGAATTCATCTTGTATATATGTAATTGTGTATACTGTTAGTTCTAAATACCACAGTGATCGACGCATAAACAGAGGAGATAGTGATTCATTTTCATGAAGCGACTGATCATATGATCATAGCAGATTGGGGGCTTTCCCTTGAACTACCGTCTGTAATACGGGACTATAAATCTAGACTGTGAACTGAGCTCTGTTTAGCAGTATATATACCTACTGAGCATCATGACTAATAGTGTGTTTAGTCTTTTATCGCAATTTCTATTTGTTGTCTGGTTTCAGTTGGATTTCGAAGGTATGACATGACAATAACAGAAATGGTATACAAGCAGGATACATCTTGTTTTAGTAATGTTCATTTAATTAGCAAACTCAGCGGAAATCACTCTGACTGATCTACCTGATGAAGTGTGTTTTGGAGAGACTTATCAGATAAACTGTACACATCCTGTACTGGATGTGAGTAGTGGATACATAAATACTGTGTTCTGGAATAGAAATGGAACAGTATTTATACTTGATGGTACTACTGAACAGAGTGTTCCTATCAACTCTACTGTCACTGGACTACAGATCAATATCACTAAAGGAGTATATGAAACAGGCACATACTACAAGTGTTATGTACTGAAGCGTTTCAATGCAACTTTCTTTTCACAATTAGAGAGCAATGATGTCACTGTAAACCCAACTAGTAAGTCTTAATATATTAATTTTCATTGTAACAGTTGTAAAATTTAGAATGATTGATGTCTGAATCTATTGAATTGTACAGATGTTATCAGCAATGTACCATATCAATTCCAATCTCTTTTGAGGGCAACTTCAGTCACTTTATCTTGGAGCTATGAAGAGGTAAAATGTTACAAAGATGTCTTCTTCAACATCACTCACTGTCTTCTTGTCAATGGAGTACCTGATCCATCTCAGTGTACATCATATACAACTACTAACAAGACCATCACAGTAGAGTCATTAACACCAAGTACAAGTTACATCTTTATGATCACAGCACAGAGTGTACAGCATACAGATATTACCAGTGATACAGTGGAAGTAGAGATTACAACATTGGGTATGTACCTCATTTGCAGTGTATGATTGTCTATATATATGTGCTTATTTGAATAATTTCCAGATATATTGAGAATTGTAGTAAATCAGGAAATGTCATGTACAGAAGTAAAATGTGGCATTGGAGGGGAATTTCCCGAAGGATCATACAGTATAGTGTGGATGAAGGATGGTATGAGGATTGATGAATGTGATGGCAGTTGTGTCATTGAAGAGACTCTTATGTCAAGTATTCTGAGGGTGATTTGGAATGTTGGCAGTATGTACAATAGAGAGGCTAACTACTCTTGTGCTGTTGTGTATGCTGATGGCAGTATGGAGGAAAGTGAACCTGTAACTGTGAGAGTTAGAGGTAAAGAATGCGGTGGATAATCTCTAGAATAGTGTTACACTTTCTTAATTATACATACATATCCAGCTGCAGGTTCTCCCCTTCCTCCAACCTCACTTACATTCATCCCTACTGATACAAGTATCTCCCTGATGTGGTCCCACAGTGATGAGTGTTTTGAGAACTGTACCTTCATGTATAATGTAACATGGCAACAGAGTGGAGATGGATCTAGTTTGAGGAATACAACCACTACTGAAACATCCTACACTATTGAAGGTCTTACTCCTGGTACATCTTATGAGATTGGAGTTGGAGCTTATTGTAGAGAAAATCCAAATATTCGAAGTGAAATTGTACATAGCTTTGTATCAACTATGAAAATGAGTAAGTCTCAGTCACATGTAAAATAATTATGCATTTGCTACTGTAATATATATTCTTGGAATGCTAATTAATATACTTCTGGTATTAGATTGTACATGTACCACAGAATCTTGGATGGTGGCAGCTGGTGTGTTAGCTTCACTATTGATAATCAGTTGAAGCATATTCATAGCTACATGTGTTGTAGTTCTTTGCAAGAGAACTATTTCCAGTGAAACATCTTCCAATGTGAAAACATTGAAACGTAAGGCATTATACAGTTTGCATATACGTATGAACTTTTATCTATGAATCAGTTTCTATAATATACGAATATGTCTTTCAATTTAATGTATATCATTCTTATATCATCATTCATCATTGTGTAGTGCCATCCAGTGGAAATGAAAGTACTATTAATAGGAATGAAGATATGGAGAAGAATCCTGCATATGTACCTATTGAGATGAATCAAATTGAAAATAAACCAATTTATATTAACTTGTGATTTCATATAAGACATATAGAAGTGATATATAGATATACGTACATTATATATCCATACGTATACACGTACACTTTCATTTTCATTAGCAACTGATTCAAATGGAAAACAAAATGAAAACAATTAATGTCTCCATATACATGTAAGTGAATTAGAGTGTATATATGATTGAGAAGGTAAAGTTATTGCATGTATGACAATTGTAATCACTCATATTCTTATTCTCATTCTCATTCTCATTTTCATTCTCATTCTCATTCTCATTCTCATTCTCATTCGCGTTCTCATTCTTATTCTCATGCTCATTCTCATTCTCATTAGTTTTCAGTGAATTTTCATAAGAAATTTTGTAGAAGAACACGTTTGTAATCACTTTATATGAAGTGTGCAAGAGTGACTATTACAGTGTACATAATACATATTATCACTAGTTCACATAAGTTGGTTTATCTTCAATCTGACTCATCTCAATAGGTATATAAGCAGGATTCCTCTCCATTTCAACTTTAATTGCACCTTCATTAGTAACTGATTTGTATATATATATAAGAGAAAGAGGGGAACCTATATATACTTATATCCAGGTAGTGTATCGTATATATATATTCTCTGTCTTATTACCTTCCTGAGATGTATACTCCTCATTCTTATGACTGATATGAACCTTCTTGTACATACAAACAGCTACAACACAGGTAGCTATGAATATGCTCCAACTGATTATCAAAAGAGAAGTTACTACTCCAAAAGCACTTATCCATGACACACAGTCACTTGCTATAGCTGCAGAAGTACCTGTTAATGAGATGTATATATTCAATATATCAGACATCCCATTGACAGCAAAAGCCTTTATATAGTGTTATATACATATATACAAACTGAAATATTATATAGAGAATGCATAATATATAATACTTTATAAGTATGTAAGTCGTAAGTATGTACTGTACATGTGTGTATATAAGTAATTTCACTGGATCCTATATAAAGTATCAATCTCACATTGAGGAGGTTCATCAGGTCTTTGAACTGTGATTGCGTTACTTTCCTCCATTCCTCCATTTTGTAGTTTCAGTGCACAAGTGAATGTGTCTCCATATTCAGCAGTGATGTACAGAACTGTCTCTTCATTTCCACTCTTAACTACTCCTTCAGAGTACTCTACAAAGCTACCATTGTTCTTCCTCCAAAAGGTTGATTTTGGATTGAAGGCTACATCATTTCTGTCATGATGTTTGCATGTCAAAGTGACTTGACAGTTCTCTAATGAACTAGCTGTTAGGGTTGTATTCTCTGTTGAAAAGTTGTTAGACAATTGATATGTATGTATGTGGGAAGTCTTAATTCTAATTCTTTATATGATAAATTCGAAATCTTTTTTTAAAGATACAACTGTGAAGAGTAAAATACTTATGCCACACAAATATGTACTCAGAACATTTAATATATAAGTGCTCAGTGAATCTATAAACTGACTGGAACATGTACATTAAGTAAAAGAGTGCTTGAGAATGTACAGTGTACATACAGTATATTACTTCTAGAGAATATACTATCTAATACATACCCACAGTAACCCACCTAATGTTGTAACCATCACTTGCACACTCCCACCACCCACTGCTACAATTAGTATACTATAAGTTGTATTGGGTACTAGTCCGTCAATGGTAATGTTGTCATGGGAACCTATGAGGTATCTGCCATCTTGTAGTATTCTTATTTCAAACGTAATGTTTGAAAAAGACACATCGTGATGCCGCCATCGAATTGAGACTGAAGAAGTGGTTCTCGCAGTCAGAATATCATATGGTGGGCTTGGTACCTCTACATACAATTTGTAACAAAATAATTATAAAAATTGCTAGATTATTATATACGTATATACACAATACATTTTAATGAATATATAGCTACCTACAGAATACTTGTGTACATATAGTTCACAATTGCAATATAATAGTCTGAAAAGATATATATAGCTTCTAGCTGACATCTATAAGACAATAATAAGGTTCTACATATAATACGTGTGACATAGAAGTTAAGTGACAAGAGATAATGGCTGAAAGCTTATGGTCGATCTATACACATACATGTACGTATGTTGAGTGTAGTACAGTATATTTCCTTGATATGCCTTTAGAATTTTTTATTATGTGGAGTGTATACCACTTTATGAAATTAGTACATGTTTACCAGGCGGATCCACTGAAATGTTATTACTGTAGACTCTTTCATAAGTTACTTGATCATCAGTATAACATCTATAAGTGTAGACTTTATTCTCAAACTCTTCTCTGGTCACAGTGATAGTCAGAAGTGTAGTAGTTGGAGTAGTCTCAACTAACTGATGAGTGGTACTAGCCGTAGTACTAAGGAACACTCCATTCCTCTCCCACAGAAGAGTACTTGTCACAAGTACAGGATGTGTACATGTTAACTTATAGGTTTGACCAAAACAAGTACTTGATGGAGTAGTGAGTGTAACAGTAGCTTCTACAACTAATTGTAATAATGTAAAAGAATAGCCATATTACAGACAATTATTAGGGAGAATTCAAGTGTATAATACATGCACTTATTAGAGCAGGTCTACAAGTCTATAAGGGATACAAAAGTATAAGAATGCGACAGAGAAGGGTTTGGCTAGTTTATATAGTTGGAAGGTTGGCTGATACCAACTCACACTCTTGTGGTAATTCACCATCTCCTAAATCTACCACTAGTACTAGTAGATCACTCCTCTATATATGCATAGTAAATAAGCATTGCTATTTCGGTATATACAAAAGTGTATGAGATCATAAAATGATATCGTTAAAAATGCTAAACCTTTAAAGTAAAAAGCGGCTAGTTACATGCACAGTCTAAATTATTTCGTACCTTGTAATATTAAAGGCAGAAGGAATAGCGTCACTGAAACGTGGTGGTCAGAATTCATCTTGTATATATGTAATTGTGTATAGTGTTATATACCGAGCTAAATTCTAAAATATAGCTATTATAAAATGTGACTAATAAACACATAAAGTAAACACATGCCACAATGATCGACGAAAGCGTTTACATAAACAGAGGAAATAGTCTCCTCCTGTTTACGATAATAAAATGGAATTCTTATTAGATTCATTTTCATGAAAAACTCAAGCGACTGATCATATGATCCCCGCGGCCATCTTGAACTACCGTAATAAATCTAGACTGTGAACTGAGCTCTGTTTAGCAGTATATATACCTACTGAGCATCATGACTAATAGTGCGTTTAGTCTTTTATCGCAATTTCTATTTGTTGTCTGCTTCAAGTTGGATTTCGAAGGTATGACATGACAATAACAGAAATTTGATATACAAGTAGGATACATCTTGCTTTAATAATGTTCATTTAATTAGCAAACTCAGCGGAAATCACTCTGACTGATCTACCTGATGAAGTGTGTTTTGGAGAGACTTATCAGATATACTGTACACATCCTGTACTGGATGTGAGTAGAGGATACTTACCTACTGTGTTCTGGAATAGAAATGGAACAGTATTTGTACCTGATGGTACTACTGAACAGAGTGTTCCTATCAGCTCTACTGTCACTGGACTACAGATCAATATCACTAAAGGAGTACATGAACCAGGAACATACTACATGTGTTATGTACTTAAGCGCTTCAATGCAACTTTCTTTTCACAATTAGAGAGCAATGATGTCACTATCAACCCAACTAGTAAGTCTTAATATATTTATTTTCATTGTAACAGTTGTAAAATTTAGAATGATTGATGTCTGAATCTATTGAATTGTACAGCTGTTATCAGAAATGTACCATATCAAGTTCAATCTCTTTTGAGGGCAACTTTAGTCACTTTATCTTGGAGCTATGAAGAGGTAAAATGTTACAAAGATATCTTCTTCTACATCACTCACTGTCTTCTTGTCAATGGAGTACCTGATCCATCTCAGTGTACATCATATACAACTACTAACATGACCATCACAGTAGAGTCGTTAACACCAAATACAAGTTACATATTTATGATCACAGCACAGAGTGTACAGTATCCGGATATTATCAGTGATACAGTGGAAGTGGAGATTACAACATTGGGTATGTACCTCATTTGCAGTGTATGATTGCTATATATAGCTCTTGTGCTTATTTCAATAATTTCCAGATATATTGAGAATTGTAGTAAATCAGGAAATGTCATGTACAGAAGTAAAATGTGGTATTGGAGGGGAATTCCCTGAAGGATCATACAGTATAGTGTGGATGAAGGATGGTATGAGGATTGATGAATGTGATGGCAGTTGTGTCATTGAAGAGACTCTTATGTCAAGTATTCTTAAACTGATTTGGAATGTTGGCAGTATGTACAATAGAGAGGCTAACTACTCTTGTGCTGTTGTGTATGCTGATGGTAGTATGGAGGAGAGTGAATCTGTGACTGTGAGAGTTAGAGGTAAAGAATGCGGTGGATAATCTCTAGAATAGTGTTACACTTTCTTAATTATACATACATATCCAGCTGCAGGTTCTCCCCTTCCTCCAACCTCACTCACATCCGTCCCTTCTGATACAAGTATCTCCCTGATGTGGTCCCACAGTGATGAGTGTTTTGAGAACTGTACCTTCATGTATGAGGTAACATGGCAACAGAGTGGAAATGGATCTAGTTTGAGTAATACAACCACTACTGAAACATCCTACACTATTGAATGTCTTACTCCTGGTACATCTTATGAGATTGGAGTTGGAGCTTATTGTAGAGAAAATCCAAATATTCGAAGTGAAATTGTACATAGCTTTGTATCAACTATGAAAATGAGTAAGTCTCGGTCACATGTAAAATAATTTATGCATTTGCTACTGTAATATATATTCTTGGAATTAATATACTTCTGGTATTGTAGATTGTACATGTGCCACAGAATCTTGGATGGTGGCAGCTGGTGTGTTAGCTTCACTATTGATAATCAGTTGGAGCATATTCATAGCTAATCACTCACATTCACATTCACATTCACATTCTCATTCTCATTCTCATTCTCATTCTCATTCTCATTCTCATTCTCATTCTCATTCTCATTCTCATTCTCATTAGTTTTCAGTGAATTTTCATAACAAATTTTGTAGAAGAACACGTTTGTAATCACTTTATGTGAAGTGAACAAGAGTGACTATTACAGTATACATAATACATATTATCACAAGTTCACATAAGTTGGTTTATCTTCAATCTGACTCATCTCAATAGGTACATAAGCAGGATTCCTCTCCATTCCCCCTTTAATTGCACCTTCATTAGTAACTGATTTGCATATATATAAGAGAGAGGGGAACCTATATATACTTATATCCAGGTAGTGCATATATATTCTCTGTCTCATTACCTTCCTGAGATGTATACTTCTCATTCTTACGACTGATATGAACCTTCTTGTACATACAAACAGCTACAACACAGGTAGCTATGAATATGCTCCAACTGATTATCAAAAGAGAAGTTACTACTCCAAAAGCACTTATCCACGACACACAGTCACTTGCTACAGCTGCAGAAGTACCTGTTAATGAGATGTATTCAATATGTCAGACATCCCATTGACAGCAAAAGCCCTTCATATAGTGTTATATACCAACTGAAATATTATAGAGAATGCATGCTATATAATACATTATACATACGTAAGTTATAAGTATGTACATGTGTGTATATAAGTAATTTCACTCGATCCTATATAAAGTATCAATCTCACATTGAAGAGGTTCATCAGGTCTTTGAACTGTGATTGTGTTACTTTCCTCCATTCCTCCATTTTGTAGTTTCAGTGCACAAGTGAACGTGTCTCCATATTCAGCAGTGATGGACAGAATTGTCTCTTCGTTTCCATTCTTAACTACTCCTTCAGAGTACTCTACAAAGCTACCGTTGTTCTTCCTCCAAAAGGTTGATTTTGGATTGAAGGCTACATAATTTCTGTCATGATGATCGCATGTCAAAGTGACTTGACAGTTCTCTAATGAACTAGCTGTTAGGGTTGTATTCTCTGTTAGGAAGTTAACATTTACAAAATTAGGTAGAACACATGTCCCTATAGGGTAATTTACTATTGTACTACTATAGTGAAAGGTTAGATAAAATTGCCTTCTTTTTTCCACTTTGAATCGAAGACAGTGTATTGTATAAATGATATATATTGTAATTGCACCTCTAAAGGGGTACACTGGATACCTAGAATAATAGCCATTGGCTAAAGGTCTCCCCAGTTACTTGAATACTTGAATACTTACAAGTAAATAGTAGTACATTGTTACAGTAACAAATACTCACTTAATGTAGTAACCATCACTTGAACTGATCTGCTCTTCACTGTTCCACTAACAACACTGAAAACTATAGTATATGTTGTATTAGGAACCAGTTCTTCAATGGTAATACTAGTATCATTGGTCAGTACAGTGGGGCGGCCATCTTGTAGTACTTCTACCTCATATGACACGACAATAAAACACACATATTCTTGTTGCCAGTTAATTGAGATGGAATTGGATGTTCTCATATATCCAAAAATAACTGGTGGTAGAGGAACGTCTGCAGAGGTAGTGCAATACATATTAGTTTGATAAATGAGTAATCTAAAACCAATTGCTAGAGTGCATGGTAACATGTAAACACATGTACACATGTATACGTATGGTCACATAATGTATAAAACCAAATTAATCTGTATAGGGTATACATGCCCAGTTGTATAGGCCGGATATAAGAGTCATATGCATAAACAGGTCTTAGAGAATATAATAGTGCTAATGTTATTTATATTAAATATTACATACATAAATGACTGAAAGCATCAATCTAGATATAGCTCTATTGAACTGTCATAATGTACACTAAAACTGACTCACCAGGTGGATCTACTGTAACTTCATTACTGTAGACTCTTACAACAGTGTCAGTACTTGTGTTAACAGTGAGACAACTGTAAATATAGACTGTATTCTCAAACTCTTCTATGGTCACAGTGATAGTCAGAGTAGTAGTAGTTGGAGTAGGACCATATCCATAATCATGATTAGGAGTAGACTGAGGATTAAATCCAGTTCCATTTCTCTCCCATCTAACATTAGTATAAGCATCAAGTACAGGATGTGTACATGTTAACTTGTAGGTTTGACCAAAACAAGGAGGACTTGATGGAGCAGTGAGTGTAACAGTAGCTTCTACAACTAATAAGAAGTATACAGCTATACATCATATGGCTGTATACGTATATGTATATACAACAGACAATTATAAACATAATATAATTTAAAATGAGTTTTATACTAATTCTGTTTCTAGTTCCTTTCTTGGAGCCATATTATATGAATTATTTATATAAATTAGATTGGTATTGTAACTTGCACTGTATATACACATGTACAATACTGTATACACTTACGTATTAAAATGAATGTTTGCCATACCTTTAAATATTGAAAGATAATATAGGATCACTATGCAACACTGGTCAGCCATCTTGTGGTTGCTATAAGGAATTCCCCTTCTTGTGTAACATTTATAATTAGAGATAGCTATTTTAAATTGAAAATGTTTTTATATGTGAGAACTTGATAAATACTTTCAAATTTTATTTGAAAAGAGAATACTGTATTGTAATATCAAGGGTTCAATAGTAATAATTAAAAGTTGTGTAGAAACAACTTATGCACAGCAACTTAAGTCAACTAAAATAGTGATTAAACATAACTGATCAAGATGATACTAAGATGTGTGAGATCATGTGATATACATAAATAAAAAATAAATAAATAAATAGCTAACACAACATTACATGTATAGTCAAATTAAAGTGTAATATATAGTTTTAGAAGAACACAGGTTCATAAGTATATACGTATACAGTCAACTCCTGATATAAACCCCAAAATCCCAGCATAATTGTCACTTCAAAATGGTCACTTTAAGTTCACATAAGTTGGTTTATCTTCAATCTGACTCATCTCAATAGGTATATAAGCAGGATTCCTCTCCATTTCCCCTTTAATTGCACCTTCATTAGTAACTGATTTGCATATATATAAGAGAGAGGGGGGGGGATTGAATGTTGAATACTAAGTGGTGAGGTATACATTCAAATTTTCAAAATCACTTTAGACATACTATAAAGATTTCTGTAAATGTCAACAACAAAGCTTAGCTTCATATCTATCTATTGATAGAGTTACAGAATGCCTATTTTACACTTTGTATTAATAAATGGTAACTACAAAAGGCGTACAAAAGTACAGTTAGTTAATGTTGCTACGCTTATGCAGTATAGAGTACTGCTATTATAAATGACTAGAAACAAGAAGGCATTGTCACCCCCAAAGAAGTTGTCAGTCAATTAGACACAAATCCTGACAAAACATGTTATTGCATCAACCACTGTCATGTGCTGTTACAGTGAAGCAGTTGGACAGAAAAATGTCATGGATAATTTACAAAGTAATTCTCTAGTATATAGTCACAGATAGGTCCTGTTAAAAGGACATAAAGTACACACATTCACTTTTCCACATTTTACATACATCACCTTTACATATACAAATTATGTTTGTTTCTTCATGTACATCCATTAGTAATGACTTTGGAGAAACTGCCTGGTCTCAATTGGAATCAGCTAACTAGATAAGACTAAGATACCACTTGACTTACATGTGTAAAGTTGTTCTGCCAGTGAGAGCCACATGAGCAATTGATTACTTTATTTCCAATTGAATGGTTGCCAGGGAACTGGACCTGGTTGTTATGGAGATGTTTCTATATAATATAAACATTGATAATACCTTTAGCAATTAAGGTATAGGTAAAGAAGCAAACAAGATGTACACTGTAACCACTCCCCCAAATGAGTCTAGCCATAGCTATAGGAGCTGGAAGGGACCCTAAATCAGGTATTAATGAAGTATTCCTCTATCTAGTTACCATGGATACTCAAGAAGACCAAAAACAAGTAGATTATCTAAGTAGCTACAGAAACAAGAAAGATTTTGAACAGTTTCACAATTTACCTATTGACTAATATCAAAACCAATAAACTTTAATAATCTTGCTGAAAGGGATTGTACAGTTTCATAGCCAAATAGCAAACTGATCTATAGGATACAGAGAACCTGTTAAGCCTGTACTACACACCTCCCCCAACTGAATAATGGTAGCTAGGAGTTACTAGTTACTTAGGGACTGGTAGAGATGCTAAATCTGGTAGTCCCATTGGACAAATGTAACCCAGGTCCTGTACAGTAGTTATACTCACTGCTGAATGCATGCAAATCTCCCTTGATCCAATACTTTCCTTTCACTATCTTTCCAATCTGTATCTGGTTTAGTCAATAACTTTAGTAATCTCCTATCACTCAGTCCTTCTACTTACTTAATTGGACATGTTGCTAGGTAACTGACATGTGATTTCCATGACAATTCTTCTGCAAATACAGCAAATAAAGTATAGGCTGCACAATAAGCCCAATACGTGAATAATCAAATGTTGGTTTGCATAAATTACTTACATTAACAAATTACAATTTAACCAGTCTCACAAGTTAGTATTTTTACATGAGGTAAAGATGCTGATTAGGAATATGCTAATTATCAAACATACCTTTATTAGTGAAGTTTAGCGTACGAACAACACCAAAGTTCCTCAAAATAGGCAATTAGGCTTCAGCACGTAGCAACGGCCATTTTGGATTCACAAATTGATTGAGCAATGACACAAAGGTTTACACATAACACGAAGCTCAGACTTTCTTCATTAAATAATACCTTTATGGATATCATAATTAAGAACCCTGTGATTCTGTTTAACAAATACATCTGCATCCTTGATTCTCAACGTGCATGAAACATGCCGCATGTCATATGCATGCGCTTGTATATGTTTAGCTACTTAAGAAAAATGATTTCTGCTGAACAATTAAGGTTCATTGAAATATTAATAGCTTGTGTACACACTTCCATTCATGGGGTCACTGCAATTGTTATATGATTCAATTATGACTTCGCTGGATAGCCATGCATGCATGTTTTCGAGTTTGAACTCAATAGAAATAACAAATTGCTGAATAGGTCGGGGCATGTACTACATGTTGTCTATTGTTCTCGAACATGACATCGAAAACAATTAGGTTCCACGATTTTCCGCCAAGTTCATGATGTTTCCCGCCGACAATTTCTAATAAATAGGCAAGGAAATTTTCAGTCTTCGGCCTCCGGGCTATCAACTCTGGAGGTCTACTTTGGTGTGGATCGATGCGAAAACCATTCTTGGAGTACGAGCAATGGTACATGCCTATCCGAAGGGTCATCGGTGTTCGTATAGTGGGGTGGTCTCTCTATCATGGGTTAGTGCCTGGAGATGTATCTCACTATTAATCCTGCTTGTGTGGTTAAATTGGCACTTGCGGGATTCTTGCTATACGACCCGTACCTGGAGGTTGGTGTGGTCCAGTGCCACTACGTAGTCGGTCAGGAACCCCTGTTGTAGGCTGCAGCTTCAGGTTGGTTTGGAAGGAATTTGCATTTTGTATTCAATTTCTTTGTATTTTATATTATGTATTCTCTAATTCTTTTCTTGCAGTTCAGTGAACTGATGGGTCCCTACTCTAAAGCGCCTGGCCGATCCCAATGAGCTAAAGTCTGTGTACAGTACTCTCAAGCTGCGTTGTGTGCACATGATGATTCTCATTGGTGGGAGTTTGTGGTCCGCCAGGGTCGGGCTTGTTCTGTCCGTAGCGTGAGGCAGAGCAGGACTAGTAACTGGTCACAGGTCGGTCAGGTACGCCGGACCGTTCCCGAGCAGCTTCTCTTACGACGCAAGTAGTGGAAGTGTCAAACAGAGTTGAGAAACCGGAGGCCTTTTGGGGCACAAAGTACTTCTACCTCCACGTGGTGTGCCCTGGGGTCACTTTACACTCAGTAAAGTGATGCAAAACGAAGTACAGCAAACAATTCAAAGCCACTCAAAGGAAGAAGAAAAACAAAGCTACTTACAACCGTGAAGAACTAACAAAAACTATATTTGTTTGAACATTTTCTTTTTAATATAATTTTAAAGTATATATGTATTATGTATATTTCAAAATGATCATTATAATAATTGGTGATAGTAATAAGTAGTGTATAATAAATTGGAAAATACTATAGCATATACCAAAAGCACCCATCTATAAGCATTCAGTATACTCTTGTAACTTGCATAACAAGCATAGTTATATACACACAAAGAGCATTGAATATTACAATACATTAATACATTAAGTCAGCAAGTGTATATATTATGCTAAGTTATATACGTATTTAAAGAGAACATGTTAGGAAAAAGAAAAAAAGAAAAAAAGATAATCATGAGGTTTGACTACGATGTTCTGTAAAAGATGACTTTTTTTCTTTTTTCCTTTTAAAATAATGCGCATATAAAGCATGGCATGGCAAGTACATATGTATGGTGAACATAACAAATTTGAACCTATACTATATAGCTACAACAAATGCATCAATAAGCATTCAGTTTATTCTTGCATAACAAGCATAGTTATATGGGGGAGGGTCTAGTGACACAGCTGAATAAGTTAATTATATGTTATGTGTCATATACACCTGTATGTCATGTATTGAATGCATTTTATAGGAGTTGCAATTGGAGGAGGAGTAGGGGGTGCAACTGGAGTTGTTGGTGCAGCTACAACAGGTGCCGTTATTGGTTCCGTTGTTCCAGGTATTGGAACTGTTATTGGAGGTGTAGCTAGTGGTATTATCGGTGGATTAACCGGAGGAGTGGCATAACAACTAGAACTGAAAGCAAACGTTTACAAGTGTTTTCCTCCAACACATACTTATATAAAAACACACCATGTACTTGCAACTTGCTACTTATGATATAATGATTGAATGGGCTTACATGGTTCTATAGTACATAAAGAATACAGTGCAAAAAATAATACCTCTACCTTATATGCAAATCTTACTCTAATAGCTGTACATGAATACATTACAAGAATTTGAATTGTGTCTTAGTATGTGTACATATCATACGTAAAAGGTATCATGTAAATAATAACTTCAAAATGGTCACTTTATAAGTTCACATAAGTTGGTTTATCTTCAATCTGACTCATCTCAATAGGTACATAAGCAGGATTCCTCTCCATTTCCCCTTTATTTGCACCTTCATTAGTAACATATATATATAAGAGAGAGAGGGGAACCTATATATACTTATATCCAGGTTGTGTACCGTATATATATTCTCTATCTCATTACCTTCCTGAGATGTATACTTCTCATTCTTATGACTGATATGAACCTTCTTGTACATACAAACAGCTACAACACAGGTAGCTATGAGTATGCTCCAACTGATTATCAAAAGAGAAGTTACTACTCCAAAAGCACTTATCAACGACACACAGTCACTTGCTATAGCTGCAGAAGTACCTGTTAATGAGATGTACTCAATATATCAGACATCCCATTGACAACAATAGCCTTCATATAGTGTTATATGTATATACAAAATGAAATATAGAGAATGCATGTAATACTTTATACGTACGTAAGCCGTAAGTATGTACATGCGTGAAAGTAATTTCACTCGATCCTATATAAAGTATCAATCTCACATTGAGGAGGTTCATCAGGTCTTTGAACTGTGATTGTGTAACTTTCCTCCATTCCTCCATTTTGTAGTTTCAGTGCACAAGTGAACATGTCTCCATATTCAGCAGTGATGTACAGAACTGTCTCTTCATTTCCACTCTTAACTACTCCTACAGAATACTCTACAAAGCTACCATTGTTCTTCCTCCAGAAGGTTGATTTTGGATTGAAGGCTACATCATTTCTGTCATGATGTTTGCATGTCAAAGTGACTTGACAGTTCTCTAATAAACTAGCTGTTAGGGTTGTATTCTCTGTTGAAAGTCAACATTTACAAAATTAGGTAGAACACATGTCCTGTAGGGTAATTTGCTATTGTACTACAATAGTGAAAGGTTAGATAAAATTGCCTTCTTTTTTCACTTTGAATTGAAGACAGTGTGAAATTCCACTGTATTAATGAAGTTATATTGTAAATGCATAGAGGGGTACACTGGGTACCTAGAATAATAGCCATTGGCTAAAGGTCTCCCCATTTAAAATAAGAAACTTGAATATTTGAATACTTGGTTAATAACTACACATGTACAGTAGTAATAGTACATTGTTACAGTTACAAATACTCACTTAATGTAGTAACTATCACTTGAACTGGACTGCTCTTCACTGTTCCACTAACAACTCTGATAACTATAACATATGCTGTATTAGGAACCAGTTCTTCAATGGTAATATTAGTATCATTGGTCAGTACAGTGGGGCGGCCATCTTGTAGTACTTCTACCTCATATGACATGACAATAAAGCACACATCTTCTTGTTGCCAGTCAATTGAGATGGAATTGGATGTTCTCATATATTCAATATTAACTGGTGGTAGGGGAACATCTGAAGAGGTAATGCAATACATACTAGTTTGATAAATGAGTAATCTAAAACCAATTGGTATATAGAGTGGTAGCATGCATATATGCTCACACAATATATTTAACCAAATATACGTATCTGCACTTGTGTGTATATATACGGTATACATGTCCAGCTGTATATATATACATACTTTATAGGGCAGATATGGGTGTCTATATGGTATACATATATAGTTTAAACAGGTCTTAGAGATATAGTGATTGTGTTAATAAAATTCATCTTTAGTATTTTAATCTTAGAAATATTACATACGTACATGAATGACTAAAAGAATCAATCTAGGTAAAGCTCTATTGAACTGTTATAATGTACACTAAAATCAACTCACCAGGTGGATCTACAGTAACTTCATTACTGATGACTCTATTTGGATCATTTATGAAACCAAGATTACTATCAAATGTAATACATCTGTAAGTGTAGACTCTATTCTCAAACTCTTCTCTGGTCACACTGATAGTCAGAGTAGTAGTAGTTGTACTAGTCTCAATTTCATCATGAGTGGTACTAGCTGCTGTACCAAATCCAGTTCCATTTCTCTCCCATCTAACATTAGTATCAGCATCAAGTACAGGATGTGTACATGTTAACTTGTAGGTTTGACCAAAACAAGGAGGACTTGATGGAGCAGTGAGTATAACAGTAGCTTCTACAACTAGTAAGAGGTATACACCTAGTATATACAACAGACAATTATAAACAAGTATATATCCCTTAATTTAAATTGGTATATTGTAACTTGCACTGTATACATATACACATGTACATTACTATATACACTCTTTAATTGAAATACCTTTAAGTATTGAAAGAAAATATAGGATCACTATGCAACACTGGTCAGCCATCTTGTGGTTGTGATAAGGAATTCCCCTTCTGGTGTAACATGTAATCACTTACAAATTGTTTTTATAGGTGAGAATTTGATAAATACTTTAAATTACATTTGAAAACAGAATACTGTATCAAGGGTTTGATAGTAATAATTAAAAGTTGTGTAGAAACAACTTATGCACAGCAACTTTATAAGTCAACTAAAATAGTGATTAGTCATAACTGATCAGGATGATATTAAGATGTGTGAAATCATGTGATATACATAAATAGCTAACACAACATTATATGTATAGTCAAAGTGTAATATATAGTTTTAGAAGAACACAGGTTCATAAGTACGTATATATACAGTCGACTGATATAAACCCCAAAATCCCAGCATAATTGTCACTTCAAAATAGTCACTTTATAAGTTCACATAAGTTGGTTTATCTTCAATCTGACTCATCTCAATAGGTACATAAGCAGGATTCCTCTCCATTACCCCTTTAATTGCACCTTCACTAGTAACTGATTTGCATACATATAAGAGAGAGAGGGAACCTATATATACTTATATCCAGGTTGTGTACCGTATATATATATATTCTCTATCTCATTACCTTCCTGAGATGTATACTTCTCATTCTTACGACTGATATGAACTTTCTTGTACATACAAACAGCTACAACACAGGTAGCGATGAGTATGCTCCAACTGATTATCAAAAGAGAAGTTACTACTCCAAAAGCACTTATCCATGACACACAGTCACTTGCTACAGCTGCAGAAGTACCTGTTAATGAGATGTATTCAATATATCAGGCATCCCATTGACAGCAAAAGCCTTCATATAGTGTTATATATGAAGTAATAAGGGGTACTTGTTGCGCTCATAATTGGTTGGCTGGATATGATTTGAGCATCAGCAACACTTATTATAAGATGCTCAAATCATATCCAACCAACCAGTGTTATATACATATATACAAACTGAAATATTATAAAGAATGCATAATATATAATACTTTATATGTACGTAAGTTGTAAGTATGTACATGTGTGTATATAAGTAATTTCACTGGATCCTATATAAAGTATATCAATCTCACACTGAGGAGGTTCATCAGGTCTTTGAACTGAGATTGTGTTACTTTCCTCCATTCCTCCATTTTGTAGTTTCAGTGCACAAGTGAAAGTGTCTCCATATTCAGCAGTTATGGATAGAACTGTCTCTTCATTTCCACTCTTAGCTACTCCTTCAATGTACTCTACAAAGCTACCATTTTTCTTCCTCCAAAAGATTGATTTTGGATTGAAGGCTACATCATTTCTGTCATGATGTTTGCATGTCAAAGTGACTTGACAGTTCTCTAATGAACTAGCTGTTAGGGTTTTATTCTCTGTTGAAAAGTTATTAGACAATTGATATGTATGTATTCATGTGGGAAGTCTTAATTCTAATTCTTTATATGATAAATTCGAAATCTTTTTTTAAAGATACAACTGTGAAGAGTAAATACTTATACCACACAAATATGTACTCAGAACATTTAATATATAAGCGCTCAGTGAATCTATAAACTGACTGGAACATGTACATTAAGTAAAAGAGTGCTCGAGAATGGACAGTGTACATACAGTATATTACCTCTAGAGAATATACTATCTAATACATACCCACAGTAACCCACCTAATGTTGTAACCATCACTTGCACACTCCCACCACCCACTGCTCCAATTAGTATACTATAAGTTGTATTGTGTACTAGTCCTTCAATGGTAATGTTGTCATGGTAACCATAAGAAATTATAAAGTATCTGTCATCTTGTAGTATTCTTATTTCAAACGTAATGTTTGAAAAACACACATCGTGATGCCGCCATCGAATTGAGACTGAAGAAGTGGTTCTCGCAGTCAGAATATCATATGGTGGGCTTGGTACCTCTACATACAATTTGTAACAAAATAATTATAAAAATTGCTAGATTATTATGTAATTATGTGTACATATAGTTTACAATTGCAATAATAGAGAGTCTGATATATATAAAGTTTCTAGCTGACATCTATTAGACAATAATAAGGTTCTGCTTAATATGTAATATGTTTTGGGCATAGAAGTTAAGTGACAAGAGATAACAGCTGGAAGGTTATGTTTAGGTTATTCAATCATACATGTATGTTGAGTAAAGTACAGTACATTTCCTTGATATGCCTTTAGAATTTCTTATTATATGGAGTGTATACCACTTTATGAAATTAGTACATGTTTACCAGGCGGATCCACTGTAATGTTGTTACTGTAGTCCCTTTCATTAATTACTTGATCATCAGTATAGCATCTGTAAGTGTGGACTGTACTCTCAAACTCTTCTCTGGTCACAGTGATAGTCAGACTAGTAGTAGTTGGAGTAGTCTCAACTACATCATGAGTGGTACTAGCTGAAGGACCAAAGAACACTCCATTCCTCTCCCACAGAAGAGTACTTGTCACAAGAACAGGATGTGTACATGTTAACTTGTAGGTTTGACCATAACAAGGAGGACTTGATGGAGCAGTGAGTGTAACAGTAGCTTCTACAACTAATTGTAATAATGTAAAAGAATAGCCATATTAGAGAGAATTAATGTAATTAATAGTGTTATACATGCACTTATTAGAGCAGATCTACAAGTCTATAAGGGGTATGAGATAGAGAAGGGTTTGGCTAGTTTATATAGTTGGAAGGTTGGCTAATACAAACTCAAACTCTAGTGGTATTTCACCATCGACCCCTAAATCTACCACTAGTACTGATTAACATAGTGTAAATAGATCACTCCTTTATATATGCATAGTAAATAAGCATTGCTATTTCGGTATATACAAAAGTGTAGGAGATCATAAAATGATATCGTTAAAAATGCTAAACCTTTAAAGTAAAAAGCGGCTAGTTGCATGCACAGTCCAAATTATTACGTACCTTGTAATATTAAAGGTAAAACGAATAGCGTCACTGAAACGTGTTGGTCAGAATTCATCTTGTATATATGTAATTGTGTATACTGTTAGTTCTAAATACCACAATGATCGACGAAAGCGTTTACAAAAACATCATCATTTTCATGAAGCGACTGATCATATGATCATAGCAGATTGGGGGCTCTCCCTAGAACTACCGTCTGTAATATGGGACTATAAATCTAGACTGTGAACTGAACTCTGTTTAGCAGTATATATACCTACTGAGCATCATGACTAATAGTGTGTTAAGTCTTTTATCGCAATTTCTATTTGTTGTTGTCTTCTTCAACATCACTCACTGTCTTCTTGTCAATGGAGTACCTGATCCATCTCAGTGTACATCATATGCAACTACTAACATGACCATCACAGTAGAGTCATTAACACCAAATACAAGTTACATCTTTATGATCACAGCACAGAGTGTACAGTATCCGGATATTACCAGTGATACAGTGGAAGTGGAGATTACAACGTTGGGTTTGTACCTCATTTATAGTGTATGATTGTCTATATATATAGCTCTTGTGCTTATTTAATTTTCAGATACATTGAGAATTGTAGTAAATCAGGAAATGTCATGTACAAAAGTAAAATGTTGTATTGGAGGGAAATTCCCTGAAGGATCATACAGTATAGTGTGGATGAAGGATGGTATGAGGATTGATGAATGTGATGGCAGTTGTGTCATTGAAGATAGTCTTATGTCAAGTATTCTGAGGGTGATTTGGAATGTTGGCAAAATGTACAATAGAGAGGCTAACTACTCTTGTGCTGTTGTGTATGCTGATGGTAGTATGGAGGAGAGTGAACCTGTGACTGCTAGTGCCAGAGGTAAAGAATACGGTAGATAATCTCTAGAATAACGTTACACTTTCTTAATTATATATACATATCCAGGTTCTCCCCTTCCTCCAACCTCACTCACATCCGTCCCTTCTGATACAAGTATCTCCCTGATGTGGTCCCACAGTGATGAGTGTTTTGAGAACTGTACCTTCATGTATGAGGTAACATGGCAACAGAGTGGAGATGGATCTAGTTTGAGGAATGCAACCACTACTGAAACATCCTACACTATTGAAGGTCTTACTCCTGGTACATCTTATGAGATTGGAGTTGGAGCTTATTGTAAAGAGAATGCAAATATTCGAAGTGAAATTGTACATAGCTTTGTATCAACTATGAAAATGAGTAAGTCTCGGTCATATGTAAAAAAATTATGCATTTGCTACTGTAATATATATTCTTGGAATGCTAATTAATATACTTCTGGTATTGTAGATTGTACATGTGCCATAGAATCTTGGATGGTGGCAGCTGGTGTGTTAGCTTCACTATTGATAATCAGTTGGAGCATATTCATAGCTACTGTACATGTGTTGTAGTTCTTTGCAAGAGAACTATTTCCAGTGAAACATCTACCAATGTGAAAACATTGAAATGTAAGGCATATACAGTTTGCATATATGCACTTATATGAATAAATCAGTTTCTATAATATATATGTCTTCCAATTTAATCTTATATCATCGTTCATCATTGTGTAGAGCCATCCAGTGGAAATGAAAGTACTATTAATAAGAATGAAGATATGGAGACGAATCCTGCATATGTACCTATTGAGATGAATCAAATTGAAAATAAACCAATTTATATTAACTTGTGATTTCATATAATACATATATGAAATTGATAAATGAAGTGATATATATAGATATACGTACGTATACATTATATATACATATGTATACACGTACACTTTCATCTTCATTAGCAACTGATTCAAATGAAACAATTAATGTCGCCATAATACAAGCAAGTGAAATAGATTGATGAAAAGTATGCATTTCCAGAAGGTAATGTTATACTGCATATGTAATATACGTATTACAATTGTAATCACTCACATTCTTATTCTCATTCTCATTCTCATTCTCATTCTCATTCTCATTCTCATTCTCATTCTCATTCTCATTCTCATTCTCATTCTCATTCTCATTCTCATTCTCATTCTCATTCTCATTCTCATTCTCATTCTCATTCTCATTAGCTTTCAGTGAATTTTCATAACAGATTTTGTAGAAGAACACGTTTGTAATCACTTTATGTGAAGTGTGCAAGAGTGACTATTACAGTATACATAATACATATTATCACAAGTTCACATAAGTTGGTTTATCTTCAATCTGACTCATCTCAATAGGTATATAAGCAGGATTCCTCTCCATTCCCCCTTTAATTGCACCTTCATTAGTAACTGATTTGCATACATATAAGAGAGAGAGGGGAACCTATATATACTTATATCCAGGTTGTGTACCGTATATATATATATTCTCTGTCTCATTACCTTCCTGAGATGTATACTTCTCATTCTTACGACTGATATGAACCTTCTTGTACATACAAACAGCTACAACACAGGTAGCTATGAATATGCTCCAACTGATTATCAAAAGAGAAGTTAATACTCCAAAAGCACTTATCCATGACACACAGTCACTTGCTACAGCTGCAGAAGTACCTGTTAATGAGATGTATTCAATATGTCAGACATCCCATTGACAGCAAAAGCCTTCACATAGTGATATATTTACATATATACAAAATGAGATATAGAGAATGCATAATATAATATTTTATACTTACGTAAGTTGTAAGTATGTACATGTGTGTAAGTAATTTCACTCGATCCTATATGTGAAGTATTAATCTCACATTGAGGAGGTTCATCAGGTCTTTGAACTGTGATTGTGTTACTTTCCTCCATTCCTCCATTTTGTAGTTTCAGTGCACAAGTGAACATGTCTCCATATTCAGCAGTGATGGATAGAACTGTCTCTTCATTTTCACTCTTAACTACTCCTTCAGTGTACTCTACAAAGCTACCATTGTTCTTCCTCCAAAAGGTTGATAATGGATTGAAGGCTACATCATTTTTGTCATGATGTGTGCATGTCAAAGTGACTTGACAGTTCTCTAATGAACTAGCTGTTAGGGTTGTATTCTCTGTTGAAAAGTCAACATTTACAAAATTAGGTAGAACACATGTCCTGTAGGGTAATTTACTATTGTACTACAATAGTGAAAGGTTAGATAAAATTGCCTCTTTTTTCACTTTGAATCAAAGACAGTGTAAAATTCCAATGTATAAATGAAGTTATATTGTAATTACACCTCTAAAGGGGTACACTAGAATAATAGCCATTGGCTAAAGGTCTCCCCAGTTAAAATAAGATACTTGAATACTTGAATGTACTTGCAAGGTTTATAACTACAAATAAATAGTAGTTCATTGTTACAGTAACAAATACTCACTTAATGTAGTAACCATCACTTGAACTAGTCTGCTCTTCACTGTTACACTAACAACTCTGATACCTATAACATATGTTGTATTAGGAACCAGTTCTTCAATGGTAATACCAGTATCATTAGTCCATACAGTGGGGCGGCCATCTTGTAGTACTTCTACCTCATATGACACGACAATAAAACACACATCTTCTTGTTGCCAGTCAATTGAGATGGAATTGGATGTTCTCATATATCCAATATTAACTGGTGGTAGAGGAACATCTGCAGAGGTAGTGCAATACATACTAGTTTGATAAATGAGTAATCCAAAACCAATTGCTAGAGTGCATGGTAACATGTAAACACATGTACACATGTATACGTATGCTCACATAATGTATAAAACCAAATTAATCTGTATAGGGTATACATGCCCAGTTGTATAGGCCGGATATAATAGTCATATGCATAAACAGGTCTTAGATATAGAGAATATAATAGTGTTAATGTTATTTATATGAAATATTACATACATAAATGACTGAAAGCATCAATCTAGGTATAGCTCTATTAAACTGTCATAATGTACACTAAAACTGACTCACCAGGTGGATCTACAGTAACTTCATTACTGTAGATTCTTACAACAGTGTCAGTACTTGTGTTAACAGTGAGACAACTGTAAATATAGACTGTATTCTCAAACTCTTCTCTGGTCACAGTGATAGTCAGAGTAGTAGTAGTTGGATCTGGGTTGTCATCACCAATATGGTTAGGAAAAGATTCAGGATTAAATCCAGTTCCATTTCTCTCCCATCTAACATTAGTATCAGCATCAAATACAGGATGTGTACATGTTAACTTGTAGGTTTGACCAAAACAAGGAGAACTTGATGGAGCAGTGAGTGTAACAGTAGCTTCTACAACTAATAAGAAGTATACAGCTATACATCATATGGCTGTATACGTATAACCCTCAACTGATGACTATATAAGGACTGGTAATTTTGATAAAAGGAGAGTCCTGGCAGCCCTGAGGTGTGGGTGCCTCCCTCTCGAAATTGAGAAGGGCAGATTGAGACACCCTAAGGTTGATCTGGAGAGCAGGATTTGCCAGCTGTGTAACTGTGGTGCAATAGAGGACTCCACTCATTTTATTACAACCTGTCCAGCTTTCAATCATATAAGATGTAATCTTTTTGCTGAATGCTCACTTTTATCCCCTAACTTCTACTCTTACCCAAGTATCCAAAAAAACCACTTCATCCTAACATACCCAAATCAAAAGATCTCAAATTATATTTACAGTATGTACATTCATCGTAAATCTCTCACTCATTCTCACTAATTTTTGTTCCATAAAGGTTTTGTAATACATACACCCTCCCTGCATGGCCCTGGAAATGTATACCCCCTGCTAGTGACTTGTAAACCCACCATGGGTTGGGCTATTTCTGACTGATCTTTTTTTCAGAATAGCATGTCACATTAATAAAAATCATTATTATTATTATATGTATATACAACAGACAATTATAAACATAATATAATTTAAAATGAGTTTTATACTAATTCTGTTTCTAGTTCCTTTCTTGGAGCCATATTATATGAATTATTTATATAAATTAGATTGGTATTGTAACTTGCATTGTATATACACATGTACAATACTATATACACTTACGTATTAAAATGAATGTTTGCCATACCTTTAAATATTGAAAGATAATATAGGATCACTATGCAACACTGGTCAGCCATCTTGTGGTTGTGATAAGGAATTCCCCTTCTTGTGAAACATTTATAATTAGAGATAGCTATTTTAAATTGAAAATGTTTTTATATGTGAGAACTTGATAAATACTTTCAAATTACATTTGAAAACAGAATACTGTATTGTAATATCAAGGGGGTTCGATAGTAATAATCGAAAGTTGTATGGAAAACAAAATATGCACAGCTACTTAAGTCAACTAAAATAGTGATTAAACATAACTGATCAAGATGATACTAAGATGTGTGAGATCATGTGATATACATAAATAAAAAATAAATAAATAAATAGCTAACACAACATTACATGTATAGTCAAATTAAAGTGTAATATATAGTTTTAGAAGAACACAGGTTCATAAGTATATACGTATACAGTCAACTCCTGATATAAACCCCAAAATCCCAGCATAATTGTCACTTCAAAATGGTCACTTTAAGTTCACATAAGTTGGTTTATCTTCAATCTGACTCATCTCAATAGGTACATAAGCAGGATTCCTCTCCATTTCCCCATTAATTGCACCTTCATTAGTAACTGATTTGCATACATATATAAGAGAGAGAGGAGGGAATTGAATGTTGAATACCAAGTGGTGAGGTATACATTCAAATTTTCAAAATCACTTTAGACATACTATAAAGATTTCTGTAAATGTCAACAACAAAGCTTAGCTTCATATCTATCTATTGATAGAGTTACAGAATGCCTATTTTACACTTTGTATTAATAAATGGTAACTACAAAAGGAGTACAAAAGTACAGTTAGTTAATGTTGCTACGCTTATGCAGTATAGAGTACTGCTATTATAAATGACTAGAAACAAGAAGGCATTGTCACCCCCGAAGAAGTTGTCAGTCAATTAGACACAAATCCTGCCAAAACATGTTATTGCATCAACCACTGTCATGTGCTGTTACAGTGAAGCAGTTGGACAGAAAAATGTCATGGATAATTTACAAAGTAATTCTCTAGTATATAGTCACAGATAGGTTCTGTTAAAAGGACATAAAGTACACACATTCACTTTTCCACATTTTACATACATCACCTTTACATATACAAATTATGTTTGTTTCTTCATGTACATCCATTAGTAATGACTTTGGAGAAACTGCCTGGTCTCAATTGGAATCAGCTAACTAGGTCAAGATACCACTTGACTTACATGTGTAAAGTTGTTATACAAGTGAGAGCCACATGAACAATTGAGATTACTTTATTTCCAATTGAATGGTTGCCAGGGAACTGCACCTGGTTGTTATGGAGATGTTTCTATATAATATAAACATTGATAATACCTTTAGCAATTAAGGTATAGGTAAAGAAGCAAACAAGATGTACACTGTAACCACTCCCCCAAATGAGTCTAGCCATAGCTATAGGAGCTGGAAGGGACCCTAAATCAGGTATTAATGAAGTATTCCTCTATCTAGTTACCATGGATACTCAAGAAGACCAAAAACAAGTAGATTATCTAAGTAGCTACAGAAATAAGAAAGATTTTGAACAGTTTCACAATTTACCTATTGGCTAATATCAAAGCCAATAAACTTTAATAATCTTCCTGGAAGGGATTGTACAGTTTCATAGCCAAATAGCAAACTGATCTATAGGATACAGAGAACCTGATAAGCATGTACTACACACCTCCCCCAACTGAACTATGGTAGCTAGGAGTTACTAGTTACTTAGGGACTGGTAGAGATGCTAAATCTGGTAGTCCCATTGGACAAATGTAACCCAGGTCCTTTACAGTAGTTATACTCACTGCTGAATGCATGCAAATCTCCCTTGATCCAATACTTTCCTTTCACTATCTTTCCAATCTGGATATGGGTTTAGTCAATAACTTTAGTAATCTCCTATCACTCAGTCCTTCTGCTTACTTAATTGGACATGTTGCTAGGTAACTGACATTTAATTTCCATGACAATTCTTCTGCAAATACAGCAAATAAAGTATAGGCTGCACAATAAGCCATATACGTGAATAATCAAATGTTGGTTTGCATAAATTACCTACAGTAACAAATTACAATTTAACCAGTCTCACAAGTTAGTATTTTTACATGAGGTAAAGATGCTGATTAGGAATATGCTAATTATCAAACATACCTTTATTAAAGAGAGATCAGTGAAGTTTAGCGTACGAACAACACCAAAGTTCCTCAAAATAGGCAATTAGGCTTCAGCACGTAGCAACGGCCATTTTGGATTCACAAATTGATTGAGCAATGACACAAAGGTTTACACATAATCAAGATATGCACGAAGCTCAGACTTTCTTCATTAAATAATACCTTTATGGATATCATAATTAAGAACCCTGTGATTCTGTTTAACAAATACATCTGCATCCTTGATTCTCAACGTGCATGAAACATGCCGCATGTCATATGTATGTCAATTCATGCGCTCGCAAGAGCTTGTATATGTTTACTTAAGAAAAATGATTTCTGCTGAACAATTGAGGTTGATTGAAATATTAATAGCTTGTGTACGCACTTCCATTCATGGGGTCACTGCAATTGTTATATGATTCAATTATGACTTCGCTGGATAGCCATGCATGCATGTTTTCGAGTTTGAACTCAATAGAAATAACAACTTGCTGAATAGATCGGGGCATGTACTACATGTTGTCTATTGTTCTCGAACATGACATCGAAAACAATTAGGTTCCACGATTTTCCGCCAAGTTTACGATGTTTCCCGCCGACAATTTCTAATAAATAGGCAAGGAAATTTTCAGTCTTTGGCCTCCGGGCTATCAACTCTGGAGGTCTACTTTGGTGTGGATCGATGCGCCAACCATTCTTGGAGTACGAGCAATGGTACATGCCTATCCGAAGGGTCATCGGTGTTCGTATAGTGGGGTGGTCTCTCTATCATGGGTTAGTGCCTGGAGATGTATCTCACTATTAATCCTGCTTGTGTGTTAAATTGGCACTTGCGGGATTCTTGCTATACGACCCGTACCTGGAGGTTGGTGTGGTCCAGTGCCACTACGTAGTCGGTCAGGAACCCCTGTTGTAGGCTGCAGCTTCAGGTTGGTTTGGAAGGAATTTGCATTTTGTATTCAATTTCTTGGTATTTTATATTATGTATTCTCTAATTCTTTTCTTGCAGTTCAGTGAACTGATGGGTCCCTACTCTAAAGCGCCTGGCCGATCCCAATGAGCTAAAGTCTGTGTACAGTACTCTCAAGCTGCGTTGTGTGCACATGATGATTCTCATTGGTGGGAGTTTGTGGTCCGCCAGGGTCGGGCTTGTTCTGTCCGTAGCGTGAGGCAGAGCAGGACTAGTAACTGGTCACAGGTCGGTCAGGTACGCCGGACCGTTCCCGAGCAGCTTCTCTTACGACGCAAGTAGTGGAAGTGTCAAACAGAGTTGAGAAACCGGAGGCCTTTTGGGGCACAAAGTACTTCTACCTCCACGTGGTGTGCCCTGGGATCACTTTACACTCAGTAAAGTGATGCAAAACGAAGTACAGCAAACAATTCAAAGCCACTCAAAGGAAGAAGAAAAACAAGCTGCTTACAACCGTGAAGAACTAACAAAAACTATATTTACTGTTTGAACATTTTTCTTCTTAATTTGAAGTATATATGTATATATATTGCTGAAATGATCATTGATTATATTTGTAATCCCAATTGGTGATAGTAATAAGAAGTGTATAATAAATTCGAATATAACATTTTACTATTTGAACATTTTTCTAGTTACCATTTGTAAGTACATATTGTAAAAATGATCTTTGGTTATAGACTATATACAATCCTAATTGATGATAGTAGCTGAAAATACTAACAATACATTATATCCATCCATAAGCATTCAGTATACTCTTGTAAATTCTTGCATAACAAACATGCATAAGGAGAATGTTAGGAAAAAGAAAAAAAGATAATCATGAGGTATGACTACGATGTTCTGTAAAAGATGACGTTTTTCTTTTTTTCCTTTTAAAATAATGCATTTAAAGCATGGCATGGCAAGTACATATGTATGGTGAACATAATAAATTTGAACCTATACTATATAGCTATAACAAATGCATCAATAAGCATTCAGTTTATTCTTGCATAACAAGCATAGTTATATGGGGGAGGGTCTAGTGACACAGCTGAATAAGTTAATTATATGTTATGTGTCATATACACCTGTATGTCATGTATTGAATGCATTTTATAGGAGTTGCAATTGGAGGAGGAGTAGGGGGTGCAACTGGAGTTGTTGGTGCAGCTATAACAGGTGCCATTATTGGTTCTGTTGTTCCAGATTTTGGAACTGTTATTGGAGGTGTAGTTAGTGGTGTTATCGGTGGATTAACCGGAGGAGTGGCATAACAACTAGAACTGAAAGCAAACTTTTACAAGTGTTTTCCTCCAACACATACTTAAATAAAACACACTATGTACTTGCAACAAATAATGATTGAATGGGCTTACATGGTTCTATAGTACATAAAGAACACAGTGCAAAAAATAATACCTCTACCTTATATGCAAATCTTACTCTAATAGCATACATGAATACATTACAAGAATTTGAATTGTGTCTTAGTATGTGCACATATCATACATAAAAGGTATCATGTAAATAATAACTTCAAAATGGTCACTTTATAAGTTCACATAAGTTGGTTTATCTTCAATCTGACTCATCTCAATAGGTATATAAGCAGGATTCCTCTCCATTTCCCCTTTAATTGCACCTTCATTAGTAACTGATTTGCATACATATAAGAGAGAGAGGGGAACCTATATACTTATATCCAGGTAGTGTACCGTATATATATTCTCCGTTTCATTACCTTCCTGAGGTGTATACTTCTCATTCTTACGACTGATATGAACCTTCTTGTACATACAAACAGCTACAACACAGGTAGCTATGAGTATGCTCCAACTGATTATCAAAAGAGAAGTTACTACTCCAAAAGCACTTATCAATGACACACAGTCACTTGCTATAGCTGCAGAAGTACCTGTTAATGAGATGTATTCAATATATCAGACATCCCATTGACAGCAAAAGCCTTCATATAGTGTTATATACATATATACAAACTGAAATATTATATAGAGAATGCATAATATATAAGTCGGAAGTATGTATATGTGTGTATATAGGTAATTTACTTTATAAGTACGTAAGTCGTAAGTATGTACTGTATGTGTGTAAGTAATTTCACTCGATCCTATATAAAGCATCAATCTCACATTGAGGAGGTTCATCAGGTCTTTGAACTGTGATTGTGTTGCTTTCCTCCATTCCTCCATTTTGTAGTTTCAGTGCACAAGTGAACATGTCACCATATTCAGCAGTGATGGATAGAATTGTCTCTTCATTTCCACTCTTAATTACTCCTTCAGAGTATTCTACAAAGCTACCATTGTTCTTCCTCCAAAAGGTTGATTTTGGATTGAAGGCTACATCATTTCTGTCATGATGTTTGCATGTCAAAGTGACTTGACAGTTTTCTAATGAACTAGCCTTTAGGATTGTATTCTCTGTTGGAAAGTTATAAAACTTGTGGTTTGATATGTACGTATTCATGTGGGAAGTCTTAATATTCTAATTCTTCCTATGATAAATTTTAAATCTTTTCTTAAAGATACAACTGTGAAGAGTAAATACTTATACCACACAAATATGTCCTCAGAACATTTAATATATAAGCGCTCAGTGAATCTATAAACTGACTGGAACATGTACATTAAGTAAAAGAGTGCTTGAGAATATACAGTGTACATACAGTATATTACTACTACTAGAGAATATACTATCTAATACATACCCACAGTAACACACCTAATGTTGTAACCATCACTTGCACACTCCCACCATCCACTGCTCCAATTACTATAGTATAAGTTGTATTGGGTACTAGTCCTTCAATGGTAATGTTGTCATGGTACCCATCAGAAACTATAAGGTATCTGTCATCTTGTAGTATTCTTATTTCAAACGTAATGTCTGGAAAACACACATCGTGATGCTGCCATCGAATTGAGACTGAAGAAGTGGTTCTCGCAGTCAGAATATCATATGGTGGGCTTGGTACCTCTACATACAATTTGTAACAAAATAATTATAAAAATTGCTAGATTATTATATACGTATATACACAATACATTTTAATGAATACACAGCTACCTACAGAATACTTGTGTACATATAGTTCACAATTGCAATATAATAGTCTGAAAAGATATATATAGCTTCTAGCTGACATCTATAAGACAATAATAAGGTTCTACATATAGTACATAGGTTTTGGGCATTGAAGTTAAGTGACAAGAGATAATGGCTGGAAGGTTATGTATCAAGTTCACTAAACCTGACTCACCAGGTGGATCTACAATAACTTCATTACTGATGACTCTATTTGGATCAGATAAACCAACATTAATATCAAATGTGAAACATCTGTAGGTGTAGACTTTATTCTCAAACTCTTCTCTGGTCACAGTGATAGTCAGACTAGTAGTATTTGGAGTAGGATCATCTCCATCATGATTAGGAGTAGACTGAGGATTAAATCCAGTTCCATTTCTCTCCCACCCAAGAAAAATATATCCATCAAGTACAGGATGTGTACATGTTAACTTGTAGGTTTGACCAAAACAAGGAGGACTTGATGGAGCAGTGAGTGTAACATTAGCTTCTACAACTAATAGTATTAATGTAAAAGAATAGCCATATTAGAGAGAATTAATGTAATTAATAGTGTGTAATACATGCACTTATTAGAGCAGGTCTACAAATCTATAAGGGGTACAAAAGTATAAAAATGCGACAGAGAAGGGTTTGGCTAGTTTATATAGTTGGAAGGTTGGCTGATACCAACTCAACTCTAGTGGTATTTCACCATCCCTAAATCTACCACTAGTATAGTGTAAATAGATCACTCCTCTATATGTGCATAGTAAATAACCATTGCTATTTCGGTATATACAAAAGTGTAGGAGATCATAAAATGATATCGTTAAAAATGCTAAACCTTTAAAGTAAAAAGCGGCTAGTTACATGCACAGTCTAAATTATTACGTACCTTGTAATATTAAAGGCAGAAGGAATAGCGTCACTGAACCGTGGTGGTCAGAATCCATCTTGTATATATGTAATTGTGTATACTGTTAGTTCTAAATACCACAATGATCGACGAAAGCGTTTACAAAAACATCATCATTTTCATGAAGCGACTGATCATAGATCATAGCAGATTGGGGGCTTTCCCTAGAACTACCGTCTGTAGTATGGGACTATAAATCTAGACTGTGTCTGTTTAGCAGTATATATACCTACTGAGCATCATGACTAATAGTGCGTTTAGTCTTTTATCGCAATTTCTATTTGTTGTCTGCTTCAAGTTGGATTTCGAAGGTATGACATGACAATAACAGAAATTTGGTATACAAACAGGATACATCTTGTTTTAGTAATATTCATTTAATTAGCAAACTCAGCGGAAATCACTCTGACTGATCTACCTGATGAAGTGTGTTTTGGAGAGACTTATCAGATAAACTGTACACATGCTGTACTGGATGTGAGTAGTGGATACCTAAATACTGTGTTCTGGAGTAGAAATGGAACAGTATTTGTACCTGATAACACTACTGAACAGAGTGTTCCTATCAACTCTACTGTCACTGGACTACAGATCAATATCACTAAAGGAGTACATGAACCAGGAACATACTACAAGTGTTATGTACTTAAGCGATTCAATGCAACTTTCTTTTCAACATTAGAGAGCAACGATGTCACTATCAACTCAACTAGTAAGTCTTAATATATTTACTTTCATTATTGTTCAATTTAAAATGATTGATGTCTGAATCTATTGAATTGTACAGCTGTTATTGGTAATGTACCATATCAATTCCAATCTCTTTTGAGGGCAACTTCAGTCACTTTATCTTGGAGCTACAAAGAGATAAAATGTTACAAAGATGTCTTCTTCAACATCACTCACTGTCTTCTTGTCAATGGAGTACCTGATCCATCTCAGTGTACATCATATACAACTACTAACATGACCATCACAGTAGAGTCACTAACACCAAATACAAGTTACATCTTTATGATCACAGCACAGAGTGTACAGTATCCAGATATTACCAGTGATACAGTGGAAGTGGAGATTACAACATTGGGTATGTACCTCATTTGCAGTGTATGATTGTCTATAAATATAATTCTTGTGCATATTTGAATAATTTCCAGATATATTGAGAATTGTAGTAAATCAGGAAATGTCATGTACAGAAGTAAAATGTGGTATTGGAGGGGAATTCCCTGAAGGATCCTACAGTATAGTGTGGATGAAGGATGGTACAAGGATTGATGAATGTGATGGTAGTTGTGTCATTGAAGAGACTCTTATGTCAAGTATTCTGAGGGTGGTTTGGAATGTTAACAGTATGTACAATGGAGAGGCTAACTACTCTTGTGCTGTTGTGTATGCTGATGGTAGTATGGAGGAGAGTGAACCTGTGACTGCTAGTGCCAGAGGTAAAGAATGCGGATAATTTCTAGAATAGTGTTACACTTTCATAATTATATATACATTCAGGTTCTCCCCTTCCTCCAACCTTACTCACATCCGTCCCTTCTGATACAAGTATCTCCCTGATGTGGTCCCACAGTGATGAGTGTTTTGAGAACTGTACCTTCATGTATGAGGTAACATGGCAACAGAGTGGAGGTGGATCTAGTTTGAGGAATGCAACCACTACTGAAACATCCTACACTATTGAATGTCTTACTCCTGGTACATCTTATGAGATTGGAGTTGGAGCTTATTGTAGAGAAAATCCAAATATTCCAAGTGAAATTGTACATAGCTTTGTATCAACTATGAAAATGAGTAAGTCTCAGTCACATGTAAAATAATTTATGCATTTGCTACTGTAATATATATTCTTGGAATGCTAATTAATATATTTCTGGTAATAGATTGTACATGTGCCACAGAATCTTGGATGGTGGCAGCTGGTGTGTTAGCTTCATTATTGATAATCAGTTGGAGCATATTCATAGTTACATGTGTTGTAGTTCTTTGCAAGAGAACTATTTCCAGTGAAACATCTTCCAATGTGAAAACATTGAAACGTAAGGCATTATACAGTTTGCATATATGCACTTATATCTATGAATCAGTTTCTATAATATATATGTCTTCCAATTGCAATTTATTGTATATCAATATCATTGTTGTGTAGTGCCATTCAGTTGTAATGAAAGTACTATTAATAAAAATGAAGATATGGAGAAGAATCCTGCTTATGTACCTATTGAGATGAATCAAATTGAAAATAAACAGATTTATATTAACTTGTGATTTCATATAATACATATTATGAAATTGATGAATGAAGTGATGTATATATAGATATACGTACATGTATGTATACACGTACACTTTCATCTTCATTAGCAACTGATTCAAATGGAAAACAAAATGAAACCAATTAATGTCTCCATAATACATGCAAGTGAAATAGATTGATAATGAGAGTGTATGAATGAGAAGTATGCATTTCAGGAAGGTACTGTTACTGCATATGTAATATACGTTTGACAATTGTAATTACTCACATTCTCATTCTCATTCTCATTCTCATTCTCATTCTCATTCTCATTCTCATACTCCTCATTCTCATTCTAATTCTCATCAGTTTTCAGTGAATTTTCATAACAAATTTTGTAGAAGAACATATTACAGTATACATATACATATACATACGTAATACAAGTATGACTATTACAGTATACGTAATACGTATTATCACAAGTTCACATAAGTTGGTTTATCTTCAATCTGACTCATCTCAATAGGTATATAAGCAGGATTCCTCTCCATTCCCCCTTTAATTGCACCTTCTTTAGTCACTAATTTGCACATAATAAGAGAGAGGGGAACCTATCAGGGAGTACGGTAGTACTCCCTATGTAGGGATGACACGGTTTTTTTCGTTTTCCCCATACATTGGTATAGGAGCGAAATCCCGAAATAGGCCGAAAATCGACAAAACAAGGCTATGTATAGCTAAATATACAATATACATACTCTAAATAGACCTTAAAAGCAAGCGAATATGTCCCGCTGGCGAAATAATAAACTTTAAAAATTCCCATTTTCGTCTTCTTCATATTCTTCTTCTTCTTCTTCTTCTTCGTCAGCCATAACTAAAAAACTATATAAGCTTTTGGACTAATTGTTACACGAAACTACTGCAAATTTTCCGAGCTGTATTCTTTTGTAGAAGCGAGAGCGATAACGCTATTATTGAGCATGACGGTTTTCATGACCCTAGAGTCAAGGCCTCAATAAAGTCGCCATTTTAATGACGTCATATTCAGTCTAAGATTGCGAAACCAAAATGATTTTAATTATAAGAATCTAATTCCTAGCCCATGCTCCATAAAAAGTACAGAAACTAGAAATATTAAAAATTTTCTACAAAAATAGTGAAGATGTAGGGATGGCATAAAAAGTAGAGAAACAAGAAAGGGATGTTACGTATACACAGTGAAGCATTAGCTATACATGAATCCTACAAGCAAGGGTGTTGTATGATTCATGCATAGCTAATGCTTCACTGTGTATACGTAACATCCCTTTCTTGTTTCTCTACTTTTTATGCCATCCCTACATCTTCACTATTTTTGTAGAAAATTTTTAATATTTCTAGTTTTATATACTTATATCCAGGTTGTGTACTGTATATATATTCTCTGTCTTATTACCTTCCTGAGATGTATACTTCTCATTCTTACGACTGATATGAACCTTCTTGTACATACAAACAGCTACAACACAGGTAGCTATGAGTATGCTCCAACTGATTATCAAAAGAGAAGTTACTACTCCAAAAGCACTTATCAATGACCCACAGTCACTTGCTACAGCTGCAGAAGTACCTGTTAATGAGATGTATTCAATATATCAGATATCCCATTGACAGCAAAAGCCTTCATATAGTGTTATATACATATATACAAACTGAAATATTATATAGAGAATGCATAATATATAATACTTTATACGTATGTAAGTCGTAAGTATGTACATGTGTGTATATAAGTAATTTCACTCGATTCTATATAAAGTATCAATCTCACATTGAGGAGGTTCATCAGGTCTTTGAACTATGATTGTGTTACTTTCCTCCACTCCTCCATTTTGTAGTTTCAGTGCACAAGTGAACGTGTCTCCATATTCAGCAGTGATGTACAGAACTGTCTCTTCATTTCCACTCTTAACTACTCCTTCAGAGTACTCTACAAAGCTACCATTGTTCTTCCTCCAAAAGGTTGATGTTTGATTGAAGGATACATCATTTCTGTCATGATGTTTGCATGTCAAAGTGACTTGATAGTTCTCTAATGAACTAGCCTTTAAGGTTGTATTCTCTGTTGAAAAGTTGACATTTACAAAATTAGGTAGAACACATGTCCTGTAGGGTAATTTACTATTGTACTACAATAGTGAAAGGTTAGATAAAATTGCCTTCTTTTTTTCATTTTGAATCAAAGACAGTGTGAATTTGATGTTTACATTCCACTGTATGAAGTATAAGTTTATAACTAGTAGTACATTGTAACAAATAAATAGTAGTACATTGTTACAGTAACAAATACTCACTTAATGTAGTAACCATCACTTGAACTGGTTTGCTCTTCACTGTTCCACTAACAACTCTGATAACTATGGCATATGTTGTATTAGGAACCAGTTCTTCAATGGTAGTACTAGTATCATTAATCAGTACAGTGGGGTGGCCATCTTGTAGTACTTCTACCTCATATGACACGACAATAAAACACACATCTTCTGATTGCCCGTCAATTGAGATGGAATTGGATGTTCTCATATATCCAATATTAACTGGTGGTAGAGGAACATCTGAAGAGGTAGTGCAATACATACTAGTTTGATAAATGAGTAATCTAAAACCAATTGCTAGAGTGCATGGTAACATGTAAACACATGTATGCTCACATAATGTATAAAACCAAATCTGTATAGGGTATACATGCCCAGTTGTATAGGCCCGATATAATAGTCATATGCATAAACAGGTCTTAGAGAATATAATAGTGCTAATGTTATTTATATTAAATATTACATACATAAATGACTGAAAGCATCAATCTAGGTATAGCTCTATTAAACTGTCATAATGTACACTCACCAGGTGGATCTACAGTAACTTCATTACTAATGACTCTATTTGGATCAGATAAACCACGAGTGACATCAAATGTGAAACATCTGTAAGTGTAGACTTTATTCTCAAACTCTTCTCTGGTCACAGTGATAGTCAGAGTAGTAGTAGTTGTATTACCATCATCATCATGATTAGGAGTAGACTGAGGATTAAATCCAGTTCCATTTCTCTCCCATCTGACATTAGTATCAGCATCAAGTACAGGATGTGTACATGTTAACTTGTAGGTTTGACCAAAACAAGGAGGACTTAATGGAGCAGTGAGTGTAACAGTAGCTTCTACAACTAATAAGAAGTATATACAGCTAATACATCCTATATGTAGCTATACATAAATACATCAGAGAATTACAAACATGCAGGTATATACTGCACATATATGCATGTCCATTACCTTAATTACTAATAAATTTGTACTGAAATGAATGTTTGCCATACCTTTAAGTATTGAAAGAAAATATAGGATCACTATGCAACACTGGCCAGCCATCTTGTGGTTGTGATAAGGAATTCCCCTTCTGGTGTAACATGTATTATATGGGAAAACTTGATAGGAATACTTTACACTGAGTACTAATCAAAGTGTACAATTATTACATTCATCTTCACTATAAGATAAGTAGTCACCATTCACCATTTACGTACACACTTTCATTATTTCTAGATTTCAATTGATCATGAACAAGTTAAAATGAGACCATGCATGGCCAATCAATGCATGTCTTTGGATATATATTTAACTAGAAATATTAAAAATTTTCTACAAAAATAGTGAAGATGTAGGGATGGCATAAAAAGTAGAGAAACAAGAAAGGGATGTTACACAGTGAAGCATTAGCTGTGCATGAATCATACAACACCCTTGCTTGTAGGATTCATGTATAGCTAATGCTTCACTGTGTAACATCCCTTTCTTGTTTCTCTACTTTTTATGCCCTCCCTACATCTTCACTATTTTTGTAGAAAATTTTTAATATTTCTAGTTTCTGTACTTTTTATGGAGCATGGGCTAGGAATTAGATTCATATAATTAAAATCATTTTGGTTTCGCAATCTTCGACTGATTATGACGTCATTAAAATGGCGACTTTATTGAGGCCTTGACTCTAGGGTCACGAAAACCGTCATGCTCAATAATAGCGTTATCGTTCTCGCTTCTACAAAAGAATACAGCTCGGAAAATTTGCAGTAGTTTCGTGTAACAATTAGTCCAAAAGCTTATATAGTTTTTTAGTTATGGCTGACGAAGAAGAATAAGAAGAAGAAGAAGAATATGAAGAAGACGAAAATGGGAATTTTTAAAGTTTATTATTTCGCCAGCGGGACATATTCACTTGCTTTTAAGGTCTATTTAGAGTATGTATATTGTATATTTAGCCATACATAGCCTTGTTTTGTCGATTTTCGGCCTATTTCGGGATTTCGCTCCTATACCAATGTATGGGGAAAACGAAAAAAACCGTGTCATCCCTACATAGGGAGTACTACCGTACTCCCTGATACTAGTGTATATCTCCCAATATACATATATACGTATATATACGTAGCATCTTTAAATTGTTTAAGTAGATGCCTCTCATCTTTCAGTGAATCTAATCGGCCTAATTCTATTTGTTTATAGAAATATTAAAAATTTTCTACAAAAATAGTGAAGATGTAGGGATGGCATAAAAAGTAGAGAAACAAGAAAGGGATGTTACACAGTGAAGCATTAGCTGTGCATGAATCATACAACACCCTTGCTTGTAGGATTCATGTATAGCTAATGCTTCACTGTGTAACATCCCTTTCTTGTTTCTCTACTTTTTATGCCATCCCTACATCTTCACTATTTTTGTAGAAAATTTTTAATATTTCTAGTTTCTGTACTTTTTATGGAGCATGGGCTAGGAATTAGATTCATATAATTAAAATCATTTTGGTTTCGCAATCTTCGACTGATTATGACGTCATTAAAATGGCGACTTTATTGAGGCCTTGACTCTAGGGTCATGAAAACCGTCATGCTCAATAATAGCGTTATCGCTCTCGCTTCTACAAAAGAATACAGCTCGGAAAATTTGCAGTAGTTTCGTGTAACAATTAGTCCAAAAGCTTATATAGTTTTTTAGTTATGGCTGACGAAGAAGAATAAGAAGAAGAAGAAGAATATGAAGAAGACGAAAATGGGAATTTTTAAAGTTTATTATTTCGCCAGCGGGACATATTCGCTTGCCTTTAAGGTCTATTTAGAGTATGTATATTGTATATTTAGCTATACATAGCCTTGTTTTGTCGATTTTCGGCCTATTTCGGGATTTCGCTCCTATACCAATGTATGGGGAAAACGAAAAAAACCGTGTCATCCCTACATAGGGAGTACTACCGTACTCCCTGATAGTTATCAGCATTTACAGTTCCTAGAGTGTCAATAAGTTCTATCTCCTTTTTCTCATGGACCTGATGGTACTGACTCCTCAGTCATTGGTTTTAAGCCATCTATTTGATCCTTCTCAATTTTGCATTTCTATAAAAATATTCATTTTATATATTTTATAAAATGTACTATGGCCAGGTAAAATGGATATGAATCATATAATAATATATGCATGTCTGGATATCATATGTATATCAAATAAGGATGCACAGCCATTTATGTGTCTTAAAAAGACAAATTTCAGCCCTGGGAAATCCCCATTTGAGACTATGACAAAACCACATATGACTAGTACTAATAATCAACTTGCCACTATTTACAGAGTATAATTAATGAGAAGGCTTTGACTTTGATAATAGTAAATTCCTCATTTAGTAATTGAAATATTCCTATATATACCCCTATATATACCTCCAAAAAAGGTTGATCTATATATAATTGTCTGAACAATAGCCCATACAACCTAAATTTTCCAAGGCTTTAACTTATATAACACAGTAACACTGCTATATGAAGGACCAACTATTAATTTTAAAAATGATTTTAAAATCTTATTTGATCGAAAGTACTCTTTCCAGCTCCAACTGAACCAACAACTAAGAAAGTATAGTCACAGGGTTCTCTTTCAAAAGCTGTCATTTCAATTAAAGGCCACTTTAGCAATGAATCAGATGTACAGATGCACCAAATTTGGGTGCTATATACGTACATACATATATACCCCATCAAACCTATATATACTGTATATACTGGTTAGCTATGTGCGGCCATATATAATATTCCACCCACATTTGGAATTAGCTATTATATAGCTACAATTCTAAGATTTCAATATTTTTCTGTGGTAGAGCAGTATTCTAGGAATTTAGTAATGAATATAATTATAATGCTCTGGTACAATATGTCTACAGTAGCCAATGAATATAGTTTTCCAGGACGTATGTGCGGCCATATATAATATTCCATATATAGCTACAATTCTAAGATTTCAATATTTTTCTGTGGTAGAGCAGTATTCTAGGAATTTAGTAATGAATATAATTATAATGCTCTGGTACAATATGTCTACAGTAGCCAATGAATATAGTTTTCCAGGAATAAGTACCCAATGAATATAGTTTTCAGGAATAATCAATAATAATGATTGTTATGTGTATACAATTGATAATATACCTGATATATCACAGATTTATATATAATTAGAATCACAGTATATGTATGAATATCATTATTGGTTGCTTGGTAACCCTATTATGCTATATACTCTCCTACAAATTTGTTGACAAAAATAGATCGTGCCATTGTATTATAAGTCTAATAGTCAAGCAAGACCTCTGGATTTTATATATATTGGTGGCGATTAAAGACTATCATGGCATCCAATGCTGGCATGGATGGATTGAAAAGTCACATATACAATTATGCTATCAGTAGAGCAAAAGTTAAAGGATTTATCTCTTGTACTGTTGATAAAGATGATTTGAAATCTCTTTGCCAGAATACCAATTATGATAAGAGCACAGGAAAGCTAAAAGTAGATCCTGGTTTGGTATTGCATTGTCATCCAGGAAGACCCATTAGAAATGGTATAGTATTAAAGTGAATTGTTTCCACAATTTAAATTTGGCATGCTCAATCTGTTATAGCTAGACCTATAGTAATACTAATAATACATTAACATTTCTGAATATTTTCAAGGAGTTGCCATTGGAACCCTAGTTGGTGGTGCGGCTGGAACTGTCAGTGGAACTGCAATAGGTACCATAATTGGTTCTTTTATTCCCGGTGGTGGTACCATTACTGGAGCTACTATTGGAGGAATATTATTTGGATCAAGTGGACTGACAGTAGGTGCAGTTGTAGGTTGTGGAGTGGGAGCTGGATTTGGAGCTCACGTGAGAGGAAAGCACACATTCACCATTACAATGCGAGAGGTGTTTGACGAGTATAAAGATATACCTGGCGTGATCACGATGATGCAAGACTACCAAAACTAACAGTCTCCACCTGTAATTGATTATATGAACTTATATCTGGAAATGAGATTCGGAATATACAAGCATTGCTGTGTATGTACGTATATATGATGTCATTTTTTAATTTCAAGTGAATATATACACATGGGATATTGATGATATTAATAGTCACACCACTACACTTAGTCTATATATGTATGTACGTATATGTACTGTTAATGCATATAAGTGTTAAAGTATATACATATACACCCTTAAGGAGGGATTTTCACAGATACTGGCATGTAACACAAGTACAGATGGTGGTCCATACCATTGATCTTCACTTATCTACAGCTAATTAGGATATACATGATGCCTCTGAATTGTGTCTTATATATTACACAAATTTGGTACCAAAGCAATAGTTATACGTATAAATCTAAGAAGGAAGATTTTTTAAGGTTGGAATTTGTCTTTTAAGATCAAATAAGTTCCTCGTCAGATTATACATGATGTGCATAGAGTTTCACTGTATTTAAAGTGATGTATATTGTCCTCTCAAAAAGAAGTTATATTATATATTTATAGAGCTCAAAATTTTGTTTGTCAATTCTACTAAATGGATATTAACCTAATAAATAACTAATTATAACTTCAAAGTGGTCACTTTAAGTTCACATAAGTTGGTTTATCTTCAATCTGACTCATCTCAATAGGTACATAAGCAGGATTCCTCTCCATTTCCCCTTTAATTGCACCTACATTAGTAACAAATTTGCATACATATAAGAGAGAGAGGAGGGAATTTAATGTTGAATACCAAGTGGTGAAGTATACATTCAAAATCCCTTTGGACAAGATTTTTGTAAATGTCAACAAGGCATAGCTTCATATCTCTATTGATAGAGTTACAGAATGCTTATTTTATATTTAATATTAATAAATGGTAACTACAAAAGGTGTACAAAAGTACAGTTAGTTAATGTTGCTACGCTTATGCAGTATAGAGTACTGCTATTATAAATGACTAGAAACAAGAAGGCATTGTAACCCCCAAAAGAAGTTGTCAGTCAATTAGACACAAATCCTGCCAAAACATGTTATTGCATCAACCACTGTCATGTGCTGTTACAGTAAAGCAGTTGGACAGAAAAATGTAATGGATAATTTACAAAATAATTCTCTAGTATATAGTCACAGATTAGGTTCTGTTGAAAGGACATAAAGTACACACATTCACTTTTCCACATTTTACATTTTACATAATACATCACCTTTACATATACAAGTTATGTTTGTTTCTTCATGTATATCCATTAATAATGACTTTGGAGAAACTGCCTGGTCTCAATTGGAATCAGCTGACTAGATGAAGATACCACTTGACTTACATGTGTGTAGTTGTTCTACAAGTGAGAGCCACATGAACAATTGATTACTTTATTTCCAATTGAATGGTTGCCAGGGAACTGCACCTGGTTGTTATGGAGACGTTTCTATATAATATAAACATTGATAATACCTTTAGCAATTAAGGTATAGGTAAAGAAGCAAACAAGATGTACACTGTAACCACTCCCCCAAATGAGTCTAGCCATAGCTATAGGAGCTGTAAGGGACCCTAAATCAGGTATTAATGAAGTATTCCTCTATCTAGTTACCATGGATACTCAAGAAGACCAAAAACAAGTAGATTATCTAAGTAGCTACAGAAACAAGAAAGATTTTGAACAGTTTCACAATTTATCTATTGGCTAATATCAAAGCCAATAAACTTTAATAATCTTCCTGGAAGGGATTGTACAGTTTCATAGCCAAATAGCAAACTGATCTATAGGATACAGAGAACCTGATAAGCATGTACTACACACCTCCCCCAACTGAACTATGGTAGCTAGGAGTTACTAGTTACTTAGGGACTGGTAGAGATGCTAAATCTGGTAGTCCCATTGGACAAATGTAACCCAGGTCCTGTACAGTAGTTATACTCACTGCTGAATGCATGTAAATCTCCCTTGATCCAATACTTTCCTTTCATTATCTTTCCAATCTGGATATGGGTTAAGTCAATAACTTTAGTAATCTCCCATCACTCAGTCCTTCTGCTTACTTAATTGGACATGTTGCTAGGTAACTGACATTTAATTTCCATGACAATTCTTCTGCAAATGGAGCAAATAAAGTATAGGCTGCACAATAAGCCATATACGTGTGTAATCAAATGTTGCTTTGCATAAATTACCTACAGTAACAAATTACAATTTAACCAGTCTCACAAGTTAGTATTTTTACATGAGGTAAAGATGCTGATTAGGAATATGCTAATTATCAAACATACCTTTATTAAAGAGAGATCAGTGAAGTTTAGCGTACGAACAACACCAAAGTTCCTCAAAATAGGCAATTAGGCTTCAGCACGTAGCAACGGCCATTTTGGATTCACAAATTGATTGAGCAATGACACAAAGGTTTACACATAATCAAGATATGCACGAAGCTCAGACTTTCTTCATTAAATAATACCTTTATGGATATCATAATTAAGAACCCTGTGATTCTGTTTAACAAATACATCTGCATCCTTGATTCTCAACGTGCATGAAACATACCGCATGTCATATGCATGCGCTTGTATATGTTTAATTAAGATAAATGATTTCTGCTGAACAATTGAGGTTGATTGAAATATTAATAGCTTGTGTACGCACTTCCATTCATGGGGTCACTGCAATTGTTATATGATTCAATTATGACTTCGCTGGATAGCCATGCATGCATGTTTTCGAGTTTGAACTCAATAGAAATAACAAATTGCTGAATAGGTCGGGGCATGTACTACATGTTGTCTATTGTTCTCGAACATGACATCGAAAACAATTAGGTTCCACGATTTTCCGCCAAGTTTACGATGTTTCCCGCCGACAATTTCTAATAAATAGGCAAGGAAATTTTCAGTCTTTGGCCTCCGGGCTATCAACTCTGGAGGTCTACTTTGGTGTGGATCGATGCGCCAACCATTCTTGGAGTACGAGCAATGGTACATGCCTATCCGAAGGGTCATCGGTGTTCGTATAGTGGGGTGGTCTCTCTATCATGGGTTAGTGCCTGGAGATGTATCTCACTATTAATCCTGCTTGTGTGTTAAATTGGCACTTGCGGGATTCTTGCTATACGACCCGTACCTGGAGGTTGGTGTGGTCCAGTGCCACTACGTAGTCGGTCAGGAACCCCTGTTGTAGGCTGCAGCTTCAGGTTGGTTTGGAAGGAATTTGTATTTTGTATTCAAAGCAGTATTTCTTTGTATTTTATATTATGTATTTTCAATTCTTCTCTTGCAGTTCAGTGAACTGATGGGTCCCTACTCTAAAGCGCCTGGCCGATCCCAATGAGCTAAAGTCTGTGTACAGTACTCTCAAGCTGCGTTGTGTGCACATGATGATTCTCATTGGTGGGAGTTTGTGGTCCGCCAGGGTCGGGCTTGTTCTGTCCGTAGCGTGAGGCAGAGCAGGACTAGTAACTGGTCACAGGTCGGTCAGGTACGCCGGACCGTTCCCGAGCAGCTTCTCTTACGACGCAAGTAGTGGAAGTGTCAAACAGAGTTGAGAAACCGGAGGCCTTTTGGGGCACAAAGTACTTCTACCTCCACGTGGTGTGCCCTGGGATCACTTTACACTCAGTAAAGTGATGCAAAACGAAGTACAGCAAACAATTCAAAACCACTCAAAGGAAGAAGAAAAACAAGCTGCTTACAACCGTGAAGAACTGACAAAAACTATATTTACTGTTTGAACATTTTTCTTCTTAATTTGAAGTATATATGTATATATATTGCTGAAATGATCATTGATTATATTTATAATCCCAATTGGTGATAGTAATAAGAAGTGTATAATAAATTCGAATATAACATTTTACTATTTGAACATTTTTCTAGTTACCATTTGTAAGTACATATTGTAAAAATGATCTTTGGTTATAGACTATATACAATCCTAATTGATGATAGTAGCTAATAAAATTAGAAAATACTAACAATACATTATATCCATCCATAAGCATTCAGTATACTCTTGTAAATTCTTGCATAACAAACATGCATAAGGAGAATGTTAGGAAAAAGAAAAAAAGATAATCATGAGGTATGACTACGATGTTCTGTAAAAGATGACGTTTTTCTTTTTTTCCTTTTAAAATAATGCATTTAAAGCATGGCATGGCAAGTACATATGTATGGTGAACATAATAAATTTGAACCTATACTATATAGCTATAACAAATGCATCAATAAGCATTCAGTTTATTCTTGCATAACAAGCATAGTTATATGGGGGAGGGTCTAGTGACACAGCTGAATAAGTTAATTATATGTTATGTGTCATATACACCTGTATGTCATGTATTGAATGCATTTTATAGGAGTTGCAATTGGAGGAGGAGTAGGGGGTGCAACTGGAGTTGTTGGTGCAGCTATAACAGGTGCCGTTATTGGTTCTGTTGTTCCAGATTTTGGAACTGTTATTGGAGGTGTAGTTAGTGGTGTTATCGGTGGATTAACCAGGGGAGTGGCATAACAACTAGAACTGAAAGCAAACTTTTACAAGTGTTTTCCTCCAACACATACTTAAATAAAAACACACCATGTACTTGCAACTTGCTACTTATAATGATTGAATGGGCTTACATGGTAATACCTCTACCTTATATGCAAATCTTACTCTAATAGCTGTACATGAATAAATTTGAATTGTGTCTTAGTATGTGTACATATCATACATAAAAGGTATCATGTAAATTCAAAATGGTCACTTTATAAGTTCACATAAGTTGGTTTATCTTCAATCTGACTCATCTCAATAGGTATATAAGCAGGATTCCTCTCCATTCCCCCTTTAATTGCACCTTCATTAGTAACTGATTTGCATATATATAAGAGAGATAGAGGGGGAACCTATATATACTTATATCCAGGTTGTGTACCGTATATATATTTTCTCTGTCTCATTACCTTCCTGAGATGTATACTTCTCATTCTTACGACTGATATGAACCTTCTTGTACATACAAACAGCTACAACACAGGTAGCTATGAATATGCTCCAACTGATTATCAAAAGAGAAGTTACTACTCCAAAAGCACTTATCCATGACACACAGTCACTTGCTACAGCTGCAGAAGTACCTGTTAATGAGATGTATTCAATATGTCAGACATCCCATTGACAGCAAAAGCCTTCATATAGTGTTATATATATATACAAAATGAGATAATGAGAATGCATAATATAATATTTTATACGTACATAAGGTGTACATATGTATATGTGTGTAAGTAATTTCACTCGATCCTATATAAAGTATCAATCTCACATTGAGGAGGTTCATCAGGTCTTTGAACTGTGATTGTGTTACTTTCCTCCATTCCTCCATTTTGTAGTTTCAGTGCACAAGTGAACATGTCCCCATATTCAGCAGTGATGTACAGAACTGTCTCTTCATTTCCACTCTTAACTACTCCTTCAGAGTACTCTACAAAGCTACCGTTGTTCTTCCTCCAAAAAGTTGATTTTGGATTGAAGGCTACATCATTTCTGTCATGATGTGTGCATGTCAAAGTGACTTGACAGTTCTCTAATGAACTAGCTGTTACGATTGTATTCTCTGTTAGGAAGTTAATATTTATAGAACACATGTCCCTATAGGGTAATATACTTTTTGTACTACAATAGTGAAAGGTTAGATAAAATTGTCTTTTTTCACTTTGAATTGAAGACAGTGTAAGATTCCACTGTATAAATGAAGTTATATTGTAATTGCACCTCTAAAGGGGTACACTAGAATAATAGCCATTGGCTAAAGGTCTCACCAGTTAAAATAAGATACTTGAATACTTGAATACTTGAATACTTGAATACTTGCAAGGTTTATAACTACAAATAAATAGTAGTACATTGTTACAGTACCAAATACATTTTGAATCGAAGACAGTGTGAATTTGATGTTTACAATAAATAGTAGTACATTGTAACAAATACTCACTTAATGTAGTAACCATCACTTGAACTGATCTGCTCTTCACTGTTCCACTAACAACTCTGATAACTATAGCGATTGTTGTATTAGGAACCAGTTCTTCAATGGTAATACTAGTATCATTAGTCCATACAGTGGGGCGGCCATCTTGTAGTACTTCTACCTCATATGACACGACAATAAAACAATAAATGCACACATCTTTGTATTCTGGTTGCCAGTCAATTGAGATGGAATTGGATGTTCTCATATATCCAATATTAACTGGTGGTAGAGGAACATCTGAAGAGGTAGTGCAATACATACTATGATAAATGAGTAATCTAAAACCAATTGCTAGAGTGGTAGCAGGTAAACACTGTATGCTCACGTAATATATTTAACCAAATATATGTACCTGTATTTAATGTATACATGCATATGCCCAGCTGTTTGTACATACTTTATATAGGCCAGATATGCATGAGTGTCTAGTCATAGGCAGGTCTTAGAGAATAGAGTGTTTTTGTTAATAAAATTCGTCCATCTTAGAAATATTACATACATTAATGACTAAAAGAATCAATCTAGATATAGCTCTATTGAACTGTCATAATGTACACTAAAACTGACTCACCAGGTGGATCTACAGTAACTTCATTACTGATGACTCTATTTGGATCAGATGTACCACGAGTGACATCAAATGTGAAACATCTGTAAGTGTAGACTTTATTCTCAAACTCTTCTCTGGTCACATTGATAGTCAGAGTAGTAGTAGTTGGAGTAGGATAATCTCCATCATGATTAGGAGTTAACTGAGGATTAAATCCAGTTCCATTTCTCTCCCATCTAACATTAGTATCAGCATCAAGTACAGGATGTGTACATGTTAACTTGTAGAGTTGACCAAAACAAGGAGGACTTGATGGAGCAGTGAGTGTAACAGTAGCTTCTACAACTAATTGTAATAATGTAAAAGAATAGCCATATTAGAGACAATTATTAGGGAGAATTCAAGTGTATAATACATGCACTTATTAGAGCAGGTCTACAAGTCTATATACAAATCTATAAGGGGTACAAAAGTATAAGAATGCGACAGAGAAGGGTTTGGCTAGTTTATATAGTTGGAAGGTTGGTTAATACAAACTCAACTCTAGTGGTATTTCACCATCGACCCCTAAATCTACCACTAGTACTGATTAACATAGTATAAAGAGATCACTCCTCTATATGTGCATAGTAAATATGCATTGCTATTTCGGTATATACAAAAGTGTAGGAGATCATAAAATGATATCGTTAAAAATGCTAAACCTTTAAAGTAAAAAGCGGCTAGTTACATGCACAGTCTAAATTATTACGTACCTTGTAATATTAAAGGTAGAACGAATAGCGTCACTGAAACGTGTTGATCAGAATCCATCTTGTAATAGCATATTATAATAATGTGATTAATAAATAAAGTAAACACAATGATCGACGAAAGCGTTTACATAAACAGAGTGTTGAATACTTATACTAATTAGATTCATTTTCCTTTAGCGACTGATCACCTGATCCCCGCGGCATTATAGCAGATTGGGGGCTCTCCCTAGAACTACCGTCTGTAAGATGGGACTATAAATCTAGACTGTGAACTGAACTCTGTTTAGCAGTATATATACCTACTGAGCATCATGACTAATAGTGCGTTTAGTCTTTTATCGCAATTTCTATTTGTTGTCTGCTTTAAGTTGGATTTCGAAGGTATGACATGACAATAACAGAAATTTGGTATACAAACAGGATACATCTTGTTTTAGTAATGTTCATTTCATTAGCAAACTCAGCGGAAATCACTCTGACTGGTCTACCTGATGAAGTGTGTTATGGAGAGACTTATCAGATAAACTGTATACATCCTGTACTGGATGGGAATAGAGGATACTTACATACTGTGTTCTGGAGTAGATATGGAACAGTACTTATACCTGATGGTACTACTGAACAGAATGTTCCTATCAACTCTACTGTCACTGGACTACAGATCAATATCACTAAAGGAGTACATGAACCAGGAACATACTACATGTGTCATGTTATTAGACTTGACAGTGCAGCAAATCCTCAAACTATGAGGAGCAATAATATCACTGTGGATACATTAGGTGAGAATGTGTTGTAACATATTCTAGCTACATCTAATTGACTTATCACATAAATTAATGTACATCACTGATATAATTATTCACAGATACTCTTAGTAATCCTTTCAACTCTCATATTCTGTTAAGAAGCAAGTCTGTTTCTATATCTTGGAGTTATGACAAATCAGCTTGCTACAAAGATATCTTCTTCTACATCACTCACTGTCTTCTTGTCAATGGAGCACCTGATCCATCTCAGTGTACATCATATACAACTACTAACATGACCATTACAGTAGAGTCATTAACACCAAATACAAGTTATATCTTTATGATCACAGCACAGAGTGTACAGTATCCGGATATTATCAGTGATACAGTGGAAGTGGAGATTACAACGTTGGGTTTGTACCTCATTTGCAGTGTATGATTGTCTATATATATAGCTCTTGTGCTTATTTGAATAATTTACAGATATATTGAGAATTGTAGTAAATCAGGAAATGTCATGTACAGAAGTAAAATGTTGTATTGGAGGGGAATTCCCTGAAGGATCATACAGTATAGTGTGGATGAAGGATGGTATGAGGATTGATGAATGTGATGGTAGTTGTGTCATTGAAGAGACTCTTATGTCAAGTATTCTGAGGGTGATTTGGAATGTTGGCAGTATGTACAATAGAGAGGCTAACTACTCTTGTGCTGTTGTGTATGCTGATGGTAGTATGGATGAGAGTGAACCTGTGACTGTGAGAGTTAGAGGTAAAGAATGCGGTGGATAATCTCTAGAATAGTGTTACACTTTCTTAATTATACAATCCAGGTTCTCCCCTTCCTCCAACCTCACTTACATTCATCCCTTCTGATACAAGTATCTCCCTGATGTGGTCCCACAGTGATGAGTGTTTTGAGAACTGTTCCTTCATGTATGAGGTAACATGGCAGCAGAGTGGAGATGGATCTAGTTTGAGGAATACAGCCACTACTGAAACATCCTACACTATTGAAGGTCTTACTCCTGGTACATCTTATGAGATTGGAGTTGGAGCTTATTGTAGAGAAAATCCAAATATTCCAAGTGAAATTGTACATAGCTTTGTATCAACTATGAAAATGAGTAAGTCTCAGTCACATGTAAAATAATTATGCATTTGCTACTGTAATATATATTCTTGGAATGTCAATTAATATACTTCTGGTATTAGATTGTACATGTGCCACAGAATCTTGGATAGTGGTAGCTGGTGTGTTAGCTTCACTATTGATAATCAGTTGGAGCATATTCATAGCTACATGTGTTGTAGTTCTTTGCAAGAGAACTATTTCCAGTGAAACATCTTCCAATGTGAAAACATTGAAACGTAAGGCATTATACAGTTTGCATATATGCACTTATATCTATGAATCAGTTTCTATAATATATATGTCTTCCAATTGCAATTTATTGTATATTAATCTTATATCATGGTTCATCGTTGTGTAGTGCCATCCAGTGGAAATGAAAGTACTATTAATAAAAATGAAGATATGGAGACGAATCCTGCATATGTACCTATTGAGATGAATCAAATTGAAAATAAACCAATTTATATTAACTTGTGATTTCATATAATACATATATGAAATTAAGAAGTGATATATATAGATACGTACATGTATGTATACACGTACACTTTCATTTTCATTAGCAACTGATTCAAATGGAAAACAAAATGAAACAATTAATGTCTCCATAATACAAGCAAGTGAAATAGATTGATCATGAGAGTGTATATATGAATGAGAAGTATGCATTTCCAGAAGGTAATGTTACTGCATATATAATCTTTTCGGACGCCATTTTTTAATTTAGAGCTCTCTATTATATCGTCTATTCTGCTACTTTATTTCGAGTTTTCGCCAAGAAAACTTTCAAAACAAATATTAACAAGAAAAAAGGAGCAATACAAGTTAAATAAAAACATTCAAAAATGAAGTTAAAAGTAGGGATGGCACTATAACAGTGATTGGCACATCTAGAAAAAGTAACGAAACAAGAAAGTGATCATATGGTAAGGCTAACATTGCAGAAGTGGCATACTGAAACTTAACTATACACATCACTTCTATGTTTGGGCGCATCGATCCCTACTTCTAGTATATCCATGATGCGCCCAAACATAGAAGTGATGTGTATAGTTAAGTTTCAGTATGCCACTTCTGCAATGTTAGCCTTACCATATGATCACTTTCTTGTTTCGTTACTTTTTCTAGATGTGCCAATCACTGTTATAGTGCCATCCCTACTTTTAACTTCATTTTTGAATGTTTTTATTTATAATATATGTATGACAATTGTAATCACTCACATTCACATTCTCATTCTTATTCTTATTCTCATTCTCATTCTCATTCTCATTAGTTTTCAGTGAATTTTCATAACAAATTTTGTAGAAGAACACATTTGTAATCACTTTATGTGAAGTGAACAAGAGTGACTGTTACAGTATACATAATACATTATCACAAGTTCACATAAGTTGGTTTATCTTCAATCTGACTCATCTCAATAGGTATATAAGCAGGATTCCTCTCCATTCCCCCTTTAATTGCACCTTCATTAGTCACTAATTTGCACATAATAAGAGAGAGGGGAACCTATATATACTTATATCCAGGTTGTGTACTGTATATATATTCTCTGTCTCATTACCTTCCTGAGATGTATACTTCTCATTCTTACGACTGATATGAACCTTCTTGTACATACAAACAGCTACAACACAGGGATTATCAAAAGAGAAGTTACTACTCCAAAAGCACTTATCCATGACACACAGTCACTTGCTATAGCTGCAGAAGTACCAACACTATATGAACTTCAAGGCTTTTGCCGTCAATGGGATGTCTGACATATTGAATACGTTCATCTCATTGACAGCAGCTTTAATTGCATCATATGCCTTATTATTATTCCAATGTTTTTCCCATTTAGTGTACACTGCCACACCTGAAAATCTTATAAGTCATGCATAGCTTATAGATTATTATAAAGAGCATTCATAGTCAGCAGATTTGTGTTTATCTACGTACACACAGGAAGAATGCATAACTTGCAATTGGTACAACACAATGAATATCATTTACATATTTGACAAAGGTCACATAATAACTCAGCTGCACATTAAGATGTAGATAATATAGTACAAATCACCCATAGCTTGCAGTTTGGATGAATGTATGACTACTGTCTGGCTACATAATAAATCAATAACTTACGTACATGCACCTTCTTGTACATACAATTCCAGGTATAGCTCTATTAAACTGTCATAATGTACACTAAAACTGACTAACCAGGTGGATCTACAGTAACTTCATATTACTGTAGTTTCTTACAACAGTGTCAGTACTTGTGTTAACAGTGAGACATCTGTAAGTGTAGAATTTATTCTCCAACTCTTCTCTGGTCACAGTGATAGTCAGAGTAGTAGTAGCTAGTTGGAGTAGGATCAACATTCAAACCATGATTAGGAGTAGACTGAGGATTAAATCCAGTTCCATTTCTCTCCCATCTAACATTAGTATCAGCATCAAGTACAGCATGTGTACATGTTAACTTGTAGGTTTGACCAAAACAAGGAGGACTTGATGAAGCAGTGAGTGTAACAGTAGCTTCTACAACTAGTAAGAGGTATACAACTAATACAAAAGGCAATTACAAACATACGTATATGTATATGAGTGTAAATGTATGTAGATACACTCTTTAAATAAATTATTGCTATACCTTTAAGTATTGAAAGAAAATATAGGATCACTATGCAACACTGGTCAGCCATCTTGTGGTAGGGATAAGGAATTCCCCTTCTGATGTAACATGTATTCATTTAAAATTATAGATATGAAATAGAAAATGTGTTTTTATATATATAGAGACTATTTTGTAACTTGTACACAAGGGACATCATATATATAAGGCCTTGGCCTTATATGTTGTTGTGTACAAGTTACAAAATGGTCTCTATGTTACCCTATTCATTATGTGAATACATGCAATCAAACTTTGGTATTGCTGTGGTTATTGGCTGAGACCCCTTTAAGACCTTTGGTGATATATGGCATGCAGATGCATCATCTTCAGTCTATACTAAGGTGTGAAAAGGTAATTGGTAGGCCATGTGCTCTACCTTGTATGATCCGTGTCAACTTCTACTGCAGCAGTGTGTGGTTCAGAGTATTGATTATCCTAGGGGTCAGTTGGATCTTTTTAAATTTGTAACCTCAACTGTGTCATACTTGATTGTAATTTTAATATTATATGAATATATAGTCACTTATATATTTGATTACACCATTTATAATTAGCTACAATTCTAAGATTTCAAGATTTTTTCTTGGTAGAGCAGCATTCCAGGAATTCAGCAATGAATATAATCATAAAGTTCTGCTAAAGTACCCAATGAATAATATAGTTTTCCATTTTGGGAGTCATAATTATTATCATAAAAACATGTGTATACAGTATCAAAGAGTATATGTATGAATATCATTATTGGTTGCTTGGTAACCACTCTATATATACTCTCCTACACAATTGCTGACCAAAATGATCACACCATTTTGATAAGGCTAATTTAGCAGACTATAAATAGTCAAGTAAGACCTCAGGATTTTATATTGGAGGTGATTAAAGACTGTACTATCATGGCATCTGATGCTGCTATGGATGGATTGAAAAGTCACATAGAGAATTATGCTATCATTAGAGCAAAAGTTAAAGGATTTGGCTCTTGTACTGTTGATAATGACGATTTGAAATCTCTTTGCCAGAATGCCTATTATGATAAGAGTGCAGGGAAGCTAAACGTGGATCCCAGTTTGATATTGCGTTGTCATCCATATGGAACTATATCGCTGTACTATATCCATTTCTCTCCCATCTAACATTAGTATCATGATCAGCATCAAGTACAGGGTACAGGATGTGTACATGGTTAGCTACATTCATCCTCATTAAGATAAGTAGTCACCATTTAAACACTTTCATTATTATTTAACACTGAGTACTGCTCACTTCGCTACTATCCCCCTAATGTTCCTTTGAATATATATTATATGTCCAATGTAATATAGATTTAATATAATGTATTCACTGCTTTTCATTAAAATTTAAGAAGAATGTACATTTGTGTAGCTAAATATTATAGATTCCAATTATATGATTAGTGAGAAGGCTTTGACTTTGATAATAGTAAATTCCCCCATTCAGTAATTTAAATACATTCCTAATATATACAGCATGTAGTCTATATATATATATTGTGTCTTTATTTCACATAAATCTGTAGTGACTTCTGTAGTTGTAATTTCAGATAAAGTTTGCCCTTGTGTAGGATTTTTAAGCAAGGACAAATATTTAACTTTAAGTCAGTTTTAAAACATTTCTATATCACCTCTAATTATAAGGAAATTTTATATAACAAAATGTAGCATGCAGCTATGCTAATGGACTGTCTTGTTTTACATACCTTTTATACCCAGCCTCCAAATAGGTTGACCTGTATGTAATTGTCCCGAACAATAGCCCATACAACCTAAAATTCTATTAGGTTTTGATGTATATAATACAGTAACACGTAAAGTTTTAAAATCTAATTTGATCAGGGAAACTTTACAATTGCAAGTGTAGTACAGGTTTGTCCTTTGAGATGGATCATTGTGTTAATTGTAAATGGTTTGTGTACAATTACATTATATTACTAAAAATAAGGTATATAATTATATTTTCTCTAGATATTTTGCTTCAGCATCTCACATAACACTATAAGTATATACAGTTGAATCAGTTTGGGGTGATATTGCGACCAACATCAAAGGTAATTCACATAATTATATATAATAATTCTTTCAAAGACATGCCGCCAAAGCTTATCTATTATATGCATACCTACAACTTTATCAGCCTGTATTACCCTGCAAATCCATCATTTTGTCATTATCATTAGCTACTCACAGCAAATATAGGATATACGTATGTATGGTTCCACCCACGTGCACATTTAGACTTATTTAGTTATACAGCTGTATATACAGTAGCTATATATAGTATTAATAATATAGTTTTCCAGGAATAGTAGCAGTCTCATGATCAGGAGTATACATACCTATGTATGAATATCATTATTGGTTGCTTGGTAAACACATTCCAACTCCTTGACAAAACATTAAATGATGACTGACAATGCACAATTATAAGGTCACTTAATGACTCAGCTGCATACCACATCATGTACAAAAATCCAACTAGAAGGAAATATTAAGGTGTATACAGCAAATATAACTACGAGTGGATACCGCATCTTGGTCTTGTCTAGTGCCTGAATAACGCTCTATCCCTGCTCAATGTACCTCGCTGCTACAATGAATCGTACCACAATGGTGCTAAAAGGAATGTGAATGGCCAAATAGGGGCGTTCCTGTGGTCTGTACGTACACAGTTAAAAGCAAAAAATCAAATCAGTCTAGAGCACATGAAGTAGCTACAAAATTAATATGTAACATAGTCTTCAGTCACCATAGTAACACGGACATCAGGTTGCAGGGAAATCATCAGTCACACAAGAGCTTCTTCCTCTTCCTCATTCGTAACTGGGACAAATAGATCCTCTGCAGCAGCCTGCATATATGTATTAGTTATACCACGGTGCTGAGGTGTATATGGGTTTTATACGTATGAGTCACGAGGGCGCATAGTGCCCGAGGGCGAGTACGTATATAAACTCATATACACCGAAGCGCCGTGGTATAAGTGATATATACTCCTTCGCTTCTTATCGTTATTTTGGTGGGAATTTCAGGATGGCTCATCTGGCGTCTGGTTAGTTTGGCTTAAACGCTGACGACTTTATAGAATGCTCTTGCCCTGACTACTCCAACTGTCCTCAATGTAAGGAGAATTGTCCACCCTCCAAGTAGAAACGTCTTAGTTTACCATATTTGGGCAGGGATATAACAGGATTTAAGAATCCGATGGCAGTATATAGCTTCTTAAATTCTGTTATACCCCGGTTACGAAATATATACATAGGCAGTTGCCCCAGCAACGGGGTATATGAATAATATAAATACTTCACCATACATAACAGCCTAAATCATACTACAACAGTAAAATCTCTCCAATGATATCATATAAATGTCTCCTATATTTGCTGTGAGTAGCTTATGATAATGACAAAATTAATGATGGATTTGCAGGGTAATACGGGCTGATAAAGGTGTAGGTATGCATATAAGCTTTGGCGGCATGTCTTTGAAAGAATCTAACACTTATGTGAATTACCTTTGATGTTGCCAACAATATCAGTCCAAACTGATTCAACTCTTACAACTAAATACGTATAGTGTTATGTGAGATGCTAAAGTAAAATATCTAGAGAAAATAAAATAAATATAATTATATACCCCATTTTTAGTAATATATTGTAATAGTACTTGTGTATGCAAACCATTTACAGTTACTGCGCAACTTCTGTATAATATACTGTATGGTATGCATCTAATGTACGTATGTTATACAACTACAGCTACACTTTCAACTTTTAATCTTTATATAGTTTCAAATTGCATTGCATGCAATATTATTGTATACCCTGTATAATACTCTGGTGATCAAAGCTTTTATACTAAATATTGGCTGCAATTAAAATAATTAACACAATGATCCACCCAATCCGATTCAAACACATGGCAATTAGTATACGTACCTCTTTGGTATTGTTTGTGGTTTCAGAACTTATACAACAAGACTTAGTTCTTTCTAAGCAAAATGCTACTTAAACCACATCAAAGTGATGTCAGGAGGCACAGGCTTGATGGTAACACTGTTACAATGATTACGAACTACATATAAATACAAGAGTAGTTTCTAATTGGTATGGCATATAGGAGTCGCTTAATAATGCATGCTGTTTACACTAAGATATTATATAATGAATCACATATATACACACAATATGTTCAGACTACTCCTGTATTATGGGGTGCCAATCTAACATATACTCACTCCCCATTAACAAAGACAGATCTAGATGTTGAAATATTTGTGCATTAAAGCATTGGTATAAAAGAAGAATTATATGTATACTTACCAGTGAAACCTCTAGCTTTGAAAACCCACTGTCTGTTGGCTTGGGATCCGGAGGGTAAGCTGTATTTTCTACATAATACATAATAAAGTAATTAATTATGTAAATAACAGATTGAATAATATTAATATGGTGTTGATAATAAATATCCATAATAATTTAAACATCAATTTTAATGTTATTTAAATAACACGCGCATAGTTTTGCAAGAACTAAAATGCAGAGGACTATAAGATGATTATATACTTTAATTGTATCAGTGTTTGAAGGCAGATAATAGCGGCACCTATCTGTATATCTAAAAATAACAAATTAAGGACTTCTATCATTCAAGTACAAGCTTGCATGTGTGTTTATAAGGATTATGTTTGTGTTCAATGATGTAAATAACTCTTTATGTAACTGCATAAGTAAATGTACACTAGCATGACTAGGAGGCATGTATAAAGTATATACACTTAAGAACATATTACACTGAAGCTGCTTCATGCATCACTCATTGAGTGCAGTAGTAAAATTCACACAACTCACCCAATGTAGTAACTTCCATCTCCACTGGATCACTTCTGATATACTCCACACTCTGTGCTGTAATGTTAACTTGATATGTAGTACTAGGAACCAGGTTAGATAGTGTAATGTCAGTAGTGAATGTAGTAGTTGAGTTACATGTTGATACATCAGGTACTCCATTCTCAACAGTACACCATGAGATGGGGAAGGAAACATTATAATAACAAACTCTGTCATTATATTCCCAACTGAGGAAGACAGAGGTGTCATTAGGTTTAGTTACAGTTAAATTTGGTTCAGGTATATCTGCAAGTAGGATAAGATATAGTACAACAAGTATCACATGCATTTTACAAAGAGAAATCAGACATAGTATTGCGTCACTTACTGAATGGCTTTACAGTCACGTTGGCACCTGTATTTCCCGAATTACTGGTACAATTACATATAAAGGTTGAAATCGAATTTATTTCTGAATCACTAGGAGTTACTTTTATTTTATAATTCACATATTTCCAGAATTCTCCACTCCGAAACATAGCGTTATCCCAAGACACTGTCCCAACACAAGGACAAGTAAAGGTTATAGTTTCCCCTTTACAGAGCGAAATAGTTTGTCCAGCAGCAGCGACCTCTGTTCCTGTAAAATGTAGACGTTAAGTTACTGAATAAATTTCGTAGCAGACTGGTAAACGTACTAATCGTATACCAGGAACACACCTTGAGATCCAGGCAAGCATAGAAGCCCTAGTACCATTAACATCATTGCCATTTTTGCGGCCAACTACCAAAAAGTGAAACCAAGAAATACGACCACATCTATATATATATGACGAAACGTCATGTTACGTAGGCAGAGACCTTGTGGATTTAGTATATAAACCATTATGATCGATGTCACTTACAATACAGCAAAAATAAATGTTCATACACATGTATAATACTGATAATGTTAACTTGAAATGATTTGCTGTATTTATTATGAACACCTAGATGCTTGCACAAATCAACACAATTGCAACATTTAATAAAAGTTCATATACATGCATACACATGCTCTTCTTTCTTGAGTATTCCTTTTTGTACCATCTGAACTGGTTCATAAGCTGGGTTCCTCTCTATCTCCTTGAATTGGTCAGATGTTTCTAGAGAGGGAGAGTTAGCTGGAGCTGGTTGAGCTTGTCTAAGTCCTATAACTCTGCACTTCAATGCAGCTACAATGCATGTTGTCACGGATATACCCAAACTGAACATGAAGAGTATGGTCAGGATAATTATAGCAGTAATGTAGAGACTATTCTCACATCTACATTCAGGTCCAGTAACATCAGACCCTGTGAAAAGACATGTATACACAGCTATATACATAGTTTTTATTGTATATATAACCACAATAGCAACTATATAGAATAATAAACATATACACTTTAAGACTAACCGTTTATCTCTCTTTCATCCACTGGGATTCTACTTATAGGAAGGATATCCTGTAATGTAGTCACTTCCATCTCCACTGCATCACTTCTGATAGTGCTATTCTCCACACTCTGTGCTGTAATGTTAACTTGATATGTAGTACTAGGAACCAGGTTAGATAGTGTAATGTCAGTAGTGGATGTAGTAGTTGAGTTACATGTTGATACATCAGGTACTCCATTCTCAACAGTACACCATGAGATGATGAAGGAGAAGGTGTAGTCCTCAAAACAAACTGAGGGATTGTGCTCCCAAGTGAGGGAGATGGATGTGTTTTGTCCACATCTGTATCTTATGACTGGCGGGAGTGGCCTCTCTGTAAGTAAAGATTATGAGACTTGCCCATCTCAAATATGTGCAACTTTCAAATATAAAAACTTTCAAATATATACTAAACTATTGAGTTAGAAAGATTACAGTATCATCATATTTGACTTTGGATTATACTCCAACCACTTATATCTACTTGAGGAGTATATACAATGAGCTATTGGGTAGATTCCATAGCTTGCCTATCAGGAATTGGAGTCCTAGTAGCCACTCAAAAAAGAGTGGTATATTATAGAGACTGAGCTGCAAGCTATATTCTTATACACTCCGTTGCTGGGGCAACCAAGCCAAATATATCCAACAACCGTTGTATAACTATAATAAGAGGCCAAAGTATACAATATGATATCCCGCTGATAACTGAGTAAATGCCTAAAAGCTTGCATAAAGCCTTGGGGCGGAGTGTATAACTATTACATATATAAAACATGCAGCTATAGCATTTTCACACAATGCAATATAGCAAATATTTTTTGGATAAGGATCAATGGGTTTATTGTCAATAACAATTCTCACATACCAAGTGGATCTATGGTGACAACATTGCTCTCTTCTTTATTACTGTCTCTTCTCACTGGGAGACAAGTGTAGTTAACCTTTTTGTTATCAAAGAGCTCTCTGTTCAACTTCACCACCAGTTTAGTGGCAGTGGTGCTGACAGTTATCCTGCGCTCATCTGCATCATAAATCACCCGCTCCCCGTTCCTCCTCCAGGAGATGACATCGTGATACACTGAGAGGTCCAATAGCTTATATCTACAGATCAGATTAACAGACCCTCCATAGCAGAGGGGACCCCGGGGACCAGTGAGGTTGAAATTGAATGATTCAGTTCCTGCCAAAACTACAGTTTTAAAGGGGAGAGATAGCAGATTTAAAGCTACCTACACATATACACTCCATGTATCTGTATTATACGCTTCTATATATACAATCTTACATTACCTATATATATACGTATATAATATTATTCACTGTTACTACTGAAAAAATTATAAGACTAAATAATCAGTAAAATTAAGATACAAGAATGTTACCAGATAGCATCAAGATCATAGGAGGTATAACACTCATCTTGAAATCGCAGACTATATACATTATAAAAGACTGCTGCTGCTAAGCCTATTATATATACACTATAGCTAGTATATGAATTATTATATTTTGAATGTATATATATACAATAGCAAACCTATTCATATTTATATTAATATTTTTGTATGCATGCGTGTAGTTGAAATTATCTCTATAGCAATGGTGTATACAAAATAGTGGCCATATTTGGAGGTTTGATCTCGCTATATTCACACAACATTAGTGTGTGGGTTGTGTATGTATGTATATAATGTAATTAATGTATACTAGTATGTTGTTTATGTGACCTATAGGGTTATATACACTTGTATATATACATTAACATGGTGAAGGCAATTCACTTTTATTATATAATTCAGTGAATATTGTATATACACATATGTTTTGCCAACTCATTTAACACTTTTGTTCAGTCAATCTTGAAATTGTGTATTATGCAAGTTCCATTGAGTAACAATATCATGTTTACTCACTTGTTTAATTTACAAGTTGTATATACATATACGTAGTCATATATACTTCATACAGGGGTAAAGTATTATGTATACGTACATATACATGAACATCACAAGTTAACATAAGTTGGTTTATCTTCAATCTGACTCATCTCAACAGGTACATAAGCAGGATTATTCTTCATTTCAATTTCTTTCCTTCCTTGAGACAGTGAACCTATATAATGTACATGTATATACATAGATGAACTATATGGTCAACAATAATATCATGTACGTATACGTGGAAATGAATATATACTCTCACACTTATATATACCTTTTGTTGATTGTGAATCTTTTCTTCTTAGATGACAAACAGCTACAACACAGGTAGCTATGAATATACTCCAACTGATTATCAAAAGAGAAGTTACTACTCCAAAAGCACTTATCCACGATACACAGTCACTTGACATATCTATATACGTGTATTCGTATATTATGTACATGTATATTTATTCCGTATCTCCATATATATGTACAATATATTTTTCAAGGGGTTGGAGTAGTTGATATATACAATATATAATACACCCACCAACATAAATTAACATAACAGATTCTAAATTTAGTGTAAAAACTTGAAAGGTGTACAAAACACCATATATAGGTACAGTATCCATGCATACGTATCTCTGCAATGAGCAATATAGTGTTGTGTATATACATACCTTGCAATTGGTGTGGTAACGTTCTTACTGTACCAAGTGTTAAGATACCTTCACTTCTACTTGTGATACAGGTACAGTAAACTGTAGTCATTACTCCAATCTCATAAGATGTACCAGGAGTAAGACCTTCAATAGTGTAGGATGTATCTGTAGTGGTTGCATTCCTCAAACTAGATCCATCTCCACTCTGTTGCCATGTTACCTCATACATGAAGGTACAGTTCTCAAAACACTCATCACTGTGGGACCACATCAGGGAGATACTTGTATCAGAAGGGATGGATGTGAGTGAGGTTGGAGGAAGGGGAGACTCTGAAGGAATACCAGCTATAGTTATATTAACACCAAATATGTATAACAGAAACATTGAATAGCTTACTCACCTCTAACTCTCACAGTCACAGGTTTACTCTCCTCCATGCTACCATCAGCATACACAACAGCACAAGAGTAGTTAGCCTCTCCATTGAGGAAGACACTCTTTCTTGTTGTTACACTCACAACTGTCTCAGCATTACTCTTGGATACAACCATATGGTATGTATCAGGTAGATCAATCCTCTCTCCATCCTTCATCCACACTACAGGACTGGTCTGATTGAAGATGGGCCCACTTGATGTAGTGTCAGTTATATCATGATGGTGACAGGTGAGTTGGACTTGTCTGTCATAACAGACTGGACCAGCAGGAGAAAGGGAAGTGATGGGTATTCCTGAAATAGAAAACGTGAAATATCTATATATACTATCTAGAAAGCATATATATCTGATTATTAATGAAGGACCAAAGTGTAGGACAAATATTAAACAAAACTCACTGACGGTAGTGATTCTCATTGATGGTAGTGATTCTCATTGATAACGCATCACTAACAACATCTTCAATTTCAACACATTCAGCAGTTATGTTAACTTTATATTCCATATCACTCATCAACCCATCTATTATTACTGTACCACTGGAGGAGAAGGTACCATTCTGTAGTTGTGTCACATCAGGTACTCCACTGATCACAGGATACCAGACAACATGATATTGGAAAGTGTGATGAGAATAACATTCCATATTTGGAGTGTGTTCCACATTATATTTAATAACATTAGATTTAGGTTGTATTACAATTACATTCGGAAGTGGAACCTCTACATGGAGTGACGGGGATATCATGCTATATCATTGGATGAATGAATATGGAAATAGTTCTACACACTTCTATATGCAAAGATTATACACACTTCACTTACCAACTGCGTCAACCACTACTTCATTACTGTATTCTCTAACTGCTCTGTCAAGATTTAGAGTGTAACATCTGTAGATCCACACCTTATTGTTAAACTCATCTTTAGTTATATCAATATCCAGTGCAGTGTAGGTTGGTTCAACATCAAATAGACTATGTTCATCTTCAAATCCTCCAATATTAGTCAGTCTTGTTCCATTCCTCTCCCAAAGTAACACAAGTGATCCATCATTAAAAGGATGAGTACATGTAATCCTTGATGTCTGACCGAGACAGTACCGGTCATTATTGGAAGTGAGAGTTACAGCAGCATCACCTACATAATACATATACTTAGAGTAGCTATACGTAGGTCATCATGTAACAACATAAATATGCACTACACAGTTCATATTATTCATTTTATTGTTACATACATTCTCATATAATTATACAATAAGTATATAAATATGTAGTGTATGTATACAACTGGTAAATATAACCTATTTAATCTCTTACCTGTTGATATTAATAGAGCGATAAAGAACAAATAATTTAAAAGTGAGAAATCAGCCATTTTCTGGATTTACAGGCATATACATATATACATCTTGTACATAAACTCACAACTATGGTATGTATACTAATGTATGACGTGGTGTACAATGTTTTATATACAGTACAAGTTACAATATACTAAGGTAATCTAATACAAATAATATAAATAATTCATATGACTTTATAGTTTCATACAGGTCCCCATTCAGATATGAAAAGGGTATCTCATTGAAACCATTTCAATCAAAATATACTTCACAAATTAAACCTGCTGAGTAATACAGAAACACGAAATTAAAGGAAATAAAAGTTTCACTTGAACAGTCAAATACAGTCCAAACTGAACTCTCTGACAGTTTCTTCATGATATGGTGATCTCCTCCAGTTGTATATCATCAGTGGTATCCATGGCAACAGACAGGAATACAGCATGGGACAGTACCACAACAATGGATGCACCTACAAAGACACGTCAAAAGGGGAAAACCTGAGATGACCTGTTCAACCACAACAGCTCCAATATGGCACATGCAACTCAATTGCAATGAAATGTAACACATTTAACTCTATAATACATTGGCTCCTTCTATATATGCGCAGCTTAGTAAAAGGATTCTCCTTTTCACTTCGTTTTGTTACATAATTACATATAGAATTTGGTTCAGTGTAAGACAAAGTATATAATGCATATAGCCACACTTACATTAAGTGACCTTATATATGGGCCCCTACTTGATTAATTAGATCAATTACCTATTAAGTAAACCTCAACATTATGAAAATTTGAGTAGTGACAGATTCTACTAAACTGAGGTTCTATTCTATTTTTAATTTTGTTTCTTGTCCTTTGATTTACTAATCCATTTTAAGTAGGACAGAAATTATTATATCACTCTCCTCGTTATTGTCCCTATACGCATAATATTAAGAAGCTTTCAAGTCAATGCATGAATACATGACAAAATTGGGTTAGTAGGACTAGTAGCCTGCTTCCTTACCAATGACCCAAAATACAGTGCTACCAGCAGCGGCAAAGTAGAACAGTGGGACTGCTATCACAAAGAGGACGATGTAGATCTCCTTTGGACTGAACTCCCTTCCGACAATGTTGACATTCTCTCCTCCCTTCTTGATTGATACAAACCACCACACAGCCAGACACAGAGCCATACCAAACAGCAACAAGGGATTGGTGATACTGCAAGGAACAGACATAAACATCTATTTATAGCATATGACATCATGTATATACAGAAAAGGTTGAGATATTTCTTAGATACAATCAAATGAATGTCTTAATCATATTACATGGAAATGTTACAATTACGATATAATATAATTTTAATTCATTCGTCCAAGAGATTGAAACTGCTGAGTCTAGCTGTTAGTAATCCTTTAAAGCGATATAACTTGAAGGATTAATGTACAAGTATACAGGTAACAATCACTCGATATTCACTTTCACTATTAACCCATTGACGGACACTTACATGCAATACAGCCCCAGTGCGAGACATAAAAAGACATAGTTACTCTGAAACTTTGACAGATTGCCGAAAATTCTTCTCGTCGCCTCTCCAACCGTCCTTGGCAATGATACCTTCTTTACGTTACAAAACTCTGACCAGGGCTTTAGACTCGCCTTCTTCGAGTAGATCCAGTCTTTACCAGTGTTCAACTTTGACATGAACCCGCCCGTTTCCGAGGGATCTGCCATGACTTCTCCTTCTATCTCACCTATAATGGTAAAGGGCTCGTTGTCACTCGATGCCATATCGCTATGTAAACTCTATTTTGATAACAAACCACAAGTGTTTAAATGGTATTTTCGTGTGGAGTGGAGGGAATGCAGAAGAAAAGCTGGTAAATGTAAGAGTTATGACCACAAAATGTCCTTGTGCATAGGTTGCAAAGTATTTAGTCAGTAGCTATGTGTGTGAATGTAATATGTGTCAAGGTACAGATATATGTCCAGTTACATTTCCTGTGGTTGCTGACTGAGACGAGTAAAGAACTATACAGGGAACTAAAACTAGTGAGAACTTTGTAAGAGAGTACAAGAGTCTTTTCCTTCTTCCTCCTCCCCACTGTGCTAACAGCTGTAGTTTGTTATGTGAAATGTATATAGGAAACCAAAACATCCTAGTCTGATGATCATGAAATACAAGTGCATTCATCAGACTAGTATAGGGAGTACTATATATACCGTATACTCTATGTAGGCATTTCATTCTTGCTATATTAAAATACCAATCATCTGCTTGAATTAGGAATCATTATATTCATATTATATTTAGGCATATACTGTCTAATAATATTGTATAACGGTTACATTAATGATTTTGCATACTTTTATTGAATACAAATTTAATCCTCCAAAATCTCTCCTAAATAGTTCAGTTATTACAAGCCTAAAGTACCTAGCTAATTAGTATCAAGTCGATAATTGTTAATTAGAAGGAGTTACAGAATAATTGCGCTAGTAGAGTAATCCAAGACAAGACCACTCTCTGGAGTCTCCCTGCAGCAGGCACGAAGGAATTTGATACACAGGTCGCTAACTTCTTGAGGATAGTTCTTTAGAGTAGCTAGACAAATGAAGTCTAGTACATTCTTCGAAAAATGTGAAGAAAAATCTTCCTTAAAGCATCTATCCATATGCCACACCCCTTTGTTGGGTAGTGTTTCACTGGAATACTTCACACCCATCTCACCCAGGACCTGCAATAGATCTTGTGAATATCTGCATGGAAATTTCATTTCTTTTTCAAAGAATATCATCTCTATTCTTCTTCTTGGTGTGAAGCTGTTAGACACAATAACAATCTTGGCATTTTCTTTGGCCACCTTTTGCATTCTCTCGAACATTGTCTTTACATCCTTAATGTAGTAGTGAGTGTGAATCATAAGTACCAGATCAAACTGGGGAAGGCTGGTGAGGTCCATCTGCATGAAATCCTCATTGATTATAGTCACTTGGGTCAGTGGGAGGTCCTTGAGGGTAGCCTTGGCCATGTGACTAGATTTCTCATTAATTTCAATACCCACGTAATTTACAGGGACTGATACATTCTGTAATATAATTCGGTCGCCGTCTCCTATTCCGCAGCCTATGCTGCATATATTGAATGGTTTTGCCTCTCCAGAATATTTAGCAATATGAGATTCTAATGCTCTTTTGAGTATGTAGCTGACATAGCAATTCTTTTCAGCAATTTGTTCCTTGGCTATTTGGGAAAAATCAGCAAACTTTTCAGTATAATCATCATCATCACTTTTAGGGAAACCTCCTTTAAGTCTCTTGCCATCTTTAAGAATATTCTCCAGAGTTAACAGAATAGAGTCCACTTCGTACTCCATGGTCATAGATGTGTAGTCGGCTATGTGGACTATATAGTCTATATATACGTTCGATCGATAGAGTTACACGGAAAATTGTGTACTACACTTAGACTACATTCCATGGGGTCATATTGGGGTCACTATAAGTCACAAGCTGTCAAGACTGTAGGTAATTTTTGTAATATTACTTTACTTCACCCATAGACTACGTATCTATGGTTACATAGTCATAGATAGTCTATGCTTCACCTTCATCTAACAATATACACTACATTGTAACAACCAGCAAAGTTCTTTGATCGAGAGAGTGCGTTGATCACCAAAAAATGGCGACGAGAAAGCGGTCTGGCCCAAGGGACAGAAGGGGAATTCCCTTAGTCCCGTGACTTGGAAAAAAAGAAGTTGTTTCGTGTGCTCTTGTTCTCTGCCTTTTAAGGTATGTTTGTCGTTAAATTCCTTATATCACAATGTATATATATTAATCATCGTTTTCAAAGGTCTCCTTCCTCTGGAGAACCTTTTTACTGTCGATTTGGTATTATAATTTCACGATCCGGTGATTCCGGCTATCGAGATGGATGGGGCAAAGATTAAATATTCATATGTGAAATTAGTTTGTCTTTTCCAGTTTAATAGACTAGGGAACAGAAAAGTGAGCAATCAATGGCTACCCCGTCCCCACCCCCTCCACCGCCTCCTCCACCCCCTCCCCCTCCCCAAATCTATGACGAGGGGTCTCCTCCCATTCCCCCGGGGGATCCCCCAACCCCACCCACCGAAGTAGAGAGCCCACAGCCGGGTGACAGTGATCCACCTCAGGACAAACCCTCGACTGCAAATGATGAGGGGAGGATTTGGGAAAGGGCGTGGACCTTGAATGAAGTGAAGGATTCCTCTGCTGCATGGAATCTGGCGGGAGATGCAGGAGTAAGTGCATATTGCAGCTATACCAGTATAGTGTAGACAGACCCCTCAGTATGTGTATATGCCATTCAGGGCTGCATAGAGGGGGGCAGAAATCCCCCCAGACTTTTGGGAAGTATTTTTAGATCATTGCCCCCTCCCTAAATTTTGAATATTTTCATTTTGGTGTAGTTCCCTATGGGCCTTTTACTCTAAAGTAGATGTAGTGTGTAAGAAATATCAAATGATATATTATTCATGTACATTACCATCAGGCAGGCGGCCATTTTATTATCTCTCAGTAATTAGTAATTTTACAAATGATCATGCTCTATTCAATCAGGCTATTAAGAAAGTTAATTCCTTTTTGTAGTTTCTATTGTATTTGAAGGATTTTTCCCAGAGAATAGTATTGCACACAAATGAAGTGGAAGGACAGTTAAACACTCTGAAGCAAGAGACCTTAGTGAGTGATTCTCACCTCAGCAGACCCTTCTTTGGGCTAACTGGTGCCATTTTGACCAGTACAGTATAAAAATATATTACAACTCTGCAAATGACTAGGAATGTGATGGCCCATTGAATGTCGAGTAAATATAATTCCTACATGTAGTTCTAACTTTATTTAGATGAGAGTGGTTACAATGTGACTGAGTTATTTCAATGGCTCAAAACTTACTTCATGTAGGGGTCTGATGTTAGAGTGAACAATGTCTTCAATGACTTTATGATGCTCTCAAATGTGCAGTTTGTGGAAAATGTAAGCAATAATATCAGTATAGTAATGTGCTCTTGACAGAGATCACAATTTGTGTGTATTTTACCTCATAAAATGACCTTTTTTCAATGGCGAAGTGACCAATGATTTTTCAATTTGTTTTCTTGAAACTTGAAACTTAAAAGCATAATGTGTGTCTTCTTAGGGTGTGATTTGATTACTGTGAATCCCTTTATTTAAGTGGAACCAAAAGTTAGCAAAACTGCATTTTACCCCTATATAGTGGAATTTAATATTAGTGACTTACAAAATGCATGGCAGTTTTGTTAGTTAATTACAGTAATAATTAATTACAGTAATACAGTATAGTAGTAGTACTATATTTAGCGAACTCTAATTTTAGTGGTAAATGTCAAATTGCTAATATAGCTAAATTTAAAAGCACGCTAATAATAAGGGATTTACAGTATATACAGTTGACCTTTTGTGTGTATGTTAATTAAGAAATTATCTTTGAAATCATTTCTAAAATTTTTAATATAATAAGCAAATAATTTAAAGCAATAAATAATACCAAACTTCGGTTCCGCCCATTTGCTCATTGCGCTCCTCAGGGGACATGAGTGGGCAGAGGTAATATCCAGAGCTTAATAAAGATGATAAATAATACCAGTTGGGAATTTGGAGATTACCCAGATATGTTATAACAATTGTATGCGTGTACAATCTTATCAGAACAAATATCAAGACCCTTTTCCAGTGGAACTGAAGGGTATACATAATGTACATGTAGGAATCTGTATTAATTAGACACTATATGATAACATACATACTTACACTAGTTTTAATTGTGAAAGATTCAGGTCATTTGGCTGTGATGTGACCACAGATGGAAACATGTAGCCATAGATATACAATACGATATCAGTTGCAATTAAGCAACTTGGTAATGCCAAAATGTACTCTATTGTGGGAAAACAGTTGAAGTGTCCATTCTGATGGAATTAGGAAGTCTTATGCATCTATGCTATCATCTTACCTCAGCCCCACCGTGCATTCAAAAGTCCTGAACTTTATAATGATTTTACACGGTTGATTACTAGCTGAATAATGGTATAAGTATGTGACACGTATGTCATAGATATATGTCTGTGGGAAAGGTATGTGGTGACATGGTATACGTATAGTTACGTTTTGGATACATTTGTTGGATCACCAGTTGTATGTGTATATATACAGTGTATTTGCATACCAAATATACGCTATTCAGCTACTTTCAATTGGCAATTTATACTAGCTAGCGACACCTAATTTGAGCAGCGCAGTAATTTTAAAGGTCTGAGAATTCCCTAACTACACCGCCGCAGGTTTTACGGAATCTTTATAATTTCTATGGTCATGGCACTGGAACGAAAATCCGCTTTGTTAGCACTTGAGGAAGCTCTTAAGGTTACCCCTGACAAGAACTCTGAGGCTGAAGGAAAGCTAACTGAAAGCGAAGAATACGATTACAGTCGTAAGCATGCAGCTTTTCGTGAAATAGCTAAAGAAGAAACGGATAGAATAGTTCGCTACGTCGGTACCATAATCAGTGACGCTTTAGCGTCTCGAACTGCCAAAGATTCAGAAGAGATCGTCCCTTTCAACATATGCAGTATTGGATGTGGCGATGGTGAGCGCGACCGCTCTATCTTACAGAATATATCTGTCCCAGTTAGCTACGTAGGCATTGACATTAACACAAAGTCGTGTACTGAGGCAAGAGTAGCTCTTGGTGAACTCCCATCCGTTGAAGCAACTATTATCAATGAGGATTTCATGCAGATGGACCTCACCAGCCTTCCCCAGTTTGATTTGGTACTTATGATTCACGCTCACTACTACATTAAGGATCTAAAGACAATGTTTGGGAGAATGCATCAGTTGGCTCGAGGTGATGCTAATGTTGTGATTATATCAATGAATTTTACGCCATTGCAAAATCTATCGAAATTGTTTTTTGAAAAAGAATGGAAATTTAGTCTCAGACATTCTGAAGATTTGTTGCAGGTGCTTGATGAGATGGGTGTAAATCATAAGACAGAAAGTTTGCCAAACGGGATGTTGTATATGGACCGCTGCTTCAAAGAAGGATTCTCCTCTGATTTTGCAAAGGATGTCATGGATTTTTTTAGCCATACCAATCTGAAGAACTACCCCAAGGAAATAGCTGATTTATCCATCCAATATGTCCGTGCCTGCTGCCAAGCAACTCAGGACAGCAGTTACGTCATTGATTTCTCTAATGATGCAATTATCATTTAACTGTACTTGTTTAATATGCAATTGTTATGTGAACATTTTTAGATATTCTCCATTTTATACATAGCAACCTTAATTTGACTTCTTGAAACTTGTTATACATTAACATCTCTAGGTAATCTCCATTGTATACATAATTATATACCATGAAATGATAAGGGTTGTTTGTTGCGTTAATAATAATAATATTGGAATAGTGAGACTCAGCAACACAATTTTTCACAGAAATGAATGTTTCAACCCTGGAGGTCTTATCTTTGGGACGGAAGACCCCCAGGGTCGAAACGTTTGACAAAGAATTGACAAAGAATCGAAAACCAACTGCGTTTTTAAATGCTCAAAAGTCGAAGGATGTACCATCCCAAAGATAAGTTTGACACAGTTATAAGGAATCCTTATTATATTACCTGGAGGTCTTCTTCAGCAATGAGGAAAAACGAGTACAGCCAAGTTTAAATAAAGGATGTGATGGTGATTGAGTGATGATGTCATGGTTTGTGCCTCTGGGTCAAAACGTTCATTTCTGTGAAAAATTGTGTTGCTGAGTCTCACTATTCCAATATTATTATAACTATATACTATGTATGTGTTTTAAATTTGTTTTCTTGAAACTTGAAATTTTTGTTAACTTAAAGTATAATACATATGTCTTACTAGGGTGTGGCTTACATAGTAAATGATTATAAACAGTTGACTATGTTATGTATATAAACTGTGCAGCGCATCTATGAAGATAACAATGAAGGAAATAAGGATGAAGAGACACAGGCAGAAGCTGTGGATGAAGACAAGATCAAGGAGGAGAAGAGAGGCCTCATGATAGAGAGAGTCAAAGAGTCCCTCAAATTTGGATTTACTGTTTTGGACGATGCTTTTGAGATTGTTGAAGAACAAGTGGCATCTCCTGAAGGTTAGTATCCTGAGTTGGAGTTTCCTGTATATTCTTGTATACTAGTTATCCTGTGATTGTAGAAGAAGAAGAAGAAGAAGATGCAGAATTGAGTAAGAGTGTAAGACAGGAAATGGTGACTGTACCAAGAGATCCTTATGCAGAAAGGTATTTTCCCTCTATAATTGGAAGCAATGACTTCATAACCAGTGAACGACTTGGACTAATGGAGTACTTTTCTGAAGGTATTTAATGCATTGTATTAGGAGTGTTCATTTGTGTAATGTCATTACTTCAACAGATGCCATACATATATACATCATTAGTACGTATACACATGTACAGTATACCTGTATACATATTCCTCTGAAGGAATTGGGAGTGCTTGTTGCGATCATTATAAGAGATGAAGGTTTATTGAGCTTCAACAACATGAATTGATAAATTCTGAACGTTTCGACCCTGAGGTCTTCATCAGCAATATATTTCATCTCTTACATATTCTCTGTACAATGTAGAATCTGATCAGGACAGTGATTCTAGTGATGACGAAGAGGAAGCTCCTAAAGATGACGGCGGCCAGCTTTTTGACTCTACAGCCTCCAGTGGTCTAGACAGTGACCTCTCCAGCGAGGAAGAAGATAGGGATGGAGAAGGAGGTCTTATTGAGGGCGAAGGAGAAACAAAGGTATCAAAGAAGTCAAGGAAGAAGAAGAAGAAAGATAAAGATGACTTGTTTGCTAGCACTGGTTCCAGTAGCAGTGGACTGTCAGACTTTAGTGAATCTGATGAAGAGGGAACTCCAAAGAGTGGTGTATCAGAGTCACAGGTGGATGCAGAAGGGGTAAGAGAAGGGGAGGGGAGGGGAGGGGTAAGAGAAGGGGAGGGGAGGGGTAAGAGAAGGGGAGGGGAGGGGAGGGGTAAGAGAAGGGGAGGGGAGGGGAGGGGAGGGGTAAGAGAAGGGGAGGGGAGGGGTAAGAGAAGGGGAGGGGAGGGGAGGGGTAAGAGAAGGGGAGGGGAGGGGAGGGGTAAGAGAAGGGGAGGGGAGGGGAGGGGAGGGTAAGAGAAGGGGAGGGGAGGGGAGGGGTAAGAGAAGGGGAGGGGAGGGGAGGGGAGGGGAGGGGTAAGAGAAGGGAAGGGGAGGGGAGGGGTAAGAGAAGGGGAGGGGAGGGGAGGGGTAAGAGAAGGGGAGGGGAGGGGAGGGGAGGGGAGGGGTAAGAGAAGGGGAGGGGAGGGGTAAGAGAAGGGGAGGGGAGGGGTAAGAGAAGAGGAGGGGAGGGGAGGGGAGGGGTAAGAGAAGGGGAGGGGATGGGTAAGAGACGGGGAGGGGAGGGGAGGGGAGGGGAGGGGTAAGAGAAGAGGAGGGGAGGGGAGGGGAGGGGAGGGGATGGGTAAGAGAAGGGAGCCGATTTCTATTTAATGTACAAGTTGATCTTGCTATTGTGTAGCCTGCACTGAATATTGCTGATGAGCTAAACAAAAGATTCAAAAAGTCTGTTGGAGAAGATGGGTCCATTGGAGAAGAGGCTAGTCCTGCTATAGAAACAGAGGCAAAGGAAGGACGGAAGAGAAGCAAGTCTAAGAGAAAGAATAAGGAAAAGAAGCAGTCGGACAACCTGTTTGGACAGTCAGATCAAGAGGAGGAAGATGAGGACGATCTCTTTGGCGGACGAAAGAAAGGAGGCCTCTTTGACGAAGAAGACACTGCAAAGGAGAAGGAATCTGGGGGGCTCTTTGAGAAGAAAGGTGCAGGACTTTTTGATTCCGAGCAGGAAGAAGAACCGGCCTCTGCTCCACCCAACAAACCAGCTCAACCTTCAAAGAAACCAACTGGTGGCCTCTTTGATGAAGAAATCTCTTCCGAGGGAGAGGAAGATTTCTTTACTTCTAGCACCAAACCTTCCCAACGTTCAGTGTCCACTCCTGTGAAGAAGAAGGACAACACTGGTCTCTTTGAGGATGATGAGGTAGGTGGGGGACTGTTTGGGGAATCCCCACCTGAGAGCGTGCCGGTTGCCAAGGAGACAAAAAAGAAGCCAGTCGGAGGTGTATCACTGTTTGGTGATTCATCAGATCTCAAAGCTGCCATTTCTCAAAAGGTAAGGTTGCCTGGCAACCTCAGGGTTCCATAGGAGTAGAGCACTATTCCCAGTTTGAGTAAGCCCCTATATGAAGTTAGGTGTGGGTCCCGTAAAGTATTTGATGAAACCATGACAGCCTACAGTGGTTATAGTGTACTCACTTTGATGTGTGTACAGTAATTGTTGCCATTTGTGTTACAATCCTGTTTCCATTCCAGAAACAGGAATCTGATTTGGAAAGTCCACCACCTTCAGAGCCACCTGCAGCCAAGCCGCCATCTGCAGTCCCTCCCAGCGGTCTTTTTGAAGATAGTGATGACGACCTCTTTGGTGGCAAGCCTTCTCCTACAAAGCAGAAGAAGAAGGAATCAAAGGAGAAGCCAAAACCGCAGTCATCAGGTTAGTGTGTACATACATGTGAACAGTAATGTATATCTCATACAGAATAGAGCTGTGACCTTTGCACTTTGCACTTTGCTCCTACTACGTAGGTGGTGGGTTGTTTGATTTGGGTGATGATGACGATGACGATGCACTATTTACTGCGAGTACCAAAACAGCTGGTAAAGCAGCTCCATCTGAACTACCTGCCAAATCATCTCCAATTCCAGATCAAAAGTAAGAATTTGAAATGAAAATAAAAATGAAGTAAGCCCTTATCCCGTTACTTCCATATTAGGAAAAAGAAGCCAGCAGGGGGTGTGGCTCTGTTTGGAGGTGGTGATCTTTTTGGTTCACTGTCACCAGATGAGGTCCAGTCTCCCCCACTTCCTCCCCCTGAGAAGGAGCCAGAGAGGGAAGAGACTAAACCCAAGGTTACCAAGCAACAGGCCTCAGCCCCTCCCCCTCAGAAGACCAGTGCTCCCTCAAAGGTAGCACCTGACCCTTTTGCTGAGGAAAGCGATGATGATCTGTTTGGTAACCAGCCTTCTCCAGCCAAACCAGTTGGGAAAGAGCCTAAGCAAGAAACTCCAAAACCTTCACCAGTTCCTCCACCTAAAGTTGTGGAAAAATCTAAGCCGAAATCTGGTGGCCTCTTTGACTTTGATGATGAAGAAGATGACGATCTCTTTAGCTCAGTCAGCAAGAAGACGACAGCTCAACCGAAAAAGGTTAAACCAATCCAGCCATCACCTGCTGCAAAACGTGTTCCTGAGCCAAGGATAGACAGTCCTCCTGGTCTCTTTGATGTGGCATCTTCTCCTGATGACCTTTTTGACCTTAAGAAATCAGCCACACCCCCTGCTCCCAAGAAGGCAGAGCCTGAACCTCCTCCTCCTGCAGCAAAGGAACCAAAGAAGAGCGAGCCACCTACCGCTGTCAAGAAGTCTGGAGGAGGAGCTCTGTTAGATGAGGAAGATGATCTGTTTGGCTTCTCAGCAGGGCCACCAAAACCAGCAAAGGAGAAGCCCGAAGGGTTTGGCAGTCTCTTTGGAGAGAGTCCCAAAGACACTGATAAACTGTTCTCTCAACCAAAACCAAATTCCGTTAAAACTGTGAGTGAAAGAGAAAGTTAATAACTTTTAGATATAGAGAACAGTGTACATCTTGTATTCAATGCCTTTTAACCACATACGTACGTACCTACCTACCTAACGTTTGTCTACCATATACACATTCCTTGCACGTAACATCTAACAGTCGATGAAGACCTAGAGGTTGGAACTTCCTTGATTGATAAGAATTGTTGTTGAAAGCTTAAATAGTCATTCTTCTTTGACACATAATATGTGTGTAGATGCATATTTTGCCATTTCATTTTCTTCTCTCCTTTTCTCAGTCTTCCAAGCCTTCCCCCAACCTGCAACCAAAGATACCAAAGGCTGAGACTATGACCTCTGCTGACCCTCTCGGGCTCCTCCTCTCTCCATCCGATGCCACGCCCACATCTGTTGGACCAGGTGTTACCGTTGTCAGGGACACACCCACTGGGAAGCCCATGGAAACGGCCAAAGGTAAATCCCATTTAGTGCCCTCCAGTTATGGAGCTAAGGGAGAACATTCTAAAGATAAATCTGCTTTAGATCAAAAGAGTGCTTCCCCCAAAGTTGCCACTAAACCAATACCTACAACTGAAGATAATGAAGATGATGATTTGTTTAATAATCTAACTGCCAGCAAGAAAGAACCTCCTCCTAAAGTAGCTTCAAAACCAGCTAAACCAATAGCACCAACTGATGAAGATGACGACTTGTTCAATGATCTGTCAGCCAGTAAGAAAGAATCTCCTCCTAAAGTAGCTTCAAAACCAGCTAAACCAATAGCACCAACTGATGAAGATGACGACTTGTTCAATGATCTGTCAGCCAGTAAGAAAGAACCTCCTCCTAAAGTAGCTTCAAAACCAGCTGAACCCATAACACCAACTGATGAAGATGATGACTTGTTCAATGATCTGTCAGCTAGCAAGAAAGAACCTCCTAAAGTAGCTTCAAAGCCAGCTAAACCCATAACACCAACTGATGAAAATGACGACTTGTTCAATGATCTGTCAGCTAGCAAGAAAGAACCTCCTCCTAAAGTAGCTTCAAAACCAGCTAAATCTAATGTACCAGCTGAAAGTGATTTACTTAGTGATCTAACAGCCAGTGTTAAGGAATCCCCTAAAGTTGCTTCAAAGCCACTTCGCAAGCAATCATCAGTTGAGGGTAAGACCACACCCTCTGATCACAAGACCACGCCTACTGAGGACAAAGAGGACCTCTTTACTCAATCTCTAACAGCGTCACTTAAAAGGAAACCTCCAGCTGGAGCTGTCAAGCTGTTTGGAGACATAGATCTCTTCAGAGACAAGAACAGTCCACTTTCTCCTCCCGGAGACCTCTTTATTGGAAGAGAGAGCCCAAAAACACCAACCAAGACCGCCAAAGCAAGTTTAATAGTCCTTAATATTGAAATATTACAAACTTGATATATACAATATTGTTAATAGTACTATAGATTGCTTTGCCAAAACTCTAGCTTAATCATGACTGTCCATCTTTGCTTGTAAGTGGTGTTATTTCACTGATAAAGATAGCTGTAGGTTGCCAAAATGTTTGTTTCCTTATTTAATGACTTGGTTAGTGTTTTAGCAAATGATCATCATGTTTCCCAGTGACTCTGACCTTTACCACATTATGCGCTCTGTCTGCCACTTTAATTAGACTCCATCCAGTCCCAAAACTCCAGGAAAGCAAAGTTTAACAGTGAGCTGACCTTGAGTCACTTTGTTTAGTAGTTGTTGATGATATTCTCTGCCTCTTAGGCCTCGCTCTCCATCGATCCAAAGTCTCTTCTCCCAGGAGTTTCTCCTTCAAAGGAGCAACAGGAAGAGAAGGGAGTCACCTTCTCAAAGCCAGCCAAATCTAGCACCCTCACTCACTTGACAAAGGGAAGGGTCTCTGGTCCACGAAGACGGCCTCCCACCCGTGCCAGTTTGAAGGGGAGCACTTCCACCTCCACTGACGGCGGGAAGGAAGACATTTTTACAAGTTCTTTGGAGAAATCGTTGACAAAAAGTATGAAGGATGATGTGTTTAGTAACAGCTTAGAAGTCTCCACCAGGAGGGGAAGAAGTGCTTCCACACAGAAGAACAAGAAATCACACTTGGAGGGAGTAGATGGCAAGGCAAGATTAAATACTTATACTTATTGAATGAATACCGTTAGTCGCCACTTTTCTAGATCTCTACATCACTGTGTACATGGCTCAGGGGGAGAAGGAGAAAACTCTTGTATCCTCATCTAAAGACTAGGTTTAGTTCCCTATAGGCCTTTTACTCTAAAGTAGATGTAGCATGTAGGAAATATCGTATAATATATTATTCATGAAAAATCTAAGATACCATTTTCCTACATGCTATATGCCTATTCTGTAAAAAGAGCCTATAGGGGAACTAAACCTAAAGAGAGCTTTAGATGAAGATACAGTAGTCTTTTCTTCCTTCTTTTCCCTTCTTTCATCTTCTTCTCCACTGGGTCAGACAGCCGTTTCTGGGAATTCCACCCTTCATCAGTGATCCTGGGAGTCTTTGTCTTTTTCTTTATCTTGATCTTCTGTGAATCCTTGGCATGCATACATATGACCCACAGCTTTGTTGAGGTATTTCTGTGACCCCACCCAGGTGGGGAAGGGCAGCCTGTGGTTAATGCCTTTTTGTTAGCCAATCCTTATCATAATGCTTCACATTAGGAGCCCCACCCAAATGGGGAGGGGAAGAATGTGACACCATTCTCTTGTTGTGTCTGCAGCCAGGTATCACTTTTATAGCTATTGAAACAATAAAGTTTTTTCAAGTGGTCACATTTATTATCTATTGAATTACTTGTGGTTTGATTTTGAAAGAGATAAGGATATTTACTGCATTTGTCAGAGGCTTCCTAAATCCTACATTTCCAAACCATCGAATTCATACAGCTACGTTCATGTGTTAGTTTCTCTTACTTTACGTAGACAAACACAGCTTCGCCAAACACCTCTAAAAAGAAGACTTCAAAGAAAGGAGTTGGAACACCCAGAAATGACATTGACATCTTTGGAGATGATGGTCCAGATATATTTGGAGATATTCCTGCTACCAAGACAACAGGTAAGGTTACCAAGGCAACCAAAAAGAAGAACTCAGCTGAAAAGGCCCAAAAGAAAGCTGCAGACAGTGAAACTACAAACAAAGACACCGGTGACTCGGCAGGAAAGCCAATAAGCGGAGGTACCACTTTCACCAATTGCCATTTTACGTACTACCTTATCATCACTAATTGCAGGCTTTCAATGATATATTAAAAATTATAGTCTTTGCCTGTCCCCCTCCCAACCTGCCCCTCCCACTATGTCCCTCCCAACCTGCCCCTCCCAACCTGCCCCTCCCACTATGTCCCTCCCAACCTGCCCCTCCCACTATGTCCCTCCCAACCTGCCCCTCCCACTATATCCTTCCCAACATGCCCCTCCCACTATGTCCCTCACAACCTGCCCCTCCCACTATTTAGAGCTACCTTTTGAAGCCAGTTCAGAAGTCCCAAGGAAGAAGACAACTGGGACTACTAATAAGAGAAAGAAAACTGGAGTCAAGAAGAAAATGGCAGCTTCGAACGATGTTGATATTTTTAATGCGCCCAGTATATTTGATTGATGGAACAGCTGTATACATATTAATTATACATGTTTCTATTGCGTTACTTTATGTACATTTACTTGATATATCCGTCGACCACTACGGTGCCATATATAGTCATTATTATACACGTGGCAATAATAAATGTGTTTACTGCTGAAACGCCTCCTATTTTAGTGCAGTTACATAGATAGATTTTCGGGAGTCATTTAACCTACAACATGTCATCCGTTGAAAAGAATCATGTGGAAGATCGCGACAGCGAGGACGATGGAATGCCGGATTTAGAAAGCGTTGGTAGCTCCGAGGTACGTCTTAGTGACTCGGCGTTATCAGGAGATGTTTCTCTGCTCTAACGCCCCCTCCCTCCTACAGTACTCTGATGACGATAATAAAGATGACGAGAAGACGGAGACCAATGGAGACAAGAAGAAGGCCGACTCTAATCAGGTCAGTCGTGGTTCTTCCAAGACAAACTCTCCCTCCCCAGATCCCGCTTCGAACGGAACTGTGCTGAACAAGGAACATGATAGGTCATTTTTTCGACATTGGCTGTATGAATATTTGAACGAAAACGTGAAAGTCACCGCACGAAAGATTAAAGTTCAGCTTCTCTCCCCATTCCTGTTTGGAATGTTTTCAATATCAGATAAGGTAGGCGCCTTAGCATGATTGCCAAAGTTTGGAAATTTAGCGTGCTTCCTTTCTTGCAGTGGATCGGTTGGCTGTTTGAAACGGGACTCCTCCCAAGTAAAAGGTGAGCTCAAAAAACAATTTAATGTCCTAACGGACTGAAGCCATACCATGTATAGGAAAGCCCTTGTGTTCCTTGTACTCTTGTAGTGGTTGTATGGTTACATGGCCCATTATCCAATAGATACCGCTTTTAATTAGTGTGTGAATTGTGTGTGAATCAGCTGTTAAAAATGGGAATTGACCCCATAACACCAATCCATTACTTTCAAAATTAAGCCTTTGAAGTTGTATCATGTAGTTTTGCTTTATTTTTGAAAACTCTTAAAATTTGTATTATATATTGAGTATATGGTGCATCATATATGATTGTGTAGTGAGTTTAACACCGATCAGTTACAAGACCAGCAGCTGTTGGCAGTGGAAACGGTTGAGAGGGCAGCCAATGTAGCTTCTCCTTATTTGGTAAGTGTGACTTTTGGTTTGCGTTTGTGTGGGTAAAGTCCTCTAATTAGGGGGTGCCAATGTGTTTATTTTTAGGTGCTATCCAATTTGTTGGATGTTAAAAAGATTACTTAGATCTGATTTTTAAGATTCATTGCATAACTGGCCCACCTCGCCAGAGTAATATTTGAAGCGGATGTTGGGGGTATGTTTTTGAAGCTGTAGTTGTTATAGTTAGGGATGTTGGGGGAGTATTCGTTCATCAAAAGGTCACCCGCTGGCTCGTTTGAGAAAGTACCGAATTTTCCTTTGCTAGAAAGGGGTCAGGGTGGCTTCCTGTTGCTATGGCGACAAGAGGGCATCACTGAGGGTATTAAAGGGGTGTGTCTTCTTTTAAAAGTAAGGGGAGGGTACATTTTTGTGGTTTTGAAGGGAATTTCCTAATTTGAGGGTTTTATAAACTGTTATAGGCTGTACCCAATACAGAGTAAAGGGCACTAAATGGGGGAAGGAAAAATATTAACCAACTAACGGCTGTATGTACATACACGTATATATGCGTATATATGCGTATATATGTGTACGTATGTATTCATATCTAAGGGGATAATGGTAATATGATATACGTATACGTATGTAAGTGTCAGAGGATTCACTTTGATATGGTAAGAGAACTACATGTAGACTACAGTTTGTTCCTGTTGCTAGGATACTTGTCCACATGAAGAGAGATATCTGTTTACCAAGCTTGTGGATATTGTTCAACCAGTGAGTCTAACACTACATACACACATACACACCGATAAGGACCTTCAGGTTGAATATTCATTTTTGTGAAATTGGATGTGTTTTGTTACTTATTGACCTCTGACCTCTGTTTCTCTTGACCTGGTACTAATTATGTAATCCAATCCGGATTCTCTTTTCTCATTATTGGTGGAATTGCTCGCAAGAATGCAACTTATGCTGGAATGCTGTCAGCCATTTTCTAACCGCACATTTATATTCCAGCACCAATTCCTTGTATGATTGTCAGTAAGACTGTTCTGGTTATGTCTGATTCTAAGCTACGGATGATCATATTCTAACAACTAGTGTCTGTAAGGTTCCTGAAATGTGTGCATTGCAGTGTAACTGAGAGTGGACATTTCCTTGTGTTTTGCCTGTCAAGCTGTAATTAGTTCAGTCCACAGTAGTGATTAACATTTACCAGCATGTTGATCTTCATTCTTCTCCCTCTGTGTAGTGTGTAACTGTTAAGGATGTAGTAACAGCAGCTCGAGAACTTCCTTGGTTTAGAGAAAGGTCAGTAACCTCACAACAATCTGTTTGTTTGTTTGTGTTTGTGTTTGTGTACCTTGAAGTATTTATATATCTTCTTATATCTGTGTTCTATTGAATTGTCTTTTGTAGGGCCAAACTCATAGTTCCTCCATCTTGTTCTAAAACTTCACCACCAAATGAATACTTCTTTGACATGGCTCTAATATATGCAATTATATATAGTAAGTGATCATATGCACAGTTTCATGTATAAATACGTAGAATAGTCAACCAATAACAGCTAATGTACATATCATGTATTATCTAAGTGTACGTATGTAGCAGTGTGGGGATGGTGAGACCAGTGTTGGGTTGTCGTTTTGTAGTAGCCATTTTATCGTTATCATTACTTTACGTACTTGACTATTACATGTGCGTGTTCAGCTGTAAAGAAATCAGAAAGTGATGTTGAAATTATGGAAGAAGAGCCCGTTTCTAAAGAAGCTGAGAAATGTAGAGAAATGGGGCATAAGAATTGTAAAGAAGAGTTCTTTGTTGGTGCAATTGAAGATTATTCAATGGCTATTAATCTGTGGTATGTAATATATTGTACTTTTTGTACCTCCCCTCCCTGCCAATCCTCTGCCCTTCCCCTCCCTGCAACTCCCCAACCACTACTCTACCCTCCCCTCCCTGCAACTCCCCAACCACTACTCTACCCTCCCCACCCTGCAACTCCCCAACCACTACTCTACCCTCCCCTCCCTGCAACTCCCCAACCACTACTCTACCCTCCCCTCCCTGCAACTCCCCAACCACTACTCTACCCTCCCCACCCTGCAACTCCCCAACCACTACTCTACCCTCCCCACCCTGCAACTCCCAACCACTACTCTACCCTCCCCTCCCTGCAACTCCCCAACCACTACTCTACCCTCCCCTCCCTGCAACTCCCCAACCAATACTCTGCCCCTCCCCTCCCTGCAACTCCCCAACCACTACTCTACCCTCCCCTCCCTGTCACTCCTTCCCCCTTCCTACCCTTCTCTCTCCTGTTCCATTTACTCCCCTCCCTCTCCCTCCCCTCTTCAGCCCTTATTCTTATAAGGCGTATGGAGACAGAGCAAAATGCTATTTGAGAAGACGTCGGTTTAGAGCTGCTATATCAGATGGTTACAGATATATTGTACTAAACCCAGATGGATGGGAAGTAAGTCTCACTGTCACCTCGTTCTGCTCACTGTCACCTCGTTCTGCTCACTGTCACCTCGTTCTGCTCACTGTCACCTCGTTCTGCTCACTGTCGCCTCGTTCTGTTCACTGTCACCTCGTTCTGCTCACTGTCGCCTCATTCTGCTCACTGTCGCCTCGTTCTGTTCACTGTCACCTCGTTCTGCTCACTGTCGCCTCGTTCTGCTCACTGTCGCCTCATTCTGCTCACTGTCGCCTCATTCTGCTCACTGTCACCTCATTCTGTTCACTGTCGCCTCGTTCTGCTCACTGTCACCTCATTCTGCTCACTGTCACCTCATTCTGTTCACTGTCGCCTCGTTCTGCTCACTGTCACCTCGTTCTGCTCACTGTCGCCTCGTTCTGCTCACTGTCGCCTCATTCTGCTCACTGTCACCTCATTCTGTTCACTGTCGCCTCGTTCTGCTCACTGTCGCCTCGTTCTGCTCACTGTCACCTCATTCTGTTCACTGTCGCCTCGTTCTGCTCACTGACGCCTCATTCTGCTCACTGTCACCTCGTTCTGCTCACTGTCGCCTCGTTCTGCTCACTGTCGCCTCGTTCTGCTCACTGTCGCCTCGTTCTGCTCACTGTCGCCTCGTTCTGCTCACTGTCGCCTCATTCTGCTCACTGTCACCTCATTCTGCTCACTGTCGCCTCATTCTGTTCACTGTCACCTCATTCTGCTCACTGTCGCCTCGTTCTGCTCACTGTCGCCTCATTCTGCTCACTGTCACCTCATTCTGTTCACTGTCGCCTCGTTCTGCTCACTGTCGCCTCATTCTGCTCACTGTCACCTCGTTCTGCTCACTGTCGCCTCGTTCTGTTCACTGTCGCCTCGTTCTGCTCACTGTCGCCTCGTTCTGCTCACTGTCGCCTCATTCTGCTCACTGTCGCCTCATTCTGCTCACTGTCGCCTCATTCTGCTCACTGTCGCCTCCTTCTGTCCATTCCACTTTAGGGTTATTCGAGGTTCTCATGTGGACTGTACTGTATGGATGATAGGGTGAAGGCAGAGTGCATCCATTACGAGCTGCAGACTCAGTTTCCGAATGATAGAATTATCATTGATCAGGAGTGGGAAGAATGTTCTGGTCAGTTGTGCCAGAGCTCCTTGTGAAGGAGTTCTGATTATCCAGCAATTCTATATTTTACCTTGGCATGTTTGCAAATTGTAAAAACATGATTATGAATACATTACTCTCCTCAACCATTCCCCCCCGAGCCTTTATCCGTTTTATTAATTCATTTGCATAGCTTACATTAGAGGTTATGATGTGGAGGAGGAAGACAAGCCAAAGAAGGAAATCAAGGAGCTGAGAGAAGAACAGAAGAAGCATGAAAAGTCAAAGAAGAAGGGAAAAGCAAAGAGACAGCAAGAAAAGTTGTCACTAGTGGATAAACTGATTAAAAAGGTACAATTCCAAGTATTATATTGTAGATGGAACCTTTTCTCTTCTTTGTCTCTAAGTACTGTTCCTATATGTATATATATAACTGTAAGATTGCCTACTTGTACGTACATATGAGTATACCCTTACTAATGCAGGCTTCACTTCAAGCTCAGGAGGGTAACCATAGAGATGCAGCTGATTCCTATGGGTCATCGTTGGAGGTCATTGCAGACTTGAAGGGAAAATGGCAGAGTGGAAAGGGGAATGATGCCACGAGATCACTTGCTCTAATCTGGTATGCCCAAGCACTGGAGCTCCTGGAACTTGGAACAGAAATCTGTTTGCATGAGGCCATTCAACTCTTTAAAAACATTAAGTATAAGTTTAGCCCCTTTCCAGGTGCTTTTCTTGGTACTGCGAGGTGTCTTATGAAGTTGAAAAGGTAATGTTGTACACAGACACACCTCCAGCCACACCTCCAGCCACACCTCCAGCCACACCTCCAGCCACTCCTTCAGGCACTTTTCCAGCTGTACCTTTAGCCACACCTCCAGCCACTCCTTCAGGCACTTTTTCAGCTGTACCTTTAGCCACACCTCCAGCCACTCCTTCAGGCACTTTTCCAGCTGTACCTTTAGCCACACCTCCAGCCACTCCATCAGGCACTTATTATTATATTCATTACATCTGCCCAACCTCTGCCACGCCTACCTCCAGTCTGTTGATCTATTCCTGGTAGATTTAAGGAAGCCGAGCGGGAGCTGTATCAAGGGCTGACCATACTCACCATCTATAAGAAGTCCTACGTGACCATGAACTGGCCTGGCACTAATGTACCCATTGATCAACTGAAGCCTTCTGTACTCGAGGTAAAAGTGCAAGTCCATACAGACAACCTTTCACCTCTGCTGTAGCTGTCCACATGCCCATGTATGGGTGCTGCTTAGTATCCAAACTTCAGTATAACATGCCCATGTATGGATGCTGCTAGTATCCAAACTTCAGTATAACATGCCCATGTATGGGTGCTGCTTAGTATCCAAACTTCAGTATAACATGCCCATGTATGAGTGCTGCTTAGTATCCAAACTTCAGTATAACATGCCCATGTATGGGGCTGCAGTATCCAAACTTCAGTATAACATGCCCATGTATGGGTGCTGCTAGTATCCAAACTTCAGTATAACATTTCCATGTATGGGTGCTGCTTAGTATCCAAACTTCAGTATAACATTTCCATGTATGGATGCTGCTAGTATCCAAACTTCAGTATAACATTTCCATGTATGGGTGCTGCTAGTATCCAAACTTTATTATCTAAATTTACTATTTAGAATGACATGAGAAGATTGCGTGAGTACTCTGGTCCATATAAAGCCCCCGAAGCCATATGCAGGAGTACACACTGTCCCAGTCTACACTTGACAACCAACATTTACCTTGATGAACTTGGTATGCTCTCTTGTTGCTAGGTTACCATGTCATGTGATAATAGAATACCTTTCAAACTTGAGGTGACCATTTATACAGGTTTGTGTTTATTTACTATTTATACCAATGGCATGGTATAGATATAAAAGGCTATGTAACACTAAAGTGCTCAGAAATGTGTAGCACGTCCATGCACTATGATTGTTGGAAGAAGACAAGGGAAGATTTAGTGATCAGTAGTGACAGAGACATGTTGGGGAGGGGCTGTCTGACAGAGGATTGTGATGGTATACTAATGAAAGTGGATCAGACCGATGGCCATGGAACAAAGTACAAAGTAAGCCAATAACAGCCACTATTAGCTCCTCAATTGAGTGTAATTTTAAATTTGAATTTTGTGAAACGACGGGATTGGTGACAATCAGGAACTGAACTTGTTTTAAAATTTTAAGTGTACGGCAGGTTTGTACATGTAATGCAGTGATTTTATGCACAACTTGTTGTTCAGTAATATACGTATTGAGTGGTTATAATCTTTAATTTTAAATATAATTGTGATATGTAATTAGAATATTCATCTTCAAAGTATTAAATGAACTGATCTATAATGAATTGCTGAACTGTCTGTATGTTATTACGTATTTTAATATTCATAATATAACTGTACCTACAATAAGAATCTCTACAGAATTTATATTATTCCTGTGCTCAGTTACAACATTCAGTTGAGCCAAAAGAACCAAAGAAGGCTGAAATTGTGAAGGAGAACAGACAACCAATCTCAAGTGTCCTTCACATGCAACGGGTGCTACAGCACAGGAGAGAATGGAGGGAGAGAAAGAAAATGTCTCAGAACAGGGAGAAGCCCGTTATGCCAGAGAAATCAGAATTGACTCCAGAACAACAGAAAAGTACAGTAGAGTATTCCCCAGAAACTCTCTTTGCCCATATATGGAAAGGGATTGCATAATTTCCACACACCCCCACAGTCATAATATTTGCAACTCTGATATGTTAAAGTGCTTTTGAACATACGTAAGTATGTACGTACCATTGGCATTAGTGCATATGTATGTAAAACATTGCCCTGCCCATGGTCCAGGGGTTCAGGAGAAGTTTGTACTGACGTGGTAATACATCTTTGAAGGGGTTGTCTTTCAATCTCTTTTGAGCACAAATTTGCTGCAGAAAACCCACATGGGAAAATATTTGACAAAAGTTCAATCAAAGACTGTATCTGAAAAGAGATTGAAAGAAGTGTTTGGCATACGTAGTTAGAAGAAACCCATATCATATTATATAAGCAGGATATTTCAATTTCGATGGTTTACTCTTCAATATTCTTATGATCTATCCAGAACCATTCAAGTTGAGATCATCTGAAGCAAACGTTGATGAGAGGTCAGGATCTGACATGCTTCTGAGGGAGGAGAAGATGGCTGAAGAGGAAAAGAAAAACAGAATCAATAAAAAGAAGAAATCCAAAATGGAAGATAAGTCCAATTCAGCAGCTGTAGAGATTGCACAACTCTTTACAGCTCCTCTGTCTGATGGCCGAAACACAATCTCAGCCAATGATGATATTGATCAGTCAGGGAATGTTATAAAGCCAGAACTGTGAGTAATATCCACCTCCCTTGTTAACTAGCCCATCCCCCTTCTACCTAGCCCCTCCCCCTTCTACCTAGCCCCTCCCCCTTCTACCTAGCCCCTCCCCCTTCTACCTAGCCCCTCCCCCTTCTACCTAGCCCATCCCCTTCTACCTAGCCCATCCCCCTTCTACCTAGCCCATCCCCCTTCTACCTAGCCCCTCCCCCTTCTACCTAGCCCATCCCCCTTCTACCTAGCCCATCCCCCTTCTACCTAGCCCCTCCCCCTTCTACCTAGCCCCTCCCCCTTCTACCTAGCCCATCCCCTTCTACCTAGCCCATCCCCTTCTACCTAGCCCCTCCCCCTTCTACCTAGCCCATCCCCCTTCTACCGAGTTCCACTATTGCCTCAATTCTTCTTTGTCTTTCTGACACTTTTTCCTTGTGTCCCACTTGTTAGATCTCCGGAAGTACCTTTCACCATTCCTGCTCACTTGAAGAACCAACACCAGCAGTTTGAACAGACAGTTTCTCCACAGCTTGGCTTGAATCCTGACTTTAGAATCACCAACAATGATGAAATGTTGTTCTCGTTAGTGAAACCACCAAAAATGTCTACCTTTAATAAGCTTTCTTTTTCACATGTATGCATCAAAACTGCTTCGTTTCCCGCCTCTGTCTTCCACCCAAAAAGACATGTGCATATATAAAGATGCTAATGGGTGGGGTTTAGCATTTATAGCTCAGTTCTCCTTTCCAGACCTCTCACTACCAATACAAGGTGGATGTATAGTTATTTTTGTGATGACAAAGATTTCTTATACCATGTACATACTATACATTACTCCTGCTACTATTGAATTACAGCTATTTTGAGCAAATTTTAAAAGAACACGGACCAATGAAAACCACTCACCCCACTCTAGAGGATGCCTTGAACTTTCTCCCCGATGTCTCCAAAGAATATGTAACGAAAAGAGGTGGTTTAATCCCTTATTTGAGGTACTCTCCCGATTTGGCATTTCATGGGGAGCTGATCTGTACCAAGGAGGACGGGGCAGCCGTTGCCGCTAGCATGAAGCTCAAGTCTGACCCCCTGCCCAACGTGTGGGGAAGATCCAACCCCACCACCATCGGATCTCTGATGGGCAAGGCTGGAAAAACTGCACCCTTAGTGACTAGCGGCCGTGGCAAGAGTGAAGCCAAAGTGAAGCCGGCCTTGGAGAGTGAAAGCAGTCAGATTTCACTGCAAAATTTCTTTTCTTCTGACAAAGATTCTGAACAATGGCCATTGGCCGATACTCCTACCAAGAGTAACAGTAGCAGTGGTAGTCAAGGACTAGAACCCACTAGCTTTGTAGCTAAGAACATTGTAGACACCAAAAGGGACAAGTCATCTTCACCTGAAGACAGAGTTGCATCCCAGCTAGGTAGTGATATTTCATCTTCCACTCAATCTCCTGTGCCCTCAGTGGCTGTTGCTAGGAAACAGAAATCTGTTCAAACTGATAGAATTAAGCGAGTTAGCACATTGACTATGACAGAGCCAATGGCTTCTGACAACTTTAAGCACATGTACGAGACGGCAGCTAGGGAGAGAGACCGATTGGCCATTAGGGTCCGTGAGCTGGAAGATGAGAGGGTAAAGTTGAAGAGGGCTCTCAGTGTTGATATGGACCGGACTGTCAAGGCGGCAAAGAGTGAAGTACGCCAAGAACTGGAAGAAGTAATTGCAAAGTTGAGAGAGCAGTACACTGAAGACCTGAAGAAGTTGGAGAAGGAGAAGAAGGAGAAACAGGATCAACTGAAGGCTACAAATAAGGAATTAAAACTGACAAATGAAAGGCTAGAAAAGTAAGCTACATACAGTAAGGTTGAAGACAGCTTCCATTTCTACTTCTATCTCCATTCTCATTTTAGGAGTAAAAGGGACTATTTAGATTTGGAACAGGAGTATGACAACCAAGCTATGGCATATAGGACCACGCTGTATGTCCCATTATAACAGTAACTCTGGTATATCATATAGACACACCCACATTACTACCACGCCCACATTATTACCACACCCACCTCATGTGACCACATGCATGTAACAGTTTAGTGATGTCTTGTTAGGGACAAGATTGGAAAAGATAAGATGATCATTGAGGAACGCCTCAAAACAGCTCATGGTACAGCTCAGCGAGCGAGGGAGAGGGCCATTGAGGCTGATGTTAGTGATCCTTGCCATCAGTGTGAGAAAATTTTAGTAGTGATATGACATCCTAATTTGTGTTTAGGCTCGACTGGTTCAGGTTGAGGGAGATACAAAAGTTAAGGAAATAGAAGTACTGTTAAAGGAAGCGGACGTTGTAAGGTGAGTGTAGCACTGTACTGGTTTAATAAAGTTCATTGTAACCATGGTTACCCATTGGATGTAGTGAAAGGACAAAGAAGACAGAATGGATTAGTTATAGAGATACACTGAGGGCTATTCTTGAAGATGTAAAGGTTGGTCCATCCTGACTACTGTCAAAAGTCATTTACTCAATCATTTGGCTTTTGGTCTTTGTTAATTTTCTTCTGTTTAGAACAAAACCACTTTACAGTTGCAAGATGTATTGCAAGGAATGGATTATTCATCCCTTGTCAAGATCAATATTGAATTACCACCTAAGCCTTCTCTACCAAATGTTATGAATCCAGCAGTGAGCAGATACTCACTTGACCACAACTGATATCCATCATTCCTGTACACCTCCAACCTCCCACCTCCCACCTCTCATTACTCACTACTCGCATCTCATGTGATGTCTCACCCTCACCTCATGTGATGTCTCACCCTCACCTCATGTGATGTCTCACCCTCACCTCATGTGATGTCTCACCCTCACCTCATGTGATGTCTCACCCTCACCTCATGTGATGTCTCACCCTCACCTCATGTGATGTCTCACCCTCACCTCATGTGATGTCTCACCCTCACCTCATGTGATGTCTCACCCTCACCTCTGGGTAATCAGTTACTCAACCCTCCTCCCTGCATCCCTCCTCCCTGCACCCCTCCTCCCTGCACCCCTCCTCCCTGCACCCCTCAGGCTGTCACCCCTCCTCCCTGCACCCCTCAGGCTGTCACCCCTCCTCCCTGCACCCCTCAGGCTGTCATCCCTCTTCCCTGCATCCCTCCTCCCTGCATCCCTCAGGCTGTCATCCCTCCTCCCTGCACCCCTCAGGCTGTCATCCCTCCTCCCTGCATCCCTCAGGCTGTCATCCCTCCTCCCTGCATCTCTCAGGCTGTCATCCCTCCTCCCTGCACCCCTCAGGCTGTCATCCCTCCTCCCTGCACCCCTCAGGCTGTCATCCCTCCTCCCTGCACCCCTCAGGCTGTCATCCCTCCTCCCTGCATCCCTCCTCCCTGCACCCCTCCTCACTGCACCCCTCAGGCTGTCATCCCTCCTCCCTGCACCCCTCCTCCCTGCACCCCTCAGGCTGTCATCCCTCCTCCCTGCACCCCTCAGGCTGTCATGCATGCTCAGATGTTACAGATGATGCAAGTCCAAGCCTTGAAGAACCAGCAGCTACAGCAAAGGGCTCAGCAGCAGTCAATCCCAGCAAAGTTGCCACACCCCCAGCAACAACAGCCACACCCCCAGCAACAACAGCCACACCCCCAGCAACAACAGCCACACCCCCAGCAACAACAGCCACACCTCCAGCAACAACCGCCACACCCCCAGCAACAACCGCCACACCCCCAGCAACAACCGCCACACCCCCAGCAACAACCGCCACACCCCCAGCAACAACCGCCACATCCCCAGCAACAACCGCCACACCCCCAGCAACAACAGCCACACCCCCAGCAACAACAGCCACACCCCCAGCAACACCAACCGCCACACCCCCAGCAACACCAGCCACACCCCCAGCAGCAGATGCCACACCCACAAGTGCAGCAATCAGTTACACAACCATCAGTCAGCTCTGCTGTCACTCCTAGTACTGTGATGAATTCTGTTCCAACTTCCAATGTTCCTTTGAGGTTTGTAATCGTCATGTGATTATCATGTGACCATCATGTAACAGTCTTATGGAATATTTTTAGGTCAGTGTCACAACCTGCCCTTCCTATTGGTACAAGGCCTGGTGCATTGGCTCCACCCACTACAGGGACAAAGAAGGGCGTGGATCGCATTCATGAAATCCTTACCAGCCTGCCAGAATACAAGGACCTTGATAAGTACGTATGTAACTGGAAGAGACATTACTATCTGAACTGAATTAATTTATGTTTTTCAGAAATGAACTGCGGACAGCCCTGCTTGTGGTAAAACAAGAGAACAACAATTCACTGAAGACACTCTCGCCAGAAGAGATAGCAGAAAGGGCAAAGGTCAAGTTGGAGGCTGGCAGGCAGGAAGCAGCTGTTGCATCGTCCCAAAACCAGCCTCTTCAAGAAGGAGTGCCACAAAGCCAGTCCTATTCTCTGTCCCAATATGGCCAGCCATCCCCGCCCATGCCCCACCGACCACTCCCATCTTACTCTCAGCCACAAGGGTCTACTTTGCTGACGGCAATGCAGCAACCACAGCCAGTAGCTTCAAGCTCAGGGGGAAGTCCCACCATCTTCCCCTCAGCTTTCCCCACTTCCAGTTCTAGTGGAGCAGCTTCTCCCATGATGATGTCCGGATTGCAGCAGGTATTGCCAGTGATGATGCAATCAAGACAAAACAATATGGTGAATAAGGTAGATTTCTCTAGATTCATCATTTCCACTTACTAATCTTTAATACTGAATATAAAATGAATGAATACATGTGTCAGAAATTATTTCATTTGTGTGACAGTTGCCAATAATGTTTTAGCATCAATTGTGCACAAAACAGGTTTTGCACTTGACATTTAACTCAATTGTATCCCTACCAGAGTGTTGAAAACAGTGTGTTTTGTAGATGCCAGATTTGGTTGTGCAGTTTTCCTGTGTGTGTTAAATATTGTACGAATCCTCATTATATGGACCATAACTGTCAACATGCTATATGGACATATAAATACTCATGTTTTCCTAGACCTACGTAGGATAAGGCTTGTGTATTACAGATGATAAAATTCCTCACTTTGTAGGGCTTGCCTCAAGGAATGCCATCTGGTAATGATCAGAACACTCAACAGAGCTTTGCAGGTAGTGTGATATTTGGTGCCATATTTATGATTTTACTGGTGGTTCTTACATGAACACTCTAGAATGCCATATTGCAATATATTAAGGTTATCATGCCTTTGAAGCCTTACCATTCTTCTCATTCCAGCTTCACTAACGAGTCATCAGATATCTTTTTAGGTGTTGACTATATCTGCCTCCTTCTCAGGTGTAATAGGTCCACAATCTGGTGCTCTTCAGACTGGAATGAATCAGTCCTCCACCGCGGCTGATCTGCAGAACCACCTGCACAAGTTTCCAGTTGCCGTGGCTCCACCCCCAAGACAAAGGCCAAGCGAGCCGTTTGTGTATGATGAAGATGAGTGTGTTATTTGTGCAGAGGACATGGAAGGGACGTCTACTTTGGCACTTGATTGTGGACACAAGTTTCATGATCATGTGAGTATGCTATTATAATGTACAGATTGGAATTGGAGAACGTTTAGCATGACTGTAGCCCTTAGATTGATGAAAGATTAAATCCCTTCTAATCTTCACTACCAGTTCTTGGGTACCATTATCTGTATAACATTCTCACCAACTAAATGAATGATATCTTTAAAGGGTTCATATTTCTATCATTTTGAGCATCTAAAGCTCAAAGATAAATTTGACACGCAAGAAAGGGTATCATATCAAATATGAAAAATCTAATATACCATTTTCCTACATGCTATATGCCTATTCTGTAATAAAAGCCTATTGGGGAACTAAACCTGAAGAGAGCTTTGGATGAAGATACAGAAGTCTTTTCTTTCTTTTTTTTCCTTTCTTTTGTCTTCTTCTCCACCTGGGTCATATGTATAGTAGTGGTTGTGTTAATAGGGCACCAAATTGAAAATTCTCAAATTTCCTGTTTAGTGCATTCGTCAATGGTTGAATGAGCAGAGCACTTGCCCGACTTGCAGAGATCACGTCTTGCTGCTGGAAGACTTTCCTGAACTGTCGTAACTATAGCAACTCATTTACAACAGGCTTAGCATTATTATGTACTTTAACATAAAACAATCCTTATAATAGTTACATATATTATCTGGTGAACTGATGATATTTGTAATTCTTTTGTGAATACATTTCAAAGGTCATGTTCAAAATAGCAAGGAATTATGCAATCATTTGCAGTACTTGTATCAATTCCAAAATATTTACATTCATGCCATTTCACATTTGTATACATACCTTACAACCCCTCATCCTTGCTGGACCACAAGTCACCACTTCATACTATGATAATATACAATATATATACATTAATATACTCTAGTAGTATACAATATATATTATTAATATACTATAATAATATACAATATATATTAATATACTCTAGTAATATATAATATATAATATATATTAATATACTCTAGTAATATATAATACATCTAATATAGAAGTACAGAGCCGTACAACGAAATGGCCTCTGTACAGCAGGGCATAGCAACTTGTGGCTTCTCATGAATGTGTGAAATTGGAGTTCAAAGCAGAAATATTTGGTTGTTCAAATGTCACTGCAGACCAATTCAGTGAGATGGTCGTATCATATCCATTTTCCACATAGTGTCACCTTCTCTAGCTAAAAATAGCATATACACCTTAGCTAGTTGATAAATACCATAGTGACTAAACCATCACTCCATTATAACTTAAGCTTGAAGGACTAAGCTGCTAAAGACTCTAGTTTTAATTTGGAAGAAGAATGATTGGTAGATTGTTTGGAGGAGTAAGTGTACTAGCTATATAGCTCTGCTGCATACATTCATGCATGCACCTACTACTGATTGTTAGGCAACTATTGTATAAAGAAAATAAAGTTCTAAGACTACTTAGTGTTATAAAGCGAAGCTCTAAAATGGCTATATAATAATTATACAGCTTTAAAAAATGGCTACATATAAATGTATATACGTACATAGTATAACCAGTCATTTGATCGTATATTTAGCTGGTCCTAGGATGTGCTGCCATAGCTGCTGTTGGTTGGCTGGTCTATGTTGGTAGTTATGGATACAGAGCTACCCAGCTCATTGAGGCCCAGTCAGTAATGTAAGTATACTTACATGCAATCATATATATACATACGTACATACACCTAGATACGTATGTATGCATTGTATATATACATGCATCACGGGATCAAATCTCAGGTTTCATATGGCATGGAACCTACATGCATTTGAAACTTCTTGAACAGCCAGTTTTCAAAGGGTGCTCAAGTATGTACTAATAGATTAATTTCCCGGGTTTCATGTTTTTTAACAGCCCCCTTTCCTAGTTTATATATACAAACTTTCACATTTTAGAAACCTGGCTGTTCAAAGAGTTTCAAATAGGTTTCATGACTTCTGAAACCTGAGATTTGGCCCTGTGCATATACATATATATTATTTGTATTATTTTGACCATTATAATACCCACATATATGTTATAATGCCAAGTCAGTATATACGTAGATCAAGAGTATACTTGGACATTTTAGAGAGTCTATATATATGTACAGTGGAGTATTATGTCTAATTTGTCAAAACTACATCGATCAATCCAGCTAATGATGTTCAATTGCTTCTGATGTTATTCTCTGCTACAGGCTAAATGGACTCCAAATTCTGGAGATTGAAGGCCATCGCTCAGCTCCATACTACATCACAGCCGTCTTCTCACCAATCCTCATCCTTCTGATGATACTCATGGGTATTCTCCTCATGGTGATCCCACAAAAGACAGTCATCCACGCCATATTCGCTTCAGTGGTATCCACAATAAGCTATAGATATATAATACATGTTATATATCAATACGTACACACAGTGCATATTATAAATATATGTATAATGTATTTCCACTGTGGATATTACATTGAGTAATATTTTTTAAAGTTAAAAAAGTTATAGTATATATACGTACCTCTTATGAAATCAATAATTTGGTTGTATATAAGATTGAACTGAAGCTAAAAATACCAATTGCTAATAACAAATTATGTGCACTTTGAAAGATATTTTTGTGATATGCACTGTTATTAGGTAACAAATGCCTCTCCATAGTGTCCTAAGTATTAAGAAATTGTGATAGATGTGACATTCATTCTTAGCATACTGAAAGTTCCATTTTTGAGAATCACCAGGCTAATTTTTAAGTGTCAAATATTATTATTTGTGACTTCATTACTTTAGCTTGTCACAGCTAATAGTTATGTTTGTATATACATGAGTATATTTCACTTCATATATATACAAGTTTTGTTGTTTTACCAGAAGATTATGAAATCCACTTACCTTAACTCTGTTACAGTCGGCCATTCTCTATCCAATTGTAATTGGCTTTGCTGCAATTGCTTTGCACTTTATGGCCATCTTTACAGCGGAAGTAATTGTTTCCAATGAAAGCCGACAAATATATGGGGCCTTTCTTGGCTTCACTAATGCAGCCTTGGCAGGAACTATCATTGAAGTCTTGTTCCTGGTAGGTTCTGGCAAGTTGATTTGGTTTTGGCTTGATTAAAAGTATGTATATATCCTTATATATCAGCTGGCTATAGTGTTTGAGCATATATATGTATCCATGGCCACATATATCCATATGCAATGAAGTAAGGGAGTTAATTGCACTTAATTGGCCTGCAAAGCTTAAGGCTATGATGATAAGCTGATAAGCAAATAATTACTGGGACGCATTAAGACAAACCAGCCAAGTGACCACAGTCTAATCTTGCATGGTTGGGAACTGAAGTCCTATTACATTGGCAACCGTGGACATGATTGCTTCCCAGTCATCCAAGAAGGAAAAAAATTCATCAAAGAACCACAGACAATTGTTCTCCCTCATTTGAACTCATCATGCAGTGTGGTACACTTCAATGATGGCAAGTTTGGATGACTACCTTCACTTATATACTGTAAATCCCTTTATTTTAGCAGAACCAAAAGTTAGCGATTTTACCCCTACATAAAAGAATTTAATATTAGTGACAAAGATTAGAGTGTGGGTATGTGCCTGTTAAGGGTATGTTCCTCATGATCAGAGATGGACATACATACAGTGCTAACTGTTTTAATAACATAATGATCCTCAATTACGGTTATATGGTATGATTTTTCTTTACATTTAGGCATTTGCTTTCCTGTTTGCTGTTCTTTCCTATCTCTTCAGAGAAACAGAAAAACAATAGAAAGTTTATAGATTCTCAATTATCTCTCGATATATCCCATTAATAACCTAATACAACACATATCATATAACTATAATCTGGGCTCACACAATATAAATTACTGTAGAATTAATAGTTTATCTTCTATTTTATGTAATTTGCAGTATTATATTTTCTGTATACATATTTTATATGTCAGAGTATCAAAATTTTAAGTATATAGCCAATTAATTTTCACTTTATTATCTTATATCTTAGTATAATTTTAAATGAACCATCTACAGTATATAAAGTGCAGCATGAATAGATCAACAACTGATCATGAGTGAGAGTATAATTTGACACCAATTCATCAATCTCTCTATAGAGCTAATACTGTATATACTGTATATATAGTTTGGAAAAATTTTAAATATATTTGGCTCAAACCACAAAAATCTCTACACCTGAAAATTTCCCATATATTATTTATGCAAGACTCTCAGTTAAGAAATATATATATATACGTATCACGCTGACATTTGGTGTCCAAATTTCATCACTACTCATGCATAAATACTTTTTGTTAAATTGGTAACATATACTTTTATTTCTAATTAAATTTTGTAGTTAGGATTTATTAGTAAACTGATTTGACAGGCAAAGCAGATTTGTGCACATCTGCATTACAAGACACTTGCAGGACACATTACATAGGTCTATCCTTGCATGCATCCATGGCTCTTATACGTATATAGTTATATTTCTTTGGAGGTGGCCATAGGTTAACAACATTTTACTGGAGCTAAAATTCAGCTTCTTAGAAGGAATTATCTTTAAAACAATCATAATTAATGTATAACGAATGACACATGACTGCCTAATATAGGTTCCTTAAATTAAAGCAGATGGTAAAGGGCTTTGGCATTTTGTGTACAATCCTAAGTAAGTTTAAATTTCACTGATAAAGTAATTATCAGTGTATTGGAGGCTTCATGGTCATAACTTGATGCATATTTAACGTGCTCTTTGCTAGTTTGTTTTCATTACAGTGTCGGATAATTTAATATATTTCTCTGAAGTATGTTATCGTTATACTGATTATATATGGGGGTATTAAGGGAGTTTTCTGAAGCATGCAGCTATAAGGGGTATAAGGTTACAATGAAAATTCCATTCACAAGAATGGAAATCTTAAGGATACTTGTACTTTTGTTCAGTAAGTTATATGGTTACCAACAGTATGTGTCATGTATGATCAAGTTGAATCAATCAAATGCATGTGGTGTGATGTGTATATATGTGTATGGCATGTAATTGTAAAATATGTATACGTACATATGTATATAGAGTATACATGCACATTGCAAGTTACAAAATGCTAGCGCTCTGCATGACTTCTAATTATGGTATACAAATAAGTTTATATAGTAACTGCGCATGCACTGTATTGCATTAACACCACAAAATGTCTAATACTATTGAATATGTACATGTAAACTGGACTGTGGGCAATCACGTTTCATAGAAGATTAATTGCCCTTCGATATATGGGGTCCTATAAGGCCTTCTATATATATGACCATGTTTTGGGTCATCCCTATCCCCTATGATATATATGTAGATTCTTAGGACTTACGTAGGAATACAAATATATGTATATATGCCTTAAGAAGTTATAAGTAATTATGTTTTTTTATAATATATCTTAATCACTCAATGATAATGAAAGTTGTTTATTTATACAGTCTATATACTAGAAAAAAAAACTACATTCTTAAGTTAAATCATATATTGAGTTATTATCATTTCTACAGAAGTCAATATCCTATAATCCTAAGATTCTTCAAATTTTCAATTCTTGTCTTCATTTTCAATGAAGATATATCCCAAAACCAGAGATATTAGTGCTCCACCCTATATATATGAAGGGAGCCATGTGTATATACATACTATATATGTTATATAAATATAAATGTTTTTATATACGTATGTGAATGTATACACATATATATATATATATGTGAATAAATGCATATGCATATATATAACAATTTCAATGCCCTATAGCTAGCTAGATTATATATGCATGCTTTTATATTATGCTTTAATAAATTGATTTCACATAATAATACTGTACTGTCTACCATATTTCTAATTTCATTTTTATATATCTTTATAATACGTATATGTTGTTGCATAAATCTTTCCATTTAGTACTGCTATATAGCTGTACTTATACATACAAACATTATCAATAGCAAAAATATAAGGTGTAAAACTAACGTTAACATATCTTAATTAAACTCACCAAAAATATGAGCTCAATTATTGCACCAGCTATTACTGCAGAAAAGTAAGCAGGAAGCTCAACTGCTACACCACCTGACAGATTGGTGATTGTAATAACCCGAGTAAGCTCATGAGCTACAGCTCCAGCACCAACAACAACTGCCATAAATAGGACTATTATCTATAACAATCCAGTCAAGGGTTGAGGTTTACAATGTATAAAAATGACTATATGAAAATACTTGGTGATAAAATAATAGGATATATATACTGTAAGATGTTAAAGGATACAATTCCTCCAAGCACTGCATGTAACACTTTCATTTGGCTCAGCACCATCAGTAGCACGGCTGCTACAATCATCAGAATTATGAGGAAAGGAGATATCACAGCAGTGAAGTAGTATGGGACTGAATTGTGGCCAGTAATCCTAATATGAAGGAAATAGTGAAACTGGAATTATCTTTGGAATCCATAAATTGTCAAACAAAAGAGTCGAAAACAAACTTACTCTAATATTTGTGTATTAAAATATCCAAATCCTCCAGTGAATACTATCCATCCAATTCCTGCTAATGCAGCACATACAATTACTCCCTATAATATATGATAATAGGAACTTGGCAAAAATATACTGTATACTTTAATTTACTTGAATATGGACATTCACTGTATATGGCATGTGCACTTACAATAGGAAATATCTTCCCTAACGCAGACATCGTTTTGCTAAATTTCTTCTTGAGCAATTCAAACTTAATCTCGTGCAAGGTCCTAGTCGGAATATTTAGTCCGACGAGCCCCCCATTTATATACCTTTCAGATGCCACAAAAGTGCATGCTTCACAGTTAACTAATCAGGTGCATAGGAACCATATAACCCCCTTGAGCCCCCTTATATTGAAATGAGGGGGCTCAGCTCCTCCTTAGAATATTAGCTATATATACAGTCTACATGCTCTCTTTTTACTGTGCCTAGGCTAGCCACTTAGCAGATAATGATCAGATTGATTGAACAGGGCTAGACTTACTGTCAGCTTAATCCTGACCTCGGCAATGGTCTCATTCTCCCCTGCCCGAAAACTGCTGACGTGTTCGCAATACAATGGTATAGGAATGATTGCATAATGCTGCTGTGATGTAATATTTGTCATAAACGAGGGTAATCTATTACGTCATCGCTTCCCGTAGCCTCGACACTGAATGGAATTGAAACTGATGGCCCGTCGATTTGGGTGCACGTGTTGTTGTTGGAATTGGTAGAGAGAAGCTTTCTGCAATTCATGTTGCTTAAGGTGGGTTTAGCATTTAGAGTAAGCAATCAGAAGTCGTCCCTATGATGTCTGGAAAGCTATAAATTTCAAATCGAACGTCATTACAAAGACCTTTCTTAGAGAACTTGCTGTACGCAATCAGGGAGTTCTATCTCACTAGAGCGTGGCTTCTATATTCGGACGCCTGTTCTCAGTGGCAAAGCATTCAATCTTCTTCCTTTTTTGCTCACATAATAAGTAGACTGACTCTAGATGGTGTACCAAGTTTGGCCCAGAAATAGCGTCCCGACTGGAAGTTATCGACCAAAGTTCAAAGTGACCGAAAATATATATTTTCGGACGAAAGTCATGTATTTCCGGACAGTAGCTCGTAAACTTTTAAGCAAGCACAGTCGCCGACTTTTAGTTTCTCTAATGATAGATATACTCAAGGGCTACTACCAGGAGAAGATTCAGATTCAACCGTTTTGAGATGATAGAGGAAGGTTTGTTTTGATTAGGCGCTCTGGGGTCATCTAAAATCGGACACCTTTTCTTCAAACATGAAAATAACTGAAGTTAGTGGTGTTAAAATGAACTTCTAGGACTAATGTAGCATTCAGTTGTATTCTAGGCATTATTTGGATGTTAACTAAAGCTTATTTGACACTGTTAAATGTAAAAATGGGTATTGACCTAGTGAAATACCTAATCCCACTTGTGCACAGATTAAAAGTGTGAAAATTAAGATAAAATGACTCTGTGGTTATTACTGATATTTAGTTTGTGACATAAATATTATTGATTGTTTCAGTGTAATTTTTAAATTTCATGTACGTACTCCAAAATGTATAAAGCCTCAGTCAAAGCATTACTTATAAAATCACAATTAAACCATAAAAATATATAGCCTGATCCTTCCTTCCAAAACTTAGTACTTGCTATTTGTTCTGTGTATAGTCATGCAGCCATAGGAAAATTGCTTTTGTTGCCTTTTCTTATGTTCTATCAGCAGTACCTATTCTCCTTATGTATCTATATATTAAGTTCCTTAAGAATTATATTTAGATGTGTAGGAAGAATAGGTACAGAAACCACCTGCAGCTGTTTTACTGAGTTGTGCAATGGTTGTATGACACAAAAAAGCTAAAATATGTCATATGATTTGATCAATGTCATATGATTTGATTAATGTCATATGATTTGATTAATGTCATATGATTTGATTAATGTCATATGATTTGATTAATGTCATATGATTTGATTAATGTCATATGATTTGATTAATGTCATATGATTTGATTAATGCCATATGATTTGATTAATGTCATATGTTTTGATTAATGCCATATGATTTGATTAATGTCATATGATTTGATTAATGTCATATGATTTGATTAATGCCATATGATTTGATTAATGCCATATGATTTGATTAATGCCATATGATTTGATTAATGTCAAGTAAATTGTGTAGTAGGCAGATCACAAGACACTTATACAAAGAGCTAATGGACTTAATGGTCCTTAATTCATTCATTTTATTCACTTCCTATTCAATAGCAGTAATTTATGTATATACAGTGGAACCTACACAACTGACTATTTAATAAATTGGAATCCTTAGGAAATCAACACAAAATGGAGTGATGGATCATGCAATCATTCCTGTCCACCGCCCGAGTGCATTACAGGAAGCCGCCTGCTTTTTTCATTATTGTCTGTTATTTTTATTATATATCAGTTATACCAGTAATACTCATTGTACAAACCCTAATAAAGCGTTTTGCGGTTAGTAAAGCACATGTAGTGCATGCGCTCATTGTCACATTTGCCTCATGGTCTCCTACATCTAGTCCTACAGCGATGTGAAGGCTATGACACTGGTAAACACAAGCATTTTTGATGTTAGTTGCACTCAGATGCCTCTTCCGTGGACAATTTTTAATTAATAATAGAATACATTGAAGACTATCTATTTATACACTTCCTATCCATTTACCTTCTTGCATACACTATTATTGTAAAATAATGAAATAATGAATAATAAAGAATACTCTCCCTCCTGTATGCTTTTTGGCACCTGGGGGGGGGACAGGAAACTAAAGTGTAATTTGGAGTGGCCTTAATACAACTTTACATAACCTACTTGCATGCAAGCGTTGATCAAATCATCAAGTATCTAAACTATGTAACCATACAGGACTGGATAAACTATCCAAGCGCAGAGTAACCATGCATGTTTAGATAAAATTCAGACTTTAGAATGATTAATTCTTCAAGAACTAGATGTAAGAAATTATTTAATAATTTAAAAGAATATACAGTATTTTCACACTCTAAGTTTAAATTGACTCCATAACAGTTTTCTTTTTCAAATTTGTATAGATTATATTCACTGTATAGGCTACAAACTGGGGGCTTGTTGAAGTTTTTTACTAATGTATATTTTTTGCCAAGGACTTTTTATAATAATATAAAAGGAAACAATGGTATAATTATGACAGAAGAGGGATTAAACATGAAGCCTAACTGTCCATATACAATATCAGATGGGATAAATATGAAAAGTAAACATTATAAACATTATACAATAATTATGATCAATTAATATAATTAATTTAATAATTATATTAATTATGTTGTTGGTTCTCTAAAAACTCACAACCCCTCCATAATCCTACATGTTGGGGAGCTCATCGATCAGTGCATGTCAGAGTATGCTGGTTCCACTGTGAATCTTTTTAAGTGTAAAGCTATCAAATAATACTACAATTTCATTCAATATACAATAATGGCTATAGGGATTGCATCACAACATGACTGTAGACCTCTTTAAATGCTGGATAACCTGACCTGTCGTTCTGGCACAGCGACAGGTAAAGAGAATACAAACTATTGCATCACAACAGCTAAGAAATAATATTACAACTTTATTCAATATGCATCACAACATGACTGTAGACATCTTTAAATGCTGGATAACCTGACCTGTCGTTCTGGCGCAGCGACAGGTAAAGAGAATACAAACTATTGCATCACAACAGCTAAGAAATAATATTACAACTTTATTCAATATGCATCACAACATGACTGTAGACATCTTTAAATGCTGGATAACCTGACCTGTCGTTCTGGCGCAGCGACAGGTAAAGAGAATACAAACTATTGCATCACAACAGCTAAGAAATAATATTACAATTTTATTCAATATACAATGATGGCTATAGGGATTGCATATAGTGAGTATAGGGATTGCATCACAACATGACAGTAGACATCTTTAAATGCTGGATAACCTGACCTGTCGTTCTGGCGTAGCGACAGGTAAAGAGAATACAAACTATTGCATCACAACAGCTAAGAAATAATATTACAATTTTATTCAATATACATTAATGGCTATAGGGATTGCATCACAACATGACTGTAGACATCTTTAAATGCTGGATAACCTGACCTGTCGTTCTGGCGCAGCGACAGGTAAAGAGAATACAAACTATTGCATCACAACAGCTAAGAAATAATATTACAATTTTATTCAATATACATTAATGGCTATAGGGATTGCATCACAACATGACTGTAGACATCTTTAAATGCTGGATAACCTGACCTGTCGTTCTGGCGCAGCGACAGGTAAAGAGAATACAAACTATTGCATCACAGCATCTATCAAATAATACTATTCCATACATATAGTGAGTATAGGGATTGCATCACAACATGTCTGTAGACATCTTTAAATGCTGGATACCCTGACTAATTGTTTACAAAGAATTCCCTATATTTCCTAGCTAAATAGAGTCCTAATTTAGGAGTTCCAATTTACTCTTACAACTGTTTAGCTATACACAGCTTCATTTATGTATACAGATGATTACATTTTAATCCAACTACATGGGGGGCTAAACCCCCCATACCCCCCAGCAAATTATACGGTTCAACATTATATATATTTAACTTTGATATTCTTTTCAGATAGACATACACTTTGGCATCATGATGCTTTAATCACAGTTCAGGAAGTAATTATAAATAACATCCTACTTCAGGAAATTAATTAAACTAAATGTCATATAGCATCATGATGATGCCTTAAGTGATTGTGCAACTCATTTTGGGGCAGGGGAGAATGAGACCACTGCCCTGACCGCAGACACAAAACTTGGCATTCACAACGGCCATGTTGGTATTACGTAGCAATTGAAAAAAACATATAGGATAGGAAAATGATTTTTGTTGTGAATATAATTGGTATTACGTAGCAAATGGAAGATGAAATTAAAAAAACATATGCATGTATAGGAAAATGATTTTTCATGTGAATATAATTGGTATTACGTAGCAAATGGAAGATGAAATTAAAAAAAAAACATATGCATGTATAGGAAAATGATTTTTCATGTGAATATAATTGGTATTACGTAGCAAATGGAAGATGAAATTAAAAAAAAACATATGCATGTATAGGAAAATGATTTTTGTTGTGAATATAATTGGTATTACGTAGCAAATGGAAGATGAAATTAAAAAAAAACATATGCATGTATAGGAAAATGATTTTTCATGTGAATATAATCATTACACTTTCAGTAAAAGGCCTATAGGGAACTAAACATATGAGAGCTTTGAATGAGGATACAAAAGGTTTCTCCTTAAACCTTTCTTAAGTCTTCTGGGCCACCCTTTCTTCTTCTCCACTGGGCCACTCTTTTACTCTTCTTCTTCATGGGCCATGCATATCTTAATGGGTGGATGGTATATGTAGTATTGTGCTGTGAAGGTCATGCATGATATCACTATCATGATCAGCTAATTGTTGTCACTTCATAGTGATGTCAATACAGTGTCTTTGTCATAAAGGGGACGGTCATGGTACAATGTGGTAATGAGATCATCAAAAGAGTATAGTATAGTGTAATATAATAGACTTGGAAGCAATTTACCAGAGATATAAAGGTACAATTCTCTTGCTTGAAGAAGTTTAAAAGCAATGGGCAAAGTACTTCCTGTTGTGAGTACCAAATATAGTTTATTAACATGTCTTCCTAGTAATTATATACAGAGCTAGCTACCTTTAAAGTGGTTCATCTTAAGATTTTGGAGCGTCTAGAGACGCAGTTGGTTTGCGTCTCTAGACGATCCAAAATCTTATTTCAATTTAAAATATAAGTTAGAAGGAATCCTTATCATCTAATATAAATATTTGGTTTCCTAATACGTAGTTGGTTATCATTTGTGCTGCGTTAGCTGGACTAGGATGGCTAGCATTTGTGGGCGGCTACGCTTACGGAAGCAATGCAGAGTAGGTACCCTATTAGTGATATCTATAGTACGTACATGTTTATATATAGGTCAGTTCATGCAACACATATAATATCAAGACGTTTCGAATCCTTTGTAGCGTACGTACTAAGCTTCACGCCAAGCTATATAGATCTGTCCAACCGAAAGCTGTACATGTGGCATATAGCTATATAGTCTATAGGTGGGGAATGATGTCCATCTCGATTATAAACACTCGAGTTTTTCTAAGCAAGGCTAAGAAGTATTGCATTCACTTGAACTTGTTTTTATGACCAAATTTTCTATTACATAATTAGTAATCTAGTAATCTTCCTATATCGGATTGAATCATATATGGATATATGGTCAAGCACTTGTGTAAGATACCCTTAGACTATGTTATTATTGTACTGTAATAATAACATATTATGATAGCTAAATACTCAACATAGTAGTCAATTAGGCTCTCTCTTGAATATATGGCTAGCATGCCTGCATGGGTCATAGATATATATTTGAATTACACCTAATGTATTTCCTCTTGCAGATTGTTCTTATAGTATCAATAGAATAATTACACCTAGCCAACCAAGCTATGAAGTCTTATCTTGATTGCATGGGAGATCAAATTCCTATTATGGCAACCAGTGATTGCCTTTAGTAGGATTTGGTCATGCTATATATAGCCTTTGCACAGTCTGCAAAGTGCATGCAATTAATTCTTTTTTCAATATATTATGTAGATATGGGACTGAATTTAAAATAAACTCCACTGTAAATTTGTTAAAGGCTCAAATCTCCAAAAGGAGTACATGCACGTTCTTGTTTCTTGTTTGCAGTGTTCCCAGTTATCCACTGCCAAAGAAGGGACATGCTGCTGTTCCCTATATTATGGCAGCAACAGTGTCACCATTGCTAATCATCTTCTTGATAGTAGAGGCGGCACTGCTTATCAAGAATCCTTATTCAACAACAGCACATGCCATCTTGAGTGCACTTGTATCCTTTAACCTTTAAATACATACAAAGCCTTTTTGAATCTTATTTCCTTATAAGGAATGCATGTGTATGCAGCTGCAGGTATTTGCTATTTATTTTATATATATGCACACTATTCTCATATAATTTATATACATTCATGTGCATCATTGTATAATTAGACCTATAATTATTACGTATATGCATCATACGTGTGACAAATTTCAAATTGATATATTACATGCTTTGAACTGTTTCCTTCTTGACAATTTCCCAAGATCGCATTCTTCTTTATGATTACTATACCTTGTATCAGTATCTTTGTGCATCCAGAGGCCCTTTACATTGAATCTGCAATAGAGAATGAATCGACAGTCCAGGGACATATTGGCGCTGTCTTTGCTGGAGGAGTGATGCAACTGTTGTTTTTAGTATGTGTTTATATATATATATACTAAATATAAATATATTTTTAATAATTGGTAGGATATTATATTGTACTTCTTTTCTTTGATTTAGGGACTGGCCTTTATCTGCTTTACTCTTGCAACTGTTTGTAGAAAAGCCGAGAAATAAACCTAACTTCAAATCATCACTATCAAACATTATATTTTCATCAATAATATAAATATAATTGCTATTATGTAGGATTATATAGACTCTATCATTATGTTATTTTCAGAAGTATTTCAATTACAGAATTTGGTTAATAAATGCCAACTACATGACATATGAGGATGTAATTGGACATATACGTATACATATATAGAACATTGAACATTGAATACTTCAGGTCTTTAACTGCAATATATTTTACCTTATGCAAAATAGAAGTTATGAAAATGAAACTTTAATGGTCACTACTAATATACAACAGCAAATGAAGATCCAATTAATATATGCAAATGATATATTATAAAAAATGTATGTATAGTGAGAGATAGGGCAAATTATATTTTCCATTCATATTTTAAAAGCTCATGATCATTGGACATGCTCTATACATAGATGAGTGCAAATGCTGCTACAAATCTTTCCATTTGATAGAGTTAAAGAACAAAAGTTAATGTACTGTAGTATGAGGGAAATGCGTAATAATATATGTGGCTGACCGTTGAAGGTATAAAACAAAATGTGGTACGAGAGTCTATATCTGAAAATCTAAAACACTTTCAAAGATTTTTTACACATGGATATGCACTGTGCAGTACTTGATTGTTATTGAAGTACTATCTACCCATATATACTATATATGGATCTCGTTAAAGTGAAATTTCGTCAATCGACAGCCAACGAAACTCCAAAGAAAAAAAGTTGGACCATACCGAACGCTACCATCCACGACGCTCATAGGCCAGGATCGTTGGTAAGGTTCAGCTTATCGAATCTGCCGAAGCAAATTACTGCCGAGTTGCATGAGCTTTGGGTCTCACTTGCGTGAGAAGAACCAGTTCTTCTCGATATGGCCGACTCATATGAATCCTAAGATATCATGCAGATGCCAATCCCACTTACGTGGAACCCCCCCGAAATCCGGATGAAATTTCACTAACCTAACCCTAACTTTTGTTCTGTAACACTATCAAATGGAAAGATATGAATCTAATACTTTCTGTCAGCATTCACAGTCATGTATAGAGCATGTCCAATGAATTTTTAAAATTTTCCTAAAACTTAAAATTTGCCCTATCTCTCACCTTACATTAATGTATGGTGAGTGGCAAATTTGAGCTGATAGGAAAATTTGCAAACCTCATTGGAAACTATTCATACATCTCTCTGAATACTGAGCTAGAGTATTAGATACATATCTCTCCATTTGGAAGAGTTACAGCACTTAATGTACTTTAAATTACTGCTATACAAAGTTAATGTATGGTGAGAGATAGGGCAAATTTGAGTAGATATCAAAATTTGCAAAATTCATTGGAAACCTTTCATACATCTCTGTGAATATTGAGCTAGAGTTTTAGATCCATATCTTTTCATTTGGCAGAGTTAGAGCCATAAATACACTATAAATTACTGTTATACAAAGTTAATGTATGGTGAGAGATAGGGCAAATTTGAGTAGATATAAAAATTTGCAAAATTCATTGGAAGCCTTTCATACATCTCTGTGAATACTTACATAATGTTTCAGCTTCATATCCCTCCATTTGACAGAGCTACAGCACTTTAATGTACATTAAATTTTTACTATACGACCTTAAATGGGTGTAGCATATATCGTGCGATACTATTATGCAGATTATCGGCATACCAAGTTAAAATGTTTTGACATGAATGGGGCAACTAGAAACACGCAGGGACAGTCCAGAACGCAGCTGTCAGAAGGTCTTTACATAGAGGCAGGTAGCCATTATGCTATTCCTGCAATTGAGATTGAGTGTGGCTGGTTATACCAGTTTACGTTCATATCGGAACACCTCTCGCTAAAATCGTTTCTACATGGGACCAGAAAAGTTGTTCTCCTCCGCCAATCAAGACACTTACAGGATTTTATCCATTTTTCCCAGTTTCTAGATGAACCATGAATACTGGATATGCCTTTAAAATGGCTTGGAACGATGCACTCATCCCGAATTAACTTGATATAATTTGACTACATTTTTCTCGCAAATACCCTATTCTTAAGTATGGAATTGCGCCAACCACAATCGTTTCCTTTTGAAATTTTCTTGTTTAAATAGAAGCGCAAAACCTTATAAAGTAGGCCTACCTGGACACATCTCTATGGTGGTTGCGGTTCCCATAGAGGTTGGTAGCGCTTAGACTCTGAAGCTGTCTCCTAATCGGTTGGTGCCATAGAGACGTGCTCACCAATAATCCGGATTTCGGGCAGTGGTCTCATTCTCCCCTGCCCCAAAATGAGTTGCACAATCACTTAAGGCATCATCATGATGCTATATGACATTTAGTTTAATTAATTTCCTGAAGTAGGATGTTATTTATAATTACTTCCTGAACTGTGATTAAAGCATCATGATGCCAAAGTGTATGTCTATCTGAAAAGAATATCAAAGTTAAATATATATAATGTTGAACCGTATAATTTGCTGGGGGGTATGGGGGGTTTAGCCCCCCATGTAGTTGGATTAAAATGTAATCATCTGTATACATAAATGAAGCTGTGTATAGCTAAACAGTTGTAAGAGTAAATTGGAACTCCTAAATTAGGACTCTATTTAGCTAGGAAATATAGGGAATTCTTTGTAAACAATTAGTCAGGGTATCCAGCATTTAAAGATGTCTACAGACATGTTGTGATGCAATCCCTATACTCACTATATGTATGGAATAGTATTATTTGATAGATGCTGTGATGCAATAGTTTGTATTCTCTTTACCTGTCGCTGCGCCAGAACGACAGGTCAGGTTATCCAGCATTTAAAGATGTCTACAGTCATGTTGTGATGCAATCCCTATAGCCATTAATGTATATTGAATAAAATTGTAATATTATTTCTTAGCTGTTGTGATGCAATAGTTTGTATTCTCTTTACCTGTCGCTGCGCCAGAACGACAGGTCAGGTTATCCAGCATTTAAAGATGTCTACAGTCATGTTGTGATGCAATCCCTATAGCCATTAATGTATATTGAATAAAATTGTAATATTATTTCTTAGCTGTTGTGATGCAATAGTTTGTATTCTCTTTACCTGTCGCTACGCCAGAACGACAGGTCAGGTTATCCAGCATTTAAAGATGTCTACTGTCATGTTGTGATGCAATCCCTATACTCACTATATGCAATCCCTATAGCCATCATTGTATATTGAATAAAATTGTAATATTATTTCTTAGCTGTTGTGATGCAATAGTTTGTATTCTCTTTACCTGTCGCTGCGCCAGAACGACAGGTCAGGTTATCCAGCATTTAAAGATGTCTACAGTCATGTTGTGATGCATATTGAATAAAGTTGTAATATTATTTCTTAGCTGTTGTGATGCAATAGTTTGTATTCTCTTTACCTGTCGCTGCGCCAGAACGACAGGTCAGGTTATCCAGCATTTAAAGATGTCTACAGTCATGTTGTGATGCATATTGAATAAAGTTGTAATATTATTTCTTAGCTGTTGTGATGCAATAGTTTGTATTCTCTTTACCTGTCGCTGTGCCAGAACGACAGGTCAGGTTATCCAGCATTTAAAGAGGTCTACAGTCATGTTGTGATGCAATCCCTATAGCCATTATTGTATATTGAATGAAATTGTAGTATTATTTGATAGCTTTACACTTAAAAAGATTCACAGTGGAACCAGCATACTCTGACATGCACTGATCGATGAGCTCCCCAACATGTAGGATTATGGAGGGGTTGTGAGTTTTTAGAGAACCAACAACATAATTAATATAATTATTAAATTAATTATATTAATTGATCATAATTATTGTATAATGTTTATAATGTTTACTTTTCATATTTATCCCATCTGATATTGTATATGGACAGTTAGGCTTCATGTTTAATCCCTCTTCTGTCATAATTATACCATTGTTTCCTTTTATATTATTATAAAAAGTCCTTGGCAAAAAATATACATTAGTAAAAAACTTCAACAAGCCCCCAGTTTGTAGCCTATACAGTGAATATAATCTATACAAATTTGAAAAAGAAAACTGTTATGGAGTCAATTTAAACTTAGAGTGTGAAAATACTGTATATTCTTTTAAATTATTAAATAATTTCTTACATCTAGTTCTTGAAGAATTAATCATTCTAAAGTCTGAATTTTATCTAAACATGCATGGTTACTCTGCGCTTGGATAGTTTATCCAGTCCTGTATGGTTACATAGTTTAGATACTTGATGATTTGATCAACGCTTGCATGCAAGTAGGTTATGTAAAGTTGTATTAAGGCCACTCCAAATTACACTTTAGTTTCCTGTCCCCCCCCCAGGTGCCAAAAAGCATACAGGAGGGAGAGTATTCTTTATTATTCATTATTTCATTATTTTACAATAATAGTGTATGCAAGAAGGTAAATGGATAGGAAGTGTATAAATAGATAGTCTTCAATGTATTCTATTATTAATTAAAAATTGTCCACGGAAGAGGCATCTGAGTGCAACTAACATCAAAAATGCTTGTGTTTACCAGTGTCATAGCCTTCACATCGCTGTAGGACTAGATGTAGGAGACCATGAGGCAAATGTGACAATGAGCGCATGCACTACATGTGCTTTACTAACCGCAAAACGCTTTATTAGGGTTTGTACAATGAGTATTACTGGTATAACTGATATATAATAAAAATAACAGACAATAATGAAAAAAGCAGGCGGCTTCCTGTAATGCACTCGGGCGGTGGACAGGAATGATTGCATGATCCATCACTCCATTTTGTGTTGATTTCCTAAGGATTCCAATTTATTAAATAGTCAGTTGTGTAGGTTCCACTGTATATACATAAATTACTGCTATTGAATAGGAAGTGAATAAAATGAATGAATTAAGGACCATTAAGTCCATTAGCTCTTTGTATAAGTGTCTTGTGATCTGCCTACTACACAATTTACTTGACATTAATCAAATCATATGGCATTAATCAAATCATATGGCATTAATCAAATCATATGGCATTAATCAAATCATATGACATTAATCAAATCATATGACATTAATCAAATCATATGGCATTAATCAAAACATATGACATTAATCAAATCATATGGCATTAATCAAATCATATGACATTAATCAAATCATATGACATTAATCAAATCATATGACATTAATCAAATCATATGACATTAATCAAATCATATGACATTAATCAAATCATATGACATTAATCAAATCATATGACATTGATCAAATCATATGACATATTTTAGCTTTTTTGTGTCATACAACCATTGCACAACTCAGTAAAACAGCTGCAGGTGGTTTCTGTACCTATTCTTCCTACACATCTAAATATAATTCTTAAGGAACTTAATATATAGATACATAAGGAGAATAGGTACTGCTGATAGAACATAAGAAAAGGCAACAAAAGCAATTTTCCTATGGCTGCATGACTATACACAGAACAAATAGCAAGTACTAAGTTTTGGAAGGAAGGATCAGGCTATATATTTTTATGGTTTAATTGTGATTTTATAAGTAATGCTTTGACTGAGGCTTTATACATTTTGGAGTACGTACATGAAATTTAAAAATTACACTGAAACAATCAATAATATTTATGTCACAAACTAAATATCAGTAATAACCACAGAGTCATTTTATCTTAATTTTCACACTTTTAATCTGTGCACAAGTGGGATTAGGTATTTCACTAGGTCAATACCCATTTTTACATTTAACAGTGTCAAATAAGCTTTAGTTAACATCCAAATAATGCCTAGAATACAACTGAATGCTACATTAGTCCTAGAAGTTCATTTTAACACCACTAACTTCAGTTATTTTCATGTTTGAAGAAAAGGTGTCCGATTTTAGATGACCCCAGAGCGCCTAATCAAAACAAACCTTCCTCTATCATCTCAAAACGGTTGAATCTGAATCTTCTCCTGGTAGTAGCCCTTGAGTATATCTATCATTAGAGAAACTAAAAGTCGGCGACTGTGCTTGCTTAAAAGTTTACGAGCTACTGTCCGGAAATACATGACTTTCGTCCGAAAATATATATTTTCGGTCACTTTGAACTTTGGTCGATAACTTCCAGTCGGGACGCTATTTCTGGGCCAAACTTGGTACACCATCTAGAGTCAGTCTACTTATTATGTGAGCAAAAAAGGAAGAAGATTGAATGCTTTGCCACTGAGAACAGGCGTCCGAATATAGAAGCCACGCTCTAGTGAGATAGAACTCCCTGATTGCGTACAGCAAGTTCTCTAAGAAAGGTCTTTGTAATGACGTTCGATTTGAAATTTATAGCTTTCCAGACATCATAGGGACGACTTCTGATTGCTTACTCTAAATGCTAAACCCACCTTAAGCAACATGAATTGCAGAAAGCTTCTCTCTACCAATTCCAACAACAACACGTGCACCCAAATCGACGGGCCATCAGTTTCAATTCCATTCAGTGTCGAGGCTACGGGAAGCGATGACGTAATAGATTACCCTCGTTTATGACAAATATTACATCACAGCAGCATTATGCAATCATTCCTATACCATTGTATTGCGAACACGTCAGCAGTTTTCGGGCAGGGGAGAATGAGACCATTGCCGGATTTCGGGGGGGTTCCACGTAATGTGGGATTGGCATCTGATATCTTAGGATTCATATGAGTCGGCCATATCGAGAAGAACTGGTTCTTCTCACGCAAGTGACACCCAAAGCTCAACTCGGCAGAGCGTTACCACCGATCCCGGCCTCTGAGCGTCGTGGATGGTAGCGTTCGGTATGGTCCAACTTTTTTTCTTTGGACTTTCGTTGGCCGTCGATCGGCAAAATTTCACTTTAACGACATCCATATAATATATGTGGATAGATACTGCTTCAACAACAATCAAGTACTACACAGTGCATATCCATGTGTATAAGAAATCTTTCAAAGAGTTCTATTTTTTCAGAAATATATACAGTACCGCATTTTCAGTCTTATACCTACTCAAGGTCGGCCATTTATAGTATTACGCAATTAGGGTTAGTTAATGTATTGTGGCAGATCGGGCAAATTTGAGTAGATATCAAAATTTGCAAAACTCATTGGAAACCTTTCATACATCTCTGTGAATACTGAGCTAGAGTTTTAGATCCATATCTCTCCATTTGGAAGAGTTACAGCACTTAATGTACTTTAAATTACTGCTATACAAAATTAATGTATGGTGAGAGATAGGGCAAATTTGAGCTGATATCAAAATTTTCAAAACTCATTAAAAACCTTTCATACATCTCTGTGAATACTGAGCTAGAGTTTTAGATCCATATCTCTCCATTTGGAAGAGTTACAGTACTTAATGTACTTTAAATTACTGCTATACAAAGTTAATGTATGGTGAGAGATAGGGCAAATTTAAGCTGATACCAAAATTTGCAAAACTCATTGGAAACCTTTCATACATCTCTGTGAATACTGAGCTAGAATTTTAGATACATATCTCTCCATTTGGAAGAGTTACAGCACTTAATGTACTTTAAATTACTGCTATACAAAGTTAATGTATGGTGAGAGATAGGGCAAATTTGAGCTGATATCAAAATTTTCAAAACTCATTAAAAACCTTTCATACATCTCTGTGAATACTGAGCTAGAGTTTTAGATCCATATCTCTCCATTTGGAAGAGTTACAGTACTTAATGTACTTTAAATTACTGCTATACAAAGTTAATGTATGGTGAGAGATAGGGCAAATTTAAGCTGATATCAAAATTTTCAAAACTCATTAAAAACCTTTCATACATCTCTGTGAATACTGAGCTAGAGTTTTAGATCCATATCTCTCCATTTGGAAGAGTTACAGTACTTAATGTACTTTAAATTACTGCTATACAAAGTTAATGTATGGTGAGAGATAGGGCAAATTTAAGCTGATACCAAAATTTGCAAAACTCATAGGAAACCTTTCATACATCTCTGTGAATACTGAGCTAGAGTTTTAGATACATATCTCTCCATTTGGAAGAGTTACAGCACTTAATGTACTTTAAATTACTGCTATACAAAGTTAATGTATGGTGAGAGATAGGGCAAATTTGAGCTGATATCAAAATTTGCAAAACTCATTAAAAACCTTTCATACATCTCTGTGAATACTGAGCTAGAGTTTTAGATCCATATCTCTCCATTTGGAAGAGTTACAGTACTTAATGTACTTTAAATTACTGTTATACAAAGTTAATGTATGGTGAGAGATAGGGCAAATTTAAGCTGATACCAAAATTTGCAAAACTCATTGGAAACCTTTCATACATCTCTGTGAATACTGAGCTAGAGTTTTAGATATATATCTCTCCATTTGGAAGAGTTACAGCACTTAATGTACTTTAAATTACTGTTATACAAAATTAATGTATGGTGAGAGATAGGGCAAATTTAAGCTGATACCAAAATTTTCAAAACTCATTAAAAACCTTTCATACATCTCTGTGAATACTGAGCTAGAATTTTAGATACATATCTCTCCATTTGGAAGAGTTACAGCACTTAATGTACTTTAAATTACTGTTATACAAAATTAATGTATGGTGAGAGATAGGGCAAATTTAAGCTGATATCAAAATTTGCAAAACTCATTGGAAACCTTTCATACATCTCTGTGAATACTGAGCTAGAGTTTTAGATCCATATCTCTCCATTTGGAAGAGTTACAGCACTTAATGTACTTTAAATTACTGCTATACAAAGTTAATGTATGGTGAGAGATAGGGCAAATTTTAGCTGATATCAAAATTGTAAAACTCATTGGAAACCTTTCATACATCTCTGTGAATACTGAGCTAGAGTTTTAGATCCATATCTCTCCATTTGGAAGAGTTACAGTACTTAATGTACTTTAAATTACTGCTATACAAAATTAATGTATGGTGAGAGATAGGGCAAATTTAAGCTGATACCAAAATTTGCAAAACTCATTGGAAACCTTTCATACATCTCTGTGAATACTGAGCTAGAGTTTTAGATCCATATCTCTCCATTTGGAAGAGTTACAGTACTTAATGTACTTTAAATTACTGCTATACAAAGTTAATGTATGGTGAGAGATAGGGCAAATTTAAGCTGATACCAAAATTTGCAAAACTCATTGGAAACCTTTCATACATCTCTGTGAATACTGAGCTAGAGTTTTAGATACATATCTCTCCATTTGGAAGAGTTACAGAACTTAATGTACTTTAAATTACTGCTATACAAAGTTAATGTATGGTGAGAGATAGGGCAAATTTAAGCTGATACCAAAATTTGCAAAACTCATTGGAAACCTTTCATACATCTCTGTGAATACTGAGCTAGAGTTTTAGATACATATCTCTCCATTTGGAAGAGTTACAGAACTTAATATACTTTAAATTACTGCTATACAAAGTTAATGTATGGTGAGAAATAGGGCAAATTTTAACTGATATCAAAATTTGCAAAACTCATTGGAAACCTTTCATACATCTCTGTGAATACTGAGCTACAGTTTCAGATCCATATCTTTTCATTTGGCAGAGTTAGAGCCATAAATATACTATAAATTACTGTTATACAAAGTTAATGTATGGTGAGAGATAGGGCAAATTTAAGCTGATACCAAAATTTTCAAAACTCATTGGAAACCTTTCATACATCTCTGTGAATACTGAGCTAGAGTTTTAGATCCATATCTCTCCATTTGGAAGAGTTACAGCACTTAATGTACTTTAAATTACTGCTATACAAAGTTAATGTATTGTGAGAGATAGGGCAAATTTTAGCTGATATCAAAATTTGCAAAACTCATTGGAAACCTTTCATACATCTCTGTGAATACTGAGCTAGAGTTTTAGATCCATATCTCTTCATTTGGCAGAGTTAGAGCCATAAATGTACTATAATTTACTGCTAAAGGAAGTTAACTTTGTATACCAGAATTTAATGTACATTGAGGGCTGTAACTCTGTCTAATGGAGAGATATGAAGCTAACACTTTGTGTCAGCATTCACAGACATCTATAGAGCATGTCCATTGAGTTTTTGAAATTTTGATTGAACATAAAATTTGCCCTATCTCTCACCATAAGTACATTAAATTTGTATACCAGAATTTAATGTACATTGAGGGCTGTAACTCTATCCAAAGTAACGATGTGAAGCTAATACTTTGTGTCAGCATTCACCGACATCTATATATAAAACATGTCCATCGAGTTTTTGAAACTTTGTTGGAACTAAAAATTTGCCTATCTCTCACCTTACATTAATGTATGGTGAGAGATAGAGCAAATTTGAGCTGATGCCAAAATTTGCAAGACTTATTGGAAACCTTTCATACATCTCTGTGAATACTGAGCTAGATCTAGAGTTTTAGATACATATCTCTCCATTTGGAAGAGTTACAGCACTTAATGTACTTTAAATTACGGCTACACAAAGTTAATGTATGGTGAGAGATAGGGCAAATTTGAGCTGATATCAAAATTTGCAAAACTCATTGGAAACCTTTCATACATCTCTGTGAATACTGAGCTAGAGGTTTAGATACATATCTCTCCATTTGGAAGAGTTACAGAACTTAATGTACTTTAAGTTAATGCTATACAAAGTTAATGTATGGTGAGAGATAGGGCAAATTTGAGTAGATATCAAAATTTGCAAAACTCATTGGAAACCTTTCATACATCCCTGTGAATACTGAGCTAGAGTTTTAGATCCATATCTCTCCATTTGGAAGAGTTACAGCACTTAATGTACTTTAAATTACGGCTACACAAAGTTAATGTATGGTGAGAGATAGGGCAAATTTAAGCTGATATCAAAATTTGCAAAACTCATTGGAAACCTTTCATACATCTCTGTGAATACTGAGCTAGAGTTTCAGATCCATATCTTTTCATTTGGCAGAGTTAGAGCCATAAATATACTATAAATTACTGCTATATGAAGTTAATGTATGGTGAGAGATAGGGCAAATTTAAGTGGAGATCAAAATTTGCAAAACTCATTGGAAACCTTTCATACATCTCTGTGAATACTGAGATAGAGTTTCAGATCCGTATCTTTTCATTTGGCAGAGTTAGAGCCATAAATATACTATAAATTACTGCTATACAAAGTTAATGTATGGTGAGAGATAGGGCAAATTATATATGAGTTCCATCAAAATTTCAAAAACTCATTGGACATATGCATGCTTTATAGAAGTCTGTGAATCCTGACTGACAGTATTAGCTTCATATCTTTAAAATTCCATTTGATAGAGTTACAGCCATCAATGTACATTAAATTATGGTTTAGAAAGTTAGTGTATGGAGAGATAGGGTAAATTTTTAGATCCATCAAAATTTCTAAAACTCTTACACATTAATTTACTTAATTAACTTACTTACAATAATTAATTGTCAATCGCGTAGGTGAAAATACGTACCTATATATTTATGTATAGGGATACAGTTTATCTATGGCTTGATCATGAATTTGTTTATGCGCATGCTGTACATGAATATTTTCTTTGTGTAATATGTTACTTGCATGTGTTCTGCAAACACTTTACAATTTACTGTATGGAGACTTCCTTTCTACTTTCAAATGCAAATAGCTCAGCATTAGCGTAATGAAGGAAGTACACTGAAAAGGAAGCAAAATAGTACATTGAAATGGAAAATGAAGGTATATAAATATAGCAATTTTGAGACACATAATTAATAAAAAATGTACAATTATTGCTGGTATAACTTGGCACTGCATGGACTGCATTAATCAATTTAAGTTACATGCATTATACCATATATAAAAGTACACATGTGTACGCATTTTTAAACTGATATATATCTATGCATATAGTACTTAGTTCTGGGATCAAATATGGAAGAGCCGGAAAACTTACAAAGAATACCAGCTCCAAAATTCCTCCAACAAAGAGAGCACTTAAGTTTTCTGGAAAGAAAGCTTGATGAAAATTTGTAATTTTGAGTGCAATTTGATAGAGAATGGCTCCAAGACATGGTAGTATGAATGCATACAAAATTCCTGCCTAAAATGGACAATGTTAAGGAATATACATATATGCATATAAAAATAGGTAAGTACTGAAGGAAAATATTTGTCCACCATTTTAATTATAAATTATACAATGCAGTTAATTTATATACATTTTTCTGATCCCTATATAAACAGTAATTACATCTATTAATTATATATGATGTACAATGTCATGTATACTATTAATCTATATATACGTACGTATAACAATAAGCTACAAAATAGAAATCCATAATTTAGATCTTTCATCAAGTATTAATTAGTTATTTGGATACGGCTGTTCCCAGTGGAGCATGTATTGATGTAGCTTTCTCTGAACCACATTTAAGTGCTAATATAGATGCTAAGATCAGTACAATCGTTAGAAGAGGCGATGCTACAATTGTAAAGTAATAAGGGACGGATGGGTGCCCCATAGCAGGCAAACCAGCAATGTTACCATCTCTGCAATCAAATATTATAGTTTTTCAATATATATGTACTTATTATACGTATATATGCAAATGTAAAAACACATTCATTATGAAACTAATATATAATTAAACTAAAAGTGTAACATATAAGCAACCACATTTTACTGCACAACAGGATGTAGAAGAGTAAACTATATAGCTTGAATATGTAAATAAATAATAGGAAAAAAAGGGGCATGTATGACAGCTATACTTTCTCTGTGATCCTGATCCTCTGTTCACAACTTCAGTAGTGTAACCATAGCTACCAACAAGGATTATCCAACCAATTAGGGCTAGTATGCCACTACCTATAGTTAGCTATATAGATGCATAATATATATTCATTGAAATTTATAGATAACTAAGCAATTATATATATATATAACCTCAGCAAAGCAATTTTAAAAGTTTAATTAACCAGGAATGGGAGGTCTTCATCAGCAATAAATGATACAGATCAAAACTATACTGCTGAAGCAATTGTGTAGCTGAGGTTTGTTTAAACTACGTAGAATGTAACCCCTTAATATTTCTCCTATATATCTTGTAAATATCCTACATGTCTTATACATGTACGTACGTAGTTGGTATATATCTTAATTACTTCTGTTTTTTTTAGAATATAGACAGATAAAACTAGCTACTCACACTTGAAAATATCTGAAGCTTTCTCAGACCTGTCATGGTAACTCCTTCTCTTCAATTGTTACACCTGAAAATTTTAGAGACCTTTAATACACATATAGTATAAAAAGTGAAAGTTACTTTACATAATATGCACACACATATATAATATAATACATCTACATACTATTATAGGTATAAAATGTTATGGTTGTTTAAATAGGTTATAGGTTTGGGAAAGCACACTTCATTTGAATCAACGGAAACTTTATTAAATTACTATTGAATGTATGAATCACTATTCTATATATATAATAACATTATACAGTATACGTATATATAGCATATTCACAGGATATATACTCTTATATATATATATAATATATTATAGTCCCAATTCTGCAAACCATTAGGTCAATTAGCTTTTACTGTGTAGATAGGAAAATGTGGTCATGCTTGGCTGCTGATCTAGTAATTGCACAATGTGTCATCTATGTAATGCAATTATGATGAGTATATGCATGGACTAGTTTGTATATACTATGACTTTTGGAAATTAAATTTGCTCTATATCTTTCATGCACCATACATAATAATAATGATCAATTTTTATGTATAAATTTGGTGTTAAAACTCTAGCAAATGGTGAGATATATACGTCGTATATATAGTAAGCTCTCACAAACACCCCTTAATGTATTATATCTCCTATGATTTTTGGAAAGTTTGATGAAATTAAAATTTGTCATATACACATATGCAATGTATGTATGTGAGAGTACATAATGAAAGACATTCCACTGCTACCAGGTTACACTGAAAAGAATTTGGCATCTCATTTAAGATGAGTTATTTTTAGAAAATTCTTTTATAATTAATAGTTTACATAGTGAACTGTTCCCTTATGTTGGCTTCATGCCTACTATGTAAAATGTAATTGGTTATGACATCATAGGACATATATCTCAAACTATTTCCTTGAACAAATTCTTGATTTCACTGTTCACATTCCCAACACTAGGTTACAGCCTTGATAACCTGATATGCATATATAGTTTATTGTAGAACATTGGTTAGCATTTAGTGCATGTACTTATATAAAATGCCCAAATTATATACAAATATAGAGATACATAGGTATATAATATACGTACCTTTAAAATTTTTTAGGTTGCATTTGTTGATTATACAACTTTACACATTCCAATGACTCTTTAAAGTAGCCATATAGCTATCATAGCTGTCTCTAAATTTAAGATCTCACCTTAATTGCTATAGTACTACTCAAAATAAAGTGATTCTCTAAGTAATCAAATTTATTTATAATTCTGTGAATATGCCTGCAAGCACTTTCAGCAAAGTTGGAGCTATTGTAAGTGTGAAGATAACACTGTCCACGTAAATGTTATTCAATCCTTAAGTCCTGTGTACATATTTTTAAATGATCGATTCTTCTTTATCATTTCCAAATATATTTTTTATTCCATATATATGAAAAATCTAAGATACCATTTTCCTACATGCTATATGCCTATTCTGTAAAAGAGCCTATAGGGGAACTAAACCTGAAGAGAGCTTTGGATGAGGATACAGGAATCTTTTCTTCCTTCTTTTCCCTTCTTTCATCTTCTTCTCCACTGGGTCAGACAGCCGTTTCTGGGAATTCCACCCTTCATCAGTGATCCTGGGAGTCTTTTTTTTTCTTTATCTTGATCTTCTGTGAATCCTGAACAATAGTGAATATGTAATACATATAATAGCACTCCTATAATAGCTATATATTATAATAGCCTTAGTGGCAATATACACTTATTATCAATTTGCAATTGGCGAGTTAGGAATTATATAGGAAAGTAAATATACGTATACCACCTTATATAGCTACATGCTGCATGCATATAATAATTGTGTGTATTTATCGATTTAGGGAGTGCTAGTCTGTTCCATTTTGGCCACTCTTTCCTGGATTATATTTTTGGGAGGTTTTGGTCATTTTAATGTCAAGTTAGTGACAATGTTATATTTATTTAAAGGCTGAGCATTAATATATGTGTATATGTATATACCTATCATGATATTAGAGAAATGGTTCAAGTCACCATTAGTTTTTTCCATTTGATGCATGTATGCAGCCTTGGAGGTCCTATAGTTGGGAATGACAGTGTCAGATTCTACTTTCCAGCAGTGGCAACACCAATTCTGGTGATACTCCTCGTGGTCCTAGCTATCATGTACTTTCTGAAGACAACTACAGCTACTGCTCTTGTTAATTTTGTTTTGACAGGAATTGTATCCTCACACAATTATAGTGAAAGAAATGATAGGAGCTGTTGTAGTATTATTACTTTAAGTAACACAATATTTCAGCAATTGAAAGTTGAAAGACTTGGCATATATGTATATATAAAAAATTCATCTGTGCATGCAACTATTAATATTTTATTTCCTTAAACGAGTAATCCTAGACTATTGCAATTTTGTTCACAACTATCATATTCTTGGGTACCATTGTTCATGAGTTGTCTGTAATCTATTCGGCTGGATTAACTACTGATCATTTTGTGAATACATATTTTGCTGGTGCATTAATGGAAATAATATTTCTGGTAAGTAAAATAGGCTGCGGCAATACATGTATGTATATATATACTAGTGTGCTGTTCTCATTAGCATTAATTAATATCCATACATTATATAATAAGTGTATTCAAATCACTTGTACTGAGGTTATACGTTTACATATATATATAATACGTATGTAAGCATCCATTACTTCCTATATATACACATGCTTTATGTATGCGTGTATTATGTTTCTGCTGTAATATTTTCTATAGGGATTGGCTTTCATGTTTCTCAATATGGCAAGCTTATTTACAAATGTAGAAGAATAGAAAACCATGCAATAGAACTCAGAATCAACTATAATAACCTGAACTTAGCAGTTACGTACGTATGTACTTACACAATATACCTACACAATGCCCAATTAGGTTTAGAAATTCTTATATCCTATATCTGTCCCCATATCCTTATATATTAAAGTCATTTACTGTATAAAAATTTAGTTTTTGTAACTCTATCATGCAAATGGAAGGATATATACGAAGGTGTCAGCATTCACAGATATCTATTACAACGTTAATGTATTGCAACTCATTACATGCACATACAGATAGGCTTTATGAATGAATGTTAATGATCAAATGTCAGGCATACATCAAACTGCATGATGTCTTCATAATAGACGAGGATTGTGCAATTTCGGAGAGTTGCTCATTACAGGGATTTACTCTTCGGTAGCTGTCCTCGCAATCCAAACAAGTAGGAAGATACAGCATTTCTTGTGTGAGTATCTAGCACTGATTGCAGCTAAAACCGTTTATCAATCTACGTACCGTCCTTTAACTTCAGGTAATGGCTTCCTCAAAAGTCCTTCCCATTCCAACTCTAGTAAAGCAGAACGAAAATCTGAAGGCGTCGTGGGACAGTATACTGGAGGAGGCCGTTGGTATATTTCAGAAACTCATTAAATTTGACACGCGTAACTTTGGCGAGGATGGAAGCGAGACGGAAGCCGCTCTATATTTGAAATCCATTTTTGACAAAGAAGGAATTGAATGTACTGAGGTAGGTCTGTGATAACATAATGACCACAATGGTCTGTAAAACAATGTTGATTGGTTGTAAGAGGGCATCGAAAACATATTTTAGAAGGTTTTCTGTGTGTTAGAGGGTACTATATGTTAAACTCGTATGATTATTTAAATGGTATTTTTACTCTAATGGGTATTATATTCGGTTTCGTTTATATAATAATATATAATGTGACTTTTATTTTCAGTAGAGGATTGTTATTCACTCACACATATTTTCAATTTGTGTAAATATAGATTTTGGAACAGAAACCAGGACGTGGGAATGTAATTGCTAGGATTAGAGGTGATGGGTCTTTAGGAAAGGGACCAGTTCTATTGAGTGCCCACCTTGATGTGGTAGAGGCACCGAAGGATGACTGGGTGGAGAAGGGCTGGAAGCACGGTCCTTTTGAAGGAGTCATTGATGAAGAAGATGGCTGCCTGTATGGAAGGGGAACAGTGGACATGAAGAACATGGCAGCAGCTTCCACTGCACTTCTACTCTTCATTGCTCGTAATGAAATAAAGCTTGGGAGAGACCTAATCTTTGCTGCTATTGCAGATGAAGAGCGCTCTGATTCCAAATATGGTGCAAAGTTTCTGGTTGAGCAACACCCAGAAAAGATTGACTGTGATTTGCTGTTTACAGAAGTTGGGGGATTTCCCATGTATATGGAGGGTACCAAGGGGATTCCCGTGATGATAGCTGAAAAGGGTGCCATCAGGTTCCGTATCACTGCTCACGGGAAGGGTGCCCATGGGTCCACATTCTGCAAGGACAACCCTATCGTTACCATTGGAGACGTCTGTACAAAGCTTGGGAAGACGAGGTTGAGACACAGAGTTACCAATTCCGCTCGAGTGACATTTGAAGCTTTGGCAAGCCACCTAAATTTTGTCAAGGCCAGTGCTTTGAAGTTGCTGTTGTCTCCTAGATTTCATTCCTACGTACTGGATTACATTCTTCCTGAGAAGCAGTACAAGATATTTGGCCCTCTTTTGTTCAATGTAGCCAACCCTGTCCTCATGGGAGGCGGGGACTGTGGCAACCAGATTCCCACCTCCGCCTGGGTCACCCTGGATACCCGCATCCTGCCTGGAGTAACAGCCGCAGAGGTTAGAGAAGAGATAATGGAAGTTATCGGAAGATCACGATTTGAACCAATAAAGATGGAAGATGGCAGCGATGGTCAACCGGAGCTGGCTATTGAGCAACTGACAGAGACAAGCTGCTATGAGCAAGACCCAAAGGATCCAAGGGTTGCAGAACCTCTGGCCGTCATCCAAGGGGTCCTAGACAAGCTAGACAATGGTACTCCAGTGGTGCCATTCATGGTACCCGGCCATACTGACTGTTCCTACTACATCACACATCCTTCCAAGCCAGTTTGTTTGGGGTTTTCCCCTGTAGATGTGCCTCCTGGCACAGACTTTGCAGCTCTGTTTCACGGAACCAATGAGAGGGTCTCAGTGGATGGGTTTAAGTGGGGTCTCGCCATACTGTTGGAGACAATTTTCGATCTCTGCCTCTCAACAAATTAGTAATAGGAATATCTGACATTGGTATTATAAAATAATTGTTTATAGTTATTTTACCAAATTTCACACTGTTGCACAAAAAGAATTTAGTACTTTTCTGTATTGCCAAATATATGCGAAGTGTTCATAAGGGTGGCATGAATCTTGACTCGCACCGCAATTAGTGGTAATTGCTCATGCAAGGTGTCCGTATATGCGATAACTTCCTGAACAAAACAACGGAAGTAACAAGTGTATATAGCCATAGCGAGGTGACATTCTCTAAAACAGCGATTGATTAGTGCAACGAAATTGCTGAGTGTCTCCCTAGTGAAGATTTTTTAATAATTTTAAGATCATCGCGGCTGAAAGACAGCAGAATTGGAATCAGGGTATTTTAAATACAAAGCGCGCTATCTTATATGCACCTGTGATATGGATTTTCCTTGCTTCAATTAGTCGCTCGCAAATCTATAGGAAATGGTTCATTCAAAACTACTCGCATGCACTATTGGACTGGTACTGCTACTTACTGGAGTGACACTCACGCAGACATTAGCAGAGAGCATGGACGACGGTATGTAGAGTGTTTGTTTATAATTACAGTCAACTCGCATGCAGTATATATACCAGATTATCATGAGCTATATGAACATGCAAAGCAGTGGTGTATCTAGTCTCACATAGCCAGACCGTTTTCCCTCTTGCAAACTTGAAGGATAAGTAAAGGGTCTGGCTTCGCAAGACTAATCTATATCTATACATTACAAAAGTGTCTATATATACTGTTAGATGGCAGAGTGAATCCCTTGGAAGACAATGAAATGGATTTTGGTGAGTGTTTGTGTACTTCCTTCAAAGAATGCCTCGATCTATATGCAAGTTACCAATTTTACAAAAATAATAGATTTTTTAACTGAAGAAGTTCCAAGAAGATACAGCCACCCAAAATCCTTGGATTACGTTTCTGAACAAAGTATGATATGTCTACATTATCTGCATACATACGTATATATAGTAGATATGGCTATATGTACATTTGTACATATTGTTTGTATTGTCTTTATATATTAAAAAATATTTTCATGTTATACATAATTAGAGAACGGTCCATTAGTCAGACCCAGGAGGGGTGTATATGATGAAATAGGTGGATCTGGAATGGAACCTATGAGTGGATCTGGAATGGAATCCATGGGTGGATCTGGCATGGAACCTATGAGTGGATCTGGAATGGAACCAGGTATGCATATAATAGTGCATTGAAGGTATATATCAATGTACAGATATAGAGAGTATATTATAACTGTTTTAAATTTTCTTGTTTTACTAGAAATGAATTGTACCAGAAGTACAACTCTGATACCCATTTCCAATTCACTGATCAGTCTGGAAGTAATATGGCCGACCTCTCTGTACAATACTACTTCAACAGCTCAGTGTCCCTGTAGTAGAAATGGAAGTATGCAGTATGCATTTAGAGTCTGTCACTTGAATGGAACTTGGGGAGAACCAGATTTAGCACAATGTAATATTAGCAGTACAAACAGCATTTGTGCCTTGGTGAGTATATATACAGAAAAGAATAACTATACATTACAGCCCTATGTTTAATTAGTACCTATACGTATATACGTATATAACTTTCTTTCTTGTACTATATATCAATTCTGCCAATCACAAGTTACCTTATGTCCGATCAATATCAAATCATGCATAGCTACCAGACCCATTAGCAAATCCAAAATGTTATGATTGCCAAGAAACAAGGAAGTTTAAAGGATTTGCACTATTTTGATTGCTATTACCACCTAAAGTGTTACTGATACTTACATAAGCGCTCTCTCTATATGTATGTGTAAATGTACTTCCACAGGACATGACTCTAGACCATATCAGCAGTCTTACTGTGGATGAGCTTCAAGTTCCTACTGTAAGTGTAAATGTGTACACATGCATGACATTAATATTCCCATCTATACATATTGATATGAACATACGTACATTGGATAGGGTAGCCATGTTTTTTCGGCCAGCCCTACTTATATGTACACATATTGCAATTTATAAATATATACACGTACGTATGTACATATATTCTGATAAGCTAATTCGATATCAGTGCTATAGTGGTGGTGATCTTTGTGGATATGTTTGACTTTTGTAGACTCAGGAAATGGTGCTCGATATATTAGACAATATCTTAGGATCCCCGTCAACCTTTTTAAATGAGGCAAACAATCAGACATCGTCAAATAACGAGTCAGTTAAATGCATTATATTACATAATTCCCACCTCTTCATAATGCTTGTCTACATGTGATTACTTTCATTATTATTATAATTTCATACATCTCCAGATCCTCATATAAATTTCAGTTGTTACAATATTGTATATATACACAGTATATATTGAGCTACGTATATATTATAATAAATGTCATTTTACTCTATGTATATGTATATGCACGAAATTTTATCCACTTGTATACAGAATCCGACAAATATTTCAGAACCTTGGTACAGCTCTTAATATTTCAACTGGTGAAGAGGTCACTTTGATTGGTGCTAATTACCTCCTCAATGTCCAGCAGGTGAACACCTCACAACCAATGTTCACAGGATTTGAGAGACTCTACAATCAGACATCCAACACAAGTGTAGCTCAGACTGGAGGAGGAGGAGACGGTATTCCTGAAGCAGTGATGGTGTCCATACCTGCTGCAGTGTTCAGACAAGTTTCACAACAGATGAACCAGACGGATGTGAGGGTAGTAGTTGTAAGGTATGGCAATACAAGGCTCTTTACAGACACTCAGTCAATGAGAGCTGTCACAAGCAGTGTCCTCAGCGTATCCTTTGGAATCAGATTAACCAACTTAAGCAATGCCGATTCTATTAGGATAAATTTTGCAAAATCACAGGTGAGTATGTAAATAAGAGATGATATCCATCAGTTAATTTGTATGGGCATATACTTGTACATAAATATAATAATAAATGAGGGCCATGCAAGAGTTAACAGCAAATGCTGCACAAAGGCTATAATAAAAATGTTAAATCACTGGAAGATATTAACAGCAAGGTTATGACATCAGTCATTTGGCTGGTTGGCGTAATGTCTTCCAGTGATTATAGATCCATTTCTTCATATAATATGTATACATATGTATATACGTAGTAATTTAAAGTACTGTACATGTACATTTTAACAGATTGCAGTTGAAAGGGGTTTCAATGTTAGTTGTGTGTTCTGGGATGATGCAGCTAACAGTGAGTTGCATAGCTAGTATATACGTACGTATACTCTATATGTACAAATAAACTATGTATTGTGTATATGTATGTATATTGTGTAGCTGTTGTACGTATGTAGCAATTTCCAAATCTGTTTTGCTAAATTCACAGATGGAATTGGCGGATGGTCAAGTGAAGGTCTTATGTTAGTCAATGAGACAAGAGAAGAAGTATTTTGTGTTTCTGAGCATTTAACAGAGTTTACAATCCTACAAGTTAGTGTATATTTTGTGTATATTATATAGTGTAACTAATTGTGTACATTTTAACAGATTTGTAGATATCCAGATTAAGTAAAATGATGCTGACATCAAAGCCTTTATATAGATTGTCTCTAGATCAAAAAGTCCCTAATTTTTCAAACAGATTTGTGTTCATAAAATTGCAATTGCCTGACATCTACGTATATATACTTAATATATAAATTTTTACACGTTTTTAATTATGTTGTGTAGAATATTGTTGAGCCAAGTGAGCCTACTCTGGTCTATCCCTTCCTCACACCACTTGTGATAGTTCTGAGTATCACTGGAGTAGTCTTCTTCGTTGCCTGCACCTCAACTCTACTGATTGTGTTCCTGCGATACTGGTGAGTTCACAATCCAAGCTCTGCCCCACTGAAGTGTGCATACTTAGAGATTGTGTGCGCATGTCACTCCTGATCCAGGCATGCCAATCATATATAATAGGCATAAAATAGAATATTATACTGAGTTTGTATGACATCTACAGAAATATACGTAGAGTGTATATAGGAATGATATTAATGTATATTTAATCAAGTATGTATATATATATTGATTGAACATACGTATATGTACATCCCTAAATAACACAGCCAGTTATAACTAAAATTTACTTCTAAATTAAACATAAGAATATATATAGTATGTGTTATTAATTATCATTACATATATATATATATATAATTTGTCTATATATACACCAGCTACAGAAAAAGGAGACACCGCAAGAAAAGGTTTATTGATGATAACCACATTGTCTTGTGTAAGGTTTCCAAGAGTGAAAACTGGCCATGGACTCATGAAGAAGACGACTACTACTTCAGAACTCTGTCCCAAACTACATGTGTTAGAAAGACTGTTAGACCAGCATTAGCTTCCCCTAGCATAGAGAACATCCCTGTACCAACCATAGAGGATATACTGACTCTAAATGATGGAGTGGCTGGGGTACCTCCTTCACTCAGAAACTCTGCCCTTTCCATTCACAATTCAGTAATCAAAAGTGGAGAGTCTTCAGGATCCAGTAGTGAAGTCAGTGTATATGTGTCTTCCAATGAGCACTTAGGCAGTGACCACGATGTACAGTTACCTGAGTCAACTGGGACTGAAGATAATCGGGAAGAGAAAGAAAACATTGAAAGTGCCAACATTGTACTTGAAGATGGTCAGGAAAGAAATGGTAACATTGAAGGTGCCAATGCTGTACTTGCAGATGATCAAGAAAGAAATGGAAACATTGAGGGTGTCCGCACTGTACTAGAATATAATCAGGAAAGAAATGGTAACATTGAGGGTGTCCGCACTGTACTTGAAGATGATCAAGAAAGAAATGGAAACATTGAGGGTGCCAATGCTGTACTTGAAGATGACATTTACCACAGTGAAGGATTGGAGAGTGAATTTTTTGAGGAGCTTGAAGTCACATCACTCTAAACTGGCTATATAGTTATAAAACTAACTCATATATATACCAAATATTTTACTAATATATTATATACTGTATAATATATAGACGAACTATTATGTAGTCATGTCACTGTGTGTATAAATATATAGTAAGATTTGTACAGTATATATGTATATACGTAGGATAACTATAGAAAGCCATGCCATGGCCATATTTACACTGTATATATACAGTGCAAGTTACAATATACTAAGGTAATCTATATATTATGTTTGGTTTAATCATTGGATTGTGCATCTAAAAAATATATATCCTATATATTATATATGACGACATGCATGTGATTTTATCATTTTTACTATTCGGTATGCTTTCATTAAAAAGAAGAAATTTCTAAAATTTGTGTAGACATTAATTTTGATACTCAATTGTGGTTAACTCGAATATGCATTTTAGGCGTGGTTATCCGAAATAACACGCCCAATGCATCATATGACCACCATTGATGGTTCCATTACTACGTCGAGTGAGTATCTATGATGACCGCTAATCATCTGATTCTCCGATTACTCTTCTAATCGCTCCATATCAAGAATGGTTCTGGACCAAGTAGAGAAGATCCTGCTTTACATTTTAGTTACCTATCAAGTGGCAATTGGCTCAGGACATTTAGTAGGTGTGGAAACGTCGATGTATAAGCTAGCTGCTGCTAAGTGTAGTATAATCCTGTATGGCTATTTCGTCTTTAGTGCTAGTGACGACGTAATTTTTTTTAAAAAGTACTAAATATCAGAAGATATATACGTAAACAAGTATACCTTTTCAAAAGTGTTCGAGTTTGAAATACCCATTTACATTATTAAGTTAACAGTTAAATATAGGGGATAATGTAACACTTTTTCCTTCAATTTCACTAAATTTTTGGTAACTATCGTAGACTCAGTGAAATTTATATTAATCGAACCTCTCTGTTAACTACATATACTCCTAAGACTACACTACATACATAGATACACATGATATACTCATAAGACTTGTCTACTTTACATACTACATACATACATAGATATGTATACTTCTATCTACTACTTCTTTTGCCCTTTTCCAACAGGTACTCCCCCAAGTGTCATTGGACCAGGTGATCTAATAGTTTCTGAAGTTGATGGAGATAATATGAGAATTGGATTTGTATTAACATGTGAATCTGGTGGTGATCCTCGGCCGGCTGTCTCTTGGTACAGGGGGAATACCCTGCTTGATCCTGATAGTAATGATAACCTGATGGTGACCACATCTAGTGGTAGTACAGTAATGTCAACTCTTGAGATTAAGATTATTGAAGTTGGTGTTGATGCAAGTAGAGAAGGAGTAGATTATCACTGTTTGGTGGAAAATACATTTGGAATCATCCAAAGTAGAACTGCCAAGGTTTCATTATCTTGTGAGTTTAACATTAACATTTCTGTACATCACCTTCAAATCCCTTGACACTCCTTTATCATTAACATTTCTGTACATCACCTTCAAATCCCTTGACACTCCTTTATCATTAACATTTCTGTACATCACCTTCACATCCCTTGACACTCCTTTATCATTAACATTTCTGTACATCACCTTCAAATCCCTTGACACTCCTTTATCATTAACATTTCTGTACATCACCTTCACATCCCTTGACACTCCTTTATCATTAACATTTCTATAATCACCTTCACATCCCTCGACACACCTTAAAACGAGGATATGCAAATCAATAGATTTAATGATTGGACAGTGTCTGGCATGGGGCATGTGCACACATTATTTATGACACCTTTAATTATTCATGGTCTGTTGTTCGTTTAATAGATTTTGAAGAATGGTCTGTAACTGGGCCAGCAACTATAAGTGCTCTCAGTGGTGGTAGAGTAGCAATACCTTGTGATCCTCCAGCAGCTAGACCAACACCTGTGGTTGAATGGAGAGTTGATGACACCAAAGTGACAGCTTCTGATACAGATCCTAATGCAGATATTCAAATCTTACCAAGCGGCCATCTTGTCTTCCACTCACTAGCAGATGGTAACTTTGCAGAGGGTTACACCTGCTATGTGACTAATGCAAGGATATATAACGAATCAATGAGTCCACAGACTTGGACACTTGTGAAAGGTACTTGTTGAGTATTGCTTATAGCCATGGCATTTCAAGAAGTGATTATACTTTCATTGTCACAAGCTTCTAAATGTCTATGATGCTTAGTTGCATTTAGTACCTGCTATACCTACCTACCTATGAATATAGTTCTTCTATAATTAGCCATCTAATTAAGCCAGTAATATGTAAATATATTTTCATACTACAAGCTGTAAACTTGTATTTTTATCATTTTAGTAAATGATAATGAACTCCTTCCAACTGAAGGAAGTTTGATAACTCCAGATTCTCTTCATGTCTACTATCATGATGATGACATCACTGCCGAGCAAGGATCTACAGTGTATATCAGAAATGTTGTGTCACCTCTAAATAGCTCTGTTACACTAAATGCGGATATATTGAGTAACCTTAACCCAGCAGTACTTTACACTGGTGGGGTTTCAACAGTTCAAAGTTATGCTATGATACCAGTACCTCCAGCAATTAGTGATGCTTATTTAAGATATGAGAATGCAGGAAATGATGTGTTTGGAATCCTACAGACTGCAATCACAGTGATTGGTGAGCATGCTAGCAATATTATGCAATACCTGTTTGTATTATGCATTATATTATAATATCATATACTTTCTTGTTGTACAGAAAGTGCTACAGTGGTTAGTACTTCTGATCGCCAAAGAGCTCTAACTGGTGAAACTGTTATATTACATTGTGACATATCTGGTATTCCAGTCCCATCAGTTGAATGGTACAAGAATGGAGTCAAGCTTACAAGTGGGGTAAGGTATATGTACAAAATATTGTATATATATGTACATGTATATTACTTAGATGCATGTACCTTTTAGTCAATTGTTATACAATGGTTGTGTAGAACTATTCATAAAGGGTCATGTCAATCAGATTCTTCAGTTAATAATTCTCCTTAAAATTCTTTTAGGATCAAGTTACTACGTCTAGTTCTAGCTCAACATTCACTATTGCTAATGCAGCACCCAGTGACACAGGAATGTACCAGTGTGTGGCTACTAATGATCATGGACATGATAGAGGTAGTATCAGTCTGTCTGTTAGAGACCCAAGTGAGTGCTCTGAGTATACAGATCAGTACATAGGTGATGTTTAGTACATGTTTATACATGCATTAGTATACATATTAAATGAAGTATTTTGAGATTTAGTAAGTAAAAGTATTTTGAGATGCATTCCTTTTTCATTTTAAAAGTTAGTTTTGAAATTTGATAATATATTCATAAAGTTTTAAGGGGAGTATACATTTTATTCTTATTTGGTAGTTAACGAATTTGAGATTCCCATTCCGAGGGAGACAGCATTTGTAGAAGGTGACAATGTCACACTCGAGGTAGCTGTGAGATCAGATCACCGACCTACTTCACTAGTCTGGTCTGTTAATGGCATGGACATTACCTCTAGCAACTCCACATACATCCTAGGACCAGCTAGAGGCAGAGAGGGAGGTATGGACGACAGAGGACTTACCCAATATAACACTACATTGACAGTGAAAGGGATCAATGAAACATATAGTGGCGTCTATAAAGTGGTTGCTAGGCAATCGACGCTGGAGAGTGTATCAATGGGGAATGTTCTGGAAGAGAGTAAGTGCATAATCATGAGACTTAACAACCTTAAGTATGTGGTAGTGTGACAAGTCACTTTCTTTGTTATGTGTCGTATGCAGAACTAGTGACAACAGTAACAATTTCACTTTTGGAAGAGAAATGTCTGATATCTGGACAAACTCTTACAATTAAATGTGATACTGATGGTGTCCCCAGAGGAACAGTGGTTTGGACAGTTCCAGTGGACCTTCCTCCAGACATGTATGAAGTATCAGACCCGGATGCTTTGGATATTACTCTGACAGTAAAGGATATCATAGAGGATTATGAAGGAACGTATGTGTGTACTGTTAGCAATGAACTGAGGGATGGTACAGAAGCTACAGTTGCTGATAATGATCCATTCACTTATTGTGGTAAGAAGGCAACTTGCTTAAAAAATAGGACTTGTATACATGCATACAATATATAATGTATGCATGCACATCTAATATCCAGTGACACCTCTCTAAACTGAGCACTTAATGTAATGAGATGCAGACTACAAAACGTGTTATATTCATGTAACAGTGATAGTACATAAGTATCTACAAAGGAGTGTTTATATATTGCCTGTTTCAATGTGTGTTTATAGAGGTTCCAACAGCCTCATTTGTTGACGAAGACATGAAGGACGTGACTGTTGATCCAGGAGAATCATTCACCTTCCGATGTGCTGCTGATGGTGATCCATTGCCGGATATCATGTGGTTCAAAGGTCCATATGACGGAGGACAGCAATTGGTTACTAGAGGAAAAGTATCTATTCAAACCAATACAGACACTACTTCAATAGAGAGCAGTTTAACAATCTCAAATGTTGATGTAAATGATGGAGGTATCTACACTTGTAGAGCTGAGAATGATGCCAGCACTTCTGAAGTCACGTTCACTGCTAATATCAGTAAGTATACATAAGTATATGAAATGTTTCAAGGGTTCCACTCTGAGAGTTATGCAATAGAGGTTTAGTTGAATGTAATTTCAGTGTACCTATCTACAATATGTGATAAAACCCAAAATTACACATGTATTTATGATTTCATGTAGGGATGACACTTTTTTTCCCCCATACATCGGTATAGAAGCAAAATCCCAAAATAGGTCGAAAATCGACATTAGCATTAGCTATATATACATGAATCATACAACACCCTTGCTTGTAGGATTCATGCATAGCTAATGCTTCACGGTGTAACATCCCTTTCTTGTTTCTGTGCTTTTTGTGCCATCCCTAAATCTTCACTATTTTTGTAGAAAATTTTATTGTTCTCTAGTCTTATATATATGCATATATAATTTAATATTGTGATCTCATATTTTATGTGTATGTTTTTACTACATTCTCTCTAATAAAGCTATACTCTTTTTACATCATTAGCAGTAAAAATTACTATATACCTGTTTGTAATATTGTCTGTTGTATTTATGTATAGCTACGTAAAGGACGTATTAGTTGTATACTTCTTATTAGTTGTAGAAGCTACTGTGACACTCACTGCTCCATCAAGTCCTCCTTGTTTTGGTCAAACCTACAAGTTAACATGTACACATCCTGTACTTGATGCTGATACTAATGTTAGATGGGAGAGAAATGGAACTGGATTTACTCCTCAGTCTACTCCTAATCATGATGGAGATGATCCTACTCCAACTACTACTACTCTGACTATCACTGTGACCAGAGAAGAGTTTGAGAATACAGTCTACACCTTCAGATGTATTACATTTGATAGCAACCTTGGTTTCAATGATCCAAATAGAGTCATCAGTAATGAAGTTACTGTAGATCCACCTGGTGAGACAGTTTTAGTGTACATTATGATGTACGTATAGTTGAATAGAGTTATATATACCTAGATTGATCCTTTTAGTCATTCATGTAATATTTCTAAGATAACAATACTAAAGATGAATTTTATTAACAAAAGCACTATATCCTCTAAGACCCGCCTATGACTATATATAATATATATAGACACCATATCTGGCCTATGTAAAGTATGTATATACAGCTGGGCATGTATACCCTATTCATTCAAGTGCAGGTATATATGAAAAATCTAAGATACCATTTTCCTACATGCTATGCCTATTCTGTAAAAGAGCCTATAGGGGAACTAAACCTGAAGAGAGCTTTGAAGGAAGATACAGGAGTCTTTTCTTCCTTCTTTTCCCTTCTTTCATCTTCTTCTCCACGGGTCAGACAGCCGTTTCTGGGAATTCCACCCTTTATCAGTGATCCTGGGAGTCTTTGTCTTGTATATTTGGTTAAAATATATTGTGTTAGCATACATTTAAGATAAAGAAAAAGACAAAGACTCCCAGGATCGCTGATGAATGGTGAATGGTGGAATTCCCAGAAACAGCTGTCTGGCCCAGTGGGGAAGAAGATGAAAGAAGATGAAAGAAGATGAAAGAAAGGAAAAGAAGAAAGAAAAGACTCCTGTATCTTCATCCAAAGCTTTATTTCCCATATAGATTTTTTTACAGAATAGGCATAGCATGTAGGAAAATGGTATTATATGTGTTTACATGTTACCACTCTGGCAATTGGTTTTAAATTACTCATTTATCAAACTACGTAGTATGTACGTATGTACGTGTATGTATTGCATTACCTCTGCAGATGTTCCTCTACCACCAGTTAATATTGGATATATGAGAACATCCAATTCCATCTCAATTGACTGGCAACACGAAGATGTGTGTTTTATTGTCGTGTCATATGAGGTAGAATTACTACAAGATGGCCACCCCACTGTACTGACCAATGATACTAGTATCACCATTGAAGAGCTGGTTCCTAATACAAAATATGCTATAGTTATCAGAGTTGTTAGTGGAACAGTGAAGAGCAGATCAGTTCAAGTGATGGTTAATACATTAAGTGAGTATTTGTTACTGTAGTGTACTACTATTTATTTGTAGTTATAAACCTTGCAAGTATTCAGGTTTCTTATTTTAACTAAGGAGACTTTAGCCAATGGCTATTATTCTAGTGTACCCCTTTAGAGGTGCAATTACAATATAACTTCATTTATACAATGGATGTAGAAGCTACTGTTACACTCACTGCTCAATCAAGTCCTCCTTGTTTTGGTCAAACCTACAAGTTAACATGTACACATCCTGTTCTTGTGACAAGTACACTTCTGTGGGAGAGGAATGGAGTGTTCTTTAGCCCTTCATCTAGCACCACTCATGATGAAGATGATCCTACTCCAACTACTACTAGTCTGACTATCACTGTGACCAGAGAAGAGTTTGAGAATAGAGTCTACACTTACAGATGTTATACTGATGATCAAGTAACTAATGAAAGTCTAAGGGTCTACAGTAATAGCATAGCAGTGGATCCACAATGTAAATATACATGCACATACATGATTACATGCACATGCCTGACATTTAAAATTTAATATTTGTGACATTAATGTAACAGGTACTTCAGAATCTGCAGCTGTAGCAAGTGACTGTGTGTCTTGGATAAGTGCTTTTGGAGTAGTAACTTCTCTTTTGATAATCAGTTGGAGCATATTCATAGCTACCTGTGTTGTAGCTGTTTGTATGTACAAGAAGGTTCATATCAGTCGTAAGAATGAGAAGTATACACCTCAGGAAGGTAATGAGACAATTATGCCGTTAACCAATATATACATATTTGATTAATATGCATTTGATTATGAATATTATGGACCTCACTTTTTGTTTTAGTGGGAATGGAGAGGAACCCTGCTTATGCACCTGCTGAAAGGAGTCAGATTGAAGATTTTATGTGAACTTGACTTGATGTTCCTCCATATATATAATTGAGTGTGTTATAACATACTCATAATAGTACAGATGTCAACAATGTTACATAAGGTTCAACCATTCCTATACAGTGTAACCCCTTGTACGGGACTCTCTGAAATGCGGACGTCGCGATTATGCGGACACAAATATAAGGTCCCGATTGTTGCCCGTAGAAGACGTACGTATTTAACTAACCTCTGATTTACGGACACCTCGATATTCCGTAATGCAGACATATATCCTTGTACAGCGTATATCAATACAATAGAAAATACAGTCTTTAAAGCGGAAAATAATTACAGTAGAAAGGAATATCATTTCAGCTGGTAGATTCTTCAAGGATCTTCTTCAATCGATCACAGTAAACTTTAGGACCATACAGACGGTATGCACATGGAATCTCCAAACCAAGTCCAGCGCCACGATTTATTTTATTACCTGTCACCTGTATTTGCATAGTGCGTGAGTGTATATGCTGAAGGCATATAACTGCCTATACATATATAGGACATATATGAATGAGCCTTAGGCTCTGCATAATAAGACCCCTGAAAAGTGGACATCCCTATATAAAGGACAGTTTGGAAATGTCCCAAAGTGTCCGGATTAGAGGGGTTCCACTGTATATAGTGAACTCATTTAAAGGACACCTTAATTTGGGAGATTTTTCCCTTGTTATACAAATTATATAAATGGCACACTGGGAGGCAGTCTGGAGGAAGTCCTGAGAGATCTACGCATGGTAGAGCGATTTGCTGGTGACATGGGTCTCCAGCTGATCATGAACCACAGTAAGTCGGAGATAATCTGTGATGACCCTATCACAAGACAGTCAATGCTTGCTGCCTTTCCCAAATTTTGTGTGGTGAGCTTTCTTTCTTGTACTATATATCAATTCTGCCAATCACAAGTTACCTTATGTCCAATCAATATCACATCACGCATAGTTACCAGACCCATTAGCAAATCCAAAATGTTATGATTGCCAAGAAACAAGGAAGTTTAAAGGATTTACACTTTTTGGATTGCTATTACCACCTAAAGTGTTACTGACACTTACATAAGCGCTCTCATATATATGTATGTGTAAATGTACTTCCACAGGACATGACTCTAGACCATATCAGCAGTCTTACTGTGGATGAGCTTCAAGTTCCTACTGTAAGTGTAAATGTGTACACATGCATGACATTACTATTCCCATCTATACATATTGATATGAACATACGTACATTGGATAGGGTAGCCATGTTTTTTCGGCCAGCCCTACTTATCCGTACACATATTGCAATTTATAAATATATACACGTACGTATGTACATATATTCTGATAAGCTAATTCGATATCAGTGCTATAGTGGTGGTGATCTTTGTGGATATGTTTGACTTTTGTAGACTCAGGAAATGGTGCTCGATATATTAGACAATATCTTAGGATCCCCGTCAACCTTTTTAAATGAGGCAAACAATCAGACATCGTCAAATAACGAGTCAGTTAAATGCATTATATTACATAATTCCCACCTCTTCATAATGCTTGTCTACATGTGATTACTTTCATTATTATTATAATTTCATACATCTCCAGATCCTCATATAAATTTCAGTTGTTACAATATTGTATATATACACAGTATATATTGAGCTACGTATATATTATAATAAATGTCATTTTACTCTATGTATATATATGTATATGCACGAAATTTTATTCACTTGTATACAGAATCCGACAAATATTTCAGAACCTTGGTACAGCTCTTAATATTTCAACTGGTGAAGAGGTCACTTTGATTGGTGCTAATTACCTCCTCAATGTCCAGCAGGTGAACACCTCACAACCAATGTTCACAGGATTTGAGAGACTCTACAACCAGACATCCAACACAAGTGTAGCTCAGACTGGAGGAGGAGGAGACGGTATTCCTGAAGCAGTGATGGTGTCCATACCTGCTGCAGTGTTCAGACAAGTTTCACAACAGATGAACCAGACGGATGTGAGGGTAGTAGTTGTAAGGTATGGCAATACAAGGCTCTTTACAGACACTCAGTCAATGAGAGCTGTCACAAGCAGTGTCCTCAGCGTATCCTTTGGAATCAGATTAACCAACTTAAGCAGTGCCGATTCTATTAGGCTAGACTTTGCAAAATCACAGGTGAGTATGTAAATAAGAGATGATATCCATCAGTTAATTTGTATGGGCATACATATACATATATAAATAAAATACAAAGCAAGGTAATGACATCAGTCCTTTGGCTGGTTGGCATAATGTCTTCCAGTGATTATAGATCCATTTCTTCATATAATATGTATACATATGTATATACGTAGTAATTTAAAGTACTGTACATGTACATTTTAACAGATTGCAGTTGAAAATGGTTTCAATGTTAGTTGTGTGTTCTGGGATGATGCAGCTAACAGTGAGTTGCATAGCTAGTATATACGTACGTATACTCTATATATATGTACAAATAAACTATGTATTGTGTATATGTATGTATATTGTGTAGCTGTTGTACGTAGGTAGCAATTTCCAAATCTGTTTTGCTAAATTCACAGATGGAATTGGCGGATGGTCAAGTGAAGGTCTTATGTTAGTCAATGAGACAAGAGAAGAAGTATTTTGTGTTTCTGAGCATTTAACAGAGTTTACAATCCTACAAGTTAGTGTATATTTTGTGTATATTATATAGTGTAACTAATTGTGTACATTTTAACAGATTTGTAGATATCCAGATTAAGTAAAATGATGCTGACATCAAAGCCTTTATATAGATTGTCTCTAGATCAAAAAAGTCCCTAATTTTTCAAACAGATTTGTGTTCATAAAATTGCAATTGCCTGACATCTACGTATATATACTTAATATATATAGCAGTATAAATTTTTACATGTGTTGAATTATGTTGTGTAGAATATTGTTGAGCCAAGTGAGCCTACTCTGGTCTATCCCTTCCTCACACCACTTGTGATAGTTCTGAGTATCACTGGAGTAGTCTTCTTCATTGCCTGCACCTCAACTCTACTGATTGTGTTCTTGCGATACTGGTGAGTTCACAATCCAAGCTCTGCCACTGAAGTGTGCATACTTAGAGATTGTGTGTGCATGTCACTGCTGATCCATGCATGCTAATCATATATAATAGGCATAAAATAGAATATTATACTGAGTTTGTATGACATCTACAGAAATATACGTAGAGTGTATATAGGAATGATATTAATGTATATTTAATCAAGTATGTATATATATATTGATTGAACATACGTATATGTACATCCCTAAATAACACAGTCAGTTATAACTAAAATTTACTTCTAAATTAAACATAAGAATATATATAGTATGTGTTATTAATTATCAGTAAATATATATATATAATTTGTCTATATATACACCAGCTACAGAAAAAGGAGACACCGCAAGAAAAGGTTTATTGATGATAACCACATTGTCTTGTGTAAGGTTTCCAAGAGTGAAAACTGGCCATGGACTCATGAAGAAGACGACTACTACTTCAGAACTCTGTCCCAAACTACATGTGTTAGAAAGACTGTTAGACCAGCATTAGCTTCCCCTAGCATAGAGAACATCCCTGTACCAACCATAGAGGATATACTGACTCTAAATGATGGAGTGACTGTGGTACCTCCTTCACTCAGAAACTCTGCCCTTTCCATTCACAATTCAGTAATCAAAAGTGGAGAGTCTTTAGGATCCAGTAGTGAAGTCAGTGTATATGTGTCTTCCAATGAGCAATTAGGCAGTGACCACGATGTACAGTTACCTGAGTCAACTGGGACTGAAGATGATCAGCAGGAAATAAATGGTAACATTGAGGGTGCGCTCACTGTACTTGAAGATGATCAGCAGGAAAGAAATAGTAACATTGAGGGTGCGCTCACTGTACTTGAAGATGATCAGCAGGAAAGAAATTGTAACATTGAAGGTGCCAATGCTGTACTTGAAGATGGTCAACAAATAAATGGTAACATTAAGGGTGCCCGCACTGTACTTGAAGATGATCAGGAAAGAAATGGTAACATTGAAGGTGCCAATGCTGTACTTGAAGATGACATTTACCACAGTGAAGGATTGGAGAGTGAATTTTTTGAAGAGCTTGAAGTCACATCACTCTAAACTGGCTATATAGTTATAAAACTAACTCATATATAATACCTAATATTTTACTAATATATAGACGAACTGTTATGTAGTCATGTGTGTATATATATATATATGGTATTGAAATTTGTACAGTTACTGTACTGTAAAACATGTATAGATATATGTAGTAGATGAATCATATTTTGAAAGGAAGGAAAGGGAAACTATAGAAAGTCACACTATAAGAATAAGCCAAATAAAATAATTATATACAGTATAACCATCGTATTGTATTGTATTGTATAAAGTAAAGCCATGCAAAATATTTTCACCACCAATTGCAACCAACAGCATGAGGGTTAACCATTGGATTGTGCATCTATAAATAGTACGTGTATATCCTGTTATATTATTATTATTATTAAACTTTTAAGTGCATTGTGTGTGTGCTCCACACTATAGGGCAACTTGCCCCGTATTGCACTGTACAAGACCAAAACAATAAAAAAAAAAAGAAAAAAAAAGAATCCATATTTCTGTTTCTGACATTAAACATCCTAATAACTCTTCCCCTGTTCATTTTCATAGCTGGAATCGCCTGTCCCATATCCTCTCCACTGTTTTTCTTACCCTTGTCTGTCTTACTGCCCCATCCAAAATTGCCGCTAACTGTTCCTTTTCACTCTTGTCTTGTAGGTCCCCATACCTTCTTCATTTCCTCCAATAGGTTTTTCCTCTCTTCTCCTGCTACTTTGCATCTCAATATAAGATGTCATCACAGCAATAAATATATTACTGCATGCATTTGATTGTATAATTTTTACTATTCGATATAAATATGCTTTCATTAAAGAATGTATTGTATCGTATTGTATTTGATTCTCAATTGTGGTTAACTCGAAAATGCATTTTATGTATTATTTAATATGTAAATCACGCATTTTATGTGCCGTGGTTACATGTCTGGAATACTGTATAACATATCGTTCTCATTATTGCAAGCGCTTATAGTGATTCCTGACTTGGGCATAATAATGAGACATTGCGTGGGTACATGCGCCACAGCATAACTCAATTTTTCAAAAAGGTCCCCTTTCGCAAATCCTCTCACAAATATGTAAATAATGCTGTGGTTGCATGTCCGGAATATAACACGCCCTATGCATATGACCACCATTTAATATTACCCTTCGATTACTTTTCTAATCGCTCCATATCAAGAATGGTTCTGGACCAAGTAGAGAAGATCCTGCTTCACATTTTAGTTACCTATCAAGTGGCAATTGGCTCAGGACATTTAGTAGGTGAGGAAACGTCGATCTATAAGAGATCTCCCTATATAGCTGCTGTAGTATAATCGTGTATAGCTACTATACTTTAGTAAGTGACGTCGTCTTTTTTTAAAAGTACTAAATACCCCAGAGAAAAGATATAAGCATAGACAAGCACATACCTTTCATAGAGTGTTCGAGTTTGAATTATCCAAATTTACATTAAACAGTGAAATATAGGTGACAATGTAACACACCCCTTTCCTTCAATTTCACTAAATTTTTGGTAACTATCGTAGACTCAGTGAAATTTATATCACTTGAGCTTCTCTGGCCATGGATCTGTTAATTACATATACTCCTAAGACTATACTACATACATAGATATGTATATTTCTATTGCCTTTTCCAACAGGTACTCCCCCAAGTGTAACTGGACCAGATGATCTAATAGTTTCTGAAGTTGATGGAGATAATATGAGAATTGGATTTGTATTAACATGTGAAGCTGGTGGTGATCCTCTGCCGACTGTGTCTTGGTACCGGGGGAATACCCTGCTTGATCCTGATAGTAATGATAACCTAATGGTGACCACATCTGGTGGTAGTCCAATAATGTCAACTCTTGAGATTAAGATTATTGAAGTTGGTGTTGATGCAAGTAGAGATGGAGTAGATTATCACTGTTTGGTGGAAAATACATTTGGAACCATCCAAAGTAGAACTGCCAAAGTTTCATTATCTTGTGAGTTTAACATTTACATTTCTGTACATCACCTTCACATCCCTTGACACACCTTAAACCAATATATACAAATCACTGCACACCTTAAAGCGAGGATATGCAAATCATTAGATTTGATGATTGGACGGTGTCTGGCATGGGGCATGTGCACACATTATTTATGACACCTTTAATTATTCATGGTCTGTTGTTCATTTAATAGATTTTGAAGAATGGTCTGTGTCCTGGCCAGCAACTATAAGTGCTCTCAATGGTGGTAGAGTAGCAATACCTTGTGATCCTCCAGCAGCTAGACCAACACCTGTGGTTGAATGGAGAGTTGGTGACACCAAAGTGACAGCTTCTGATACAGATCCTAATGCTAATATTCAAATCTTACCAAGCGGCCATCTTGTCTTCCACTCACTAACAGATGGTGACTTTGATAAGGGTTACACCTGCTATGTGACTAATGCAAGAATATATAATGAATCAATGAGTCCACAGACTTGGACACTTGTGAAAGGTACTTGTTGATGTATTGCTTATAACCATGACATTTCAGAAGTGATTATACTTTCATTGTCACAAGCTTCTAAATGTCTATGATGCTTAGTTGCATTTAGTACCTGCTATACCTACGTACCTATGAATATAGTTCTTCTATAATTAGCCATCTAATTAAGTCAGTAATATATAAACATATTTTCATACTACAAGCTGCAAACTTATATGTATTTTCTATCTTTATAGTGAATGGTAATGAACTTCCTCCAACTGAAGGAAGTTTAATAACTCCAGATTCTCTTCATGTCTACTATCATGATGATGACATCACTGCAGAGCGAGGATCTACAGTGTATATCAGAAATGTTGTGTCACCACTAAACAGCTCTGTTACACTAAATGTGGATATATTGAGCAACCTTAGCCCAGGAGTACTTTACACTGGTGGGGTTTCAACAGTTCAAAGTTATGCTATGGTACCAGCACCTCCAGAAACTGGTGATGCTTATTTAAGATATGAGAATGCAGGAAATGATGTGTTTGGAATCCTACGGACTGCAATCACAGTGATTGGTGAGCGTGCCAGCAATTGCAATATGATACAATACCTGCTTGTATAATGCACATATATATACTTTCTTGTTGTACAGAACGTGCTACAGTGGTTAGTACTTCTGATCGCCAAAGAGCTCTAACTGGTGAAACTGTTACATTACAGTGTGACATATCTGGTATTCCAGTCCCATCAGTTGAATGGTACAAGAATGGAGTCAAGCTTACAAGTGGGGTAAGGTATATGTACAAAATATTGTATATATATGTACATGTATATTACTTAGATGCATGTACCTTTTAGTCAATTGTTATACATTAGTTGCGTAGAACTATTCATAAAGGGTCATGTCAATCAGATTCTTCAGTTAATAATTCTCCTTAAAATTCTTTTAGGATCAAGTTACTACGTCTAGTTCTAGCTCAACATTCACTATTGCTAAGGCAGAACCCAGTGACACAGGAATGTACCAGTGTGTGGCTACTAATGAACATGGACATGATAGAGGTAGTATCAGTCTGTCTGTTAGAGACCCAAGTGAGTGCTCTGAGTATACAGATCAGTACATAGGTGATGTTTAGTACATGTTTATACATGCATTAGTGTATATTATATGAAGTATTTGAGATCGAGTAAGTAGAAGTATTTTGAGATGCATTCCTTTTTCATTTTAAATGTTAGTTTTGAAATTTGATAATATATTCATAAAGTTTTAAGGGGAGTATACATTTTATTCTTATTTGGTAGTTATCGAATTTGAGATTCCCATTCCGAGGCAGACAGCATTTGTAGAAGGTGACAATGTCACACTCGAGGTAGCTGTGAGATCAGATCACCGACCTACTTCACTAGTCTGGTCTGTTAATGGCATGGACATTACCTCTGGCAGCTCCACCTACATCCTAGGACCAGCTAGAGGCAGAGAGGGAGGTATGGATGACAGAGGACTAACCCAGTATAACACTACATTGACAGTGAAAGGGATCAATAAAACATATAGTGGCGTCTATAAAGTGGTTGCTAGGCAATCAGCTGATATGTTGGAGAGTGTATCAATGGGGAATGTTCTGAAAGAGAGTAAGTACATTATCATGAGACTTGACAACCTTAAGTATGTGGTAGAGTGACAAGTCACTTTCTTTGTTATGTGTCGTATACAGAAATAGTGACAACAGTAACAATTTCACTTTTGGAAGAGAAATGTCTGATATCTGGACAAACTCTTACAATTAAATGCAATACTGATGGTGTCCCCAGAGGAACAGTGGTTTGGACAGTTCCAGTGGACCTTCCTCCAGACATGTATAAAGTATCAGACCCGGATGCTTTGGACATTACTCTGACAGTAAAGGATATCATAGAGGATTATGAAGGAACGTATGTGTGTACTGTAACCAATCAACTGAGGGATGGTACAGAAGCTACAGTTGCTGATAATGATCCATTCACTTATTGTGGTAAGAAGGTATAACTTGCTTAAAAAATAGGACTTGTATACGTACATGCATACAATAATGTATACATGCACATCTAATATCCAATGACACCTCTCTAAACTGAGCACTTAATGTAATGAGATTCAGACTACAAAATATGTTATATTCATGTAACAGTGATAGTACATAAGTATCTATACATAGGAGTGTTTATATATTGCCTGTTTCAATGTGTGTTTATAGAGGTTCCAACAGCCTCATTTGTTGATGAAGACATGAAGGAGGCGACTGTTGATCCAGGAGAATCATTCACCTTCCGATGTGCTGCTGATGGTGATCCATTGCCGGATATCATGTGGTTCAAGGGTCCATCTGACGGAGGACAGCAGTTGGTTACTAGAGGAAAAGTATCTATTCAAACCATTGAAGGCACTACTACTATTAGCAGTTTAACAATCTCAAATGCTGATGTAAATGATGGAGGTATCTACACTTGTAGAGCTGAGAATATTGCCAGCACTTCTGAAGTCACATTCACTGCTAATATCAGTAAGTATGCACATGCAAGTATATGAAATGTTTCAAGGGTTCCACTCTGAGAGTTATGCAATAGAGGTTTAGTTGAATGCAATTTCAGTGTACCTATCTACAATATGTGATAAAACCCAAAATTACATGTATTTATGATTTCATAATCTTATATGCATGCATATTATAATATTGTGATCTCATATTTCATGTGTATATACATTTTTTACTACATTCTCTAATAAAGCTATACTCTTTTTACATCATTAGCAGTAAAAATTACTATATACCTGTTTGTAATTGCCTGTTTATATTTATGTATAGCTACGTATATGATGTACTGGGTGTATACTTCTTATTAGCTGTAGAAGCTACTCTTATACTCACTGCTCCATCAAGTCCTCCTTGTTTTGGTCAAACCTACAAGTTAACATGTACACATCCTGTACTTGTGACAAGTACTCTTCTGTGGGAGAGGAATGGAGTGTTCTTTGGCCCTTCAGCTAGCACCACTCATGATGAAGATGAGACTAGTACCACTAGTAGTAGTTGGAGTAGGATCATCTTCATACTTACATGCACATGCCTGACATTTAAATTTAATATTTGTGACATTAATATAACAGGTACTTCTTTTGCTGTCAATGGGATGTCTGATATATTGAATACATCTCATTAACAGGTACTTCTGCAGCTGTAGCAAGTGACTGTGTGTCATGGATAAGTGCTTTTGGAGTAGTAACTTCTCTTTTGATAATCAGTTGGAGCATATTCATAGCTACCTGTGTTGTAGCTGTTTGTATGTACAAGAAGGTTCATATCAGTCGTAAAAATGAGGAGTATACATCTCAGGAAGGTAATGAGACAAACCATTAACCAATATATACACATTTGATTAATATGTATTTGATTATGGATATTATAATGAACCTCACTTTTTGTTTTAGTGGGAATGGAGAGGAACCCAGCTTATGCACCTGCTGAAAGGAGTCAGATTGAAGATTTTATGTGAACTTGACTTGATGTTCCTCCATATATATAATTGAGTGTGTTATAATATACTCATAATAGTACAGATGTCAACAATGTTACATATAAGGTTGAACTCATTTAAAGGACACCTTAATTTGGAAGATTTTTCCCTTGTTATACAAATTATATAAATAAATAATTAAAAATGAAGAAGTTAGAAGTAGGCCGAGGGATTGATGATATACAATTTCTCATTTTGAAACTACTCACTTACACACATGATGACGTTACTTCATATACATAGACAATACGTAACTGCTTGAAATGTATTGTATGTTGATTTATACAGTCAGATCAAAAGTGAATTTTCCATCCCTGCAAAGTCAATATTTGATATATAGAAACACATGCCTTTCGATCCTATATATTCTTTAATCATCAAAATCATGAAAGTTTAAAACATATGTAGATTAAATATTTAATTCACAACATAAGACATACATATATACTGTACTCTAATTACATATTAAACATTATGTTCAGTTAGTTAATGTAGCTACAAGCAAGTTAACTCCTTCGCCATTCAAGTCTATTATACTCTTGTGTCTGCTCAAGTTACTAAGCTTTTTATACATGGAAATGGGTCCAGCAATGTGAACCAAATTCTTAACCCCATCATCTGATTTCATATCTATAGTATTTAATTGATAGTAAAAGAAAGTAAACGTCTTTCCATTTGTCACTATGCACTGCCCAGAAAGGGGCTGGTCTAGCACACCAGAAGATCCATCCGCCATCTTTAATTTTGCTTCAGCGTATAGCTTGGAGAAGGTAGTACAGAGGCCTTTCTGAATAATGTAGATATCCTTGAGAGCATTCTGGTAGAGGATTATAGCTGTGTGGAGGTGGGGAAAACTGGAAGACAAGGAAATGCCCGTCTCATGTTTCATTTTGACATCTTTCTGAAGAGTCAAATCAATAGTGGGGTAAATGGGCAATGTAGAGGGAATTTCCCTCACTATTGACTCTTGCACAACACTGTCTGGAAAGTGGGCTTGGAGAGGGTGCTTTGAGCTGATCATAAGATCTATGTATTCTCGTAAGGCGTACAAGGTGTCTCCCCTGAAAAAGGTACTCGCCACTTTAGTGTCCCATGAGTAATGTACCTCTTTGGCTGCTAATGTGTCCCTTATGTGTAGAAGACGAATAAAGTTTTGGAGGAATCCGTACGAGTAATTGGGGTCTGTTGAACCTATTAGAGAGTTTTCAAATGCCTTGGCTTGTAACAAGCTCCTATTAAATATATTCATTAAACCTCTGGAGTGACGTTGAGCTCGTGCCAAACTTGTATTCATTGATTCTGGCAGTGAGTCTACCCTGATTGTTTTCGTCCATAGAAATGACTGTTTTTCTGCTTCTATCGTCATGGTCTTTGAATGATGTACGTAGCCCGACTGTGGGACACTATACCGTCGAACAAATTCTAAAAGTGTACTTCTCCTAGCTAGCGCCATTTTACTTGTGACGTAGCAGCCACGTGTCTACAGTACTAAAGTACGTAATTGCGTAATAGTAGGCGCCCTGGTTACAGGAAGTATTAGAAAGTCCTTGTCTTATTCCCCCCACCCACGTACATATGAGATTGTTTCACTGGTACGAAGGTATCCGAGACAAGAAGAGCGAAAGGTTGTCTTAATGAAAAAGGCCAGACGGTTAGTTATCAGCTTATAAAAGTAGGTTAGACAATTGTTTAGCTTCTCCTCTGTGTCTCTCTTCTTGATCACAGCCACAGGGAAATGGAAGAGAACTCCACGCAGACCCTGGAGCCGAGCGCAGATGTTTCAATACCACCGGGGGTTCGCCCGTCGAACGAGGCGGAGGTTAGTTTAGATGAGATGCTTAGTTTGGCCTGTAGACAAGGGAAACAGGATATTGTGGAACTGTTGTTGGAGAGCGGTGCCAACGTCAACCATAGAAACAAGGCCGGGAATACGCCACTCCTTGAAGCCTGCAGTCAGGGACATGTAGTTATAGCCCAGATGCTCCTGGATCATGGGGCGGATATCGATGCACCCACCGAACCAACTTCAGACTCTGCCCTCACTTGGGCCTGTACCCTTGGAAACGACTCCATTGTTGACCTTCTCTTGAACCGGAAGGCCAACGTTGAGCACAGGACAAAGGACGGATGCACGGCGCTCATGTTTGCAGCACTAGCAGGGCATGTCAAGGTGACCCGACTCTTGCTGGACAACAAGGCAATGATCAACGTTGAATCAGACAGCAACAAGGACAGTCCGCTGACCTTTGCCTGTTGGAAGGGACACAAGAAGGTGGTCCAGCTCCTCTTGGAACACAGTGCCAATCTTGAGCACCGCACAAAGGAGGGGTTTACCCCTCTAATGTTTGCCGCTCTTGGGGGCCACACTGATGTGGCCGACCTCCTTTTAGAGAGGCGTGCGGCAGTCAATGTCCCCTCAGGTAGCAACAACGACATTCCCCTCACCTCTGCCTGCTGGAAGGGTCACTACGATGTGGTCTGCCTGCTGCTCAACTTCAACTCGGACATAGAGCATCGGACAAAAGATGGCTGTACCCCCCTCATGCTAGCTGCCAGGTCAGTGTTCATATTTATTAGATATAACACATAGGGTGGCTAATTTTGTGGTATGTAAGTGAAATGGTAGCAGCTGTGGCAAGTAATACCCTAGTTATATATGTACGTATGTTGTACATTAAAGATGTGTTTTCGGTAGTAATGACCAAATGTGTTAGTGACGTCTAGAGAGAGGAAATTTGATAGTTTCAATGAGATGAGAGATAACACTGTCATTTAGTGAGACCCAAGTTTACAAAAATAGTACATTTATTTGGTATAAGCAGTTTGTACTGTTAAAGTACGGATCATTTCAACCTTGTACGTACCCTGGGTATGTCACTGGGTATTGTGCCAAACAAGATGCAGCCACCTTCCTGTTACATTGATATATGTACTTATAAGAGATACTGAAGTTAATGGTTTTAGAGGCACAAATCAGTTTGTTTAAAAGAAGCATATTCACTTATATATGTATATATGTATATTTATGGAAAATTTCTGTTACTTAGGTACGTACATACGTATGTAGTAATTTACATATTTTAAAATACAATTCATTTTTTACTAATGCCTTTCCCTAAAGATCATTGAGTATACATACTTGTCATGAAGTAAACACTACTATATATTCTATATGTACATACTATATATACACGTATGCTGTGTTTGTCTGTAGAGAGGGTCATTTCAATGTAGCCAAGCTGTTGCTGGACAAGAGGGCGGAGGTGAATGTGCCATCTGGTAGTGAGAACAATATTCCACTTACTCTAGCTTGTTGGAAAGGTGAGCCCATATAGGATATCCTTGTTGCTCTGCAGTGGTGATATTTGAGTAGCAACACCTTATTGGATTGTTGGGCTGAGCATTGTGTAAGCTTGTAGGACAGTTGTAGATGGTATTAATGGAAGCACAGATGTGACGACCATAGCTTGTTAGATGTACATTTAAGGATTCTCTTCTTCTCCATTGGGCCAGATAGCTGTTTCTGGTAATATACACAAGCATAAAATGGGTTGCATCATAAATGTTACAAGGTGATCCTTATATGTACAGTGGAGAAGAAGAGAAGGAGAAGGAGAAAACTCTTGTATCCTCATCCAAAGCTCTCACTAGGTTTAGTTCCCTATAGGCCTTTGCTCTAAAGTAGATGTACGTAGCATGTAAGAAAAATGGTGTGTTAAGTTATTCATATACGTACGTACATAGATATTGACCTATCTATATGCGTACATATGTCAGTACTACGTGCATTAATTATGACACCAGACTACATGCCTGCTAATGTGTGTATTGTATGCTAGTATTTCTTATTGGATGATTTCATGCAGTCTATTGTCTGAGGACTGTGGAAATGACTCGTTTGATTGTAACTTTATCTTTGTTGACGGATCTTATGTACTTCTCCTTATACATTTGAATATACGTTTTGGCCCATATGTACATACATATGAGTGTACATATGGGCTGAAACATCCTAATACTTTGATTAATAATACGTAAGTGTTGCTGATGCTCAAATTTTAACCAATTCATTATGAACACAACAAGAACCCCTTATTACTTCATGAATATACAGTATTTAAGGATGTCTGTCTGTCTGTGTACAGGACACATGGAAGTGGTCAACCTCCTCTTGAAGCACAAATCAAAGATAGAGCACCGGAACAAGGCTGGCTGCACACCGCTGATGCTAGCTGCAAGGTATTACCATATATGTACATAAGTACATGCACCCTTTGCTGAAGACCTTAAAGGTAAAGCCTTCAGAGACTCTAGCACTACTGAACTGTCCAACTGCATACGTATATACGTATGTACATACTTACAGTATACGTACTTATAAGTAGCATATGTACGTACTTACAGTATATGTAGCATACGTAGCTGTACATACGTATGATGGGTGGTATAGAATTACTGAATCTGTGTTGCTGTGTTACAGAGAGGGTCACTTTGAAGCTACCAGTCTGCTGTTGGAGCACGAAGCTCAGATCAATGTTCCCTCTGGCAGCAATGACGACACGCCTCTCACTCTGGCCTGCTGGAAAGGACACACCAAGGTGGTCCAACTGCTCATCTCCAAAAAGTCCAATATCGACCATCAGACCAAAACAGGTGAGATGATGTGGCAATACTGAACAAGGAGCTAACATGGGAACCAATACCATGTGGTAGTGATGGAATATTAAATAAAGGAGAATACTCCATGAGTATAATTCATTCCTTTTTCCTACGTACTTGGTAATGTTGAGTGTATCCATAATATAGGCATTGCACAATAACTCTTTTCTGATGTTTTACCACCTTAGGTTGCACCCCTCTGATGGAGGCTACAAGGGAGGGGCATGTGGGCGTGGCCAAGCTGCTATTAGATGCTGGAGCCAATGTGGAGACGCCAGACAACTACGGCCAGAGTCCCCTCTTCATGGCCTGCTGGAAGGGACACAGTGAAGTGGCAGAACTCCTCCTCCGCTGCTCGGCCAATCGAGACTGCCGCACCAAAACCGGCATCACTCCTCTCTTCCAAGCCTGCAGGGAGAACCACGTAAATGTTGTCAAGCTGCTGTTGGATTATGGGTGCTCAGTCAACTCCCCCTTCCCTAATAGCAGGGAATGCCCCATCACATTAGCAGCTGAGAAAGGACACACTGAACTTGTCAAACTACTCCTTTTACGGTACGTGTACAGGACCTGAATATCAGGGACATGAAGTACATCTTGTGTGATTGTCCCAAGTATAGTGTGTGTGTATCTTCCACTCAGTATGTATATCCTATAGATACGTAGAATATGTACATATTGTGTATGTCTTTGTGAGGATCCCAGCTGTGTTGTGTGTAATAGAATTGGCTAATGAGTACTAATTGGTGCAGTAATCTTGGCAGATGGCTTGTATGGGAAATACTGGTATTGCATATAATTGCTAATACCCTATTGGAGAATGATGTATTGTATTATGTATCAGTATAATACATTTCATTTGTATGCACATACACATGTCTAACTGAGGTGAATTGCTGAGCTTAATTGAGTCCAGTCTTCATCTTCTTCTTCTTTTGGTGTTTCTTAGGGAGTGCAATGTGGAGAGCAAGACAAAGAAGGGATGCTCTCCTCTCTACTTGGCTTGCAAGGAGGGACACTTTGATATCGTCTGCATCCTGTTCAATGGAGGTGGGAACCTGGAGGAGGCGGACCAGCGAAGCATCACACCACTGGTGGCGGCCTTTAGGAACGGACATGCAGAGGTTGGCACACAACTTGTAGTCTCTTTAGTTCCTTTGTACTTAAAATGTGTACTTGTTTGACTACTCAGAGGCTTACACTTGAATAGTTAGAGTTCCTGGATAATTCTAGTAGATAATACATTCCCAGATTAACAAGATTCTCTATGTACTTGTTTACATCTGTAACTACATATTCACTTGTACAATTAGAGAATAGTTAAATATAGTTCCTGGGATAATTCCGCTAGATGAGACATACCCTAATTAACAAGATTCCTGTGTAGGTAATTAAGTGGTGACCCATTTGCTTGTACTAATGAATGTTATCCACTTGAATACGTGTATCTTTCTACTTTCATATGTTGCGTACTTGCACCTGCGTATCCACTAATCATAGATACAGTACGTACTGTTTTTGCCTGCAATACATTCCCAGTGGATGCTTCAGTTAGAGACTCTAGATACGTTTAACATACAAAATGTTGAAAAGATTTATGAAGTGATTTGTAATGTTTCTTCTCTAATCAGTATCTTTAAACATGTGGTAATCCCATGTCATAGCTAAAGTATTCATGTATGAATGGTACATTACAGAGGATTTGTTAAATAACAAGAAACAGATGTGTACATGCTCAATTTTTGTTGCAGATAGCTCTAATAAACTTACTGTTATGTACGTACATGTATGTATGTATGTCATATTTCCCGACATTAACCTCAATTCAAAACTCTGCAAGTATGTATATAAGTAGAGTGTAGTGAACTACTTTGTTGTACTGTATGTCTACCATTCATGGGCAACCATAACTAACAGCTCCAACTGGATCACGTAGCTACAAATAGTTACACCTCTATGATTTCACACTTAATGTTCCGTTTCCTAGGAAACATCATGACATCATCACTATTGCAAACTCCTTTTTGAAACTGGAGAATATTGAATAAATGTTAAATAACCTCATCTGTAACATTTTCATTGGAAATGTCCTAATACGTATATACGTATATATCTCTGTTCCACGTAGTATATACATACAGATTGTAATGATGTAGGTTTACGAGGTTGAGGCTTTCATGTTTTCAGTTTATATACATCTTGAAAACATTGAAACCCTATTATCTATTATACCAGGCTTCACTAAGGTTCTACCACACCCTGGTATATCCTTCTATGGTACAGTAGGTTTGTGTAGGAATTCTGATTACGTATATAATGCTAAATTCCCCCTTCTGGCTCTACTACTGGATGACAATATATTATGTCCTACAGTGAAGGGAGTTCTCACTATACAACACTCTTACACTCCTGTGCTACTCTTTGTTGCTGTAGATTGTGGAGTGGCTGCTGGACCATGTCAGCCATCTTCCTTCTGAGGCCGAGTGCCACAAGAGCCTGATGGCTCCTGCAGGAGACAAGGAGACACTGCTTCCTCTTAGATCAAAGTGCCTGGACATGATCATGAAGGTCAGCGCAACCACTGAGGCCACACTCCTCCCCTTTCTCTCCTCTCCTTCCTAGCCATCCCTGTCCCACTCCTGCCCCGCCCTTTTCCCTCCCTTTCCTTCTTAGCCATCCCTGTCCTACTCCTGCCCCGCCCTTTTCCCTCCCTCTCCTACCTAGCCATCCCTGTCCTACTCCTGCCACGCCCTTTTCCCTCCCTCTCCTACCTAGCCATCCCTGTCCTACTCCTGCCACGCCCTTTTCCCTCCCTCTCCTACCTAGCCATCCCTGTCCTACTCCTGCCCCGCCCTTTTCCCTCCCTCTCCTACCTAGCCATCCCTGTCCCACTCCTGCCTCACCCTTTTCCCTCCCTTTCCTTCTTAGCCATCCCTGTCCTACTCCTGCCCCGCCCTTTTCCCTCCCTCTCCTACCTAGCCATCCCTGTCCTACTCCTGCCACGCCCTTTTCCCTCCCTCTCCTACCTAGCCATCCCTGTCCTACTCCTGCCACACCCTTTTCCCTCCCTCTCCTACCTAGCCATCCCTGTCCCACTCCTGCCTCGCCCTTTTCCCTCCCTCTCCTAACCTCTTTCTTTTTATTTGTGGTACCTATTAATCATGTGATGTATGTATGTATATTAATATGTGAAGACCTGTATATATGTACGTATGTAATTGTGTTTAGAAGCTGTCAGTACAAAGAATCCAGAAAGAATTTAAAAATGAATGTTAGGCCTTAGAGTTGTAATGTAATGACTTCTTATGTTATACATATTTTGTGGGTAGCTGTCATTCTGTAAATGTACTTTTCATTTTCAGTTACCTTCATAGAATATATACGTATATTTAGATGTGTACTATATATGGTGCATATATGTGTATTATGATACACTGGCGAACCCATATGTTAGATATGTACGACCTATGTAGGCTAGGAAGGCTCGAGAACAAGCAGCTCTGAAGAATGCTCAAATTCTTTGTGAGGTAGGTGGGCTCTGGAGTATATTGCGCAATCATAGTACATTGTTGCATCATATTTAGGAGTTGGATGCAGAGAAAGTAAAAAAGGAAAACAAAAAGAAAAATGCAGCCAAAAAGAGAGACAAGCGTAAGGAGAAGAAGAGAATTCAAAAGGAAGAGAAACAGAAGACTCAAGAGGCTCCAGAGGATGACTATGATGACATGGAGTCTGTAGAGGTGAGCGAGGCCATCTCCACTTCTACTGCCGGGTCACTGGCCGCCCTCCCCAATCAGAACCAGCCAAAGAGCCTGAGCAAGAAAAAGCAGAGAAGTGGCAAACAGGCCTCCGATGGTCAGCAAGAGAGACAACAGGAAGAAGATGAAGAAGATGAGGACTCCCAACCAGATGATGACATGCTGTTTGTGGATGCTAGAAGTGAACTACTCAACGAGGAAGATGGTGAGTTGATCCATTTTGTTTGAAATTAATGACATTCATCAGTTAGTTTAAAAATGGTAGCGCTGTCTTTAGGGATCATTTAACCTAGAAGAACTGACGAATAATTTAAGTGTCATTATACGTATGAACGTGTACTTAAATATAGTGTTAACCTTATTAAGTTGGACATTTCAAATGTTTGGTTTGCTAGGGTATTCAGGTTACTGACAGTGTTTCGTGTTATTGATATGAATTATACATACGTAGGCTCTTTAAAGCTGTTTGTATCATAGGCGTTAATGATCCGGGTTTGAGAGACAGTTGAGTGCACATGTTCATGTTCATAGGTATTATGTGATTCAATTAATTAAGCAGCATTTTTGTCCATGTTTGATTCAATAACATTGCTATGTATAGTTAATTAGTTCAGCATTCCTGTCTACGTACGTATATAGCTGAAACATTCATACACAAATTTATGTTACAAATAAGTAGGCAATGTACTTATGTACATAGTTAGTTGAATCACAGCAATGTTTAAGAGGAAGTTGGCTTGTTTTGTACCTACAAGTGGCTCATGTTTTGATGTCTTCTCCTTCAGGCAAGCCTCCGTCTCCTGTTGAAAACTTGAGACAAGCTACTCCTTCCAACGAGACATTGCCGGACAAAAAGAGAAAGATTCTGAAAAAGCCCAACAATGTCAACAGCACTGAGGCAGAATACGAAGAGGAAAACCCTGAGGATATTGAATGGACCAAGCCCAATGACATGTCATCTCAGGGAGGTACAGCCAGTGACTGGAGTATGGAGGACCTGGATGACCTTATTCTAGAACAACAGACGGATGATAACAAGATCAGTGAGTCAACCATGGTGCAGGACACACTACAGTAGTGTATATACAAAGAAACAAGCAAAAACCTCTGAAAACTGATGTATTGCTACAAGTGCAATGCACAGTAGCAAGGCTATTGCATGTAATATGTACGTACACGTACGTACGTAGAATACCTTTTACTGCCTACTGTCCCTATATTATATCCTACGTATGTGTCCGTATTATCAGTGTATGGTACCTTCCGATATATGTAGAATCCCAACACGCCCTGCATGAGGTGCGAGTGACCAGTAGTGTTGCCATCAGCACCAGTGCCACCCTCACCAGCGTCTCCTCTGCCACCTCCACCAGGGCCGAGTCCACCTCTCTCAGTAGCAGCACCTTCTGGCAGGAGGTTGGGAGGAATAAGGGGTAAGACCCTACTCATTAACATGTGTCTAATAGGTACAACACACGTACGTACATATGTACATATACGTATGTATTATATGTATGTACGTATATTGTATACATGTTTTGAATACAAATACTTTTTGTAGAAGCTTTTCCATTTCTGTACCAAACAATTTGATTGGACGAGTGATAGGAGTGAAAGGTTCCAAGATTAACATGATAACTGTAAGTCTTGTATCGTAGACCTTCTATTGCAACAAGACTACTTGTTAAATGGCAGAAACATCAAATTATTACTGTCTGATGTATGACTGTGTCTGTGTTTCTAAAAGTAGATAGCACTTTCAGTAACCTCTTAATGTATTAGGAAATCAGTGGAGCTCAAATCCACGTTGCCAAAGCTCAAGGAAAGGCAGCAGGCCGAACCATTACCATTAGAGTAAGGAATAGCTAATTACATACATATGTACTCCTCACATACGCACATATGTACATATGATAGTTTGGCATATTCAGTATGTATTATATATTTGATATGTTCATTCAAACAGTTAAAGTTAAATAAAAACATTCAAAAATAAAGTTAAAAGTAGGGATGGCACATCTACAGTTATAATATCAATTTAACCTTGTACTGAACATGTTCACGAATGTACATGTATGCACAATGTTTCAAGTGTACATAATTCACTTGTATTATTGCATGCATCGCTGTAGGGCACTCCAAAAGCCATTAGTAAGGCAAGGGAGCTGATTGACGAGGCCCTTGGCCATGCCGATAGGGACAACTCTGCAGAGGGCGTATCTGCTAAGGAGCCACTGGCCGCCTCCCTTCTCACCTCCAGTGCCCCCCAACCTCCCAATCAACCCATTTCCACATCTACTCAGCAGAACACTTCAATGTCACAAAAGCCACCTCTCGCTGTTCCTGTTCATAACTCTCCAGTTACCATCTGTCAGGTTACCAGTACCACTGTTACCACGGTAACCACCTCAAATCTGCGAGCCAATCCTGTGGCTAATGTGGCAGATGAGAGTAGCAAGCGAACAACAAAGAACCCTTGGAGCACTGTGCCCAAGCCACCAGGAGGCACCCACCGCCGGAGCCAATCATCCAATGTCCACAATACCACTGTCACATTTGCTACTACAACCACGCCCACTGCAGCAGTTGCTACCTCCAGCAACACTTGGAAGGTGAGAAGGGCAGAGACCAGCGTCACCATGAAGGAGAAGGTGAAGTCTTCACAAATCAAGGACCTACCACCCCATCACAGTCGTCCTCCACAGGCCAGCACTTACTCTGATGTAGCTTCTGGTATCAAGCCAAAAGCTTCACCCACACCAGTGTCTGTCTGCACTAGCCAGCCCCAGCAGCAGCCATTTTCCACTCCTCCAACTACTCCTGTGGCCCAGCCATCTCCAGTCCCCCAAGCAAGCAGTCCAGTGCCCCAGCCCATGCCTTCTCCTACACCATCTTTATCTCACAGTATGCCAGCACAGTCACAAGCGGTAACCAAGGTAACACCATCCCTGAGTCTACCAATGTCTTCTGTAAAGCCTTCACCAACCCGACAACATCAGCGGTCTATATCAGATCCGACAAAGATCCCCCCGCCACCTCAGCTCAACCCCACTCAGGAGGAGCAGCTGAGGACTGCCATTAGCCCTCCTCCCCTCTCCCCTCCCCTGAACCAGGGCCACCTCTCCCAACACATTGCTGAGATTGCAGAGGATGTGGAGAACCTGCATCCCTCGCCTCTAATGCCGTCTCTGGCAGACTTTGGAATGGGATCATCCGACTCTTTGCTGGAATCTCTACCGGTTGCTTCTGCTGCATCGCCTCAAGATCTCCACGAGACCTTATCTAGCTCATCCTTCCTGAATCTTCCTCCTCCTCCTCCAAAGGACTCGTCCCAGTTGGGGAGCAAGACTGGACAGTTTGGTGCCATAGGTGCTCATCTCCCCTCGTCCGCTGTGCATGGCCTGCCATTAACCTCACAGGAGACATCTCTGCATAGCATGAGCTCTGGTAATAAGGAGAAGAGAATGTCCTACGGTAAGGAACCACTACAATATGATTGTAACTCTTTAGAAACTCATTTATATGTAGATGAACACTGAATCACTTATTCTTCCATACGTGCATCCATCCATCCATCCATCCATCCATCCATCCATCCATCCATCCATCCATCCATCCATCCATCCATCCATCCATCCTTCCACACAGCTGGCCTTGCAATTGAAGAGAAGAATGGCAGCAATCATGTGTATTCACCAGTACCACCCGCCACTTCATCAAACATTGCAGCTTCCTCGAAATTAAATCCATTAGCACCAGAATTTAATCTGGAAAAACCTATATTTTGTGAGTCCTCCAAATTAATACTCAAGTAGAAGTTAGTTGTATGTGTGTAGGTGTCCAATACACTATATGTGGGATCTACGTATGTGTGGGTATACTTATGTATGTACCTATGTATAGATGTGTGGCTCTATCAACCAACAACTCTTTACCTTTTTCATTAGCATTTATGAACTCTGAGAATAATAGCCAGTGGGCAAAATACAATTCAGTGGGTGGTGATCAAAAGAGGTTAGCTACTTATCTTATAGCAGTTCAACACACACACACACACACACACACACACTATAGGATGAATGAAATATCCGTATACTTTACATTATTGAGATTGTTATATACGTACGTATATGTATGTATGCATACGGACTGATAAATTAATGGATTCAAATTTTTATTTCAAAATGAATCTGAAAGTTTAGCTGGAATTCAAAATGCACCAATGGAGTACCTGTGTATGTATGTGTATAGGATATTTGTGTATGTAGTAGTATACATTCCATTCTGTATACATCTATTGGGCCTTGTATGTGTGTATGTGTGTAGACCTTTTGCTCCTCCTGGTTGGATATCAGCTGACAAGAGTAGCGTATCGACAGTGGGCGGGGCTCCAGGGGCTGGTAAAGCTACAAGAAGCATCAGTCTGGATGTACAGGTATGAAGCAGTGACTAATTGTATGTCATATTATTGTACATTTAATTATTTCCTACTAATTCAGTCTGACACTTTCATACTAATAGGTGTTAAAGCTTTTTTAAAGAGAGAGGAGACTGTTTTGTCTCATTTTAGGAATTTTGTCATCTAAGTGATCACCTGTTATCTCCTTTTGTAGTATGCCACACAAAGTCATTCTAAACAGAACCAGCAGCCAAGTGATAGTTACAATCACCCTGCATCTCAAGGACTACCATCGACCTCTCTGGGTCCATCACAGCCTTCAATGTTTAGTAGTCTTCCTCCATCCCTCGAGTTCCAATATCCACCCAATAAAGGAAACACTGTTATTTCTTCCTCCTCAAATGCACAGCTCCTTTCCAAAGAGGGCAATCCTTCCCAACAGAAAAGTACATCTCCTAAACGGAAATACAGCTATCCAACAATGGCCTATCCGGTGACGACAGCCAACAGTCACCCCTCCTTGCCCCCGCCCACCTCTCCATGGAGTCTGCAGCAGCCAGAACAGCTAGATTCTGCATCAAAGAACTCATCTTCGCACTACCAGCCTGAGCCTCCTTGGGGAGCTCCGACCTGGAACAAACAGGACGTGTGGACCAATTTTATTACACCCCCAGAATCCCTCTGGGGAGCTGGGCCCCAGAAAAATGTATCCTCGGCTGAAAATAGCTCACCCTGGCCTTCCTGGTCCACGGAAAGTGACAACCACAGAGGTACCTCACAGGCAACATATGATGAAAGAGAAGATCTCATTCAATTGTTAAGAAGTCTTGATATCAGTGAACAGCATGCTGATGCATTAATGGTATGAATAACTATGCATCTTACCTTGATTTGATATAATATTCAGCATGACTGTACTTTTTGAAACAAGAAAGTATAAAATTGCTAAAGTACATTATAATGCTGAAATTGTGAGACAATATTGATATACTTGTTTATTTGACTGTGCTAGCATATCACTTTTATTGCAGTGTCTTAATGCACTTTTTCATTGTCCCTTATTGGTGCAGGAGAGAGGCTTGACCGTTCAACAACTTCACTCAATGTCTGATGATGAGTGGCGTAACATCCAACTTCCCATGGGACCGCGCCTCAAGCTGAGGAGGGCAGTAGAGAACATGAACACACCTTTGAACATTGCCCAATAACAGCACACACAAGTTTATTTCTTTCTCTTTATGCAGACATCTGCACTATTATAATACTCTGGTGTAATGGCACTACAGTTGATTAGAAAAGAGTTCATAAAGACTTTGGGTTATTTATTATTAAGCTTGACTGCATGCAAGCACGCGAGTACTTTATAGCAAGAATAGGTATTCTGTTCACAGAAATTCAAATAACCTATATTGCCCAATCAAATTCTTGCGCATGTGATTAGGACTTTTGATCTGTAGTATTACTGAGTTATCCGGTTTAAATCCGGATACTGGTTAATCTGTCCTATCCAATAGGCTGACTGTGATCGAAAGACATATTCCGGTTGAGTTATTAAATAGCTGCTTTGGAAAGTGGTGAAATTTAGACAGAATCCTAAACCGCTTGTCACACCCGATAATTTACTAGTTATCTTCACGTTTTGGCAAGGAGTAAGCTGAAGAGGAGAAATGTCAACGGAAGAACTTGATTTCCTAAGTCGCGGCCTCTTTCACGGAACTCTACTAGTTAGTGTGTTTATCTGTCTCCTGACTCTTTTGGGTGTCGTGCAGAAGGTCCTTCAGAAGGGCAGTAAAGTGAAGGCCCAAGTGGACAACCTGAGCACCCTGAAGCGATGGTTGGCAAGGAAGAACTTTGAGAAGGTTGACTGGTCAGGTAGAGACGTGTATATCGGTCTATTGAATCAGAGAGTGCGGTACGAGAGAGAGGTGAGTAAGTGAAGACTTAATCTTTGAGTTAGGTTAATTTTCCGGCGCCATATAGAGTCAAAACGGATACTGAAAATCCAAATACTTGATTCGTAGAAGCAGTCATTAGCATAATGTCCCCTTTCGCTGTTTATAAATACTTGTGAATACCGCTCACGCACACACCCATTACGAGACATGCATGATAATAGTTTTGATCCCAGACAAGATAATTTTTTTAAACTTTTTAAAGATTGACTTGATAATTATGGGAACATCCTCGATTTCCTGAAGTTTAATAAAAATATTTTGCAACCCAATTTGATTAGGTGAAACCCCTTTAATCAGTTCTTAGATGTGGTTGTTATGCATTGTCACTAGATGATTGATTAATGTATGAATTAAACTTTTAATTCAATTTTGGTTGCATTGCTAATAGGATTGGCATGTAAAGTTCTTGGATATTAACTTTCCAAATATGGGCATGGATACATTTATACTGAGTACAGTTGTTGAGGAGAACCATATGGTAAGTTTTGATAAGAATTCTGTGGTGTTGTAAGTGCACATTTTATTCAGTTGCATGTTTTTATTTGAACACTTTTGGTGGGAAAGATTTCTTAAAATTGAAATATCTGAAAAGCTATACTTGCAATGTTAGCTTTGTTCATGTACATGCTGAGCTGTACCACACCTCTTTGGTATTATTGTATATATCTATATTGTAGTTTGTAAGCAGATTATATTAAAATAGAATTATTGTATTTTATACACTTTAAGTAAGTGTATTTATTAAAACAATTCAAATTTCCAAATTTAACTTTTGAATAATGACCCCCACACACATTGTTATGTATATATGCTACAGATGTATTGGTATTGTAATACTAATACATTGTATGCTACAGATGTATTGGTATTGTAATACTAATACATTGTATGCTACAGATGTATTGGTATTGTATAGCTTGGATATATAGCTACATATTACTAATACATAGTTAATACTAATACATTGTATACTACAGATATATTAGTATTGTGTAGCTTGTATATATAGCTACATATTACTAATACATTGCTAATACTAATACATTGTATGCTACAGATATATTAATATGTGGGTATTGTATAGGATGCTTGGATGAATGTGACCTTGCAGGAGAGTGCATTCCTGAAGCTGCAGCTTGAAGGGGAGCATGCCAAATATGGATGCGTTGGATTCACAGCTGCTGTTGACAAGCTGCAACTGAAGGTAATGAAATATGCTATATTGAGTCAAGTGATGCAGTTAGTGTTGTAACTTATTAGGACTGTCAAGAGTAGAACCAGAAGATTGCATAGATAAAATATTTCACAACACAGCCTTTGGTATACAATAATTGTTGAAATTCTTATAAAAATGTAGCAATTAAGTAATTTCTACTATATATATTGCATAGTAATAACCTAATTGCCAGTATGTGTCTCCATGCATGTGACTTGTTTTCATTCTAGTTTCAAGTCACATTTCAGGAGAATGGGAATCAGATTCTGATGAGTACAAGAAAGTTTTCCCAACCACTGGTTGCCTTCAGAATTATATCAAAACATCCTATCAATGTAAGTAATGCATGGCACCTGTCAGCTAAAGGACAAGGTAGGCATGTTTATTGAATGGCTTCGATGACCACCTTGACCTCCAGTACATAGACTGAACATGTGATATCCATTTAACAGCCATGTAGTAACCAAGTTGTATCCAGTAATATCCATACTGATAGCCACCTTTGTGCACCTGTATGATATCATGTGACATCATGTGATACTCGTGTGACATCATGTGACATCCATCCATTCATATGTGTACTATTGGGTAAATCCAGAGTCCAATGATGTTGACACTTAAGCTTAAGATAAGTTTTTGATCTGAAAGTCCCCTACGAGTCCTAATAAGGACCAAACAGCTGTCTATGGCTCAACCACCTTTTAGGTGACCAAGGGGAGACTCCCATTGGCTCATCGAGCTCCTCAGGAGTCATGAGTGGGTGGGATAATTTCAGAGTCCAGTGTTGATGATATACAGTGGTGAAACACAAATGGCTGGATTATAAATATTGCAATGAGTTGGAATGGCCTAAAATGGCTGCCCCATTCAATGTATTAGTGCATTCTGCTTTGCTTCACCTTTTCAGGTGGACCCCAGTGTTGTAGACTCACTGAATGCTTGTTTGGAGAAGGTCCTCACGTCACTGACCTTAAATGAAGCACTGCTACAATCCGCTCCATCACTGCAGTTCGATTCAGTAGACAGTGGAACAACTGAACTTGCCCCCAAGAGTGTGGAGCGTCCATCACAGCTGCTCGCACCCCCCAAGACATCTGAAAGTCCTGGTGAGCAGGAACAAGATGAAAGTGTTCAGATATTCCTAGAAGCACCCACACCAACCTCCTCACAGCCATCTTCACAGACCCAACTTGACATAGAGGTATGCACTCACAACACATCAAACATGCACTTCATTCTTTATGCATTCTATCACACTACACTCACATGTAACATAACAGCAGTGGTCGTACCCTGATCTTAATGGGACTTGACACACTTTTGCCAACTCTTACAAGATTTTAAAAATAAACTCTTCTTCCAACACCTCTTAGTGAACCAATCCCTAGTCCCTCCTCCCCTTCCTTTTAAGGAAGGTTCACTAGTTCTCCTATTCCTTATTAGGATGATGATGAGAAATATGATGAGACAGCAGACTCGGAAAAGGACTCTGAACCATCTCGATCAAATCGCAGTCGCTCCCCTAGTCCACCTACTCCCAGCACTATTACTACTGGCCCCTGGAGGAGGACCAGGTCCTATGAAAACCTGGAACACATCATTGACCACATCAACATGACACCGCCGAAGCCCAACTTCAAACACTCTACGAGCATGTCCATTGGGATTAGGAATGGAACTCTCCCGATCCACAGATCACTTCGCAAGTCTGGCAAGGGCCCCAGGACACCAAAGAGACCGACCTCCAACATCTACCCACCAGACATTATCAATGGAGCTGACTTTTCTAGTGATGCTTTGAGTTTCACCACCAACAGTTCTGAAGACCTTTCAGTGAACTCGGCTTCTGATGTCTCTGTGACAGTATTGGAAGTTAAGGACACCAACACAGGCTCACTGAAGTAAGTTACACTATGCAGCATTAAGGTGTCATACAAACTATAAGAGCCTATACTATACTATATGACACTACAATATAAGAGCCTATACTATACTATATGACACTACAATATAAGAGCCTATAGTATACTATATGACACTACAATATAAGAGCCTATACTATACCATATGACACTACAATATAAGAGCCTATACTATACTATATGACACTACAATATACGTAAGAGCCTATACTATACTATATGACACTACAATATAAGAGCCTATACTATACTATATGACACTACAATATAAGAGCCTATACTATACTATATGACACTACAATATAAGAGCCTATACTATACTATATGACACTACAATATAAGAGCCTATACTATACTATATGACACTACAATATAAGAAAGAAGAAAGAAAAGACTCCTGTATCTTCATCCAAAGCTCTCTCCAGGTTTAGTTCCCTATAGGCTTTTTTACAGAGTAGGCATAGCATGTAGGAAGGTGATGTCTTAGATTATTCATGTCTATAATTGCCGTCTACTGTACATATGTGCTTCTTTCCTTCAGGCATTTTGTGATTGACAGGTCCTCCAGGGGTACACGGAGGCCTCAGGGTTCTCTGAAACTGCACCTGTACAATGGACATACCTTTATTGCTACTCACTTCAAGAGGTTAGCAGAATAGTTATATAAAATGGACACTTAATGTGATTGCAATTTTTACATGACAATATTATGGTTGGTTGGAATGAGACATCCTAAATAAATACAATTGGTGAATAGTACATTCCCTAATTGATGCAAATGGCATGACTTGGGTGGTAGGACTTGAAAGCACTGCCTTGTTCTCTTCCCTTCTCTTTCTCTTCCAGGTTCAAAAACTCTGTAGGTCCTTTGACTTGTAGTTGTTGTAAGAAACGTATTCATGGTGTAGTGGGCAAGCAAGCTTACCAGTGCAGAGGTTAGCAGCAGAACATCCTAATCACACACTCCTTCTGTTTGTAACTGTTGACAGGTTTATTCCTTTATTAAACAAGTGTGTAATATGTTATACGTAGTTTCATACTAGGTATAGAAGTAGAAGTGTTTTGACAAAGCTTCTAGCGATCGATATTCCTTAACCTTTCTAGTAAACATTTTTGTCAAGTGCACTTTGTAAATTGAAGGACTCTCATTTCTTATATTACACCTCTTACCAATGATTTTATGTGCAGATTGTAAGATGATTGTTCACAAGGCCTGCCACAGTTCAGTTGGGCTCAATTGCCCTCACTCCTCAATCAGCAGTATGACAATGTAAGTATAGAAAAACTATTTGTGTGTATATATATGACAATGTAAGTATAGGGTATTTTGTATTACTATTTATAGCATATACCAGTGTAATAGTTTATTTCCATTCCTAGTCTAATTTACACAGACAGTCAGTTCTTCTTTTCTTGGGTCTAGGAAGTAATAATAATGGGGAAGAAAAGGTTTTGTTACATAAGATTAAAATTTATTTTTATCCTCATTAATTATTCACCGCCTTTTTACATTACATCATCACTCAACTCATGTCACAATTTTTCTATTTAAAGGCTTGTAATCCTCTCTTCCTCATTATGCTGATGAAGACCTCCGGGTCGAAACGTTCAATTTGTTTTTAAATACAATTGTTGCTGAGTCTCAATAAATTAGTATACTCATGAACGCAACAAAACCCCTTATCACTTCAAGATTAAAATTGTATACTGTTCTTTATGCAACATACCGTGATGCCTATTCATTGTTAGACTGCTATATATGTATTTGTTAATCTTTATATAGGATTTACCAGGGAACAGATAAACTTTCAAACATCTACTGAACCAATTCATTGTTGACTTTTAAGAAATAAATTGTATTTGTTCTTTTTTCAGATTAATTTTTCTGTTTGTGTACAATTTCATTTTATGGTACGTACATCTAGCATAAAATGCATTGTGGTGGTTGTCGTTTTGCAGTATAATACATAAGGCCATAAGCAATGCAAATACTAATTGACCTAAATAGATTTGAAGGTCAAGGTTCAACTGGCGAATGCATGATCACATCACAGTTTAGCTAGATCTAGATTCTGTGACAGCCAGAGACATATCACATGTACATACAAGTGCCAATGTGAATTGTGTGCATGGTACTGTTCTACCAGCTCCATTTACCACTCCCTGTTGATATCAGATTTTAGTTATATTGCAAATCTGTCCATCTTTTCCCTTCCTTCCGTTATACGTTGTGTATTAACCGTAATTCTAGCATCATTTGCTAAAAGCAGCTTGCCATTTGAGATCAAAAACAGTTGTGGTTAAGTGTAATCAAAAGGAGTGGTTGGTTCTATATAACGCCCATTCTAAAATGGATTTAGGAGAAATTTTATCATACAAACCTCCTAAACCGGCGAAAAGGGTAGCGGAGGATGAACCGAACGATGCTAACAAAGTGCCCTCTAAGGTAGGTAGACCTGTTTAACCAGCGCAGATTATCAGCGCGCACTGCTTTACTGGATAAATTCACATTACATGCGTGTAGTGGTTTTAGTTTGGAAATAGCGCGTTGACAAGAAAAATGACATGTTTGTGTATCTGAATGTAGATTATATGTTTCCTGTGAGAGCCATTGTCAAATAAAAGAGAAATTTAGTTAACATACCCTAAGTCTCTTATTATTTTACTGCCAAATGTGCTTTTCATTTTGTAGAAGTCAAAACAAGTTTCAAAATCAGAATTTCAGAGTGGAGCTGATTTAAGTCAAAAAGAAAAGCTCAAATTATTGCAGTTAATGGAAGAAGAAGATGAAAGTGAAGCTACTGAAGTGTTTGACGTGACTGCTATTAAAAGAATTCTCCTGTCCTTTGAGAAGAGGGTGTCAAAGAACCAAGAATTGCGTATAAAGTATCCTGATGCCCCTGCAAAGTTTATGGAGTCTGAAATAGAGCTAAATGAAGAAATTGAAAAATTACACATTTTAGCCGCCAACCCTGACCTGTATTACATCTTGGTTGAGATGGGCTGTGTGCAGACCCTCTTAGGTTTGGTGAGCCACGAGAACTCTGACATAATACTAGCAGTGGTAGATCTACTCCAGGAGCTGACTGACATTGATACACTCACTGAATCAGAAGAGGAGGCAGAGCCACTGATCAATACTCTATTGACGGGTCAAGTTATAGGTATATTGAAACAAGCCTTAGAGAAGCTGGATGAGACGGTGAGGGAGGAGAATGAGGGCGTTCACAATATTTTAGCAATAGTTGAGAACCTCACGGAACTGAAGACAGTAGAAGTGACCAAAGCAGTTGGTGAAGAAAGTCTATTGGGCTGGCTGTTAAAGAGAGTGTCTGTTAGACAGTATGACCCAAACAAGCTGTATGCTTCCGAAATCCTTGCCATTGTTCTACAAAGCAATGACACCAATCAAAAGTTGCTTGGAGAGTTGAATGGTATCGATACACTTCTTCAGGCTCTCTCATTCTACAAGAAGAAGGACCCAAGTACTGCTGAGGAGCTTGAGACGATGGAGAATGTCTTTGACTGCATGTGCTCAGCTCTGATGTTTCCGGCCAATCGGGATAAATTCCTTGAAGGGGAAGGCCCTCAGCTGATGTTGCTAATGCTAAAAGCAAAGAAATTGGCAGCCAAACCGCGAACCCTTAAAGTCTTAAATCATGCCATGATGGGAAAGGAGGGGGCAGTCAACTGCACAAAATTTGTAGAAATATACGGTCTTCGATCTCTCTTTCCTTTGTTCATGAAGACACCAAAGTCAAAGAGAAATGGTCTTTCAGAGAAGGAGATTGAAGAACACATTTGCTCCATTGTTGCCTCTCTCTTCAGAAATGCATCAGGACTAACAAAAGATAGGGTTATTGGAAAATTCACTGAAAATGATTTTGAGAAAGTCGATCGATTGATGGAACTATTCTTTAAATATTATGAAATGGTGAAGCAGGTTGATCAACAAATAGAGAGAGAGAGGATAACCCTATCTAATGAAGAGATACCAGAATCTGAAGAGACAAACTATCTTCGTAGACTCGATGGTGGGCTTTATACCCTTCAGTCACTAGGGACTATTACAGATGAATTGTATGAGTGTGATAGAGGTGGAATTAGGTCAAGAATCAACAAGATTTTAAATGCAAGAAAAATAACTTATAGGGAATTGAAAGACACCTTAAGACAATATGACATTGAGTGACTATAGTTACAAAGATCAAATTATTATCCATGCATGTAGAAGTGTATGCATGTACATTAAAGTTGTTTACTTTTAGGCTCATTTAGAATAAGTGATTCCTCTTCCCATATTTTTGCTATATTGAAAATCTATATACCTCTTGGATGAACACATTATGATTAATCATAATTGTCAGCCATATGCCATGCAGGACTCTATATTCGTATAACATTTGAGACCCTATGATCTTACAGACTTTTAGAAGTTTGATTTTCTGTGTTCATTCTCTCGAGTACAGTAATAATTGCTCAATTATTATAACTGTCACATAAATCTTGCTATATAATCAGTAATTTCAGAATAATTACAATAGGAGCATATAATTAGGCTAATTCTATTAGTTTTAATCTAAGTATGTACGTAGCTATATATATATATATAGCCTATAGCTCCATCCATTCTATAAAGAGTTTGTAGCAGAATTCAATCTATCTACGTGGATAGGCTTGACCTTTGAAGTTCTTTCTCACATGCAGAAATAATTCCCAAACTCCAAGTGATGCTTCCCACACAAGGTCTTCAAGCTGTACGTATATAAAAAGGTTTCTGTGGTCAAGTGTCTTCTATGCAATTGCATAACACTGGTTCCATGATATAATATACATATATACACATGTATCTAAAGCTATGCTGAATAACTTACTTGTTCTGTAGGAACTTCAAAGCCTTTATTAAAGTGTTCAGTGTACCCATATGTACCCATTTTTGGTTTCAACTCTACAGTGTATGGCAATGTTCTATAGGCTTGTCCACCTCTTAGCCTGTTGTTGGCAGCTACACCATCACTGAATGCCCTAAGACATATGCATCTTGGAATTATATATGAAAAATCTAAGATACCATTTTCCTACATGCTATATGCCTATTCTGTAAAAAGAGCCTATAGGGGAACTAAACCTGAAGAGAGCTTTTGGATGAGGATACAGGAGTCTTTTCTTCCTTCTTTTCCCTTCTTTCATCTTCTTCTCCACTGGGTCAGACAGCCGTTTCTGGGAATTCCACCCTTCATCAGTGATCCTGGGAGTCTTGGTCTTTTTCTTTATCTTGATCTTCTGTGAATCCTTGTCCCATATGTATAGTTGGGAATTTATTCGAAAGAATCACTTTTATGAATCATACATGGTCCAGTTAGCATTTCTGAGGATGACTTAGCCAAAATATAGGTCAAGTAAGTGGTAGCTAATTAAAATAATTCATGTACCTGTAAATTACCATAGGAGTATTTTTCGCGAGAGACAAATTTTCGCTATTTTCGCGGTTTGTTCCCCAATTCGCAAAAATTTGTACACGCGAAATCTTCGTCGTTATTTGGCGGGCTCTGAACGTTCTCTTCGCTGCTGTTGAACTATATGGCACTGCTGAGTTACTTTAAGTCGGTCAACGGGCACCTTCCTGACCCTACTGGTCCACTTTCTGACGATATCCTACCACGCGCGATTCAGCAAGCGAACCTAAATGTTTTGTCGGTGCGTGGTGTAAATCGCAAAATATAGAATCGCGATCGGTGAAAAGTTTGCTATATACAAAGCATTCTACAGGATATCACGAAAATATATATATACTCCTATGGTAGTTGCATGTTGATACATGTATATAGTCTAGAGATATAAAATACTTACCAGTCAATAAAACTACCAGCTGTTGCAATACCTTTTGGGCTGCCAATCAATTTACTCATATCGTAACCACTTGTAATATCATACTTGGTTCCTATGAATGTACCCTAAATATTTGTACATGATTGAGTGAATAATTGAAATCATAATACTCAAACACAAGTATATAATCATTATCAAATTTCTTAACACAAAAAGTAGAGGCCAGCTGGAATTGAACCCAAGAGACTGACATATGACCACCAGCCATTGAGCTTATATGCAATTGCCACGCACAGCAATGTTCCCTCTATGTTTTCCCTCTTCCAATATATATAGGTAATCTCCAATCACACTAAATAGTGGTGATAATATATAATATGTCAGAACAAGTTTACAAATGAAGATCCAGACCATTCCTAGTGGGCTGGGCCATCTTGAGCAAGGAGGTTGGTTAATGTATGAATAATCTAAGCACAACTAATTATATTCACATACTCTTAATCATTACACAAAAGAAGCATGCATGCAGTCCTATATGCTATATACACTGCATGTGTGTGGATAATCATTTTCCTACATGCTAATTACTAAACCTAGAGAGAGCTTTGGATGAAGATACATATACAGGAGTCTTCTCTTTCTTCTTTTGCTCCACTGGGTCAGACAGCTGTTTCTGGGAATTCCACCCTTCATCAGTGACCCAGGGAATCTTTGTTTCTTTGATCTTTTGTGAATCCTTGGCTCTCAATATATGCTAAATCTAGGGCTCACATATACAATGTATATTATATGTATATGTATGCATGTATGTATAATGTATAATTATAAGGTATAAAAATTTATGACCATCATTACATACTTATACCTTGCCAAGCATTCCACGTTGTATAGCTTCTGCTCCTTCATTAAGCATTGTCAAATCTTGCTCGCATTTAATTGTTTCTCTACATCCTGTATAGAAATTTATACTGCATAGTGGGAAATGTTCACAAGGTTTAATGTTCGCGATTTGACCAAATTCATGAAATTTTCTCCCAAAATATATGTGAGGTACCTACTGTGTTTGTATCTGTGATTGTAGCAATATGCAGGTATAGGAATCGAAAAAATTGTGAAATGAAAACCACAAAATGTTCGATTTTGCACAAAATTGCGAAATTTTCTTCACACAAAATTTTCCTGCTATATACAGTACATTCTATATAAAAAGCACTAGTGGATATACATATAATTATAGTTAATTTATTCACATGTGATCCCTGCTTTTGTTATATTTTTTTCCCCGATGTGCTATTCACTATTGCTATAGTTCTGCCTTTTTATATTTGTAATTTTTTATTTAACTTCAAAATCTATATATACAAGGGCATGTAAGGTCAATGTCTAAACAAGTAGAAAATGCTCTTTTGGGTATATAAGTTACAAAATGATAAAATATGTGTGCGAATGTATACAGTCAAACTTTATAGTAGTCATAAAATTATATAGCTTCCATATATTACCATAGCAAATATGCTATGCATGGTTGTTGTATAATACTGAGACACATTATATAGAATTAGTGTTACAGTAACTTTTAATAAATATCCTAACTACAATAGTATAATTGTGAAAGCATATAAACGATGTGGTTTCTATATATAGTTTACAATCTGTATATATGTATAAGCTATATTACTCTATACTTAAGCTAGTGCGTGTCACTTTTGTTGGTATATACTGGGGTATATACTGTATATGAATAATCCAAGTGATAATTAAACCACAAGTATTATAATCAGTCAAACATCATAAGGAGGGAAAAACACAAAAGAAGCAATGCCGGGAATCAAACCCCAGGACAGCTGGTTATGACCAACACCAGTTGCTCTGCCACTGAGCTACAACTGCCACAGCAATGCCTCCCTCATGCTTTTTACATTCTTAATTAATGGTGGGGGCAGCTGACATAATCAAGACCTGCCCATTTTATTGTCCCTACACTATAGATGTATATGCAGTGCAGTAACACAAGATACACATACATAACTATCTGTTCCACGTACCCCACGGCTTTATTATTGCTTGGTGATAAGAGTGAAAATCAACTGCTGCCATTATGGGATGGTGTTTTGTAAAATAAGCCATTATTGCTCTCGTTTCTCTTTCAGATCCAGCTGAAGGACCAACATAATTGTCAGTCAAACATGGTAATTTTGTTGCCTTCTTTTCTTTCTAAAATGCAGCAGACAGGATAATTGTCATGCTCACATTCACAATATAGTCATTATACAGGTCTTATCATCTTTGGAAAACTTTGAAATATATATATATCCTTGAACAAACTGTTTTTATATCATATATATAAGTATATACCATACATATATTGTTTAAGCTATATATATATAGTTAAATCCATAATAACTTACTGCCCACTGGTAAGGAAAGTTTCTGTTCAAATCGACCCCAGTACAAAATTCTTGGTGATATTTGCCACGCACAGTTGGCATCAATATATTTATAAGTTTTGCAGCATCACGATCCTGACTTTCACTTGGCCAATTCCCTGGATACCTCTCAGGTAAACCAGGTGGTGCTCCCGGCCTTTGATCATACTTTATCTCTTCTTTTCTAAAGTCAGTTTTTGCTTTAGTTTTTGAATAATAAAGTCCTTTGAACAGCTTTTCTAATGCCTTACTCCATATAGGTGGTTGTCTATTCATTCTCCAAAAGCGGGTTTCCATACTAGTGTGTGTAAACTATACATTAAAAATGGGAGTTATTATTTCCCAATACACCAAACAGCCAATCGAGTGATCAAGGTGCCATCTTAATTAGCTACATGGGGCCTGGACCAAGTACCAATAAAATACCAACCATGATAACTTCCCAGTCATCTGGTGGTGAACTTGGATGACTGTCTTCAATTTAAATATATTAATCCACCATCTAAAGTGGAGGCAGTAGTCTATAAGTGACACTGAGAAATACGTAAGGCAATATTGGTTGACATTTTAATATATATGGCTTTGGTCCTTTGTTCCTTGGCTGATTTGGTGTAAAATAATATATTCCATGGCCAGTGATTATCCTTAATAATGTAATATACGTATATATATATAGAGAGAGAGAGAGATCCAAGTGACTATGTAATATTAAAATTACAATCAAGTACTAGCTACACAGTGCAAGTTACAAATTTAAAGAGATCCAAGTGACCCCTAGGATAATCAGTATTTTAAACAGTACAAGACTTTAGTCACACTAGTACTGTTGCAGGCTTTGAAATCCTCAACTACTGCATAGAGAGTAGTAGTTGATACAGATCATCCAATTGCAAGGTAGAACACATGGCCTACCAATTACCTTTTCACACCTTAGTATAGACTGAAGATGATGCATCTGCATGCCATATATCAACAAAGGCTTCAGTATTAAAGGGGTCTCAGCTAATAACCACAGCAGATTTGATTTGCCTTGTGAGGGAGCTAAGAACACCGACGGTTGGTTGCATGCATTGGCATAATCAACAGGGTTAGAGACCATTTTGTAACTTGTACACAAGGGACATAAAAGGCCAAGGCCTTTATATACGTATATGATGTCCCTTGTGTACAAGTTACAAAATGGTCTCTAACCCTGTTGATTATGCCAATGCATGCAACCAACCGTCGGTGTTCTTAGCTCCCTCACAAGGCAAATCAAATCTGCTGTGGTTATTAGCTGAGACCCCTTTAATACTGAAGCCTTTGTTGATATATGGCATGCAGATGCATCATCTTCAGTCTATACTAAGGTGTGAAAAGGTAATTGGTAGGCCATGTGTTCTACCTTGCAATTGGATGATCTGTATCAACTACTACTCTCTATGCAGTAGTTGAGGATTTCAAAGCCTGCAACAGTACTAGTGTGACTAAAGTCTTGTACTGTTTAAAATACTGATTATCCTAGGGGTCACTTGGATCTCTTTAAATTTGTAACTTGCACTGTGTAGCTAGTACTTGATTGTAATTTTAATATATATTACATAGTCACTTGGATCTCTTAAATTTGTAACTTGTACTATTATATATATATATATATATTATGCCCATTTTGTTTCTAGGTCCTTTCTTGGAGCCATATGAATTATTTAATTAATTAATTATATTATTTATTTATTTATATTAGATTACTTTAGTATATTGTAACTTGTACTGTAATTTTAATATTACATAGTCACTTGGATCTCTTAAATTTGTAACTTGTACTATTATATATATATATATATATTCTGCATTTCTAAATCGCTCACCTCATAACCATCAGGGTTGACCACTGGTATTATAATAAAGTCCCAGGTATTAAATAAGTCACGAAACTAAATAAGAAAGTATATATAGAAGTATATTTCTATAATACTATTATGAATTTAGATAGATATATACGTATATATATATAGTAAATCAAAAACTCGGTACATGCATATAATTTGGAATTTAGTTAATTTAGAAGAACAAGAGTAAAGTCAATGTCCTGGAAGATAAGAGTTCCATTTAGCCACTGATTTACACAGACTGTCCTTGGCCAAGAAGATACAAATACAGCCTTGGCCTTGTGTTTCTTTACATTATTAATGTACATATATACATACCACTTTATAAACACATATGTAGACATAATATATTATCCTTCTATACAAGTAATCTTTTCTCAACAAAAAAATAAAATTATAATGCACAGATGTGCTAACCTTATCCCTGCCCTTTTCTTGAAAAGTTTGAATAAGTGCTTCAGAGAAATACAGGCAGGCTGACCCTGCCACCCACTCACCTAAATAAACATATTGTAGTTAATAAGCTTATAGAATAATACAGGTTTCTGCAATAAATGGAGTTTTCTAATACTTACGTGCATGAATTAGACATTGTACCCAAATTTTCATCTTCCCATCATTAGGATTAGAAAAGAATTTTCTTTGGTCAGATGATCCTAATGTAAAATGTATGGCCCAGATTGGATTTCCTTCACTGCTACTGCCAATTTGTTCCTTATGAACCAATTCACCATTTCTCTTTACCAGGTCATTAAAATAATATCCTATCTGTTGACGTGTAAACTATAAAATAGAAACATGATTCTTAAAATATATTCAGTAAACCTCAGGTGATCATTGTATATGTACAATCTTACATATGTGTTTCCAACCCATGCTTGTCCAGTGACTGGTTGGTCACTAAAGAGACCTTCAACATCATCTGTAAGACGTGTCTCCACTCCATAGACCTGCTGAGTCACAGCTAGCAGTTGCAAGATGCACAAGATGGCTGCTTTGGTGGCTACCATATAAGGACTGGACCACATGGTAGATAAACAGTTTGACGTATATATATAGATGAAATGACAAAGGCTATAATTTCAATTCTCTGGCTGAAATGAAAGTATTCTTGTGTGAGAAGTGATCAACTTATGAGATTTACACTTTTATATATATTCACTTTGAGTAATATACTATTATTTATTATAGTGAGTATGTGTAAGGTATATATATTATATATATAGGGTATATATATTATTTATTGCCATAAATAGATTATTATGAATACATGAGATTTTTAATTTATGAATATCTAATAGTCATTACTAATTAACCAATAATATCAATATGATCATGTGTAATTGCTTAATTATACCTTCCTATTAGTTAAATAAAAAGAGTAACAATAAATGTACATTCATCAATGTATAGTAATTGTATATATATTCCTAACCAAGTAACTGCCCATTAAGAAATGTATACTATATGTGTGCTAATAATTCTTAATTTAATTAAAAATGTATAGAAAGGAAATCTGTATGAGTACATGTCCATAAATATATATTCAAAACGACACCAATATAATTATTATAATAGCAATGTCTATTAATATATAGGTGTCCACAATTCTTAATTATAAATAAAATAGAAAGGAAATTTGATAATTGGAAATTTACCTATTATTCATTCAAAATTTACCCGTAATATCAGTATGATCGACATAACAATTAATATATGTATATACACCTAGATAACTGCACATCATGCTTATACAATCATATATGGCATTTGGTATTATATGTAATCGGTTTTAATTAAAGTAGTAATTAATATTTACAATATACTTTTGTTAACAAAAAACACAATATTAATCTCACATGCCCTAAGGCTGTATAAGTAATTGTCAGGAAGAGTGTATATATATATATACTGCCGTTATGGGATAACTTGTTCCTATATTATATATATAACTATATGCATGTAGTTCAGATCCAGCTATTCTATATATATACGTATATATAAGGACTATACAAATTTTAAAATTTCATCCTGACAAAAATGATCTTCATGTTCACATGATTCATTTATTCAAAAAACCTTACAGAAATAATACAAAAATAATACTGGATGTTTGTACATGTCTTACTCCTCATTATGCCAAACACACAAGTGTGCCAACTGCGGTAAAGACGCAGACCAGTTGGGGAGGCATAGCCTCAGCTGCAGGTCCAGTACAGGAAGGATATCACGGCACCAGATCTGACGGGAAACGTCCAGATGGGATGACCATGACCCCCTGGTCACAAGGAAAATTCCTTGTATGGGATGCAACCTGTACTGACACCCTCTGTGCTTCCAACTTACAGAGATCGGCCACAGAAGCCGGTGCTGCAGCAGCCCATGCAGAAACCTTGAAGAAGAACAAATATGCTGATCTAGGCTCATCCTATATCTTTGCCCCCATCGCTGTTGAAACTTATAGGTCTTTGGGCCCCCAAGCCCGGTTTTTCCTTAGGAACCTGGCCACAGATTGAAGGAAGCTACAGGGGATCAAAGAGCCTATGAGTTTCTCATCCAAAGGATCTCTGTTGCCATCCAGACAGGAAATGCAATTTCAGTCCAGGGCTCCCTTACCCCATCCGCAAGGCCACGCAGTGATGACTGTTTTTTTGACCATGAGTTGCTGTTGTTATTATTGAAATTATTGTATATAATAATAACAATAATAATAATAATAATTATAATAATAATAATAATAATAATAATAATAATAATAATAATAATAATAATAATAATAATAATAATAATATTGTAATTGCATGTAGGCAGGTATATATATTTCCTCAAACTTCTATTTGCATTTAGCATTTAGTGTTATATAAACCTTTATGTCTACAAGTAGCCTCAAGTTATGAAACACTATATTATAAAGTGCCTTTTCTACTGTGCAATGAATTATTTTACATATCTATGATGAATATATATTAATACAAATACTTATGTCCATATGTAGGTGTTCACAATTCTTTAGTATAGAATATCTTTATATATAAAGGAAATTTGATAATTGGAAATTTACCTATTCAAGACTATACTAACTCTGACCACAAGCACAATAATATATTATGTAATATAGGTTAAATATATATTGCATGACAAACTATATATAGTGCATGACATTAGGGAATTACATTTATGGGAAGGTTTTATATAGCTAAGAGAATTGTAGTCAATTGCTTTTATAAAGTATCTAGTAGATTACAATGCATGAACATAAACATGAGACAGGATATATATATATCGATGCTTCAGTGAAATATCAATTTTTATAATTATTTGTGATATATAATATATATATAAATACAATGCATTATGGCATATATATATACACTAAATTATTACTTACGTACGTATATATATATGTATAACAATTATAATATGTATAAATAATTATTATTATATTATTAAATTTTGACTGCTATATTTTGAGACACATGCAAAGGGACTATTTTAACATTTCAATTGTTATCTAGTTGCTATGTCATATATTTTATAAATATATGCATACCACTCTATATGTTATTATGCCTACAGCTATGAGTACAGTAGTATGCTCAATTATTACTTAGTACATGAATCTTGCTAATCAATAATCTCAGAAGAATTACAATATAGGAGCATATTACGTATAATTAGTCTAATGCTATTAGTTTTAATCTAAGTATGTACATATATAGCTATATATAGCCTATAGCTCCATCCATTCTACAAAGAGTTTGTAACACCATTCAATCTATACGTGGATAGGCTTGATCTTTGTAGTTCTTTCTCACATGCAGAAATAATTCCCAAACTCCAAGTGATGCTTCCCACACAAGATCTTCAAGCTGTACGAATATAAAAAGTATTCAAACTGTATATTATAATTAAAGATATATAGTGAATGGCATTTTAATGTTTAAATTATAGTTAAATTAAATGTGTGGTCAAATGCCTTTAATGCAATTGCATAACGCTGGTTCCATGAGATATAATATACATATACATGTATCTAAAGGTGTTATGCTGAATAACTTACGTGTTCTGTAGGAACTTCAAAGCCTTTATTAAAGTGTTCAGTGTACCCATATGTACCCATTTTTGGTCTCAACTCTACTGTGTATGGCAATGTTCTAAAGGCTTGGCCACTTCTTAGCCTGTTATTGGCAGCTACATCATCACTAAAAGCCCTACAAGTATTAGCACCATAGAATTATAAACATAGCTGAGAGTTGATGACTTTTATGAATCATATATGGTCCAGTTAGCATATATATCTGAGGATACCTTAGCCAGATATATAGGTCAATTAAGTGTTAGTTATATACTCTTAAAATAGTATGTATAAATAACTACATGTGCTGATACTATTATATATACGTATAGTATATTGTAACTTGTACTGTATGTATATACACAGAAATTAAATATTTACCAGTCAATAAAACTACCAGAGATAGCAGCAGGTTCACCACCTGGCACCAATTTACCCAAATCAAAGGCAGTTGTAATGCCATAGTCAGTTCCTGTAAATTTACCCTAGATGTATAAATAAAGTATGCATAATTGAGAATTCAGAAATGTTCAAGATCAAGAAAAGACAAAGATTCCCAGGGACACTGTACACAAATGGGTGGAATTCCCAGAAACAGCTGTCTGACCCATGGCCAGTGGAGAAGAAGATGAAAGAAAGGAAAAGAAGAAAGAAAAGACTCCTGTATCTTCATCTAATACTCTCTTCAGGTTTAGTTCCCTTATAGGCTTTTTGACAGAATAGGCATATAGCATGTAGGAAAATGGTATATTAGATTTTTCATGTTTACCTTGCCAAGCATTCCACGTCGTATAGCTTTTGCTCCTTCATCAAGCATTGTCCAATCTTTTTTGCATTTAACTAATTTTTCACATCCTGTACAGAAATGTACATATAAAGCCTATATAGTGGATATACATACATAAGAGATTGTAATTATATGGTATATTTATTTCTTAATTCTGTATGATTAGCCTTTTACGTATACGTATAACATCACATGATCCCTGCATTTATTTTATATTATATTTTTTCAGGTGTGCTATAGTCACTATTGCTGGCACTGCCTTTTTATATTATGTACTTCTAAATTTGTTTTTATCCAACTTATAATGTATCGTAGGTATATAGGTCAAATTGAATGTTAATCATGTATAGAAAATGCTCTTTTGGGTAAGTTACAAAATAACCTCGGTGATATATATATATATCCTGTAACACCTCAAGCTCATGATCAGTATATATATAACAGGAATATATACGTATATAATAAATCGTGCCTATATATACATGTATATGTAATGGTTATACACTCCACCCCTAGGCTTTTCACAAGCGTTTACTGAGTGATCGGCCCGATATCTCATTGTATATAACTATAATAAGAGGCCTTCAAGTTGGTAACCCCAGAAAACAGAGTGTATTATACACAGTACAGTCAGATAACATTATACATAAATCTGTTTCACATACCCCAAGGTTTTATTATTACTTGGAAATAGGAGTGAAAATCAACTGCTGCCATAATGGGATGGTTTGCTGTAAAATAACTCATTATTAATTTTGTTTCCACCTCAGATCCAGCTGAAGGGCCAGCATAGTTATCATCCTTACATGGTACTTTTATTGCATCCTTTTCTGACTAAAATATAGCAGACAGAATAATTTTCATGATCACAGTCACAATTTAGTCATTGCATGCAGTCTTATTTATCTTTGAAAAGTTTCTATATAATACCTTGAACAATTAACATCATATACGTATAAGTATTATAGTTTATTGTTTAAGCTACGTATATATAGGTAAATCCAGATAACTTACTGCCCACTGGTAAGGAAAGTTTCTGTTCAAATCAACACCAGTACAAAATTCTGAGTGATATTTATCATGAAGAGATGCAGGCATTATTGCCTTTAGAAGTCTTGCAACATCACGATCCTTACTTTCATCTGGCCATTTGCCTGGATATTTCTTAGGTAAACCAATTGGTGCTCCCGGTTTTTGTGAATATTTTACCTGTTCCTTTCTATATGTCGTTGCTTTTTTCCCTTTTAAATAATAAAATGATCTGAATAACTTTTCTAATGGCCAACTCCATGGTCCTGATTCAGCTGGATTTCTATTCATTCTCCAGTAACGGTTTTTACCACCAGTGTGTGTAAACTATACATTGAAAATTGGGAGTTATTATAATTGCACAATGCCTGCAAAGGGTTAGCCCTAACTCACTGGAATATCTATCAGTTACACTAAATTAGCCAATTAAGTGACCAAGATATAATCTTAATTGGCTGGGGGACTGAGGTACCAATTAATAATGGCATCTACGTATATATACGTATATATACTGATCACCTCGCAATCATCCAAAGAAGCAATCATAGGTTAACAGTTAATACAGTTATATAAGTGTATAGCACTTTGTGGTCCTTCCTTGGCTGGTTTACATGTTGTATGTATATATGTATCAGTAATTATTATATTATAAGTAGTGTAATATACGTATACACATGAGTTTATTGCTTGGGATATACTTAACACATTATACTAAAAGATGTACGCATAATATTATACAAGACATTTTTAACTTAAATTATAGATTTTTTTAAGTAAGATCATGTTAATAACTTTCTGCGTTATATATAATATATTGCTCACCTCATATCCATCAGGGTTGACCACTGGTATTATAATAAACTCCCAAATCTCAAATAATTCACGAAACTATAGAAAAAGATGGACCTACATCTACAATTATAGGAGTTTAAAAATATAATATATACATTGATCCTTCTGTACAAAGTCTCAAGAATAAATAATAAATTCATGTTGCACAGATGTGCTAACCTTATGTCTCTCCTTCTCTTCATAATTTTGAATGAGTGCTTCAGAGAAATACAGACAGGCCGACCCTGCCACCCACTCACCTATATATATACATAATTGCATCTTTCACATTATGAGTGTATATATGTTTTTTACTGCATGACTGTATATATAATAGTAGTTGAAAACTGAAGACCCTCCATAATTTTATAACACTCTTAAAAAACATGTTTACCATTATCCTAAATACTAAAGGAAACACCTATAGGGAAAGTTTAGCCTGTATGCAATTACGTATACGTAATTGGTGGAGCTTAAATTGGAATGGACTATATGACTACACAGCGAATATATAGGTCATGTAGGCTGTCTCCATTTCACAATCAAAGGTCAATCCAAATGAATTGCTTTGGATCCTTATGCCATAATTAATCTCATAACTCATTATACACTCATTGCATGCTACACACGCGTATGATGGTTATGTTATGCCTCAACAATGATCTCATGCATACACAAGAGAGTTTAATATTTTTAGTTTTAGTTGAAACATGCATGAAGCCATTAATTAAACTTTATTACTTCTATAAAATAAGTAAAATATACTTACGTCCATGAATTAGACATTGCACCCAGATTTTCATCTTCCTATCATCAGCAGGAGTAGAAAAGAATACATCTGGATCAGATGATCCTTTAGTAAAATGTATGGCCCAGATTGGATTTCCTCCACTAGAAGCACCGATTTGTTTTTTATGGACAAATTCACTATTTCTTTCTACCAGCTTGTTATAATAATATCCTATCTGTAAACGTGTAAACTATAAAATAGAAACAAATACGTACAGATTCTGATAATATGCCTCATATAATTACTAATGACTGCTTCATGCACTCAATGTATATATGTGCAATCTTACATATGTGTTTCCAACCCATGCTTGTCCAGTGACTGGTTTGTCGCTAAAGAGACCTTCGACATCATCTGTAAGACGTGTCTCCACTCCATAGACCTGCTGAGTCACAGCTAGCAGCTGCAAGATGCACAAGATGGCTGCTTTGGTGGCTATCTTGTAAGGAATGGACCACATGGTAGATAAACAGTGCAATTTCTCTGAAATGGTAGTTTTCTTGTGTGAGAAGTGATCAACTTGTGAGATTTACACTTTTATATACCCACTGCAAGTTATACTATTATGCATACAAAATATATAAAGTATTGATAATATGAGAATTAACTTCTAATTCATGAATATATACAATGATATATCCATTAATAATTGTGTATTCAAAATTGACCAATAATGCTATTATGATCATATAATTATGATCTTTTAAGAATATATAGATTCCTATAATATAATTTGATAATAATGCTCATTTAATTTAATTATTATCCATCTAACACTATATACATGCCCAGCATACAACAACAATGTATTATATATAGACATTTAAGAATTATATATTATTTACACTTTTATATCCACTGCAAGTAATATGTACTATCAATTATCATAGTAAGAATGCATATTAATATTATGTATAATAATGTAATATGCAATATTATTATATATTAATTGCTATAAATAGATTATGAATACATGAGATTTATAATTTATGAATACCTAATAGCCATTACTAAATTATGCATTCAAAATTAACTCATAATATCAGTATGATCATAAACAATTAATATAGACATATGTAGATAACTTGATGTCATGCAAATATATACATGTATACATATATGGCATTTGGTAAGTAATCAGTTTCAATAAAAAGGTTGTAGTAATTAATATTTACAATATACTTTTGTTAACAATAAAGCGCAATACAATAAAGCGCAATATTTCACATATATATATCCCATGGCTGTATAAGTAATTACCATGAAAAGTGTATATGGGCCAGGAACACTTAATAGTTCTATATATGTAGTTAAGATCAAGCTACTATACGTATATAGGGACAGTCATATATACTGACAAGAATGATCTTCATGTTCAATAGTTCATTTATATAAAAAGTCTTACAGAAACAATACAAATATCATATTATACTGCATATTTATATTATATGGTATATACGTATAGTCTACTATATTTGTTTAAACATCTAGCTTTTTGCATGTATATATAGATATAGGTATATTGCAATTGCATACAGACAAGTATTTCTTCAAACTTTTTAGCATAGCCTTTAGGTCTATAAATGGTCTAGGCCTCTAACTTTGGAAACCTTTTATTAAGTGCCTCTTTCTACTATATAATCATGCAATTCTAAGGCAATAAGTTACAGTACTTTTATATATGATAAGAACATGTATATATATATGTGGGTATCCTAATTTATTGAGACTCAGCAACAATTATATTTAAAGCAAAATTGAATGTTTCAACCCGGAGGTCTTCATCAGTATAATGAGGAAGAGGGGATTTCAAATAGAAAAAAATGAGACATGCATGAGGATCCTTATTAAGAACGCAACAACAATCCCTTATCACTTCATATTTAATAATATGTGTGTGTGTATAAATATTCACCAATATATGTATTTATATAAGAAATATATGTATTAGTGTTCACAATTTTTACGTATAGAAAGGAAATTTGATAATTGGAAATTTACCTATTCAAGACTATACTATCTCTGACCACAAGCATTGTATACATATCAATAATGCATTGATCATATTGATATCATACTGTATATAATTAAATAAACATTATGCAAGCTCTGTACTATGCAGAAGGAAGTAAAGATAGATTTAAAGGACATATAGTTTGCTGAGAAGGTACGTATATATAATGCATGACAAGCTAGTGGCATTTAGGAAAATGTGCATACCCTATAGTGGGAAAATTACGCAGAAGAAAATTTCGTGATTTGTGCAAAATTGAACATTTCGTATATATACGGTATATATGTATATACTACATTTATGGAAAGGTTACATTATAGCTAATTATAAGAGAATTGTACATGTAGAATTGCATGCCTTCATGCATCAAAGTTTATAATGAATCTGTTTGTATATAATTCATAGTTTATATATTTATAATAATATAAGATAATATCAAGCATGCACACAGACCTTGCCCATATTATCTATAATACATAACCATGGTTGTGTATAAATATAACAAATTAGTATTATAATAATTACAAAGGTATACTGCAGCCTATATATGTCAAGAGATCACAATCAATATTAAATAGCCTATGATTCCACTCATAATAAGTTCCTAACAGCTTCACACTAAACACGTGGATAAGCCTGTTCCCTATAGTTCTGTCTCACATGCAGAAACAGTTTCCAAACTCCAAGTGATGCCTCCCAAGCAAGGTCTTCAAGCTGTATATTAAAAGAAGAACATTAGGATGTCAATACAGTGTATATTCTCTGTTGAATATTCAGAATCTATAAGTTTGACTAATCATAATCGCTGTATGTATTTCCTGAAATTATAATATGTACACATATATTTATAGTTGATACCATACTATATATAAAATGCCTATAGCCAGAATTGGTGATGAGGAAATGTATAGGTATATATTTTGAGTTGACTCTTTTTCATGAATCATTAGCAAGAATAGGATGTATGTATTAACACAATTAATAGATCATGATCATGCTACATGACTATAGGTCTCAATTTCTTGTACTTAATGGAAGAAAATCTAAAAAATAGGTATATGCAATTAGTTTATATACAAAACATGCCATGCAAGATTATGAATCATTAAGCTATGATCAGGTTTTATTATAACATGTATTATATATGCAGAATCTGTAATCTTAATCAAATACTGTACGTATTTTCCTATAATTAACCTATATGTACAAGCATACATATATATATATAACTACATAACAACTTACATGTCGCTCATCAAATACAAAGCCCCGCAAAAAATCCCTTGGTTCAAATGTACCCCATTTGGGTCTCAACTCTACAGAGTATGGCAATGTTCTAAAGGCCTGGCCACCTCTTATCTTGTTGGTGGCAGCTACACCTTCACTGAATGCCCTATAATTACATAGCAACACAGTTTTTGATATATATATGTATACGTATATATATATATATATATATATGGTACTTGTAGAACAGATGGATAACCATATATATGGGTCAATTCCCATATATATATGAAAATGATTCAATGATAAACGCATGTTTTATAGATTTTTCTTAGATTCAGTGATATGTACATTAATTTGGACTTTAAATAAACGTAATACATTAATGTGTCTGTAAATTAACAGCATATATATATATACACACAAATATTTACCAATCAATAAAACTGCCAGAGACCGCTTGTGCTGCATTATCCAAATGGTAAGCATCTGTAATACCATATTCAAATTTGTGTTCCTATATTCATCAATAAACCTCTCTGATATGTATACAAGGTACATAGGCATTAATGTACATACGTATTAGACTGTACATACGTATTACTGCATACATAAAGCCATAATTCTTTACCTCTAATCCACGTTTTAGAGCTGCAGCTCCAGCATCAAGCATCTTTAAATCTTTGGGACACTCCACTTGACGCTGACAGCCTATTATATTTGATATATATTATGCCTAACTAGTGACCGAAGTCCTAATAAATGACAATTATATAATTATTAATTATACATATATCATAGCCTTTGTACAGGCTTAGTGCAATTCACTCCCCTTTCACCAAATATTTTAATGAGGGTTAATGGTGTATGGCTTATGGAAGATATACATATATGTATTTGAATATTATAGTGACATACAGTATGTATATACATGCATGTGAAAGCGAGTAATTTTAGTTGCACTCATAGATAAGTATATTGGAGCTATATATCTGCAACGAAAATTGAGCTAGATTGATCAATCTAACTCAATATAATGATGTATTAATTAATGTTGCACATACGTACCCCATGGTTTTATTATTGTTTGATAGTAGGAGTGAAAGTCAACTGCTGCCATTATGGGATGGTATGCATTAAAATGTGCCATTATTGCTTGTGTTTCTCTTTCAGATCCTGCTGAAGGACCAACATAATTATCATCTACACAGGGATACTTGACTGCGTATCTTCCTTCACTCTATATTATAGTGTAGCAAACACAAATACAATTTCATTTTCACATTTGTGTGCGTATGTGTTATGATCTCGCAATCCAAAATTACATGTTATACAGTGACTAACATACTATCTAGAAAATGTATATATACTGTACGTAATGAAATAAGACAGTGATCGTGATCAGGCTATAACAATAGGGAAAGTTATAATTACAGGTGAATTAATCATCAAATATATTCTGTATTTGGGAGTATATACTCTATCCCTAATTTAGTTATCAAATTTCAGTATGCCACTTCTATGTGGTTAACCTTATCACATGATCATTGTCTTGTTTCGTTATATACTTTTTCCAGATGTGCTAGTCACTGTTGTAGTACTGGCTATCCGGCCCCACGTACACTTCTGGCATCATTTTTTAAATAGAATTTTAGATTATAATAATATTATATTAATGACATTTTGTAGCCAACACTTTAAATATTATCTATAGTATATGTACAGTATACTTTATAATATCCCTTCTAATTGCATGTTTCATCGTACATATAATAGTTGCATATAATATAGTTTTAGCTAAATTCATTTACTTACTGCCCAACGGTAAGGAAAGTTTCTGTTCAAATCAACTCCGATGCAAAAATCTTGATTATAATGCCTTCTCATAGGAACCAAAAGACTAGGTAGAAGTATTCTGTAAAGTTCTTGAGCATTACGTGCTGCTGGTGGCCACTTGCCTGGATACCTAGCAGGCATCCCAATAAGTGCTCCTCTTCTTTTTTGTCCCTTTTTGTCACCTTTCAAATAATAATAGCCTTTAAAAACTTTTTCTATCGCCTTATTCCATGCAAGTGGTGTTCTATTCATTCTCCAGAAGCGGTTAGCACCACCAGTATGTGTAAACTATACAGTATATCAAACATACCTAAACATAAACATTAATTTTGATGCACTAGATAGCAGTTGCAATTGGATGATACACATGCCAAGGATTCACAGAAGATCAAGATCAAGATAAAGGAATAGACAAAGACTTCCAGGATCACCGTACTGATGAAGGGTGGAATTCCCAGAAACAGCTGTCTGACCCAGTGAAGAAGAAGATGAAAGAGAGGAAAAGAAGAGAGAAAAGACTCCTGTATATTCAAAGCTCTCTCCAGGTTTAGTTCCCCTATAGGCTTTTTACATAATTGGCACAGCATGTAGGAAAATGGTATTATTTACTTTCGCTTTGGATTATCCCATAAAAATAGTATATATGTTCTCAATCCACTCACCTCATATCCATCAGGGTTGACCACTGGTATTATAATAAACTCCCAGGTATTAAATAAGTCACGAAACTATACATGAAAAGTAGAAGAATATCTATATGTATACATTGCATTTTCATAATAAAGCATAAACAGTGATATATACTCTGTATTATACATAGGCCTATAGGTATGGCTCATCAAATATGTAATAATTTTTCTTTAGCACAGAATAATATCAGCTTACATTGCAAGGAACATTAATATTACAATCAGCATTGTTGATGTGCATGACTAACCGCCTGCCTACCCTTTTCGTTATAAGTTTGAACGAGTGCTTCAGAGAAATACAGACAGGCTGACCCTGCCACCCACTCACCTAATTAAACACATTGTATATAGCTACTGTTGTAAGTATATATGCAGGATAGATAGGTTTTAACAATACTTACGTCCATGAATTAGACATTGCACCCAGATTTTCATCTTCCTATCATCAGGAGTGGAAAAGAAAGTATCTGAATCGGTACTTCCTCTAGTAAAATGTATGGCCCAGATAGGATTTCCTCCACCAGTACTACCAATTTGTTTTCTATGTACCAAATCACGATTTTTTTCTACCAGGTTGTTAAAATAATATCCTATCTGTAAACGTGTAAACTATAAATAGAAACAATTATAAGCAGATTCTGAACTTAAACCTCATAAAAACTATATGCAGACAATTACTTCATGCTCAAAGTGTATATGTGCAATCTTACATATGTGTTTCCAACCCATGCTTGTTCAGTGACAGGTTTGTCACTAAAGAGACCTTCAACATCATTTGTAAGACGTGTCTCCACTCCATAGACCTGCTGAGTCACAGCTAGCAGCTGCAAGATGCACAAGATGGCGGCTTTGGTGGCTATCTTGTAAGGAATGGACCACATGGTAGATAAACAGTGCAATTTCTCTGAAATGGTAGTATTCTTGTGTGAGAAGTGATCAACTTGTGAGATTTACACTTTTATATACCCACTGCAAGTCATACTATTATGCATACAAAATATATAAAGTATTGAATCAGATATATAATATGAGAACTTCTAATTCATGAATATATACAATGATATATCCATTAATAATTGTGTATTCAAAATTGACCAATAATGCTATTAGGATCATATATGATCTCTTAAGAATAGATTCCTATAATATAATTTGATAAATGCTTATTTAATTTAATTATTATCCATCTAACACTATATACCTTGCATACAACAACAATGTATTATATAAACATTAGGAATAATTATGCGTATAATACTGAAGGTAAAGAATTATAATATAATTTGCTACGAAATTCTTATACAAAGATTACACTGCTTTATGGTGGTTTTATGATCTTGAACTACTTGTCCAAAAAACTTTGGAAACTTTAATTAGTATAACTAAAAGAGTCCATATAAATCTACAGCCTATTTATGCTATATGAAAGAGATTGTGTTCTGATCATAATTATTTATGTATATAGCCTATATATGTATATGATTTCACCCATAATAAATTCCCATAACAGTAGGCTTGTGTCCCATATATATAGTTCTGTTTCACCAATATAAACTTTGTTGCAGTGCTTGGATGGAATTCTGTAAACTACCCCCTTCCTCTTTAGCTTGTCTGTTTGCGTCTTAACCTTCATCAGGATTTGTCTCAGAGTGCCCCAGGTCTTGAACACTGTTCTATATAATGTCTATAAAGGTTCCGATACTCCATGGATGTATGGTAAATATAATAGCTAGTGGCATTTAGGAAAATGTGCATACCCTATAGTGGGAAAATTGCGCGGAAGAAACTTTCGTGATTTCGTGCAAATTGAACATTTCGTATATATACGGTATATATGTATATACTACATTTATGGGAAGGTTACATTATATATATAGCTAAGAGAATTGTAGAATTGCATACCTTCATGCATCAAAGTTTATAATATATAGAATGAATCTGTTTGTAATTCATAGCTTATATACGTATATATATAAAGTATCAAGCATGTATGCAGAACTTTCCCATATAATCTATATGCATAACCATGGTTATATGCATATAATTATAAACAAATTAGTATAATTACAAAGGTATCTACTGGAGCCTATATATGTCAAGAGATCACGATCAATATTTTGAATTAGCCTGTGATTCTACCACTAACCCATAATTTCCTATTCACATCAGATTTGAGTAATCTTGGGGTATGTCCAGAAATACCCTACCACTAACCAGCTTGTATAGCTGCATGTCACTATTTAATGCCTATATATATATTAATTACAAAATTAATATATTCCTAGTCCAACATAGTTTCAGTATAATTATTATACTTATATTAAAAGTATAACAGCCTATATAAATGAATGTGTATGACTCCATAATAATTATAAGTTCCTAACAGTATTCACACTAAATACGTGGATAGGCCTGTGCCCTATAGTTCTGTCTCACATGCAGAAATAGTTTCCACACTCCAAGTGATGCCTCCCAAGCAAGGTCTTCAAGCTGTATATTAAGATATCATATATATAACTGCAATAAAATTTACATATATGAAATGATATAGTATTTTCGTATTTGTTGTAATTATGATAACAAGAATACAACCTTTATAAATTAATTGGGTTGAAACATTTAATTAGAAACTTGTATGTATTGCTGAGACTCATAATAAAATCGCTATTAATTTTGTTAAATAATAATAATAATAATAATAAAAATAATAATAAAATGAAAAAATTTAATAAGGTATATGTATATACATGGGCAAGTGTATTTTCTGCACACATAAGCTTCATCTCTGTACATGTGCATATGCATGATATACTAAGATACAATATTGAAATTACTTACATCTTTTTCGGGAAATACAAAACCATTTTTGAAAACTTCTTGTGAACCCATTTTTGGCCTCAACTCTACTGCATATGGTAATGTCCTATAGGCCTGTCCACTTCTTAGCTTGTTGTCTGTAGCTACACCCTCACTGAATGCCCTACAGGTATTTGCATCATTAAAATAAAATATTATTAAGGCAGGATGACTATGTATATAAATGTCACTTGTGGAATCTAAATCCTTCAAGTGAATAATCATGAATGCAATTACCAAGTCAATCTAAATCCATAATATTATGTAGGTTATTGTTTGGACTCAGTAACATTTAATTTAAATAGTATACATAAAAACTGCCTATAAATGAGCTGCAAATTGATACATATATACAAATATTTACCAGTCAATAAAACTGCCGGAAACAGGTGCAGTACCACCCAAATGGTAGGCATCTGTAATGTCATACTGGTGTTTATGCTCCTATAATTATGTATAATACACATAAGTGGATTATTAAGGTATATGCATATATATTCACAAATTATGGCCAAAATCAGAAGCATACTCCTAATCCCTGTTGCAGGGCTTTTGCTCCTTCCATAAGCATCTTTAAATCTTCCCGACATTCTACTTCACGTATACATCCTATATATATAGATTTATAGATAATTTAAACATGCATGTTATATTATACCTACATGTAGAGGATATTGTTTCATCAGTATAACAATTTATATACTATATACACAAACACTGTTAAGCATCCATGCACCTTGTGTATTACATAATATAATAATTAACTTTTCACTTACCCCATGGTCTAATTATTACTTGGAAGTAAGAGTGAAAATCAACTGCTGCCATTATGGGATGGTGTTCTTTAAAATGTTTTATTATTATCTGTGTTTCTCTTTCAGACCCTTCTGAAGGACCAACATAATTTTCATCCACACAAGGATACTTACTTGCTCTTTTTTCTGACTATATATATGAAATGTCATAGAGGTTCATTGCTAGGTTTTGTTCATTCTATTGACAATCTTTGAGCTTATCCGTAGAGTTCACAGTTCACAATAATAGAATGTTTCAGTCCGTGGACCTTCATCAGCTAAAAAATTACACATAATCAACAGTTCATTTATAGAGGTGGGAAGTGACATGATGAACGGGTGCCATATTGAATCTAATGTAGTCCAGAGTCCAGATTAGTGTTGTCAGTTCTTTGGATTCGAATGGTCTCTAGAACCCTACTCTTCCAATGATGTCTTTCTTCGGCGATAATCTTCACTTTCTCCCAGTCTGCCTCATGATGGGCATCCCACGCATGCACAGAAACTCTGTTATTTCTGTCTCCTTCTGACTGCAGCCAGCTCTACGCTCAGATCTTCTTCTGTGAAGTCCTTTCTGTTTCACCAATATAAACTTTGTTGCAGTGCTTGCATGGAATTCTGTAAACTATCTTCCTCTTTATCTTGTCTGTTTGCGTCTTAACCTTCATCAGGATTTGTCTCAAAGTGCCCCAGGTCTTGAACACTGTTCCATATAATGCCTATATAGGTTCCGATATTCCATGGATGTATGGTAAATATAATAGCAGCTTCTTCTTATACCCATCCCGTCTGGCTCCTTGTTGAATTGCTATCTCCTCTGCTGAAGGTCCACAGACCAAAACATTTTATTTTGTGAACTGTGAACTGCTACGGATAAGCTGAAAGATTATATATAATGTAACAAACAGAATGCTCACATTCAAGCTAGCCATTACAGTTTTTTTCTTTCAAAAGTTTCTACATATACTGCATGTTGAACAATTTCTTTTATATCTGAGTATACAATTTACTGTTTATAGGCTAAATCCATATATCTTACTTACTAGCTACTCATAAGAAATCTTTTTATTTTGTATGCATACAACTTCAATATTTTATAATTTCACAATTTAGAATTTCTAAAATATGCATACTATACGTACTATAGGTTTTTGCTATCATTATTAATATTATATAGGCTTGCAAAACATCACCAGATAATAGATACGTACGTATATACTGTTGCTAGGTTTCTGTTGCACAAAGAACTTCTTTTTATCACATACGTACAGTATATACATAATTATAGTGTACGTGTTGAATGATAACTTACTGCCCATTTATAAGGAAAGTTCCTGTTTAGATCAACTCCAGTACAAAACTCTTGATTATATCTAATCAACATGAGAGCTTGAAAAAGTTTCGGGTACAGTGTTGAAGGATCACGTACTCCACTTGTTGGCCATTTACCAGTAAGTCGGTCGGGAAGCAATTTTGGTGCTCTAACCTTTCTATCTCCCTTTCTATAATAACCTTTAATAGCTTTTTCTGCTTGTTTATTCCATGCAATTGGTTCTCTATTCATTCTCCAGAAGCGGTTAGTAGCACTAGTGAATGTAAACTAGAGACATATTGATCATAATGAAGAAGTAACCCATTGAGTAGCAATTAATCATACACAAAAATATATATTATTTGATGCTACTGTGATTGCTATCTGAAAGAGGTATATAGTCCTATGAACTAAAATATTCATCTATACGTATACATTGTGAAATATATTTACCTCATATCCATCAGGGTTGACCACTGGTATTATAATAAAGTCCCAGGTATTAAATAAGTCACGAAACTATACATGAAAAGTAGAAGAATATCTAATATATACGTAACTATACATTGTATATATTTTACTCTGTATCTATATAGGCCTATATAGAGATGGCTCATCAGACATGTAATATATTCTTTAGCACAGAATAATCTCAGCTTACATTGCAAGGAACATTACAATCAGCATTGCTGATGTGCATGACTAACCGCCTGCCTACCCTTTTCGTTATAAGTTTGAACGAGTGCTTCAGAGAAATACAGACAGGCCGACCCTGACACCCACTCACCTAATTAAACACATGGTATATATATAACTATTGTTGTAAGTATATGCATGATAGATAGGTTTTAAAAATGCTTACGTGGATGAATTAGACATTGCACCCAAATTTTCATCTTCCTATCATCAGGAGTGGAAAAGAATGTTTTTGGATCAGGTGATCCTGTAGTAAAGTGAATGGCCCAGATCGGATTTCCTCCACCAGTAGTACCAATCCTTACTTTATGTACCAATTTATCATTTCTCTTTACCAGGCTGTCATAATAAGATCCTATTTCTACAAATGTAAACTATAAAAGAGAAACAATTATACTCTGATAGTATATTAAGTAAACCTCATAAAAGCATGCAGACTATTGACTGCTTCATGCTTAATGTGTATGTGAAGTCTTACATATTTATTTCCAACCCATGCTTGTCCAGTGACTGGTTTGTCATTAAAGAGACCTTCGACATCATCTGTAAGACGTGTCTCCACTCCATAGACCTGCTGAGTCACAGCTAGCAGCTGCAAGATGCACAAGATGGCTGCTTTGGTGGCTACCTTGTAAGGACTGGACCACATGGTAGATAAACAGTGCAATTTCTCTGAAATGGTAGTTTTCTTGTGTGAGAAGTGATCAACTTGTGAGATTTACACTTTTATATACCCACTGCAAGTCATACTATTATGCATACAAAATATATAAAGTATTGAATCAGATATATAATATGAGAACTTCTAATTCATGAATATATACAATGATATATCCATTAATTAATTGTGTATTCAAAATTGACTAATAATGCTATTATGATCATATAATTATGATCTTTTAAGAATATATATATAGTTTCCTATAATATAATTTGATAATAATGCTTATTTAATTTAATTATTATCCATCTAACACTATATACCTTGCATACAATAACAAATTTAACACAATATATAACATACGTACATAACAATGTATATATAAACATTAGGAATTATACATGTACGTATACATACGTGCGTATATAAATTATAATATAAATGTATTTGCTACATACATTAAATTGTCTCGAGATATATATACTTTTCTTTATTATACGTATATTTAACGTTTTTAATAGTACAATTCATAACGCACTTATAAATATATAAAGAACTGGAACCTTTGTAACTCTTGTATATGTATACTGTTTATATGTTAATATTTAATCTTCGAAATTCTTATTAAGAGATTACAGTGCAAGTGGTTATATAATATTAAAATTGTACTTGTCCAAAAAACCTTGGTAATTTTATTAGTATAACTAAAAGAGTCTACATAAATCTACAGCCTATTGTATGCTATGAAAGAGATTAGTGTTCTGATGTATTTATGTAGCCTATGATTCCACTCATAATAAGTTCCTAGCAGTTATTACAGTTCACATGTGGGTAGGCCTGTGCCCCATAGTTCTGTTTCACATGCAGAAACAGTTTCCAAACTCCAAGTGATGCCTCCCAAGCAAGGTCTTCAAGCTGTATATTAAAAGAGGAACATTAGGATGTCAATACAGTGTATATTCTCTGTTGAATTCAGTAAATATTCATAATCTGCAATCATAATCATGTATATATTTTCCTTAACCTTTAGCATATATAACTACATAAAGTGATAGGGTTTATTTGTCGCGATCATGATGATATATGAAGTTTATTGAGCAAGAGCAACATTAACATTTAATGTTCATATATCATAACTACATAACTACTTACATGTCGTTCATCAAATACAAAACCCTTATTAAAGCGGTCACGATCATCTTCATATGTTCCATATGTTCCCATCCTTGGTCTTAACTCTACTGAGTACGGCAATGTCCTATAGGCCTGGCTTCCATGCATATTGGTCTCAGCCACCTTCTTACTGAATGCCCTGGTATTTATCATTTATAATAAAAAAAGTCAATTGTATAATGATATTTGTGGAGTCTAAACCTTTAATAGGATAATCATAGTGCAGATATCATATACGTAATGGATATAATTATGTATATATACAGTACTTTTTGGGTTGGTTGTCCAGACCAGACATTGCAATTAGTAACTCGTGATACCAAACATACTTTCCCACTAGAATGATGTCACTTTGCATACGGCGATAACCTTTACAATTGCCGATTGGAATGTCATGTCCGGACAACCGACCCAAAAAGTACTGAACACAATATTATGTAAGCATACGTACGTATATTATTGTTTGAATTCAGTGTCATAATTGAGACTATCTAGATGATATAGATCACATTGATAAACATGGCAGAAATATTTACCAGTCAATAAAACTGCCAGACACCGGCGCTGTACCATCCAAATGGTAGGCATCTGTAATACCATACATATGGCCATTCACCTAATATATACAATTAATAAAATTGGGTATTACAATAATGGGTAATTATAAGCATATTAACAAAATTTTGAGCAGATCTTACTCTCAATCCTCGCTGTAGAGCTTCTGCTCCAGCTTGCAGTACCTGTAAATCTCGGGTACATTCCACTTCTGGATGACATCCTATATATTCAATATGACACCTAAATTACTGTAATTCAGGAAATTTTCATTGTTAATATTTTCGTGGTTGGCCCAACCACTATTGTATTGTATGAAATTTCCGCTCATTTACTTGTTCATGTAAATCAAGAAGTGCAGTTGGCTCAGAACATAAAAATATTTTCAATGAAAAATTAAAATATATGCACACAAACATTTCCCAAATTACTGTAGTTGCTGAATACGTATTACATATTGGTATGTATATATGATTGATAAGTATATATATGGATATGGACATACATAAACATACGTATAACATGCACCTTGCTTATAATTATAATATACATATAATAACTTATCGCGTACCCCATGGTCTAATTATTATTTGAAAGTAGGAGTGAAAGTCAACTGCTGCCATAATCGGATGCTGTGCTTTAAAATGTTCCATTATTGCTTGTGTTTCTCTTTCAGACCCTTCTGAAGGACCAGCATAATTTTCATCCACACACGGATACTTACTTGCTTTTGGTTCGGACTAAATATATCAGACAGAATATTTTCATGTTTGCAATCATAATTATAGTCATTACAGTCAATTTGTCTTTGAAGAGCTTTAAATCCTATATCCTTGCCCACTCATAAGGAAAGTTTCTATTCAAATCAACTCCAGTGCAATATTCTGGATCATATTTTATCAAAAGTGCGGGCAAAAGTATCCTCAAAAGTGCTGGATCACGTGCTACTCTTGGCCATTCGCCAGGAAGCCTTTCAGGAAATGTCTTGGGTGCTATACCCTTTCTAACCCCTCTTCTATAAAAGTCGTTTTTAATAGCACTTTCTGCTCGTATATTCCATGCAACTGGTGTTCTATTCATTCTCCAGAAGCGGTTTTCATCACCAGTGTGTGTAAACTATATACATAGATACAGTATATTAAACATAATACAATTACTATATACATATAATTTTAAGGATACACTTAATTAACACATTAAAGCGTGTCTAAAATAATTTTTAACTTATTTCCTCAGGTAAGCAGTAATCATAATACAAATTTACTAATATCTAGTGTATATATTTAGTCATACAGTCACCTCATATCCATCAGGGTTGACCACTGGTATTATAATAAAGTCCCAGGTATTAAATAAGTCACGAAACTATACATGAAAAGTAGAAGAATATCTAATTATATACGTACATTGTATTTTCATAAGCAAGTATAAACAGTGATATACTCTGTACATAGGCCTATATATGGCTCATCAAATATGTAATATTTTCTTTAGTATGTACAGAATAATCTCAGCTTGCATTGCTTAAAGGAACATTAAACTCAGCATTGCTGATGTGCATGACTAACCGCCTGCCTACCCTTTTCTTCATAATTTTGAATGAGTGCTTCAGAGAAATACAGACAGGCCGACCCTGCCACCCACTCACCTAATTAACAAACTTTATATATTATATAATAGGGCTTGTATACGTATATAGAAGCTTTCTAAGCCTATATATACACAGGACCAAATATCTCAGGTTTCATACCCTATTAAACCTATATGAAACTCTTTGAACTGCTGGGTTTCAAAGTATGTAAAACTTGGAAAGGTGGCAATTAATAACTTGAAACCCATGAAATTAAACTATTAGGGTATACCCATACTTGAGCACCCTTTGAAACCTGGCTGTTCAAGATTTTTAAATACGTAGGATTAATGCCTGAGATTTGGCACTGTGCTATAGATACAGGCTTCTATATTACGTATATTATAAATGCTTACGTGCATGAATTAGACATTGCACCCAGATTTTCATCTTCCTATTATCAGGATTGGAAAAGAATACGTTTGGATCAGTATGTCCTTTGGTAAAATGTACGGCCCAGATTGGATTTCCTCCACCAGTAGCACCAATTTGTCTTTTATGAACCAGTTCTCTATTTCTCTCTACCAAGCTGTTAAAATAGTATCCTATCTGTATACGTGTAAACTATAAAATAAAGAGATTCAAACCTCATATAATCATGTAGACAGATGCTCAAAGTGTATATGTGCAATCTTACATATGTGTTTCCAACCCATGCTTGTCCAGTGACAGGTTTGTCACTAAAGAGACCTTCAACTTCATCTGTAAGACGTGTCTCCACTCCATAGACCTGCTGAGTCACAGCTAGCAGCTGCAAGATGTACAAGATGGCTGCTTTGGTGGCTACCTTATAAGGACTGGACCACATGGTAAATAAGCAATTCTATATAGCTTAGGAGAGAAGTGGCAAATGCTATAATAAAATGAAAGTATATTCTTGTGTGAAGTGACCAACTTATGATATTTTACATTTATATACCTACTGCCACACAACATGGAAAAAAGTATGTTCTATAGCTTTGCAAATGTACGTATGTGCAATAAATTATATTTTCAATGATGAATACATGGGATTTTCAATTTTTGAATATATATCCTTAAATAATCATGAATTCAAAACTATATACACCAATGCTAATTATTATGATCACACACCTGCATATATAGAAGAGATTCCTATATCTCAAGTATAAAGGTAATTTGATAGCCGTATATTTACCTATCTAACACAATACCAAGTAAGACCACCTACACAATATAATATTATCTGATTCTACAAGTATATATGGAGCTAGAAGGAAATCATTCAAATCCAACAAATAGATATGTAGCCATTGTAGTCTCAATGTGAATTCACACTAATTCCCTGTAGACATTCAATGTATAATTGTATGGTAAAGGTATTAATTTAGTACATGTTTGTATATTGTATAATACATACTACATATCTAACATAGTACCAGTAGACCTTTACTGAATAATTACCAATTTTATATATTCTAGAAGAGACTTAGATAGCCAATTATAAAGTCTCTTGCACAATGTGCTTGTGAGGGGTACTAAAGAGAAGTAGTTAGTGGAATTGAGAAGACATCCAACACCAAATTAGGATGCGTGCTGGCACCTACTGCTTTCATAAATGGATGGCTAGATTTATCACACATACAACCTGACACTAACAAAGCTTGTCCATACAACACAAAATGTACAAAGTCAGATTACTGAGAAACCCTTTTAGAATAAATGCCAAACTTGTGTACGCACATCAGTTAGTGTTGGATATGCAAATATTAACCAAGCAACGTATATAGTAATATAGTGGTACTTCAATAAATACAGTAAAGCGATACAATAGCAGTACACTATATAACAATACAAAGGTGGTATACAGAACATGTAAAAATAGTCCTATAGCTACAGGTTCATGGAATAGGAATGTCTTGTTACTGTGCTTCCTCTATTTCCTTCAATATTACATCCAATTTTTCGATAACAGTCTCCACATCAATTTCCAAGTCCTGAGCAATTTTAACCTGTGCAGCCAACATTGTATGCTTAATAAGAAGATCAGATATGGGAGCTTTTGATGTGAGACACCTGATGGCTTTCTGATAACATTCCAACGCACCGTCCATATTATAACTGTAAAGTAAAAATACGTATTGTATCCTATATTATCTGTAGATGTGGCACTCTATATATAGAGATATTTTACAAATTGCAAGAAAAGACTAATTAAAAAGAAATTAATGTTCTCATTTAGCAAATTACTCAGGAGTACTATCCTCACACAAATGATTAGATTAATATTTTTTATATTACTGTTTCAAAGAGGTTAAATTAACAATATTCATATCCTAATATAACAGGGTACAAGAAGGAGATCTAGTAAATTGCAAATATTCCAGTGGCCTATTTGGCGTACTTTTGACTTTCCATAAAAGCCAGTCCTTTGTAAGTATTTGCTGAATATGGATCTAACTCCACTGCTGTCTTTAAGCACTTAATGCCATCCTCCACATCCGAATCCTTTCCTATCTGAAGGAGCAGGAGCCTATCAACAAAATATCAAAACATAAACAATGCCACACAATAGCATGTACACTGTACGTACACAAGGTCCATCCCACCTGCCTACAGGGCCCATCCCACCTGCCTACAGGGCCCATCCCACCTGCCTACAGGGCCCATCCCTCCTGCCTACAGGGCCCATCCCACCTGCCTACAGGGGCCATCCCACCTGCCTACAGGGCCCATCCCACCTGCCTACAGGGCCCATCCCACCTACCTACAGGGCCATCCCACCTACCTACAGGGCCAATCCCACCTGCCTACAGGTCTATCCCACCTGCCTACAGGACCCATCCCACCTGCCTACAGGGGCCATCCCACCTGCCTACAGGACCCATCCCACCTGCCTACAGGGCCATCCCACCTACCTACAGGGCCAATCCCACCTGCCTACAGGTCTATCCCACCTGCCTACAGGACCCATCCCACCTGCCTACAGGGGCCATCCCACCTGCCTACAGGGGCCATCCCACCTGCCTACAGGACCCATCCCACCTGCCTACAGGGGCCATCCCACCTGCCTACAGGTCTATCCCACCTGCCTACAGGCCCATCCCACCTGCCTACAGGGCCATCCCACCTACCTACAGGACCCATCCCACCTGCCTACAGGGCCCATCCCACCTACCTACAGGGCCATCCCACCTGCCTACAGGGGCCATCCCACCTGCCTACAGGGTCCATCCCACCTGCCTACAGGGCCATTCCACCTACCTACAGGGCCCATCCCACCTACCTACAGGGCCATCCCACCTGCCTACAGGGTCCATCCCACCTGCCAACAGGGCCCATCCCTCCTGCCTACAGGGCCATCCCACCTGCCTACAGGACCCATCCCACCTGCCTACAGGGTCCATCCCACCTGCCTACAGGGCCCATCCCACCTGCCTACAGGGCCCATCCCACCTGCCTACAGGGCCCATCCCTCCTGCCTACAGGGCCCATCCATCCCACCTGCCAACAGGGCCCATCCCACCTGCCTACAGGTCCATCCCACCTGCCTACAGGGCCCATGAGGAATTTGTTGATAGTATAAATTTATCACTAGAGGATCACTTTGAGTATATAAAATCCAAAACTGTATATTATAAATCTATAGGCAAGGCTTGTAAATTAAGCAGGTTTGCTGGGGAATTATCAAGATGGCAAGATTGGTACACTACATTGACATCTCCACGCTAACCCTCTGTTGTAAGAGTGTTTAGCATTGGATGGTTCCAGTTCCAGAGCTTGTTCACAATGAGACAAAGCATCCTCAAATCTTTTCAAGTCTTGTAACATCTAAGAATAAGATGAGAAACAGATTGGACACATGTACAGTATAGTATATGGAGTTCTAGGAGAACTGCAGAAAAGACCGGGAATTGTATGTGAGACCTAGCTCTATAAAGCTATACATTGATATATATTCATCACACATCTACACGCAGTGGGCATGCATACGCATACATACTACATATTGTGTATCTAGGTGTGTACGACAATCACATACAGACACAAAATTAATATATCCTCATTCAAAGCTCCACTATAGGCCTGCCCTAAGTTATTGATCAAGGAAAAATTATGCTTCAGTATATTCTATTCATATATTTCCTTAACCTTAAATGTGTGTATGGTGGTTTCACAAGTATAGGAAGAGAGGTGTTACATTTATATATAGTAACATGACATCACTTACACTGCCATAAGTTGAATGAAGCAAGGCACTCTTTGGAAAGGTCTCTATACCTTCCTTAAAGAGTTTGTCAGCCTCGGCAATCATCTCATTAGATTGGGTCAGTGCAGCAACCTTGAACAGCCCGTACCCCAAATTAGCAATAGGAATAGGACTGTCTCTATCCAGCATGCAGGCTTTACGAAGGTCTTCCAGTCCTTCCATCGGTCTACCTCTCTGCATCTGGGCCTAGGTGGGGGAGGAGGTATAAATTAACAATCTCTATAATCTAATTAGTCTCACACAACAGAAAATGAAATTACAGGAGCAAGAAAACAATGCCATTCACAGTGAGGTAATGCGCCTCTAATGGCCCAGGGCCACTAGTTATAGACAGAACTATCATTTGACTTGGGATTTACCCCACCCACTCACATCTCCTGAGAGGGAAATGTGCTAATGGGTGGAAGTGAAGTACTTGATGGGAACTAGAGTCCTCCCTTAACCACTCAAAAAGATGGTTAAACTATAGACATTTGTTTTGTCCTTATTAGGATTTATAAGTATGGCATACAAATAAAGTCAAATATACTAATTATGAGATTAACCTTAGCTCTAAAGAGAAATATGTCTGGATTATTTTGGTCAACCGTGAGAGCAAGATTAATGACATCCATGACTTCTTTCTCCTTTTCCTTTTCCAACTCCTTCACCTCGTCTACCTCCTTAAGCAAGACTTCAGCTTTCATCAGGTAACAGTATAAAAGCATTTCCTTGGTGATTTGTGGCATCAAGATGGCCGCATCCAATTCTTCCAAGGCAAGCTTGGTTTGTGACCACAGATGGAGAAGAATCGCTCTAACAAATCTGGAATGCGGACGAAACATCTCTAAGCCTGGGAACAGTGTTTGGAAGGAGTCAAGGAAAAGGGAAGGGAAAAGAGGAGTTTAAGTGTATATTTTATAAGAACCAGTGTTTAATGTACATACATTATTATTGTATGTGGAAAAAATTAAAAAAAAGGTAACTTTACC